>OW026418.1:21287569-22522638 GCA_932274075.1 Diarsia rubi | reverse complement strand
GTACCCCCCCAGCCCTCGTGGTGGTCGGATCATTTTTAAAGCTGCTCCGCACTTAAAAATAGGAATTAATTGGTTTTTCTGCTCGAATAGTAGCAAGTGAAGTGTCGTTGGATGCGGAAAATTGCGCCGCACAAAGTGCCGCAATCAAATCGTGCCGCTCCACAGTGCTGTGCAAGTTATTGCTGAAAAACCTCTACCTTGGAGGTTAAGTGGAAGTATTGTTTTGGAAAATTGCAAACGCTGCCGAAACCATCGCGGCGACCACCTGCTTTTCATCGGCATCGTGTGGACATCGTGGTTCCCGACCATCCGGACCACTCATCACCTTCCTGACATCGAGCCTTCACGAGTTATTCAGGAATTCGTGAAAACCACGTGCTCTGAAAAAACTGAAGGAGTGCAGCCAGCAAACTGAAAATTGGTACCAACTTAGACCACTTAAACACAAGGCGAGTGCAACACTTTTTAGAATTTTAAGTCACATACACATTTATATATGACTATTACAAACTCCAAATTTTGACCCCCAATAACTTTGGCCAGAAGAAGCTTTTCAAAAATTTTCAACTGCAGCCTGTTGCGCGCTCATCAGTACAGTAGAGACCCTAAGTTATAGATTTTTAGATTCAATAGTTTTTAAGTTACAGGGAAATTTTCAGCAAACTCACTCTTTCAAAATTTTTTCTATTTTGTTTTCACTTTTTAAAATTTTTTGTTATTTAATCTTGTAGCCCTTCATTTAACGCATTTTTTACATATTTTTTCAAATTTTTCTGATAATTAGTTACAAAGTTATTGAATATTACATGTTTTTTGGTCATAATTCATTATTAATAGGAAATAATTAGTTTTTTAAGTTATTATTGTGTTGTTATACCTTATACGGACTTGATTAAGCCCAAACTCGGGCCGTATAGCTTTTAATTTGGCTGTTTTGATAAAAAACACCAAAATAGGTTTTTAGGTTTAAATTTTTAGATTTAGATAACTAGAGAACCGCTGGTCCGTTTCAGCTCGTTTTTTCACTCCGGCCAGTGGATTGTACTTACTTTTAAGAATTTTCAGGTTTCAGCCTGTTTCAGGCCTTCCAAAAATTTGTCGCTGAAATCGCTTTCAGGTCATACCTGAAGTGACGCCGAGCTGTAGGTCCAAAACCCCGTCCCTCTTTGACGTAGGGTTCCTTAGTTACGGACGTTTTAATACAGCTTTTGACAGTTCGGCGGCCATCTTGTTCAGCTTCAAACCACTGTAACTCCTTAACCGGTGGGCGTAGGAAGTAGCGGATTTCGACGTTACAGACAGGAGCCCGCTGCCCTACTTACCCCAAGTTTTCAGGAGGTTTGGAGCTGAAAATTTTCAGGACCCTGAAAGTAGTTTCAGCGGACAGAGGAGCTCTGGCCGAGTAGGGAGAGCCCAAACTCAAGGGGTATGCGACTTCCCCGAGGGAAGTTATCCGCGGTCAAAAATTAACTTTGACAGGTTCGCGGCCATTTTGAAATTTTTCAATCGATCATAACTTCTCAACGGAAAGTCGTAGAGGGCTGGGATTTTCTCTGAATACATCAGCAGGGCATACATTGACAGCCTGTATAGTTTTCAGGCGATTTCAGGAGCTCAAAAATTTTCTTCCTGAAAACCGGTCCGGTGGATTGGTCTCACCGAGCCAACTTCGGAAAGCCCAAACACCGGGGTTTTTGGACCGGCGGATCCGGAGATACCCTCTTGTAACCACATTTGGTTTTTATTTTTGTGAAAAACCCGATTTTTCAAGTCGGCATATCTCCGGAACCCCTTGGTGTAACTGTGCCGAGTTTGGGTTCATCTGGGTGGGCTCGGTGAGAGCTATCCACTTGTACTGACGGAGTGACTCTACATAGAGTCCTTCCAAGAATCACTCAAAATTTGGGGGTTTTTGACTCGGGAAGGAAATTTTTGACTGTTCCTCGACTGGTTCATTGTGACCCACTATTTTGTGACTCTATATAGAGACTAAAGTTATTTTTAACTTACTATTTTATCTTAATTTATTTTTATTTTGTGTACCACGAAGGCTCTATTGGGCCTGACTGTAGCTTCTGTTTCTTTGCGACTCAACTAGCATTTTTACACTAGTTTTCATGTGATTGTTCCGTTTTATTTTATTTTTAACTTTATATTGACTGCACACACTCTTTACACTGTGTGCAGACCACGGCAATTTTTTGCAATAATTTTGAGTTTTATTCCTCTGACAATGTTCGCCACACCGCCAGAGAAGTCTGTAGAGGGAAGGGAAAAACCGAAATCCCCGCCAAAAACACAGACGCTCTCGTCTGGCGATAGACGCAGCGTTGAGAAACAATTCTCACCGCCAAGGTCGCAGGCGACCACGTCTGGCGTCAGACAGAGCGTTGAACAGTTCGAGGCTGCGGGAACAGAGTCGCAAAACCTGACTCCATCCACCAGCAAAATGGAAATCCCGGTACTCCCTCGACAGGTTATCACAACGCGTTTGGCCGAAGCCAAAGCTAACGTCGTTAAAGCTAAAACGAACATCAACAACTCCAGAAACCTAAGAGCGGACATTAAAACAAACGCCCTGGAAGCCATCGACAAATTATTCCAGATTATAAAAGATGCGGACATGGAAATAAAACGTCTAAAAAGAACTGGAGAGAAATCTGCATCTGAGAGTATAACAGCCGACTCTCAGACAACGACCGTTAAGACGCCTCAAAAACAGACCTACGACAGTCCGGTAATCGCGCAATTAAAAGAGCAGAGCCGGCTGCTCATTGACAACGGCAGAAAAATGGATGACCTCAAGCTAAAGATGGAAGAGCAGCACCAACAATTGTTGACGACAAAATCGTATGCCGAGACAACGGCGGCCCGTACCACCGTGCACCCGCCTCCGCAAAGTGCACTGCACTCGGTAGTTGTCTCATCGCAGGATGAGAACGACACCGGAGACCATATTCTCACAAAAATCAGAGAGGCAGTGGATGCTAAGGAAGGGTGGGTCAGGGTGGAGAGGACCCGCAAAGGTAAAGATAGGAAGATCATTATGAGCTGTCACACTGACGAAGACAGACAGAAGGTCAGACAAAGACTCGAAAGTTCCGGAAAGAGTTTGGTCGTGGAAGAGGTCAAGAACCGAGACCCTCTCCTGAAGCTCGCCGACGTTCTAACAGTGAACTCTGATGAGGACGTCATCACGGCCTTCAGGAATCAAAACCGGGACATCTTCCACGATCTGAAGGAGAATAATGACAGACTTGAAATAAAGTATAAAAGAAAGGCACGTAATCCGCACACTAGTCACATCATCCTGAGCGTCTCTCCGACCATCTGGAAAAGGGCGACTGAAGCTGGAGCGGTCTATATCGATCTCCAGCGCATCCGGGTGTGGGACCAGTCACCACTGGTCCAGTGCTCGCGATGCCTAGGATATGGCCACAGCAAAAGGTTCTGCGCAGCACCGGCAGACCTATGTAGTCACTGCGGAGAACCGCACCTTAGGGCGCAGTGCACAGAGTGGCTTGCTGGAGGCGTACCCACTTGCACAAATTGCACAGCGGCCAAGCTCGACTGCAACAGCCATAATGCCTTCAGTCAAGAATGCCCCATTCGGAGGAAGCGCGTCGCAATAGCTCGCATGTCGGTCGCCTATTGCTAAGGGCGCCCAGGAGACCAACAGCAACCCAAACCCCTACAAAATAGTACAGGCTAACCTCCAGCGAAAAAGACTAGCGACCAACGAGCTTCTGACCGAAGCGAACAAGCGCGGGGTCGCCATTGCTCTCCTCCAGGAACCATACGTCGGCGGGGTAAGAGTAATGAGGAGTCATAGAGGCGTTCGGGTCTTCCAGAGCACTGACATAGGAGATGGGACTATTAAGGCCGCAATAGCGGTCTTCGACAAAGACCTCATCGTCGAACAGTACCCGGAACTCACCACGAACAACATCACCGTGGTGGGGATCCGAACCAGTGCCTGGAGGATCACACTAGTCTCCTTCTACTTCGAGCCAGACCAGCCAATCGGGCCATACCTGGAGCACCTCAAACGTGTTGAGGAAGAGGTAGGTCCCGGGAGATTGATTCTTGGAGGAGATGCAAACGCCAAGAGTACCTGGTGGGGAAGCCTGTCTATTGATCGCAGAGGAGAAGAAGTTTGCGGAGTCCTCGATGAGCTGGACCTAAACATACTGAACAGAGGGGAAACTCCGACCTTCGACACAACCAGAGGGGGGATAAGATATTGCAGTCATGTCGACATCTCAGTATGCTCTACGGATATCCTCGACCTGGTGGACGACTGGAAGGTAGACGAGGGTCTCACGAGCTCGGACCACAACGGCATTGTTTTTAATATTAAACTCAAACGATCAAAAGGCATACAAATTAATCGCACAACTAGGATTTACAACACAAAAAAAGCAAATTGGCCCGAGTTTCGTGAGAAACTCGGACAATTACTGCAAGCAAACAAAATTAACAAAATTGAAATAGATAAATTAAATTCGGCCGTACAACTAAATTCAATGATAAAGCTTTACATTAATATAATAGAAGACGCATGCACTTCGACAATGCCTGTTAAAAAGATAAACGAAGTGTTTACTTTGCCGTGGTGGTCCGAGAAACTCGAGAGGATGAAAAAAGAATACACTACCTACAAACGCAGAGTTAAATAAATAAATAAATAAATATCCTTGGACATTTCACACAACGCCATCTAGTCCCAAGCTAAGCAACCTAATGCTTGTGTTATGGTAACGAGATGGCTGAAAAACTACTTATATACATTTTTTTTTTGTAAATACATACATATTATAGATAGAAAAACACCCAGACTCGGAACAAATACTTGTAGGTCGTACAAATATTTGTTCCGTGCGGGAATCGAACCCGCGACATGCTGCGCAGCAGTCAATCGCTTAACCACTGCGCCAACCGTGTCAAAAGTTAGGTGTGCTGCACCAGTCCGTAGAGCGAGGGTCGTTGAAGAGTACCTGAAAAAGAAAGTTGAGTATGAGACGGAAGCAGCCAAGGACGAAACCGCGAGCTGGAAGGATTTCTGTTCCAGACAGGACAGAGAAGGGGTTTGGGAAGGCATTTACCGGGTGATAGGCAGGACCAAGGGAAGAGGTGAGGATCAGCCACTAGCAAAGGATGGGAAAGTCTTGAACGCAAAAGGCTCAGTGGAACTCTTGGCCAAAACTTTTTATCCGGAGGACCACGTAGACACTGATAGCACCTGCCACAGTCGTACTAGAGAGAAGGCAGAGCTCGTGAATGCTCGACGGCAAGGTGAACCTTGCGAGCCACCATTCACGATGGCTGAACTGATGGCAGCGTGTACGTCCTTCAACCCCAAAAAAGCGCCAGGAGCAGATGGATTCACGGCCGACATTTGTTGCCAAGCCATCAGAGAAGCCCCGGAGGTAGCCGTGGCTCTCTTGAATGGCTGTTTGAGAACCCACCTCTTCCCCGAAATCTGGAAAGAGGCTACAGTCATAATTTTGAAAAAGCCTGGGAAGTCAGATTACAGCTTCCCAAAAGCGTATAGACCCATTGGCCTACTACCTATTTTCGGCAAAATCTACGAGAAGATGTTGGTGGCCCGCCTCAAGTTTCATCTGATCCCAAGGATAAGTACTCGCCAGTATGGATTCATGCCCCAGAAGAGCACCGAGGACTCCCTCTATGCGCTAATGCAACATATACGCTGTAAGCTAGATCTTAAGAAAATAGTAGTCCTAGTATCATTGGACATAGAGGGAGCCTTCGACAGCGCATGGTGGCCGGCCATAAGGGTCCGTCTGGCTGAGGAACAGTGTCCTATCGGCTTGAGGAGGGTCATCGACAGCTATCTCGAAAACCGAAGGGTCAGAGTTAGGTACGCAGGGGAAGAGTTTTTCAAGGCCACAAGCAAGGGCTGTGTCCAGGGTTCCATTGCGGGACCAATATTCTGGAACCTAGTACTAGACCCGCTTTTAAAAAGCTTGGAAGATAGGGATGACTATTGCCAAGCATTCGCAGACGATGTCGTGCTGATTTTCGATGGTGACACAGCGCTGGAGATCGAGAGACGTGCCAATGCCGCTCTCGAACATGTCCGGGCGTGGGGCGTTCAAAATAAGCTTAAATTTGCCCCACAGAAAACAAATGCGATGGTCATTACGCGCAAATTAAAATACGACGCCCCACGCCTGAGCATGGGTGGGAGCGACATTGCCATGTCTAATGAGATCAAAATCCTGGGTGTCACCATCGACAAACAGCTTACTTTTAACACACACGTCGCAAATGTGTGCAGGAAGGCAATAGACATCCACAAGCAACTAACAAGGGCAGCAAAGACCAGCTGGGGCCTAAACCCCGAGGTCATAAGGATAATATATGTGGCCACCGTTGAACCAGTCGTCCTGTACGCCGCCAGCGTATGGGCTCCGGCCGTCGACAAGCTGGGCGTCAGAAAACAGTTGGGAGCAGTACAGCGCGGCATTGCGCAGAAGCTGTGCAAAGGGTACCGGACGGTCTCCTTGAACTCCGCGCTAGTGCTGGCTGGGATACTACCTCTTGACCTGCGAGTCCGCGAAGCGGCATCGTTATACGAGGCCAGAAGGGGGGTGCCTCGGCCAGCACTCGGCGACAGGGAGGTCGAGCAGGCCGCCTCGGCAATGGAGGCTCCACACCCCGCAGAGCGCGCTGAGCTAGAGCTCGTTAGCCTGGTAAACCAAGAGCAACTAGACAATGCCCAGAGCGAACTTGAAGTTCGCATCTTCACGGACGGGAGCAAGATTGGGGGCAAGGTTGGAGCGGCACTATCCATATGGAGTGGTGACGCCGAAACCAAAGCTCTCAAGCTTGCTCTCCCACACTACTCCACTGTTTACCAGGCTGAGCTTCTGGCGATATGCGTAGCAACCAGGGTGATCCAAAAGCACAGTGCGCAATCGTTTGGAATCTTCAGCGACTCCATGGCGGCCCTCCAAACCATTCAGAACTACAACCGACACCACCCCCTGGCAGTAGAGACAAGGGCCAATCTTAGGTCCCGTCGATCCAAAACAAGGCCGTTACCTTGTTTTGGATCAAAGCCCATGCGGGGTTGGAAGGAAACGAGAGGGCCGATGAATTAGCCAAAAGAGCCGCTGAGGGTTCCAAACGAAAACCTGACTACGATTTGTGTCCGGTTTCATATGTCAAGCGATGCATACGTACGGAGTCTCTTGACGTATGGAACCAAAGATACAGCTCCGGAGAAACAGCTTCTGTCACAAAATTGTTTTTCCCGGACGCGGTGGCGGCCTACAGGATAATCAGGAAAATAAAAATTAACAGCGTCTTAACCCAAATTATGACGGGGCACGGTGGGTTCTCGGAATACTTGAATCGCTTCAAGTTAAAGGAGAGCCCATCGTGCATCTGCGACCCTGAAATGGATGAAACGGTGCCACATATATTGTTCAGCTGTCCCGTGTTCGGCAGAGAAAGACTTGTGGCCGAGCAAATACTTGACACCAAACTCGACGCTGTAGATATATGGCTAATAATGAAGAGCAAAAAGAGAGAGTTGTTTCTGGAGTTTTGTGTTAAAATATGTGAAAAGGTGATAAAAAGAAACAAAACGGTATAAGCAAAAATGTTTGCATAATATTGTGAATAATATTAGAGCCAAGCATTGAGAACAGAAGTTACAAAGTTGCTAAAAGCCAGAATAAACAGATTAGTGTAATTTAATATTAATGTTGCCCATATTGATTGTTTAGAGTTTAAGAGTCGTAAGAAACTGTAAAATCATAACAAAAATGTACTAGAATTAAGCGTAGCAAATAGAAATAGCATTAAGTATTATGTGACTAGGAGTAAGGATATTATAAGATTGTTGCAACTGGAAACAGTATTAAGAAATATGTAATAAGAAATATGTAAATAGTGATAAGAATGATGCAATAAGAAAAATGTAACATAGTCCTATAAGATGGTTGTAAAAGTTTGCCAACAATGTAAAGTAATAATAAGAATCCCTGTAAAAAAATAAAAACATTGTGTTCGTGTTAAACCCGAAATAAAGAAAAATAACAAAAAAGTAGAGTACAGAATAGGGAAAGTAGAAGGGCGTCCCACCCTTAAAGAGAGAGAGAAGATAGAACGATAGAAAGATAAAGTATGAGGAATGAAAGTGCGAGAGGAATAATTGATAGAACTGGAATGGAAGATAAGCATTAGATAGTAAGGTCTCTGGCGTCGTCAGAGGAATAGTATTAGAAATAAAATTCACTAACCTAACCTAACCTAACCTAACCTTTTTTTTTTTTTTTTTGGTCGCTGTGAAAAAATGCATTACGCATACCCTCCCATCGGGGGATGGGGGGCTATGTGGGACTCCCCGGTCTGACCCGGTATACCCACTAAAACGACCCAGCGGCACTCCCGCTTCGTCTGAGTGGCGAGGGACTGGGAGAATGGCACAGCCTTAACGTCCGGTCCTCCGCCGACGATTACCCTTCAGGGCGGACCCATCACGCCCTTCCCGTGGGGAGGGGGACGGGCCCGGGAATGACCAACCAAAGTGGTGATGGGTGCAATGCGGGCGCTGGCGCCCCCGCGCCTAGCACCCGCCCATCGCAACCATGAGGAGGGAGAGGATGGCGCCTTCTCCGACCCCTTCTTCGTCTGCGGAGTGGCGCGCGGGCCATATCTCCCCACGCGGCGGCCACGTATCCCGGTTCCCTCTCTAAGAGCGAGAGGGGAGGGGAGTCTGTGGAAGACCGCGACACCAATGCCACCAAGCCATCCCGGTCGCCCAGCCAACAGCCAGGGACCGAGTAAGGCTCAGCGACCACCGCCAAGTCCACCAACCACACAGCTATGGTCTCCATCAGCAGATCCTGGGCTTAAATAGCATTCACCTGTATTCGGGTGCACGGTATAAACTCTATCCAATTCTGTGTCCTTGAAAATTCCCGAAAAACCTTCTACAGCACCTTAAATCTACTATATAAAAATAAGTCGGGTTTTCCTTCCTGACGCTACGTGACGCTATAACTCGAGAACGCACGAACCGATTTCCACGGTTTTGCATTCGTTGGAAAGGTCTCGGGCTCCGTGAGGTTTAGGTAGGTAGGTAGTAGGTAGGTAGTAGGTAGGTAGTAGGTAGGTAGTAGGTAGGTAGTAGGTAGGTAGTAGGTAGGTAGTAGGTAGGTAGTAGGTAGGTAGTAGGTAGGTAGTAGGTAGGTAGTAGGTAGGTAGTAGGTAGGTAGTAGGTAGGTAGTAGGTAGGTAGTAGGTAGGTAGTAGGTAGGTAGTAGGTAGGTAGTAGGTAGGTAGTAGGTAGGTAGTAGGTAGGTAGTAGGTAGGTAGTAGGTAGGTAGTAGGTAGGTAGTAGGTAGGTAGTAGGTAGGTAGTAGGTAGGTAGTAGGTAGGTAGTAGGTAGGTAGTAGGTAGGTAGTAGGTAGGTAGTAGGTAGGTAGTAGGTAGGTAGTAGGTAGGTAGTAGGTAGGTAGTAGGTAGGTAGTAGGTAGGTAGTAGGTAGGTAGTAGGTAGGTAGTAGGTAGGTAGTAGGTAGGTAGTAGGTAGGTAGTAGGTAGGTAGTAGGTAGGTAGTAGGTAGGTAGTAGGTAGGTAGTAGGTAGGTAGTAGGTAGGTAGTAGGTAGGTAGTAGGTAGGTAGTAGGTAGGTAGTAGGTAGGTAGTAGGTAGGTAGTAGGTAGGTAGTAGGTAGGTAGTAGGTAGGTAGTAGGTAGGTAGTAGGTAGGTAGTAGGTAGGTAGTAGGTAGGTAGTAGGTAGGTAGTAGGTAGGTAGTAGGTAGGTAGTAGGTAGGTAGTAGGTAGGTAGTAGGTAGGTAGTAGGTAGGTAGTAGGTAGGTAGTAGGTAGGTAGTAGGTAGGTAGTAGGTAGGTAGTAGGTAGGTAGTAGGTAGGTAGTAGGTAGGTAGTAGGTAGGTAGTAGGTAGGTAGTAGGTAGGTAGTAGGTAGGTAGTAGGTAGGTAGTAGGTAGGTAGTAGGTAGGTAGTAGGTAGGTAGTAGGTAGGTAGTAGGTAGGTAGTAGGTAGGTAGTAGGTAGGTAGTAGGTAGGTAGTAGGTAGGTAGTAGGTAGGTAGTAGGTAGGTAGTAGGTAGGTAGTAGGTAGGTAGTAGGTAGGTAGTAGGTAGGTAGTAGGTAGGTAGTAGGTAGGTAGTAGGTAGGTAGTAGGTAGGTAGTAGGTAGGTAGTAGGTAGGTAGTAGGTAGGTAGTAGGTAGGTAGTAGGTAGGTAGTAGGTAGGTAGTAGGTAGGTAGTAGGTAGGTAGTAGGTAGGTAGTAGGTAGGTAGTAGGTAGGTAGTAGGTAGGTAGTAGGTAGGTAGTAGGTAGGTAGTAGGTAGGTAGTAGGTAGGTAGTAGGTAGGTAGTAGGTAGGTAGTAGGTAGGTAGTAGGTAGGTAGTAGGTAGGTAGTAGGTAGGTAGTAGGTAGGTAGTAGGTAGGTAGTAGGTAGGTAGTAGGTAGGTAGTAGGTAGGTAGTAGGTAGGTAGTAGGTAGGTAGTAGGTAGGTAGTAGGTAGGTAGTAGGTAGGTAGTAGGTAGGTAGTAGGTAGGTAGTAGGTAGGTAGTAGGTAGGTAGTAGGTAGGTAGTAGGTAGGTAGTAGGTAGGTAGTAGGTAGGTAGTAGGTAGGTAGTAGGTAGGTAGTAGGTAGGTAGTAGGTAGGTAGTAGGTAGGTAGTAGGTAGGTAGTAGGTAGGTAGTAGGTAGGTAGTAGGTAGGTAGTAGGTAGGTAGTAGGTAGGTAGTAGGTAGGTAGTAGGTAGGTAGTAGGTAGGTAGTAGGTAGGTAGTAGGTAGGTAGTAGGTAGGTAGTAGGTAGGTAGTAGGTAGGTAGTAGGTAGGTAGTAGGTAGGTAGTAGGTAGGTAGTAGGTAGGTAGTAGGTAGGTAGTAGGTAGGTAGTAGGTAGGTAGTAGGTAGGTAGTAGGTAGGTAGTAGGTAGGTAGTAGGTAGGTAGTAGGTAGGTAGTAGGTAGGTAGTAGGTAGGTAGTAGGTAGGTAGTAGGTAGGTAGTAGGTAGGTAGTAGGTAGGTAGTAGGTAGGTAGTAGGTAGGTAGTAGGTAGGTAGTAGGTAGGTAGTAGGTAGGTAGTAGGTAGGTAGTAGGTAGGTAGTAGGTAGGTAGTAGGTAGGTAGTAGGTAGGTAGTAGGTAGGTAGTAGGTAGGTAGTAGGTAGGTAGTAGGTAGGTAGTAGGTAGGTAGTAGGTAGGTAGTAGGTAGGTAGTAGGTAGGTAGTAGGTAGGTAGTAGGTAGGTAGTAGGTAGGTAGTAGGTAGGTAGTAGGTAGGTAGTAGGTAGGTAGTAGGTAGGTAGTAGGTAGGTAGTAGGTAGGTAGTAGGTAGGTAGTAGGTAGGTAGTAGGTAGGTAGTAGGTAGGTAGTAGGTAGGTAGTAGGTAGGTAGTAGGTAGGTAGTAGGTAGGTAGTAGGTAGGTAGTAGGTAGGTAGTAGGTAGGTAGTAGGTAGGTAGTAGGTAGGTAGTAGGTAGGTAGTAGGTAGGTAGTAGGTAGGTAGTAGGTAGGTAGTAGGTAGGTAGTAGGTAGGTAGTAGGTAGGTAGTAGGTAGGTAGTAGGTAGGTAGTAGGTAGGTAGTAGGTAGGTAGTAGGTAGGTAGTAGGTAGGTAGTAGGTAGGTAGTAGGTAGGTAGTAGGTAGGTAGTAGGTAGGTAGTAGGTAGGTAGTAGGTAGGTAGTAGGTCGGTAGTAGGTAGGTAGTAGGTAGGTAGTAGGTAGGTAGTAGGTAGGTAGTAGGTAGGTAGTAGGTAGGTAGTAGGTAGGTAGTAGGTAGGTAGTAGGTAGGTAGTAGGTAGGTAGTAGGTAGGTAGTAGGTAGGTAGTAGGTAGGTAGTAGGTAGGTAGTAGGTAGGTAGTAGGTAGGTAGTAGGTAGGTAGTAGGTAGGTAGTAGGTAGGTAGTAGGTAGGTAGTAGGTAGGTAGTAGGTAGGTAGTAGGTAGGTAGTAGGTAGGTAGTAGGTAGGTAGTAGGTAGGTAGTAGGTAGGTAGTAGGTAGGTAGTAGGTAGGTAGTAGGTAGGTAGTAGGTAGGTAGTAGGTAGGTAGTAGGTAGGTAGTAGGTAGGTAGTAGGTAGGTAGTAGGTAGGTAGTAGGTAGGTAGTAGGTAGGTAGTAGGTAGGTAGTAGGTAGGTAGTAGGTAGGTAGTAGGTAGGTAGTAGGTAGGTAGTAGGTAGGTAGTAGGTAGGTAGTAGGTAGGTAGTAGGTAGGTAGTAGGTAGGTAGTAGGTAGGTAGTAGGTAGGTAGTAGGTAGGTAGTAGGTAGGTAGTAGGTAGGTAGTAGGTAGGTAGTAGGTAGGTAGTAGGTAGGTAGTAGGTAGGTAGTAGGTAGGTAGTAGGTAGGTAGTAGGTAGGTAGTAGGTAGGTAGTAGGTAGGTAGTAGGTAGGTAGTAGGTAGGTAGTAGGTAGGTAGTAGGTAGGTAGTAGGTAGGTAGTAGGTAGGTAGTAGGTAGGTAGTAGGTAGGTAGTAGGTAGGTAGTAGGTAGGTAGTAGGTAGGTAGTAGGTAGGTAGTAGGTAGGTAGTAGGTAGGTAGTAGGTAGGTAGTAGGTAGGTAGTAGGTAGGTAGTAGGTAGGTAGTAGGTAGGTAGTAGGTAGGTAGTAGGTAGGTAGTAGGTAGGTAGTAGGTAGGTAGTAGGTAGGTAGTAGGTAGGTAGTAAGTAGATAGTAGGTAGGTAGTTAATCACTCTTTTGTTTTATTTTTTGTTAAAAAGTTTTTCATCAGATAGCCACTCAAGGAAGTAAGTATAGGATCCCGTTTTACTGAAAACGATGTTATTTCAAGTATTGCAATTTTACGAGCTACGCTGTACCTTTTATAGTTTGTGCGTCGCACTCATTTATGCACATCTATGCTGTTTATGTATTTCTTGAACTTAATATGTAATAGTGTAAATATTCTTCAGTAGCAATAAATCCATCAAGGGAGTCACTTGTCTACTCATCCTTACAAGTCTACGTAACAAGTACATAACATTTTCACTGGTGGGAGTTACGCCCCAACAGCAATTGAAACATGATCCCGTGATCTATAGGATAACATTTCACATTGAGAGTAGCGGTGGCCCAGTGGTGGCGGCCCCGACTTTCGAATAGTAAGTTGTGGGTTCGAACCCCGGCAGTATCAAAGATGTGAGGAAACGGGCGTCCTAGAAACAAAAATTCAAAGACTTATGACGTCAACCCATCCACACTGGGCCCACATGGTACACATCACAGCCCCATTCCCTCTCCAAGAGAGAAGGCCTGTCACCTGCGTCTCAGTAGTGGCAACTTTAATAGGCTGGTGATGGTTTCACGTTAGGTAGGTACCTACATTTCGTAAGTAAGTAAGTAAGTAAGTAAGTAATATTTATTTGTTTAAACGTGGTGTACATGATACATTACATGCAGGATAATAATAGGATACATAAGTTCTATCATGTTTAGCCACATGTCGCGGCGTACAAATCGGTTGGAAGAGATGGTGCGTAAACCGTGATTCTATTCAACCAAAAATGACATTATATAAATTATGTAGACACTTGAAATTAATTTAATGAAAATTATTCATTAAAGATTAGTAGGTATCATTACAATTTAGCAGCATATTTTTTAAATAAAATTAAATGTCAAAGTAGTTAGTCAGTAAATAAAATTAGTCAATAAAAATATTAATACAATTCAAATTTAACAGATTAGGTACAATAACATGTCAAAAAAATAAATAAAAATAAAACAAAAATAAAAACAACGTCAACATCTTAGAAACGAGGAAAATTGTCCTCTTTCATAAACTCTGCTATACTGTAATATGCTCTTTCAGTTAGTAAACTCTTCAATTTGCTTTTAAGGGCAGATATATTTAATGTTCTCCATGATTTGGGCAATTTATTAAAAATGGTCGGAGCCATGCAAAAGATGCTCTTACGCAAAAGAGTTGTTTTAGCGCCATGGACACAGAGTTTAAAATTATCACGTCTATTCCTAGGGACAGCATCAGACAAAAGCTGAAATAGATGAGAATTTCATTTAATGAACATTACTGTTTCCAGGATGTATAATGAAGGCAATGTCAGTATCTTACGTTCTATAAAATAAGATTTACAACTGTCCGTTGTTTGCAGTCTAAACATCGATCTAATGCACCTTTTCTGTGCCCGAAACGCAATTTCATTGTCCGTGCTATTCCCCCAAAAGAATTGATTCGGCTAATCCATAGTAAGCAGTAATTAGCGCATCTGTGTTGAGTACCACAGCAAGCTGTTTCAGAGCGTAGGCTGCACTACTCAATTTTTTACTTAGTGCCTCTATTTGAGGTTTCCAATTCAATTTAGAATCAATTATTATTCCTAGAAATTTTGTGGTGTCAGCTTCATTGATATTTATATTATTAAATTGAATATTAAGATTTTTTATTGTTTGTGTGCGTTGTGCAAAGTGCATTACGTTGGTCTTTTTAAAATTAATTATTAAATTATTGTTATTCAACCAATTTATAATGGATATTAGAGAATTATTAATGTCATGTTCGTATGTGTTTATGTCATTACAAGATATTGTCATAGTGCAATCGTCAGCAAAGAGTGTCATCGGTTGTTTAGTTACCTTAGGCCAGTCATTTACCGGAGGACACGGTGGAGCACACAGTGGAGGTGTGCCCCGCTTGGGCGGAGCCCCGCCGTGTTCTCGTAGCGGCGATCGGCGGCGGCGACCTCTCGCGCCCGGCCCTGGTGCAAGCCATGGTCCGGGGCGAGGAGGAATGGGACGCCGTCGCCTCCTTCTGCGAAGCAGTGATGCTGGCGAAGGAGGTGGCGGAACGCGAGAGGGAGAGAACCTCTCGTCCCAGCCGCCGCGGGAGGCGCTCCGGGCGTCGGGGGTCCCGCGATGACCTCCGGCCACCGTAGACGCGGGCCTGTGGACGGTGAGTGATGGGCTAACTCGCCGTCCGTCCATCTCACGACGAAAACAGGCCGTGTCGACGGCGCGTTCGTGTTCCACGCGCGCCTCAAAGAGATGTCAGCAACATGGGAGGGGCCCGAAAGGGCCGACGCCTGTCGGGGCCGCGGGTAGTCCAACGGTTATCGCAGCCTCGACATAGAGGGCGAAGAAGGAACATGGGTGGTTTTTAGTCAGTAGAAGTCTGACACTCCCTTTCGTTTTGCCCAAGAGCGGGAGGGGTTATTCGATGATTTTACACCCACCAAAAAAAAAAAAAAAGGCAAGTCATTTATATACAAAATAAACAATGGAGGCCCCAATACACTGCCTTGGGGTACTCCTTACATAACTGTTCGTTCTTCTGATCTTGAAGTTTCTTCGCGTTTACTTTTTGTATTTATTGTGCTGATTTCCGTTACTTGTTTACGGTTATGAAGATACGATTTAATTAATTCTAAAACGTTGCCTCTAACACCATAGGCTTCAAGTTTATTTGTAAGAGAATTATAATGTACGCAGTCAAAGGCCTGTGTCATGTCGCAGAATAAGGCACAGACTGGTGTTCTTTTAACTACATTCAGCATGACATGGTGTAAAAACTCATAAATAGCCAAATTAATACTTTTATTTTTACGAAATCCCTTTTGCTCGTCACTTAAAATATTATATTTTTCTAGGTAGGTATTCAATTCTCTATATATATATATTTCAAATACCTTATAAATAACTGGTATAAGCGCGATCGGTCTGTAATTGACCATTAATTCGTGATTATCTTTCTTATATAGCGGTTTCACTATTGACTTCTTTAATGCATCAGGAAATACACCTGCACTTATGCAGAGATTAATAATGAAACACAAATGAGTACATATTTCAAATGCAACTGCTTTCAATATTTTTGTGGCAATACCATCGTAGCCAGCGCTGTTCGTATTTTTTAGCATAATTATAATATTAAGTATGTCATAGGGTGTTGACGGAGCCATAAACATAGACTGTGCTCTGCCAAGAATGAATGACGTTGAGTTAGTTCCCGCGTCAATTGTTGGTTGTATTTTGTCTATAAAATAATTATTAAATGTATTGGCAATGTCTTTTGGGTGTGTGATGTTTTTACTTTCAAATCTGATGCAAGAAATAGAGTTTTTCGGGGCATTGTATTAACTAATTATTTGCCACGTAGTCTTTGATTTGTTACTAGAGGTTTTAATATTGTAATCATTTTGTGCTTTCTGAGTTAGATTCATAATTTTTCTAAGTAGTTTTGAATATGTTTTAAATTTATCTCTATTAGCTTGACTTGGTTTTAACCTATATTTCCATAGAAGCTTCCGTTTGTTTTTACTACACAACTTTATCCCACGTGAGACCCAAGTAGGTTTTTTAGTAGTCTTAATAGTTATGATTTTTCTGGGGAAACATAATTCGTACAACAATTGGAACGTTTCAATAAAATAGTTGTATGCTGCAATTTTTGTACTTCCACGAGGTTTTAAGAAATCATTTGGATTTGGCATCGTCAATTAAAATCTATGCAGGCGAGAAGGACGGTTCGCAATGAATGAAAGGCAAACAAACTCTATAATACAAGCTATTTATTATAATTATCATAATCTATTTACAAGACGACGGCGGCGGCCGCGGAGCGCGCGGGGACGCGACCGCGCCCCCAGCAGCGCGCGTCAGAGCGCGGCCAATGCACGCCCGTGCACGGGCGCGTGCGGCACGTGCGGCACGTGCGACACGTGCGGCGCGTGCGGCGCGTGCGGCGCGTGCGGCACGTGCGGCGCGCGCGCCACGTGCGGCAGGTGCGCCGGCGGCTCCGGCTCGTCCAGGTCCAGCGCCGCGTCGATCATCGTGGTGTCGTGCAGCAGGCGCAGGCGCGAGGCGCTGAGGCCGGGCGCAGGCCGCGGCGGGGCGGCCAGCGGGAGCGCGGGCGGCGAGCGCGGCCGGCGGCGCCGCTCGGGCCGCGGCGACGGCGAGCGCTGCAGCGGCGCCGGGTCCAGCTCCAGCGAGCGGTTCATGTAGGCGTGCCGCGCCGGCGAGCCCTCGAACAGGTTCGTGTAGCTGCCGCCGAGCGCGCCTGCAAGCGGGAGGGCGACGGTCAGCGCGGCCCGGGGGCAGGGGGGAGGGGGCAGGGGGGGCGCGGTCGGTGACCTACCGTCGCGCACGGCGAGCTGCAGCGGCTGCGCAGTGAGCGGCGCGGGCGCGGGCGCGGGCGCGGGCGCGGGCGCGGGCGGTGCCGCGCTCAGTGCTCGCACGAAGTTAGGAGGCAGCTCGTCGTCGACCGTGAACACGCCGCGCCTGTGACACAAGCAGGTGATGAGCTGGCCGAGCGCTCGGACAGGGCGCGCGAGTACAGACAGAGCACACACCGGTCGATGAGGCTGGGCGCCATGGGGCCGCACAGGACGTGCCAGCAGTTGGCGCACGCGTTGCCGCGCGAGTACGGGTTCGGGTTCGACACGCCACGACGTGTTGAAAACGAGCCCTTGATCTGAAAACAATGAATTTCGTCCATCAGTAACGTATGGGGCGCTCCTTAAAACGACACGCAAGGCAATCGGCGCGACTCACGTCCTCGTTGGTAGTCTGGTCGGTGGAGGCCAGGTAGGTGTGGAAGCCGGCCAGGCCCAGCACGGACCACACGGACAGGAAGCACACGGCCGCCACCACGGCGGAGGCCGGCGTGGCGCGCAGGGCGGCCGCCAGCCCCGCGCCGCGCGCCAGCAGCGCCACGTGCGTCACGGCGCACGCGAACACGAACACCGCCAGGAACGAGAGCGACACCACGAACGTGTAGAAGTAGCGGTAGTTGCGCTTGCCCACGCAGTTGCCCACCCAGGGGCAGTGGTGGTCGAAGCGGTCCACGCAGTTGTCGCACAGCGAGCAGTGCGAGGCGCGCGGCGGCCGGAACATCTTGCACGTGAAGCAGTACTTGAGCTTGACGGGCCGGCCGCGCACCAGCACCTCGCGCGCGCGGGGCGGAGGCCTGCCCGCCTCGCTGGCCTCCAGCGCGGCCGCCTCGGCCGGCGCGGCGCGCGGGATGATGCCCGGGTCGGACAGCGCCGTGCGCAGCAGCGCGGCCAGCGTCAGCGCGCACAGCGCCGCGCCCGCCGCAGGCACCGCGGCCGACACCCGCGCCGCCAGGAACGGGCAGTCGAACGCGAAGTGCAGCGCGCACGTGCCGCAGATGAGCGCCAGCGTGAGCGCGAACACGCCGGAGCGCGGCGCCGTCATGAGCCGCCCGTCGCACCAGAACCGGTTGCGGCCCGCGAACACCTCCCACTTGCGCGTCACGCGCCGCGAGGCCATCGCCGCATCACCCCCTCACCCCTCACCGCCTGCAACACAACCGTGCCACCCTGTAACACTCTGTGCTGGCACATTGCAATCCTGGATTCATTATAAAGTAGTAAGCGACTGCTAATTTGTATGAATCATGGCCACTTATCATTAGATATTTGATTGTCAGTGTCGCTGCTGCATTTAATCAGTAACTATCAGGAGCAGAGCTATTAACAATCAGCCAGCTGTTATCAATATACATGAAATTGTCAAGGTCTATTCCTATCAATAATAATGTTGTTGTACATAAATGATTGCAAATAAAATTACAAGATAATTATTTTTTTACATTTTGAAAGGGGGATATTTGGGAACCTTCTGCCATTTTATTTCATTTTGAAAATAGTAGCTGCTGTTAATGCACCAACAAAAAGTATGTTTCCGAAATATAAACAACTAGGTGTTGCCAGCAGCTTCACCCTCTACAACTCGAAAGTTAACCCACTGGAAGATAAAATCGGGACAAAAACTACCGTAAACCCCTAAAACTATTGTTAATCCAGGTTATAAACTATCTGTGTACCAAATTTTATCCAAATCCGTTCAATAGTTTTAGCGTGAGAGAGTCAAGGAGCTAAATAACTTAAAATCGCAGAAATTAGGCTGGGCAGCATTCATACTTGTAACTCTAGTATCTGCGTGTCTTAGAGTAATTCAGAAGTAGTTCAAATAGCTGGAATCCTAACACCAAGCTGAGCTCAGTAATGTGGCAAGAGCAGTTTTGCATGCTGTAGATGCCTACAGCATGCAAAACTGCTCTCGCTGACACTCTCCTTATAGGTAGTCAGATGTTTCCACTATCTATAAGGACAGTGTCTCATACCTACTAGTGATCACGATACTGATACTGTGATTACCCTGACAACAGGGTAATCAATCTTGTAGAATAAAATACATTTTGTCTGAGGAAAGTGTTATATGGTGCAGACTGCAGGCACTTCATGTTTTTGGAAGACTAATCAGACACTCATGTTTCCTAGGCCAACACCTAAACTTACCCCAGCCACCAGAGATCAGTGATATGAACGACAAGATTTGGCTTAATGATTGGTTACTTCATTAATAATTCTCTGATTTGAATTGAGTTGCAATGATGTCTTGCTTATAGCCACATAGTCAAAACAACCTCACCACTACATACAGTGTGATTCTTTATAATGTGCACATATCGAAATGAGGGAATCTATGCTTAATTTTATCGATGGAAAAAATATTTTAAAAAATCTAAATATTTTTTAATATTTTTTATGGAATTTTCAAAAATGTTGTCCGCTGTTGTGACCCCAATGTAAACAAAACGGTGTAACTTTTAAACTAAATTATCTATCGCGATGAAACAATTTTATGTAAAAAGTTAATAAAAAAAAGTTTTTTTGATTAAAAAAACGTGTTTATTTTCAATTGAGGGTAGTTTTTTTCCACAATTTTCATTTTACGAGGACGCCTAATTGCTTCCAATCATTATGGAGTTTGTTTCATCGTGATAGATAATTTAGTTTAAAAGTTACACCGTTTTGTTTACACTGGGGTCACAGTAGCAGACAAAATTTTTAAAAATTCCATATAAAATATTAAAAAATATTTAGATTTTTTTTAATAATTTTTCCGTCGATAAAATTAAGCATAGATTCCCCCATTTCGATATGTGCACATTATAAAGAATCACACTGTATATGTAATGTTCTAGGTTGAATGTTGAGGAAGTAAGGAAGCGCACAATCTAAAACACAATACAATTATTACTATCAACCATCACTAAAGTACACAACTACAAGTACACAACTACACTAAAAAAATATTCTTAACTAAATTACACTTGATGAAGCCAGCTGTAATCAGGCATGGGCTGAGTTGGATCTAATAAATAATTGAAAAAAATCACTACTATATATTAGAGCCTTTAAAGCCCTGAAATCTGAGGGTGATGCCAGTTGATTGTGCCCACATTTCATTCAGCACGTCATAAGCTGATAACAATAATAATCTTGCATGTGTCCACATCTATGGGTGAAGAAACTGGCTCGGCAAGTTCTTGATGGTATGTTGTGGAGAGACATTGCTCAGCACTAAAAATAAACACACCTCAATTACAGAAGATGTCCTGGAGATGACAAACTGTCCATTATATTTTAGTCCTTCAGATTGAAAAGATTGTTTTCAACTTCGCTATTATTCTTGTTTGATGTCAACACGAATTTCATAAAAGCACTTATTACTTATAAACACCGTATTTCAAATATTGTGATACTATAGTATTTAAATTATCATATAAATAACTAGCATATTTGATAGTTTTGGAAATTAAAAACTAAAACTTTCTTGTTTTCTACATGACAGATGTAACATTTATCCATAGAGTATAGTAAGTTTAGAGGACATTTATCTGTGCTAATCTGCTAAGTGCTAATGACAGATGTGGTGTTTTGCCATAGATTAATTATTAAATTATCATGAAAAGTCCTTTCCTGCCATAGTATTTTATACTCTTTGGTCCTTTCGTAATAACTTCCACTCGATTCTATCTTTAGGTTAAGCCGCGCTTGCCTAGGTTGGTCTGTAGATGGATGACCGCCCATTACATACCGATTTTCCTCCGTGCCTCGAATAGCACGTTAAGCTGTTGTTCCCGACTGTTTAGTCGGGGCCACCACCACTGGACCATTTACTTTATAACATTTTGGCAGGGTTTTTTTATTACTACGGCTATTTTACGGCTATGGTATTTAGGGTGCAGCTAAAATATTCAGTCATGATTGTAAATCCGGGTAACATTAAGGTGGAAGCTCACATCTGGCCCGCGAAATTCTAATTTTCTTACGTTTTTGGCAATTTGCAGGCCAGTGCTTGGTTGTATGTTTATGAAAATTTGATTTGCGACTGTAAGACGTATGAAGTTACCGAATTATAACCATCAAAATTATCAATACAACCCTCCAAGTTCATTTTCATGTCAAGATTGATTTTTGCATGTAAAAGTCATTCTTTAGTAATTTAGTCGTCGTTCTTTAGTAGTTAGTAATTTGATTTGATTGTGAGCTTCCACCTTAAAGGTTGAAAAGGAACGGTTCATCGAACGACACCTGTACTTTTCTACAGCGTAAGGCAGTGCTGGGAGCATTGAACTATCTTTTTGTTTGGCGAATCGATCTATGCCAATCCCAGGGCTATTTACTCTATTTTATTATTAAATAAATTTTATTTTATTTAGTCTTAAAAGGCATGGTTGTATATTTGCTCTAAAATATAATGTCAGTCTGTGGTCATGCCACATAGTTTTGACGTTTGTCGGTTTTGTGTTTTTTTGAGCCAAGCCAAATGACATGATGGAGTGCGAGTGACATATTTTAGTCTAGGACAGCTGTTGGCTGTTGTTCTGTTGTTGATTGAGTTAATCGTGCAGCGTGCAAGTGTGCTTGTTTTGTTGTACTGTAAAAACGTAGCACCTGAGTTCTATTTATTCATAAAAATTACTCTAACAATACGTGTCGTGAATTTACATAAAATTTTATGTATAAACATGTATTCGTTGACAGCTAATCAGACTATTAACGCATTGCCGATTATGTGATAAGTTTGAATGTTTTTCTATAAATAAGTTAATTTGTAAATATTCATAGAAACAAACTTTTGCCGGATGATAAGCCTTCTAGCAAGAATTATTTAGCAAGTCAACTTGTCATTCTTCTATTATCAAAATTAAATGAATGCACTATGATCGTTGCAAGCCAAACATGAGGGTGTTAGTAGTGTTAGAAAGTGGCGTTAGCTGGGCGTTGTGATCACTGTACACTATGGGGCTAGACGGGTCGCGGCGCGAATCGCTGGTGGTGGTTGCGCTGTGCCTAGCGTGGTACGCCGCCAGTTCGGCCAGCAACGTGGTGGGCAAGCTGGTACTGACGGACTTCCCTTACCCCGTGACGGTGACCATGGTGCAGCTCCTGAGCATCGTTCTGTGCAGCGCGCCCGCCTTCTCGTTGAGCGGTGTGAGGCGCGCGCCTGACTTTCCGCGCCGCTACTACTGGCGCACGCTTGTGCCGCTCGCCTTCGCCAAGTTCCTCACCACCATATGCTCGCAAGTGTCCATTTGGAAAGTGCCCATCTCCTATGCTCATACAGGTAAGGTAATAAAATGAATAGTACCAGGGATGCCAGTAAAAGTCCTTAACTTACAAGTGCTTGTGAGTTCAGCCGTACTGACAGGTAAAGGACTTGTAATTTAATGGCATTTTATAATTACTCACAAATTGATAAAGGGAAGCTTCATGAGTAGCGGCGATTACCGGCAGCGACCTGCCGCGTCCGGCCCTGGTTCAAGCCATGTTCCAGGGCGAGAGGCAATGGGACGGTTACCTCCTTCTGCGAAGCAATGATGCTAGCAAAGGAGGTGGCAGTACGTGAGAGGGAGAGAACCTCTCGTCCCAGCAGCCACCGCGGTAGACGCTTCGAGCCCCGTAGGTCATATGATGGCTTCCGGCCACTGCAGGCGGCATAGGCCTGTGGACGGTGGTGAATGGGCTCGCACCCTGTCAGTTCGTCTTATGACGACGACATGCCGTGTCGACGGCACGGTCATGTTCCACGCACGCCTCATAGAGATGTCAACAACATTGCAGGGGCCGGCAAGGGCCGACGCTTATTGCTTCTTCAAAAAGGAAAAGAAAGCTTCATGAGGAATTTCATGATTGTGTCCTAGACCTTGGGCTTTCAATTCTACAACCTGTATTCAATCTCTGTAAAATTCTTAGTACAGCAATACTAAGAATTTTAACCATGCCGGATCCCGGGATTTGGTGAATCCCACATAAAAACATTAATTTCAAGCAAATTAAACAATGAATAGCTAGCTATAGCTCCACATTTATTTACCTTTTACAATTAGCAAGAAATTAAACCATTTACATTGTTTATTTATCACAAACAATTACTGAAAAAACTAAATCAATCAACTACACAATAAGTCGTCGTTTTAAAGCGAGAGACATTTTAGCTAAAAAAAAAACGACTTCAAAAACACCAAAAAGTGAAAAATAAACATCAGAAGAAAAATCTGCTTATTTATATTAAATTTTCATGGGACCAAATGGCAACTATTTCGTATCAAACAAAACATAAATCACGTAAATCTGATCATAAATTTCAGCGTAATACCAATCGAATTGAGAACCTCCTCCTTTTTGGGAAGTCGGTTAAAAATGAAGTAATGATGCCAAAGTGTTTTTTAAGCTATCATATCACATCACACTTCACACTACCACATCACATCACACTAATATTATAAAGCCGAAAGTTTGTTAGTGTGTATGTTTGTTACTTCTTCACGCAAAAACTACTGAACTGATTTGGATAAAATTTAGTACACAGATAGTTTATAACCTGGATTACCACATAGGATAGTTTTTATCCCGATTTTATCTTCCCGTGGGATAATTTTTGAGTTGCAGCGGGTGAAACCGCTAGCAACAGCTACTTATACAATAAAGCAGATAATTTGTATATTTCAATTTAACATACTGTAATTAAAACCCACTAAAAACAAAACTTGTAGAAAAAGCCAAGTCGCGCAACTCAGTTCTTTTACCCTAAAAAGTAGTGAGATCCATGTAATACCAAGTCTAATAGCTATTCGCCATCGCATTGGCCAATGTGATGCAGTGGCCAAGTCAATCTATTTATTTAAAACATCAAAGATGTTTTAAGTAGGGACTGAATATATTAACTGACTTGGCTGTCTTGGTTTGGTTGGACTACTCGACAAGACAAATCAAACGAAGACTCGTTTGATTCGTCTTGTCGAGTAGTTTGTAACTCGATGGGGTTATGACATTCTAAAATTGAGTTCCTATGGCCAACTTCCAGCTCCATCAGCAGATCAGTTCCATGTCATCATAATATTGTATTGATAGGCGATATGCATATACATGCAAAATTTCAGATCAATCAGAAACTAAGAAGTGTGAACTCGTAAAATTCATTCACCGAAAATGTAACTTTATCTTTGTAATCCTATACTGTAATATTAAAAAATAAATATTAATGTATGTATATGAGTGATTGATATTAATTATAAATGTGTTGTACTCCAAATAAAAATATAAGTTGATGTAAAAAATTCGGGCGCCTGGAGTGCACACAAAACTATGCCAAAGATAGACTTACCTGCGGGAGCTTGAGACTTTTAATCTTCAAGCGGGAAGGTATCAATAAAAATCGAGCATGAAAATTATAGAGCGATTTTATTACCCGAAGGCTGCTGGTAGAAATATACAAGAGAATTCCTTCCTTTTATATATAACTAAAACTAAAATGGAACAATCTTTTAAGACCTGTCATTATTGCACTTTGTCAAATAGATGATCTACGTTATATGTATTACAAACCATACCAAATTCCGTCGATTATATTATCAACCAAAAGATTAATGCTCATCTTAGTGATATGCATTTCCGCTGGGATGCCAAAGGCGGTCCATGATTATATATTGGTAGGGGCGAGGGTCTAAAATTTTAAGTAGTAGAAAAAAACGCCTTGTGGCTGAAAACAAACACGAATAATCGTTAGCTGATATTCAGCGTTGGTAAAAACAATTGTCGACCGAGTTGGTTGCGACCAAAAACAATTAAACTCACCGTTTCTTCCAAAATATCAAAATGTGGTCATCAGTAGATGAATGAATCCAGACAAATAAGTACTTAATCAAGTTAAAAGATCCTGAAACAATTAAATATGGGAACTATTAGCGTCTGCTATCAATATAGCCATGACAACGCGGAACGAACCGTAATCACGAAAAAATTCACTTACCATAAAAAATATGAGCTATCCAATTAGGATGCTGACAAGGGCAATCGGCTACCACATAATTGGGATTAGATGCCGCCCATCTGAAGTAAAACTTCAAGATTTATATCGGCGCTGAAATTACGCCATTCTGTCCAAAAGCTATAGGTCGAAAAGTGACAAATGTCAAAGTCAACTTGCCAGCCTCAAAATCACGATTCTAAACGCAACCAAAAAATTAATCCTTATATGGCAACACCACCGTGGTGCCTACAAATTAAATCAAACAATACGTATCATGTAACAGGCTTAAAAGACTCGTTACAATACATTTATATGGGATTACAAAGTTATTTATGCAGTTGGTGTTTCTAGAAAACTAGACTGAAATTGCATTTTTTTTTTAGTTTTTCCATGATTAATACACAAAACACTAATTGTATACTGAATTTGAAGCTTCTATGTCTGCTAGAAGTGCCCTAGACTTTTGATGATCGGTCAGTCAGTCAGTCAGTGAGTGACAAAACTAAGGAATTTTGATTAGTTATAAACTACTGGTTCAAATAGAATGAAATTTGAAATATACCAAGTTTAAAAAAAAAATCAAAATCAAAATCAAAACTCATTTATTCAAACTAGGCTGATAATCAGCACTTTTCGAACGTCAAAATTTACTTTACTTTACTTATTTACAAGAGACAGTCCCCCAAAACGCCCCCCCTTCGACACTTCCTAGTGTTTTTGCTGGAAAGAAGAAGATAAGATACAATACAATAAGATAAGATAATATAATATTTATTTGCATAAACATGTTGTCATTCATACAAGAAAATGCATGCAAGATGATAATATTGCCAATGCCTAATTGGTTACTAAATTCAGGTTTCTAGTTTTCTCCACAACAAAGATAGGAGGTCGAAAATGGCCTGAACGGGTTCGAAAAAAGAATGGTACGGCTGTGCCGCTTTATTGCTCGACTTGGCGGGGGCACTACCGTGCCCCCAGATTATTATAGAGGACAGCTGTAGTCGCATGCCACTGATACCTGATGTTCCTTCATGGCATTCTCATTGATCAATACAGACTAACACTTTTATTGAAGTTTAAACTGTTAGGTGCGACAACAGGTAGGCCGCGTATATTATGTTGAATGTTGTTCATCAAAATATGCAGGGATTATCTCGCAAAGAATTAGAGTTAAGTTTGTTTATGGAGAATTATGATGTTCAGGTTTTACGTCTAACTGAACATTGGTTGAAGGAACATTTATCAATGATAATTTCTATACCGTACAGAGTGCATTTGTGAGAAAATCTGCTATTCGCGGTGGATCTTTAATTCTTGTATCAAACAAATTAAAATGTAAACAGCGTTTAGACTTAGTTAATCTGTCAATTGAGCGCACTATTGAGTTGTCTTGCGTTAAACTCGAGAGATACATAGTAATTTGTGTTTATAGACCCCCTTCTGGGGACTTTACTCGTTTCGAATCAGTAATGGAGGATTCACTTAATAAGTTAAAATCAAGTAATAAATCTATAATTTTATGTGAAGACTTTAATGTTAATATTTTAGATGTTACTCCGTTAGGTATCAGATTTCTCAATCTGTTTAGATCATTTAATTTAGTTAACCTGTTTTTTGAACCAACAAGGATCACGACTTCTTCATCAACTTGTCTTGATAATATGTTTAGTGATTGTGTTGCCGAGGACAAATTAGTGTTAAGTGACTTATCGTCTGACCACTGTGGCTTAATAGCTAGCTTCCCTATGTTATTAAAACAAAAGCCGCGAAAAATATAATGCAGGCCTCATACAGCTAGTTTTTGCAATAAATTCAAAAATAATGTAGCACTTCAAGTAACACCGTCAAAACTTCAATAGTAGAGCACGAGACTCCTAATGAAATTTATAAAGCCCTTTTTGATGTTGTGCAAAATGAATACCAATCTATTTTTAAGTCTAAAACGATTAACATTAAGGGACCTTCTGTGGGCTTCAACCAATGGGCTACACCAGGTATTTACAAAAGTCGAGCCCGATTGTACGAGTTGTATGGTCTTAAACAATACAGGTTTGATACAACTTTTCTAGAGTATGTTAAAAATTATTCCAAATAATTTTAAAAGATTTGTATTATTGCAAAATCAAAATTCTTAAGCGAGACTATTAAAAATTCTAATAATAAAGTTAAAGCCACTTGGAAAATCATTAACAATGAAACGGGTAAATCTGTTAAACAAGATAATCACCTCGAGATCATGGTGGGTAACAAATTAGTTAATGAAGCTGGCAGCCGACGCAGCCGAGGCTTTTAATGAGTATTTTGCCAGCATACCTATAGCGACGACTCGTTCCCTGAGTTCGTCGCCGTCTAAAGCCGAAGATCTTTTGCATAGCAGCGTGTCTAAATGTGGTAAAGTATTTAGTTTCGAACATGTAACGCCTCGTGATGTAGTTAACGTTTTTAATTCACTTAAGTCTAAAAACACAGGTGATTACTGGGGCATTTCTATTAAACTTTTAAGTAACATAATCGACATTGTAGCCCCCTGTCTTGTTGTTACTTTCAATAAATGCGTCGATTTGGGGACTTTCCCTGACCTTATGAAGAGCAGTCATCCCTCTATTTAAATCAGGCAGTAAAAATGATATTGGTAACTTTAGACCAATTTCTATTTTCCCTGCTTTTAGCAAAATTTAAGAAAAATTAATTCTCAAACAGCTGTTAGTACCTACATTTTAATTTAAATAATCTCCTTCATAATGATGAATACTTATGGCTTTACAAAGGGTCGTTCGACTACGGATGCAGGTGTTGCTTTGTTAAAACACATATTTGACGCATGGGAGAACGCGCAAAATGCAATCGGTGTTTTCTGCGATCTCTCTAAAGCTTTTGATTGCGTAGGTACCTACATCACGACACGCTTTTACAAAAAATGCGTTATTACGGTGTTCAAAATGAGGCGCTTAATGTGATAGATTCGTATTTGCAAAATAGATTCCAATGTGTAGACGTAAATGGCGCGAAATCTTCCGGGCTACCGGTTAATACGTTAAATTATTTTTTTTTTTTTAAACGTTGCCCCACACTAGGAATTTCTCCTGTATCGTGGGTGCGTTCACAAACATTATTGGTGCGTTCACATACATAATTCACATACACAAATACCCAGACCCGGAACAACTATCTGTAGGTCATACAAATATTTGTACCGTGCGGGAATCGAACCCGCGACACGCAGCGCAGCAGTCCATTGCTTGAGCCACTGCGCCAAACGTGCCGTCATTTGAAATATATCAATTGAAATATACAAATTATCTACTTACTAAACGACAATCAATGTAGGTATTAGATAAGTCGTTGATAGATAAGATTATCAGACATTCATTATTTTCTTGTTTATTAGTCTTGCGATTTTATTTGTGATCGGGTTTAGTTTTTTAAACTTATTTTTTTTTAGAATTTTATTGTTGTGTTATTTAATAATCTAATATTCTACTTAATGTTTACTAAAACTATAATAATATAATAATCCCCCTTTCATTTGATACCAAACATGTTATGATTCATCATCATCATCATTCTCCTGCTCTTATCCCAATTTATTTGGGGTCGGCGCAACATGTCTTTTTCTTCCATACTTCTCTATTTCTCGTCATGTCAGCAGTCACCTCCTTCCTAGCTGTTATGATTATCTCAATTAAATTTTTTCGAGGCTAGAGTCTGATATTTACTTACCTAATTTCTGTCATAAAAAAATATAAAATTTATATAGCTTTTATCACCCGGGCTATTCTTTCGAGTCTATTGACATCTCATTTATTAAAATCCGTTCTGTAGTTTAGGCGCTATGGTAGAATATACAAACATGCATAATTATATAGACTGCCAAAATGGCCGCCGCCGGCGTTTCGCCGTAGTCGGGCATTCAAGGAAGGTTTTTAATTTTGAAGTCTTAGAAACCCCGCGGATCCCGCACCCTTGATCCCGCAACACGCGGTATTGGAAACTGATGCGGGATCCCGCAAAATAGGTACCGCGATCTCGGTATTCCAAGATTGGAAGCCCTACCTAAAACTTAACATTTTAAGACGACCACAAAATGTAGTAATGGGGGTGTGGGGTTGCACAGTGAAGGCGACGACGCCGCTGTGGACGGCGGGGCTAGCGTGGCTGCTGTTCGGCGAGCGGCAGTCGCGCGGCGTGCAGCTGGCGCTCGTGGTGATCGCGCTGGGCGTGGGCGTAGCTTCGGCCACCGAACTGCAGTTCGACGCGCTGGGCCTGGGCGCGGCGCTGGCGGCGGCGGCGCTGCTGAGCCTGCAGCACCTGTACTCGAAGCGCGTGCTGCGCGACACGGGCGTGCACCACCTGCGCCTGCTGCAGCTGCTGGGCCGCCTGGCGCTGGCGCTGTTCACGCCGCTGTGGCTGTGCAACGACGGCGCGGCGCTGCTGGCGGGCGCGGCGCCGCGGGCGGGCTGGGCGGCGGGCGGGGCGCTGCTGGCCGCCGACGGCGCGCTGGCGTGGCTGCAAGCCGTGGCGGCGTTCAGTGTGCTGTCGCGCATATCGCCGCTGGCGTACGCCGTGGCGTCGGCCGCCAAGCGCGCCGCCGTGGTGGGCGCGTCGCTGCTGCTGCTGCGCAACCCGGCGCCGCCGCTGAACCTGGCGGGCATGGCGCTGGCGGCGCTGGGCGTGCTGGCCTACAACCGCGCCAAGCTAAGGGCGCGCCGCCAGCCCGCGCTGCCCGTCTGACCCGGCTGTGGCGCGATGGTATTGCTATCGTCCCTAATTGGGCCACTTACGATAAGTGTTTGGAATATCAGTGCTTATTTTACATAAATTTTAAGAAAGACTATAAACTGGAATTTAATTTATTAATGGTTAAAATTAATATCCTTAATAAAGTATACCTATCTGGCAATGAAAAACAGCCCTAAATTATATTTTTATACTTCTATGCAAAGATAAATAAATAATTATGTTTTATATCACTATCAAAATGTTTGTTACTTACAATATATAGTTTGTGTTTTGATTTTGAGATGTTAGTTTGATCTGTTATACGCGTTTGACATAGAGCATCAGCAGTGCAGAAAATGAAATTAAATAGAATTACTAATTAATTTTGAATTAGGTACTTATTAAATCTAATCAATAGACTCGATTCGAATGTTACACTTCAAATTTGACCATTTTTGATAGATATTTTTAGAACAAAGTAAAATTCATCAATGTTCAGTATTGTAGCTATTGCTAGGTTTCTGGTTCGCCGTTGTTTTTTGTTAAAAATATATATATATTTTTTTTTTAATAAATGCCTAATTTTATTTTGTTTTTTTTTTAGTTTTATTTATTTTAATGAAGCGGGAAGGCAATGACAATAATTATATTTATTATAATAAACTAGCCCTGTCGTTGAATCTATTCCTACCTGGCATGTCTTAGCTATATTCTATTTCTCGACCAATTTACTGGTACAAAAAAAACTAAGTTTAAAAAACTAAAACCCGTCTACGAATAAAAACGTAGACTAAACAAACGTCGTTATGCAGGTACATTTTATAAGTTGGTCGACTATTACTCGTAAACTTGAAGCTTACTAAGCTGTGATAGTTTTGCTTTTAATTTCATCGGGGGGCACGGCAGTGCCCCCGCCAAGTTGAGCGCGAAGCAAACACTGCCGTACCATCCTTTACTGGAACCATTTCGCCGCATTTTCAGGCCCCTATTTAAGAACCTCTGGATAAGACCAGAACGCAGAATTTTCGTCTTCCAGTAAGCTATAAAATCACAATAAAACTTAGAAAAAAAACAAGTCTGTAGGTCATTTAGTTTCGAAGTAAAGCCAAAGCAAAGTTTCGCATTTATGACACTCACTCGCTCACTCATGATCATCAGAATAGAACTAGTACTTCCCATAAACTCAGAGAGCTGAAATTTAGTACCAAGTTAGCGTTTAGTGGCCACATAAAGGGAAAACTATAAAAACTTGCAATTTCAGTCTAGTTTTCTAGATACACCAATTACACAAATTATTTTGTAATCCTAATATAAATGTATAGGATTACAAAGTTAAAGTTACATTTTCAGTGAATGAATTTTACGAGTTCACACTTCCTAGTTTCTGATTGATCTAAAATTTTGCACGTATATGTATATCGCCTATCAATGCAATATTATGATGACATGGAACTGATCTGATGATGAAGCTGGAAGTTGAGTTGACCATAGGAATTCCGTTATGAAACGACATAACCCTATCGAGTTTGGACTCGTTTGATTTGTCTCGTCGAGTAGTTTGTCTTTAGATGTTCAGGGTTCTGAATAGTTCTGATGATGGAGCTGGAAGGAGGCCATTGGAATTCCGTTATTAAACCACATGACCCCATCGAGTTTGAGCTCATTTGATTTGTCTCGATGAGTACTCTGTCTTTAGTTGGTAACCAGGATCTGATGATAGAGCTGGATGGTAGCCATTGGAACTCTGTTATAGAACGACATAACCCATCGAGTTTAGACTCGTTTGTCTTTAGATGGTCCCCGAGGTCTGTCGTAAAACGACTTTACCTTGTCGAGTTTTTACTCGTTTGATTCAGCTTGTCGAGTAGGTACTTTAGCAAATCGATGAATAAGACTGCTCCAAGTGCGAATAAACCTATGTATTGTTGATTCATTAAACGAAATGGAAAGAATGATAGACGCTACAAAAAGAAATGAGATCTCACTAAAAACAAAACTTGTAAAAAAAAGCCAAGTCGCGCAATTCAGTTCTTTTACCGTAAAAAGTAGTGAGATCCATGTAATACCAAGTCAGTTAATATATTCAGTCCTTACTTAAAATCTTTGATGTTTTAAATAAATAGATTGACTTGGCCAATGCGATGGCGATTAGCTATTACAATGGTCTGTTTAACATTGACGAATGCGATGCGACGGCCCTGGATAAAAATAGCAGATTGGGGAGGTCATCCATTTTGTAATGCTCAAAACCGTAGCTCAAAATCAAATCCTGGATATACTAAAGGTATACGCTCTGGTGAGACAGCACCATCAAGGAAGTATTACGTCTCGGGAGAAAGAAACGACCGTGTTTGAATTTAAATACAAGAGAAATTATATTAAATATATATAATTTATTTACATTAAACTATCAATTTATAATCTCACACGTAACATGCCCAGCAAGTATAAAAGTAGTCATAATTCTCACACACGGCACATTCACTCGACAGTCTCAGTAGAGAGTCTACAGCTCCTCGTGCTCGGCCGCCACTTCGTCGGCCTCGGCGTCCAGCTCGTCGGCGGCGTCGGCCGCGACGTCGTCGGCGTCATCGGCGTCGTCGTCCGCGGGCGCGGCGCCGGGCGGCACTCCCAGCGACTGCTGCAGCATGTCCTCCACGGCCTCCGCGAAGTCCACGGCCTGCCCCTCCTGCAGCAGGTAGCCGGAGCGGATGGCGGCCGTGCGGTACAGCGTGAGCGCGGCGCGCGACGTGCCGGCGGCGTCGGGCGCGTCCCGCACGCGCCGCAGCAACTCCGCGATGAGCGGGTGGCGCGGGTTGATCTCCAGCATCTTCTTCTGCGTCAGCTGGTGCTTGCGCTGCGCGTCGTCGGCCTGCACACAAGGGAGCGGTGAGGGGTCGGCGGGTGCGGGCCGGGGGGGGCGGGGCGGGGTGGCGTACCTTCTGGTGCGCGTTGGACAGCGCCAGGCGCTCCATGTTGCCGGTCCAGCCGAAGGCGGTGGCGGCGAGGGCGGCGGGCGAGCGGTCCAGACGTCGCGACACGACGCAGCGCGTCACCCACGTGCTCAGTTTGTTGCCGAGCCACGTGGTCAGTGGCTCGAACTGCTTCTTGTACGCTTCCAGACGCTCCTTCTGCTGCTCGTCTGCGGAACACATACCGTCGGGTCAGTCCCGTCGCTCGCCGACCGTAAGTCGGAGAGGACGGGACGGAGATACTGACTCTCTTCCAGGTCGAAGATCTCCTTGGCGATGTTCTGGAACTTCTTGCCGTCGTACTCCGGCAGCGAAGACAGGCAGTACTCGTCCACAGCCTCGGTGAGGTACAGCACTTCATAACCGCGACGCACCAGACGCTCCGCGAACGGAGACTTCTCAACCTGCATACAAGGGACGAGACAGGTTAGTGTGCTGGAACCGTGCAGTGTAGCGGGTATACTATGACTTGTGCGAACGGTGTGGGAGCCGGCGGTTACCTCGGCGCGGCTGGAGCCGGCGATGTAGTAGATGTGGTTCTGGTTGGGCTTCATGCGCTCCACGTAGTCCGCCAGGAACGTCATGGATTCTCCGCGCGACGACTGGAAGCGCAGCAGCTTGGCCAGGCGCGAGCGGTTGCTCGGGTCTTCGATCACGCCCAGCTTGATGCTGCCGACAAAAGAAATGTTAGCGCGGGTTGCACATTGTATACGAGCTCGTCATTACTGATAAGGGTAAATGTTCAATAATGAAGCACACACGTCGGGCGCGAGTCAAAAATAGTCGTCAACTAACTTGGTGGAGTACTCCTTCCAGAAGCCGTCGTACTCGGCGTCGGGAATCTTCTTGAGCATGTCCAGCACTTTGCGCACCAGTTTCTTCTTAATTATCTTGATGAGCTTGTGCTGCTGCAGCGTCTCGCGGCTCACGTTGAGCGGCAGGTCGTCGCTGTCCACGATGCCCTGCACACAGACACACAGTGAGCCCGGCCGCCAGACGAGGCAGAGGTCCGTGCGGTCCCGTACTCACCTGTATGAAGGCGAGGTAGTTGGGCATGAGGTCGTTGAACTCGTCGGTGATGAAGACGCGGCGCACGTAGAGCTTGATGTGGTCGGTCTTGGTGCCGTAGCGGTTGAAGGACTCGGCGGGCTGCACGCGCGGCACGAACAGCAGCGCCCGGAACGTCACCTCGCCCTCGGCCACGAAGTGCGCCCTGGCGGACACACGTCACTACTAGTGCAACACGCGAACCTTTAGGGCATCCTCATGTCCCAATTCATTATAATTTTATATTAATTCGCCCTGATGATGGTCAATAATATACTATGGTAATTGAATATTTGCTAAGCTGACTACCAAAACGTAATGATCTGTCGATGTGTTGCGCTATCGCCCAAAACTCTACATGATATAGTAGTAAACAGCCGACAGCGCACTGTAGGGTGGCACTGGTGTACGTACTTGGCGAGCTGCGGCGACGTGTCCTTGGTGAGGCTCTTGTAGAACTGCGTGTACTCGTCGTCGTTGACCTCATTGGGCTTCCGCGTCCAGATGGGCTTGTTGTCGTTCATGAGCTCCCAGTCCCACACGGTCTTCTCGGTCTTCTTGGTCTCGCGCTTGTCTTCGGCGGCGTCCTCCACCTGCCGAGCACAATCATGTTTGACGAATCCCCAGTCTGCTCCGGCGTTGGCAAGCAGACAGCGGCAAGTGCGCACTTACCTGAGCGTCGTCGTCGTCGGCGTCGTCTTTGTCGTCGGCGTCTGCGTCGGGCTCCTCCACAGTCTCGGTGCGCGAGGCCCACAGGTAGATGGGGAAGTTGATGAACTGCGAGTACTTCTGCACGAGGTTGCGGATGGTGTCGGGCTGCAGGTAGTCGGCGGCCTCCTCCTTCACGTGCAGCCTGCAACAGCGACGCGAGTGTAATGCCTGCGTCCTGCAGCTCGCTAGCGACCGCGGCGCTGAGTACCCACGTGATGTGCGTGCCGCGCTTCAGGGTGTCGCCGCGCGGATCCTCGGCGACGCTGAAGGAGTTGGCGTCGGACTCCCAGACGTGCTGCTTGTCGGCGTTGTTCTTGGACACCACGGTGACCTTGTCGGCCACTAGGAAGGCGGAGTAGAAACCCACGCCGAACTGGCCGATCATGTCGTTCATCTCCTGCGCCTCGCTCTGCAACATGACGCGGACGTGAGCTACCGACCACCGAATAAAGCGAGCGGGACGATAAGGAATGTATGGTGTACCTTCTCCGCGTCCTGCATCTTGGAGAGGAACTCGGCGGTGCCGGACTTGGCGATGGTGCCGAGGTTGTTGATGAGCTCGTTGCGCGACATGCCGATACCGGAGTCGATGATGTGCAGCAGGCGCTTCTCGGGGTCGGCCTTGATGCGGATGCTGAGGTCGGAGTTGGTCTCCAGCACGTCGCGGTCCGTCAGCGACAGCAGCCGGATCTTGTCCAGCGCGTCCGAACCGTTCGAGATCAGCTCTCGCAGGAAGATCTGAAACGACGCACACGTTACTGCTATATACTCTATGTACTGGCGCTCAGTACGCACTGTCGATACTGACGACTGCGCACACGAACCTCTTTGTTCCTGTACAGCGAGTTGATGATGAGTTTCATCATGCGGTTGACTTCAGTCTGGAAGGTATAGTTCTGCGCATGCTCCTTGATCTCCCGCAACTGCGCGACGCTCAGCCCGTCCGGCGAGATGGCCTCTTCCTCTCGTAACACTGCCTCAGCATCTAACAAAAGCAGAAAGGCTTTTAGAGGTGCTCCAGCAGGGTATTAGCGTCACCTTTTGACTGTTAAACCTTTCTTTTTGCAAATTTAATTTTAAATAAAATGTTTATTTAGTAATCGTAAAGCTGTTCACGGTATACAATTACCTACAAGTTTTAACTGTGTTGTTCTCATAGTAATAGGTCAGAGCATTAACTCTCCTCTATAATTATGATAGGTAAATATTTACAATACTAGAGATTCGCTCAATGAAACAGCAGAGCGGGGTGTGGTTGTGGAGACGTGTCGCAAACCATGTTCCACCTTCTATCCTGCCTGCCCTCTTATTTTCATATACAGTATGGGGACCGCTTATGTGCAATAATTTCTAGGGCACACTTGGTATCGCCTTTTCTGACGATATACAAAAAATGAACGAAATCGGTCCAGTAATTAGGTCAAAAAGTAGAGTTTTCATTTTGAACAAATTTAAACACTCTGTAGAATTGGATCACTAGGTCAATGATTCAATAAACCCTTTAAAATGCGACGTTGCCACTCAGTGCAAACTATCACGACGCTGTTACGTACCTATTCTACTTATTTGCCGAAATGTAAAATCGGTACACCTGCACGACAGGCTGGAATTTAATGTAAAAAAAAACAATTCAACGTTTGAGTGCGTGCGCAAAACTAAGCGTGTACGGGAGACGCAGCCGCGGACCGCGCCGCCCGACGACACCCACATTCGATTAATACTGTGACGGTACGGCCCACTACCTCTCACAGACACAAGACCAGTACAGACTGACTATGAAATTTAATGTTAATGTGGTTTTTTTTTCGGTATACTAGTACTTGGAATTTCCTATTGAACAACTTCCTTGGCCTGCCATGGTCGAAACTTTGTTTTTTTTACACAAACATAATCTATCACTGGGACGCGCCTACATTTCCTGCGGGTGTACATCGGCAGCGGTGTCTTTTGGCGGCTTCTTTAAACAGGGCGGCACGAGCCACGCGGCTTTCTTCAAAGGCGATTGAGCGAAATAATATTGCGGGCGGCGCGGCGCGCGGCAGGCCGGCAGGGAGGGAGAGGGGCGCGCGGGTGCGGGGTGCGCTCGCGCCACGTAGGGAAGCACACCTGTTATTGACTATTAGCTTCTGTTAAAAGGAATAAAGATAGATAATAAAAAAAGCTGTTTAGCTTTAAATACTTAGGTGGTGCTATGGTGTTTTAAGAATTATTGTCATGATTCTAGAAACCACTATGCCCTGAGTATTTAAATCTAAACAACTTTTTTGTTTATGTGTGTTCTTATTAAATATTATTAAGTAGATTTAGAGATAAAATGCATAAAGTAAACAACAACAATTTATGAATTGTTTTCGCATGTTACATAGTTAGTTACCGACCGGCTCCCGGTCGATCGACAGACCCGATTGATACTCAGGATTACTCAGGAAGTCACTAACTTAACGGTAGTTTCGTAAACTGTTCAATCGTATTTTTAATGTCCAATTAATATTTTTTAATTGTTAAAAATAAATATTCAAATTACACAAAGATACTTGTATTCGAATGCCTTGTTTCGGTAGTAAGTAATTATGTGTAAAAAGTTATCGATAAGCGTTAATGACGATAATTGCACCATGTGCCCTACATTATAATATTTTTCGCCATCTCGGAAGTTGCGTTCCGCTTTGTCAGTTCACCGCTAGTCTTCCGGGATAGTGTGTCTGTCGCAGAGATTTCGTCTACTCAGAGTCTACTTTGCGCGCATTGCTTCAAAACGTGATTAGCAAATACCAGTAAATTTAGTGCTTAGTTAGTTTAATTTTTTATCAGTGGAATGGACACTTATTAGTTTAGTATTTATTTGACTTTGTGTGTGTGTAAATTGTGTTTTTAAGTATTTTGTATACATTTTTTAAGGTGAAATTGACACTTGACTTTTGTGTTCGCGTGTGTCTTTTTAACAAAATGCCAAGACAACAGCATTTTTACGGTGCTGCAGAGTATACAGACATGGTGTTATTGTATGGCGAATGCGGCCAAAATTCAGCCTTAACTCTACGTACTTATCGTGAGAGATACGGCGCAACTCGCGTCTGCCCTACTAGTGTCCGGACAATCCTAGGAGCTGTCCAAAGGATCAGGGAAAATCAGCACATAGTGCCCAACACTCATGAAGGAGTTGCTCCGCGTCACGTTCCATCCTCTTTTGAACACCGAGTCCTAGAACATTTCGAGCAGAACCCAACCTGCAGCCTTAGACAAGCTGGGCGTGCGTTTAGAGTGACCCATAAAACAATACATCGAGTGCTGAAAAGGAATAAACTACGACCTTATAAATTTGCAAAGGTGCAGGCGCTGCTGCCCCGTGATAAGCCGATTAGAGAGTTTTACTGCCACTGGGTACTGGAAAAAAACATTCAAGACCAACGTTTTTTATCAGATGTGTTTTGGACAGATGAAAGCACGTTTACTCGAAACGGCATGTGGAACCGACAAACCATGCGTCACTGGAGCCGTACCAATCCCCATTTATTTAGAGAATCAGCTCATCAATACCGCTTTTCCATTAATGTGTGGGCAGGTATTCACGGAGACCAAATAATCGGCCCCGTTTTTATCAACGGAAACCTCAATGCACAGAAGTTTCTGGATCTTCTTAACGGCCCAATAACCGATTATCTAGAGGAATTGTCTGTGGTAGCTTACAAGCGGGTTTGGTTCCAGTTAGACGGAGCTCCTCCACATTCCGTACTCCTCGCGAGAGAGCGGCTTAACACCATGTTCGGCGAGCAATGGATTGGTCGCTATGGCCCCCGCAGGTGGCCAGCTCGGTCACCCGACCTTACGCCTCTCGACTTTTTTTTATGGGGCTTTATTAAAAATGAAGTTTATTCGCGTGTCTCCGAAACCGAAGATGAACTGCGCAATCGTATTGTCGCCGCCTTTGACAAATTAAAAACCATGGCTCTGGATCCTGAACGAAATTTGCTGAGCAGGCTTCGGGATAACATTGTGCGGCGATGTAACTTGTGCATTCAAAAACGTGGTGTACACTTTGAAAATGAGAAAATTTAAGTTTATTCTTTTTGGAACTAATGTGTAATATTGAAGTATTTAGTTCAGTTCAGTTATCGCGAGAAATAAACACGTGGCGGTACAAATGAACTTAGTGGATTTTATTTTCGTCGCACATTGTCAAACGAATCAAAGTGCCGGCGCCAACAAAAAAGCCGCCATGCCGCCCGCGTGCACCGTTGCCACTCTTCGCTCCTGGGGTCAAGGTACGTTGTCTAAACAGAGTGTTTACTTTAAGTGAATTTATTTTGATATTTATTTTGTTTGAAAATTTAACTTTTTTCATTTTCGGTTTTTTATTTATTATTTAATTTTTCTATACTTCAATGGAGTAATATTCCTTGAGGTTTCAATTATTGCCAAGATGTGAATTCCATACTGTATAGGTATAATATATTATACACATAACCATCGTTCTGCGGGGCCTTAGCGACGGCGCTAGATGCGTGTCTGTCTGAGCATAACTTCGGTTCTATTCCTTGCGTAGCAACATGACATATCGATCCAACTGGACATTCGATGGTGTAGTTTAAGTGAAGGCGCAGCTATCAGACATGGCGGCGGAGGGCTCCGAGAGTGTCGGCGAGGGCGGCGAGGGCGGCGCGGGCGGGCCCGGCTCGCTGCACGCGCGCTCCTTCAAGCTGCGCTTCGCGTCGCAGCGCGAGCAGGGCCGCTCCTACGTGTCGCTCGTGAAGCCCCTCGGCCTGCGTGAGTACCGCTGCCGGGCGCGGGCTAGCTCGCACGGGCCGAGTGTATATGCGTGTGTGTCGCAGCCGCCACGGTGACGGGCAAGTTCTACGTGCGCGAGCAGGCGGGCGCGGCGGACGACGCGGCCACGCGGCGCGCGCTGCGACGCATCGAGGACATGTTCGGGCGCGGCCCGCGCGACAAGTACGACGCGCCGCTCACTAGTGCGCAAGTGTTCGTAAATGTCTTAATAACCAACATAGCTCTACAACCGCTCCACGTTTTATTCAAAAACCGTTCATTTTATAAGTTATTCATTCAGGCGTTACATTTCGGAAATTCATGTCATTAAATATTATGCAACACATGTACTTTAATTGCGCGAAAGAGATCCAGGCCTGGATGCAGGCCCTGCGCTTGTTTGGCTCTCCAAAGATCAGCCTCAGATGAGTTGTCTCGTGACGAGCGGCTGTCGAGTCAACACACCAGCATGTGCATGTTTTTCAGGCGGGAGAGCGGTGCCGCATCCTGCATACGTTATATTATACTAAGGTCAGGTTTGGTAGTGAACTAGTTTACGTTGTGCAGGGTGGGCTGGTGGGCGCCAGCCGAGCGCGCAGACCGGCGTCTGCAGCACCACGTGCGCGACTCCGCGTGGCTGAAGGCGCGTCTGTGCGTGCTGGCTGCCGACGAGAAACTCAAGAACCGATAACTTTGTATTTTACTCCAATTATCATACAACTAAACCACCACTATGTTAATAATATTTTAGCGTTAAGTTTGTATATAATTTGGTCATTTGGGTATTTGGAGCGTGCACTACATCCATCAGCGCCATTTCGCAAACGAACCACAAGAGGCGTAAATGTCAAATAGTTCATGACATTTGCTTACTATCTTAAAAATGGTTTAGAAAGACAATTAATAGTGTTTTTAGAGGCATTTGTTAAAAACAGTATAAGTACGAAAAAATTGATATTATAAAAACTGGTTTTGAGAGTAAGTGTCCAGCCCCAAACTATGCTGAAAACAAATAAATTGATTTTATCAGGTCACGTAAGGAATGTTGAAGAACTAAGAACTAATGGCAATCGTTATTTAATACGAACCAACATTATTTCGTCGAACATCGGTGACATTAACACCCTATAAAAAAAGTTTAAACGTAACTACTCTGCACTAGCCTTAAACAAACATACATTTTAGTATTGTACTGTAGATAAAGTGTATCTATTAATTTATTACAGATCTTTATTTCTCGGGTTGGCACTGGAATAAAATGCAGCTGCATTTATGATCAGAGCGGCAAATGCAAACATGTTGGCATGCTTTAATAATTATGTTACATCAACAATAAAGCGAGTCATTCAAAAACAAGCTTTGAACAACAATGGGGAAAACCCAGCATTAGTCTATTTGTTCATGGTAAATATTCCAAAAGGAGGTACTTTCAAGATATATATGTTTCGTCATCACAGTGATTAGTATAAATAAAAGTTTTGCAAATAGGTAATAGTTGTTTCCCTTAAATTTATTTCAGATACTCGAAAATTTGGCTGAAAATTGCCTAAAATTAATATCCCAGTGGGGTGATCGTAACCGTCTGACCTTTGCACCACATAAAACTTATCAACTTCTTTTAAAAGGTAATCTTAGATCATGTCCTAGTATTAAATTTAATAACGTTCCCGTGAAAAAGAAAGAGTCCGTGTGCTACCTTGGGTTTGTCTTAGAGAGGAATTTTTCATTCATTGAACACATAAAAACCGTCGGTGAAAAAGCTAAAAAGAACTTTTATGCCTTAACGAGAACATCTAAATCTACGTGGGGTTTTTTTTTATGGGATAAGCCCGCCTCACTATTCCCAAACCACTGTAACTTCTGTAAGCCAGAATCAACAGTGGCGACCACAAGAAAAGCGCCGAGACAATGAAGCTCGACGAAGTCCCAGAGAAATGATTTGACTGTCTTGGATCCCGCAACGAAATTAATCAGAAAAGAATAGCGAAGGAGTAGGAAAAAAACAGAAATTTCCACTTCCCTCCATATCAGCAGGAGACAGAAAAGAACAAGGCCAATAGGCACACAGGGACGTATACAACTGGGATAAGCCCAGTTGCCTAGCACCACGGATATTGTTGTCATTAATATTACTGGGTCCTAAGTTGTGAGCTGTTATATTTGATTCCAATAATAGGTATGACAAAAATGCTTGAACGCACGGAAATTTGTTCTAGTTTCTACAAGGTCCGTATAGTAAATAACTCCGGATGTAACTTGTACACTATCCAACATAATATTACGTTCATTCTGCCAAAGACTACACTCCCATAAAATGTGATGTTCAGATTGTTCATATTCGCAGTCAGATGTAGAACATTGACAAAAAGGCGACGCAACAAGCTTGAAGGAAAATAATTTACTCTTAAAGTTACCATGACCAGTGAGAAATTGGGCAACACAGTGATCCACCTCCAGCCATATCCTGGCCAGCCGCTCACGAACGGATGGAAAGAACTGGTGGAGGTGACGGCCTTTGACGGAATTATCCCACCTACATTGCCATTCAAGCTTATTGCCTCATTGCCACATCTTTTTTTTTTTTTTTGCTGGGTGTAAAATCATCGAATAACCCCTCCTGCTCTTGGGCAGAGCGAAAGGGAGTGTCAGACTTCTACTGACTAAAAACCACCCATGGTCCTTCTTCGCCCTCTATGTCGAGGCCGCGATAACCAGAGGACTACCCGCAGCCCTGACAGGCAATGTTCTACATCTGACTGCGAATTTGAACAATCTGCACATCACATTTTATGGGAGTGTAGTCTTTGGCAGAATGAACGTAATATTATGTTAAATAGTGTACAGGTCACATCCGGAGTTATTTGCTATGCAGACCTTGTAGAAACTAGAACAAATTTCCGTGCGTTAAAGCATTTTTGTCATACCTATTATTGGAATCAAATATAACAGCTCACAACTTAGGACCCAGTAATATTAATGACAATAACATCCGTGGTGCTAGGCAACTGGGCTTATCCCAGTTGTATACGACCCTGTATATTGGCCTTGTTCTGTTCTGTCTCCTGCTGATATGGAGGGAAATGGAAAATGTTTTTCCTACTAAAATGTTTTTTGTTTGTCCTAATTTTAAGTGTTTCTCTTCATGTTTTAAGCTTTAAATTTTATTTTTTTTGTCAATTTGTTCTGTCCTGTGTGCAACCAATAAATACTTTTTCTTTCTTTCTTTTTCTTCTTTCTACTCCTTCGCTATTCTTTTCTGATTAATTTCGTTGCGGGATCCAAGACAGTTAAATCATTTCTCTGGGACTTTGTCGAGCTTCATTGTCTCGGCGCTTTTCTTGTGGTCGCCACTGTTGATTCTGGCTCTCAGAAGTTACAGTAGTTAGGGAACAGTGTGGCAGGCTTGTCCCATTAAAAAAAAAAAAAACCGTGTCTAACACCTGAACCAGGTTGGTAATCTCAATAACATAATCATCCAATGGATTAAAGGACACAGCAACTCAACGGCAAACGATGCATTGGACGAACTCCAAGGAAGCAATTCTTAACATCCACCACACGGGTGCTTGGGATGACTTAATTACAGCTGTGTGCTTAATTACAATAACCACCTTTTTGTCATAGGAGCCACAGACAACCCACTGTGACGAGCCCACATGGAGGAAGACAAATACTTCTGCACTACCCTGTGGTTGCCTCATGCAGTGCAGTACTTTGGCTACCCGGGTGCTGCTTTTTGTACTTGGTAGTATGAGTGTTTAAAAGTGTCCTATACTGGCCTATAGTGATAATCAATCGGAATGGTTCACTAAATATAATACATTTCCTAATTTAACAATAATTGAATTCCAATCAACTAAATTTAATTGTTATCAGTGTGTTTACTAAACTAGATAAAGTGATAAATGGGGAAAATTAATCCTGTAGATTATTTTACCAATTGTACCATACTAGCATGACCCAGAGACCAGGGCTTACATACTTTTGCCAATAAGTATTCCTATTCTTGACAGAAATTGGGTCTGTCAAGTCCACTATCTTATTTATACATCCAGTAAACACATCAAAACTCATACAGTAAGTGTTTAAATCTCAATAACTGAAAACATCAACTTATCTTGCTTTACCGACAAATATCACAATTGATCAAGTGTTTTCAGTAGTGGCTCTGGGCGACATAGAGTGTAATTACCTGTGCGGGAGCCCTCGCGCGACGCGCCCAGGTCGGCGTCCACAGTCACCTCCTCCACCGAGCCTACGCCCGCACCTGCCTCCTGCGCCGCGGACCATCCTGCAATATTACATTTAACAATCACAATGCATCATTTGGATGCGGTCATCGAAAACGTATCTACCGGCAAGCGCAGAAAATTCTAGTTGCTGCGACTGGACATAATATTTATATTGTATACATATTTTTTTTAATTTACTAAGTTATTACGTTTTTATAATTTATTCATAACAAATGGCTTTCATAAATCAAAGGAAAGTTTACCATTGGTTCATACATTCCCTAAAACAAATAGACGCGCTACAAGACAACTTACCTGACAGTAACACGACGCCGACTACTAACAAATTAAAATACTTCATTGTGTGTCTTCAAAAACTCAACAACACGTAATTAGTTGACGTTTTCCAACAGTTTTTCACAAGCAGGAATACATTTATTCTAAACAAGAACCTCGGCGGTCCACGTTACAGCAAGCATGCGAATCCCGCTACTGAATGAGTTTTTGAAATCGTTTGACGTTTCACATCAGTTCTACGTGGCTCCCCATTGGAAAGATAAAACCGAGAACTAATTATTTGACAAATAGCAGGCACACACGCCATTTAATCAGCAAATAGTAGATAATGAAACACAAATGTCGCTATTTCATTGGTCAACCGTTGAACATTTATAATGATAACCAATAAACGTCATCTGCGTCAGTTTTAAAAATCATAGACACACTGCACAGTAGGTAGAGTGCGCGCAAGATAAGTCTGCGCGTTACTGGCGGCGCTGGTGCCGTGCTTAATGTTGCCAGCTAACTAATCTTTTTTCCTTCATTTATTCAATACTAACTTTTTATTACTCAAAATTTAAAGTAATTCAAGTTTATTATTTAGAAGTTATTACCACTTACTTAAAAATATCTCTACCAGCACTTTTAATCACTTTAGGCATAATGATAGGGATTATTTACGAATAAAAACACGGTACACAGTACTCTCTTGACACCTGACATAAACGACAAGATGGCGGCCAACGATTAGTTCCGATTTTGTCCGCGCGCAGACTTATCTTGCGCGCACTCTAGGGCTATTGCGTATCATAAATATGACCGTGGATAGAGAAAGTTCATTCTCTATCTACGTATATGACAGTGGCTAACCTATAGTGCCTCTCAAATGGTTCCATTTTGTACTAAAACATAACCAATTTGACAGTTAATCCATAGACAATATGATATCCACTGTCATTTAAAAGATACACAATAGCCCTGCTGCAGGGCTATTGCGTATCTTTTAAATGACAGTGGCTAACCTTTAGTGCCTTTCAATTACTGTCAAATGGTTCCATTTTGTACTAAACCATAACCAATTTGACAGTTAATCCATAGACAATATGATAGCCACTGTCATTTAAAAGATACGCAATAGCCCTGCCTGCTGGTCTGGACTTTTGGAGAAGGAAACCGTAAAATAGGACATTATTCTCGTCAAGTTCGACATACAAGTGCAACAAACAATACTATAAACCGACGCTCGTCGTCGCGTCACTCCCGTTGGGGCTGCGAATTGTTGTAGGAGATACCGTGGCCTCGACATAAAGGGCTAAGAAGGAACATGGATGGTTTTTAGTCAGTAGAAGTCTAACAGTTCCTTTCGCTCTGCTCAAGAGCGGTTAATGTTCCCACTGCTGGGACACAGGCCTCTTCTCTTTTTACCCGACTGCGGCGAAGCCCAAAAGGAGGGTTATGTGTTTGGCGTGCATGTATGTATGTATGTATGTTTGTATAACTCCTTAACGGATGAAGGGATTTGAATAAAATATACGTCGTTAGATTCGTCTTGATGGCGCGAGTGTCACTGTGGCCACATTTAAATTAAAAAACTAAGAAATATTGTGAATATTGGGGGCCTTAACGCGGATTTGAAAAAAAAATCCATTACCATCGAGTAGGGTATCAAAATGAAGGGTTTTAAAAGGAACTTATAAAAATATATGAAACTTATATGTTTAAAATATATTCAAAGTCACAAATCCTATAAACAACCACAAAACTTAAATCACCTGCGAATAATTTTACGCGACCAAGAAAAGAATAAACACAAAAGAACTAAAAAGTTGGAAAAAACCAGACTGAAAAAAATGAAAAGCAAACAACAAGCACATTTTAAACCAAACAAAACTTGGAAGCAGGCGGGGTTCATTTGAATATTAAATGATGAAATGAAATTAGAATGGACACGACATACCAATAGATTTAATGCTATAATTTTTATAAGTTTCATCAGGGATATTGCGTATCTTTTATGGTTGATGCGACAAGGTAGCCCGCGAAATTCGAATTTTCTAACGTTCTTTGCAATTTCCCGGTCTTGTTCAAGTGGCAAGTGGCAAGTCGTATGTTAAATAAAATGGGATGATTCGGGGCAGTAACAAATGTCTATTTACTGAATAATAATAATTAAAATCACCAATACAGCCGTCTCAGTTCATATAAGTCTCAAGAGTGAATAGTTAATGAAAAAGGCATTCTGGAGACTTATATGAACTGAGAGAACTTGTCGCCTTCACCTTAAGTGTCAGTGGTTATCATAGTGTCCATCAATTAACTGTCAAATGGTTCCATTTTATTTTAAACCATATCTATATTTAATTTATAGCCTTGCTGTTCCATATATAGGGAGACCCCCTTAATTCTTTAATTTTTGTATAAAATCGTAAAGCGGTTCACAGAATTACATCTACCGAATAAAAGGGCTGGACATACGGATGGACAGATGGACAGACAGATAGACATGATGAATCTTTAAGGGTTCGGTCTTTTGCCATTCAGCTAGGTACGGAATTAACCAGTCAATATAAAACTACCCTCTTTGGGACAAGTGCGTTTGCTCTGCCCACAAAAATGCACAGTAAGATTACTTATGAATTATGATATATTAGCTGATCCACGCAACTTCGTCTGCGTCACAATAATATATAGCTTACAACCTTCCTCGTTAGATCGACTATCCAACATAGTAATATTTTTTCAATTACTTTTCTAATGTGAAACGAATTTTTGAGTTGAATCGTAACAAACAAAAAATCGAATCCTCTCTATAATATAGTTTAGATTACCTGAGAATATATTATTAAAGTGAGAATTACTATACATATCATCATCATCATCATCAGCCTTATATTGGTCCCACTGTAGGGCCTCAGGCCTCCTCTCTAGGACAGGGATGGGCTAAAATCCACCACGCGGGCCCAGTGTGGATTGGTGGATGTCACATAATAATATCTTCGAATTTTTGGTTCTAAGATGTTCCAGTTTCCTCACGATGTTTTCCTTCACTGTTTTAAGTGCAGTGGCACGTGATGAAATAAATTACACAAAGTAATGCGCCTGCCTAGGTTCGAACCCACAACCAACTGGGGCGCAATTCTCTAAAATAGTCAACTTGTCAATAGTGTGTCGATGGTGTTTAAGTAGTGTCTCATTAGAATATTCAATGACATTTGGTATTTTACAACTTATTTATGGTCATTGACTTGCCACTGTAGTGACATTGAAACGCCTTAGTATGACTGACGTGATAAAAATATTGTATTACAATAAAAGCATGTTTTTTTTTAATGAAATTTGATGTTTTTGATAATAAAACGTTTTTATATTATTATAAAAACCTGTAATATAAACATTTACTTGATAAAAATACGATTTCAAAAAGTGGTAGGTTTGGTATTTCTTGGTAAATTTTTGTTAGCAACACTGAAAACTATTGTACTGTCACACAATCGACATATTTATTCGACTTATTATCGCCATACTATTGACACACTACTGACACACCACTGAAACGTCATTGAAGTTTTTGCAGAATGCCAAATTTGCAACAGTGGCAAAATAATGTCTGTAGTGTGTCGATAGAGTGTCAATGGCGGGTTGCTTAACTCTCAAGTTACAGAATTGGGCCCCTGTTCGTAAGTCGGGGCCGCCACCACTGGGCCACCACTGCTCACAAAACAATATACTAGGTACTAGTTGTAAATATTATGGTGCAATAAATATTTTGAATTTGAATTTCCCGGAGGCCAGAATCTCCATGCACGTATCTTCACTGGGACGCGAGGGCCGGCGCAGCGGACCGCGTAATTATTTTGTCGCGCGGACATTTTTACATTGCGACATCTTCTAAGATATTTGTTTAAACTATATAGAGTAAAAAGCACAAATATTCTATACTAGCTGTTGCCAGCGACTTCACCTGCTACAACTCGAAAATTATCCCACGGGAAGATAAATCTGGATAAAAACTATCTTTGTTAATCCAGGTTATAAACTATCTCTCTCATCACCAAATTTTTTCCAAATCGCTCCAGCCTTTTAGACATGAAGAAGTAACAAACTGTTACAACAGCCTGCTCACAGCGTGCCACCCTAGCCAGCCAATGACAGCTAACCATAACCATGCCACTCTAGCAAACCATAGCCATGCCACTCTAGCATACCATAGCCATGCCACTCTAGCCAGCCAATGACGGGCAACGACTCGCGAGCCAATCACAGTCAAGCGAAGACACCGCCATAACTACCGGATGCCTCCGGTGGGGATATCAGTCTATATAATGCCCTGTAAGCTCAGTTTCGAGGTCTTGTCGCGCTCGATTGTGAAACCTTTAAGTCGAGACTCTGTCCGAATAAAATAATGAATCAGTTCCTGTCTATTTTTTACCACTGTCGTTACAAAACATACACACTCACAAACTTTGGCCTTTATAATATTAGTGTGAAGTGTGTAAATTTCCGTTCTAACAAACCCATTTATTTAGATATAGATTAATACCATATGGGTTAAAAGCTTCGCAAAAAAAACTTTATTGAACCTAACATTTTAATGTTAAAAAATGGTTACAGTGAGTTCTTAATAGACAGATTTATGCTGGCGCGGACATTTTTGTAGAACTTTTAAAGAGTAACATTTCTTTAATCTATACTTAATAAAAGCTGAAGAGTTTGTTTGTTTGTTTCTACAAAAAAGTCCGCGACAGCATATATCTATCTATTAAGATTAACTCACTGTAACCATTTTTTTCATTGAAATGTTAGGTTCAATAGAGGTATTTTTTGAAACTTGAACCTTATTTAACCCATATGAGATTAATCTATATCTAAATAAATGGGTTTGTCACAATGAAAATTTAATATAGAATATTTGTGCTTTTTACTCTATATCATTTAAACAAATATCTTAGAAGATATCGCAATGTAAAAATGGCCGCTCGACAAATTAATTACGCGGTCCGCTGCGCCGTCCCTCGCGTCCCAATGAAGATACTTGCATAGAGATTCTGGCCTCCGGGAAATTCAAATTCAAAATATTTATTGCACCATAATATTTACAAGGTGTTATTGTATATTGTTTTGTGAGCAGTGGTGGCCCAGTGGTGGCGGCCCCAGTTGGTTGTGGGTTCGAACCCAGACAGGCGCATTACTTTGTGTAATTTATTTTATCACGTGCCGCTGCTCTTAAAACGGTGAAGGAAAACATCGTAAGGAAACCGGCATATCTTAGAACCAAAAATTCGAAGATATGTGACATCTACAAATCCGCAGTGGGCCCGCGTGGTGGATTATAGCCCATCCCTCTCCTAGAGAGGAGGCCTGAGTCCCTACAGTGGGACCAATATAAAGCTGATGATTATGATGATGATGATGAAATGTACCTATAGTAATTCTCACTTTAATAATATATTCTAAGGTAATCTAAACTAATAATATAGAGAGGGAAGATTAGATTTTTTGTTTGTTACGATTTAAGTCAAAAATTACTCTGACGACTTTGAAAATTCTTTCCACATTAGAAAACGAATTGAAAAATATTACTTAGTTGGATGGTCGATCTATCGAGGAAGATTATAAGCTATTTAATATTGTGACGCAGACGAAGTTGCGTGGGTCAGCTAGTATACTCTATAATAATACTCTGTTCTTGAATTTTTATCGACTAGAACTTTTTAAATGTTTCATGTATGCTTGACGATAATATTTATGCTGGCTGATCATGGAATGGACATGATAAGTTTTTAATGTCCACCCATGTATCTAACTAATATTATAAAGAGGAAAGATTTGTCTGTTTATTTGTAACGAATAGGCTCAGAAACTACTGGAGCGATTTGAAAAATTACTTCACCGTTGGGAAGCTACACTATCCCCGGGTGACTTTTTATCCCTGTATTCCCACGGGCACGGGAACGGCTCGTCGTAAAAAAAACTATGTACCTACTTACAAAAACAGACTTAAAGCCGGTCTGTCTGACAAGTCTCTAGGACCGGCATTAGGTCTAGTGGTGTTCAAAGTTGCTTTAAGGCAATCACTTGCTTAATGCTTAATGCTTTATATTTTTATTTTTATATTGTATATGCTTTATTAAAGCACGTGATTATTGAACGCGTAGGCATATCATGATGCCACTCACCGCGCTTGCTTTAAGTCAGGTGACTTAAAGCAAGCGCGGTGAGTGGCAGCATGCATGAGTGCGATGTAAAAGCAATAAGCAAATAGCAACTTGTGAGAGCCATGATAGCATTTTCTTTATGTTATGTGTATTAAGCACGGTGCTTTATTTTGCTATATGATATATTAACCACCACTAAATTTAGGTCTGTTCATAATGTAAACATTAGAATCCCACAATTATGTAAATTGTTTTTTTTTAATCACGGCCCACGATGAAATTTGTATGATGTGTAGAGGATACGAACAAAAAATGTCATGTAACATGTTACCCGAAAGTGTCGTCATCGAGATATTAAATAAAGGTAAAGATCGACATATGAGTACAATGACCACATTCAAAATAGACCTTGTGTCTTTTGGTATTGATTAATTCCTTTATTTATTTTCTTACATACTAAATACATATTTAAATATTTCTTATAAAAGATACAAAAAACATTAAAGAATATAAAATTGTAGTCCATCGGCATTAAGAACAGGGTCCGAGCTACCGGTGGTCAAGACTATTGAGAGAGGAACCTCCTGACAATGCGTGCTGTGTCCTTTTGAATAAAGCCCTTGATTCAGCTACCAAGCGAGAGCATCCTTAGATGTACGGCGAGGCTTTTGTCTGTTAAGCCATTGGCAGACACGACTATCTGCACAATGACTGCTGTATCCACGTGCCACATGTCGACAACTTCGTGAGCCAGATCTAGATACTTATATTCCTTATCTTTTTCACGAATTTATCGTCATGTGGGACCGTTAAATCAACAATCATTGCGCGACGCTCCGATCGATCTATCACCACAATGTCCCAATGCACTATTTTTGCCAATAAGCCACAATCCCAATCCAACGAAAAGAAATTGGTAACATAATTAGCGTTGCATTGCAATACGCATAATGGTAATCAACCTGGGAACGATTATTTGTGTACATTTTAACGCCTATACACGTAATATACATATTTAATGATTGTCGTAGTATCTACTCTTTTGTCGATTTTTACTTTATAATATCTCGTTAACGTAAGAATTTGGGATACCGTGTTTCTGGACACTAATGGCGGGCAGGTTATATGCCTCATCGGTTCTATCTTCTTTAAAACGAGTTTAAAACCGTCGAAGTCACAAAATTTTTCGTGTGCAGTTAGTGTTTATCAAGCATTAGTGCAAAATGTGTGGAGCCGGCTTTAGACACAGACACATTGAGAGTCGATTTTGGAGTTGTGCAAAGCTATGCGAACATACGTTTTGTTAGCACGTTAGCTCTTTGAAATCCCTTCTTGTACCTACCTATTTGATTTAAGGTGGAAGCTCACATCTGGCCTGCGAAATTCTAATTTTCTTACGTTTTTGGCAATTTGCAGGCCAGTGCTTGGTTGGATGTTTATGAAAATTTGATTTGCGACTGTAAGACGTATGAAGTTACCGAATTATAACCATCAAAATTACTAACTACTAAATAACGACGACTAAATTACTAAAGAATGACTTTTACATGCAAAAATCAATCTTGACATGAAAATGAACTTGGAGGGTTGTATTAAAAAAACAAGCCACGGCTTAGTTTAGGCACCAGTCTCCCACAAATACTCATTGTAACTTTTATTATTTCATTACTAAATTCTTAGTTTTAAGTTGTGTTTGTGGAAGAAAATAAACATTTTTATTATTTTTTTTTATTTATTATTGATAATTTTGATGGTTATAATTCGGTAACTTCATACGTCTTACAGTCGCAAATCAAATTTTCATAAACATACAACCAAGCATTGGCCTGCAAATTGCCAAAAACGTAAGAAAATTAGAATTTCGCGGGCCAGATGTGAGCTTCCACCTTAAATCGCTTCTGAAACTGCTTGACTCCATAGAGGAAAAAGCTCTAGAGTTGGCATACACCACCCCTTTTTTCAAAATACAATTAAATGAATGAATTATTTGCTAGAATATAGGTTTTACTTTTTACTTAAGTTCTTGAGATACATAATAAATTGCTTTCAGCTAAATACTGTTTCACTTTAAGGTTAATGCGACAAGGTAGCCCGCAAATATCAGGTTTTCTTACGTTGATTGCAATTCGCCGGTCAGTGTCAAGTCGTATATTCTCGTAATGGCGTCTCACAGATGAACCTATGAGGCTGGCTGTGGCTTCTGCTTAGTTGGACTATGGGCGCCTTGAGTCTAAGGCCTCCAACCGGGATATACTAACACTTATAAACTAAATGACAGCATACTAACGAGTTTTGGCTTAAGATGTCACTGGGGAGGGCAGCAATAGGAAACACTGATTCTGAGTGAGATTATTTTAGTATAGGGGCTGATTCAAAACTACTGGCTCAGCATTGCGGGCTGGTTCGACCAAGGGTAGAAATTTGAACCATCATTTTTTTTAAACTTTGTTTGCGTCTAAACTGCATCCTACGAATAAACGTCTTTGTCCGGGTTCGGTTAACTTTCCCGGCAGATCAACCCCATCCGATTTAGAATATAATTATTAATTCCATAGAGCCTTTATTGTACCGGAAAACGAAAAAAGGAATTGACACTAATGACAGTAACAGCCAGTGGTTGTAAATAAAACGTTTTTGATTATTTGTTGGGATGACACGCACAGAGTACTTTTATATATAGCGCAAATTCAGTCAGAGAAAAGAACTCTATATTTACCAGCATTAGTAAATGCTGAAGAGTTTGATTGGTTTTATTTTTCGTACAAAAATGGAAATCGGTACCTCACCACGAGTAATAAGTTCCCGAAAACGAATTACATACAAGGCTAGTGAATGGCGCGTTCATCAGTTTGAAATATGGAGTGGTGATCTGGTATGCAGAGCTGCAGCGTTACGCGTAGATGGCGCTCTACTGCTGTGGGTGGGTGGCGGCGGAGCGGCGGAACTCGCTGAGGTTGCGCTGGGGATGCCGGCGCTAGAGGACGGTGGCGGCCGCGGCGCGCTTGCCAGCACGCTGATGGGCGCAGAGGGCGCGGCAACAGCGATGACAAGGCGGCTGTCTGCGACGCTCGCGCGCCCCGTCTACGTGTGCAGCGGACTGGTGTTCGACCGCTTCACGATACCGCTTGTTGAACGCGGACTTATCGCAGAAATTAAAAGCAGGCCTGAGTGTTTTTGACAGTTAGTTGCATCTTATTGAATTTGTTGTGAAATCAAATGAAATCAAATTCGGGTAAAACTAGGGAGCGAGTATATTTGAAAGTTTTCAAGCTTTTGATTTCATTTGATACAACTATTTGGTCCCATGTATATAATTATAAACAGTGACTGATCCAATGAAGTACTTTGTTATCAGCGACACATCAATTTGGATGTAGTTATGCTACAATGTTCTAAGACACAAGTTACTGAAACCTGATAGTGTTCAGTCTACCTTTTTTGACAGTTTATTTGCTAAAATGTTTCATACCTCAAGCCTTTCAATTCAATTTATAAGTCTCATGATATTTTCCAACCCACACGTGATAGACAAATGTATTTAAATAAATATGTTGATATTTTGTTAAAATTACTAATTAATCTATCCTAACCCCAGTTACAGGAACTTCAGTAAACACAGGATAGTAATCCTTTTTTTCTTTTACATGTATGTTTGGTATGTTTTACTTGTTAACAACAGCAATGCATTAATGATCCACACCTTTTATTTCAATCAAAAATAAATAAAATTTAATACAACTCTAATCACGCTTTACTTTAACTGTGTTACTGAGTATTTCTTCATGGTCTTTATGTCCCAGAAATAGATTGTCAAATTTTTCTAAAATATTTTTCCCTGTCAAACAATTTACTGCATGAACTGTATATTTGTGACTTGAACATAAAATAAATAATTTTGCTTTTGCATCCTTCTTAGCAAAATCTTTCACTGAATCCGCACCTTCCTCCAAAACTGAATCCAAATTCTTTGCTGTCAGCAAAAGTAACAATTTCTGCTTCCAAATAACATACGGTACCTACCTATTCTGTATCATTCGTCAATTTTGACAGCTTGATATCTTCCATTGTTAAATAAAAAAAAATACATATCTCCAAAATATTAATTTGTACTCCAAGATGTTTCTCCAGGCTCCTTTCCACACTCTTCTTACACCCTGTCATAGTTGATTAGCCCTTATCCTCTTGAAAGGTATGGCTAAGGCCCATAACCTCTTGTAATGGGGAATGGGAATGAATATACTTCTTTATTTAATTACCTTTTCTCTCATCTCTTGGTCTAATCAATAAAACTGATCAAAAACTTAATTATAACATTATATTAAAACAATAACATCTATGTATCAAAACTTACTAACTTACTGATACAAAATCACTGAAATCACCCAAACCCTAGTTACCCCATTTTGCATCTATCTTAATACCTTTTTACAACACGTCTTACTTCTTTTTCATTACTCATAGGTACTCTGAAAGTAGGTCATAACCAGTGACGGATTATTTGATGCCATAAGCAATCCACGCCTGTGGGCCCCCCTATCCGTATGTCAACTAGAATTGGTCTTAAAACCTTTACCGCCTAAAAACATTCGTTTTTTAGGGTTCCGTAGTCAATATGGAACCCTTATAGTTTCGCCATTTCCGTTTGTCTGTCCGTCCGCACTATATCTCAAAGTCTCTTAGTACTAAAAAGCTGAGTTACGCCGACAAAGTGCTAAAGTAAAATATTTAAAAAAAAAATTGTGTTTCTCCAGTACACATTAAAGTGGGTATGATTTTTTGAAGTGAAACTTTTTTATATCTTTTAATTTGGATTTTTTGTTTCATAGTTTAATAGTGTCACGGGCGTGTGAAAAAAAAGCGTTACGGCCGCTTGGGAGCGAGATATCTCAGGAACTATTGATTGGAATTGAATAATTATTTTTGTGTTGGATAGTCTAGATCTAGCGAGGGAGATTAAAAATTATATAATATGCAACATTTTTAACTATGCTGCAACCATAATTAAAAATGTTGCTTAAACATTTTCAAACGTTGGAAAAAATATTTCTTATTAAGGTGGAAGCTCACATCTGGCCCGCGAAATTCTAATTTTCTTACGTTTTTGGCAATTTGCAGGCCAGTGCTTGGTTGTATGTTTATGAAAATTTGATTTGCGACTGTAAGACGTATGAAGTTACCGAATTATAACCATCAAAATTATCAATACAACCCTCCAAGTTCATTTTCATGTCAAGATTGATTTTTGCATGTAAAAGTCATTCTTTAGTAATTTAGTCGTCGTTCTTTAGTAGTTAGTAATTTTGATGGTTATAATTCGGTAACTTCATACGTCTTACAGTCGCAAATCAAATTTTCATAAACATACAACCAAGCACTGGCCTGCAAATTGCCAAAAACGTAAGAAAATTAGAATTTCGCGGGCCAGATGTGAGCTTCCACCTTAAGAGCTTCCGTTGCGTGCGCTGCGTATTATAAACTGTTAAAGTATAACGTAAGACGGGATTGTTCCTCTTTAAAAGTTCTAAAAAAAGTCCACGACAGCATAATTATGTCTATGAGCGATGGATAACTCACAATAACCACTTTTATTTTTAAAATTTTAGTAACTTTAGTTAACTTTTTTTACTTATAAAATGTACGAGTACTTGGATGAAATATTTTCCTCTAAATTATGTATGGGAGCGCAGGTCTGAAATCTGCAAATTTATGTTTGTTTTATTTTTAAATAAAAATCATCGTTCGGAGGCAGGTAGTCAGGATGGTTAATCAGTTTATTAAGTTCACATATTTGGATGGGTCACTACGGAACCCTACATTGTGCGTGGTCCGTCATGCACTTGGCCGGTTTTATTTTTTAAATAAGATGATGAAAAGTAACGTAGTTACCATAGAAGTGGAGTAGGTGCGACAACAACAAAAAAAAACCAAACCATAATTTATTTATTTATTGAAATGCGCCTAACTTGCGGGTTTTCCGGGCATTGAATTCACGCAAGATAGTTTATATTACGTCTAACTTTTTAACATATCGGACTCTATGTGTAATATCGAGCCTTTCTTGTATTATCTTTGACCTCTTTTCATTTTTTATTAAGAACAGAACTTGAATGAATTGTCGACAAACACACTCACACAGCACCATAGATTCTTAGTTTACTGAAACTATTGACTTACTTATTAAGGTGGAAGCTCACATCTGGCCCGCGAAATTCTAATTTTCTTACGTTTTTGGCAATTTGCAGGCCAGTGGTTGGTTGTATGTTTATGAAAATTTGATTTGCGACTGTAAGACGTATGAAGTTACCGAATTATAACCATCAAAATTATCAATACAACCCTCCAAGTTCATTTTCATGTCAAGATTGATTTTTGCATGTAAAAGTCATTCTTTAGTAATTTAGTCGTCGTTCTTTAGTAGTTAGTAATTTTGATGGTTATAATTCGGTAACTTCATACGTCTTACAGTCGCAAATCAAATTTTCATAAACATACAACCAAGCACTGGCCTGCAAATTGCCAAAAACGTAAGAAAATTAGAATTTCGCGGGCCAGATGTGAGCTTCCACCTTAATTATCAAATTAATTGTATTACGTATGCATAGAAGTCGGCCCGCACAATTACTCAAAAAACAAAACATTTGAAGCCCGCGGGGAAGGGGTGGTTTGTGATTGGAATCTGGAGACGAATAAATTATCTTTAAATGAAGACCATGATATCTACCTACTCATGAAGACCATGATCTTCACATTTGTGATTGCTTATAGGTAAAATGGTACCTGAAAACCAACGTTATTGGTAGAAAAAGGTAACAGCGTCCCTAAGAGACATTCAATTATTTGCTTAACGATATTAAAAATAAAGTCTCTGTCAGGTTAAATACTAAAAATCATTTCTGGGGGCTATTTCGGCATGCCATGACAAGCAGGGGTGGTCAACATATTTTAGTGGAGCGTTATAATCAGTAGGTACATTTCTTATTATTAGTTAAATAGGTATCGCTATTTTGCACAAAAAAAAATTTTTTTGCAAAACATTGGGTGATTCGATTTACGTGAGTGCAATCATGTTATTTGGGAATTACATGTCTAAAACATTCTAAATTAACATAATTATAATTATGATGTTTATTTCCGTAAGTATAGTATTATTGTGAGATAAAAAAAATTATGCTGACGACGTCGCAGATGAAATAAACACTTTAATTTAGCAGACTTAAGATAAAAGCACACAGAAAAATATGTAATTATCTGGATAAAATTAAGGTACCTTCATGAAATTACAATACACATTTGGCATCGTAAATCGTTAATTCAGTAGGTAACAAATTTAAACCTATCAAAATCAAATGGTATTTTATTATTAAAGTTAACAATTCAGTCTCATTATAGTAACGTCACATGATAAGCAACATGTAAATGTAGAGCAATTAAATGAGACTAGTAGCTCGGCAGAGGCAACCTCACTGGAAGACACCCCCCAACATCCTGCTCCCCCACAATGGCAAAGGGTGCCACCACCCAATAACAGAAACAGCAAGAAAAGAAAATATTGCAGTTCTCCACTAGAAGCTCAGAGTACTACCATTAATAATCGTTTCAGCACCTTGCCTGTAGACTCAAAGGATGAATCGTGCACTACAGATTATCCTAAGCCCAGTAAACCCCCACCTATCGTTCTTAACGGCATAGAGGATGTTACCGAGCTATCGAAGCTACTTCAAACCGTTAGCAGCAAACATGATTTTAGATTCAAGTTAATCAACAAAAACCTACTCCACATTCTTGTCAACACTACTGAGGAGTATAAGAAAATCATAACGGTTATAAGAGCAAACGGTCTAATAGGGCATACATTTACCAATAAAGACTGCAAATGCTATCGCATCGTCATAAAAGATATCCACCACAGCACTCCCCATGAAGCGATACTGGAAGCCATTGAAGCAACCAACAATAAAATCAAAGGCGAAATCATCAATGCACGATACGGTCCCGAAAAGAAACCCACATCGACCTTCTTTGTAAACATTGAGCCCAGCGTTAACAACCCCGCAGTCAAAAATATAACACATATATTCAACCAAAAGGTCAAAATAGAGGATCCTCGAAAGTCAAAAAGTATCGTTCAATGCCAACGTTGCCAGCGCTACGGTCACTCAAAGAACAACTGTATGAGACCATTTAGGTGCGTCAAATGCGGAGAAGGCCACAAAACCTCGGAGTGCAAAAAGAAAGATAGAGCCCCACCCGCTAAATGCGCTCTCTGCTCGTGTGATCACCCGGCTAACTACAAAGGTTGTGAAATATACAAAGAAATCCTTACCCGAAGAAACAAAAATGTAACACCAAGAGAAACACAACCCGCCCCAACCACCAAGGCACAGCCAATTAACCCAATCTATCCTACCTCGACAATAACAGAAGGAACCGTAAGACCCACTTACCAACGTACATACGCTGAAGTTACTGATGGGAAGAATGTCCAATCAAATCAACAATCCTACAACAAACTGGAAGGTATCCTACTGAAACAAAGCGAGAAAATGGATCTCTTAATACAACAAATAGGCTCCTTAGTGAGTCTTATCACTACTCTCGTCTCTAAGCTTACAAAATGACTTCTCTACACATTGCGACCTGGAATATCAATGGCCTTGCCCCTAATAAAAACGAACTAGAGATGCTCATGAAATCCAATAAGCTTGACGTTTGCCTTGTTTCTGAATCGCACACTACAGCAAGAAGTCGAATATGCATTCCAGGATTTTCTGTGTATCACACTTGTCATCCCGATGGTGGAGCACATGCTGGCACTGCGGTAATTATCAGGAACAGTGTAAAGCATTGCCTCTTGGAATCTGCTGCGGCCCCCCATCTCCAAGCCACAACTGTAAGGGTGGAGGATCGAACAGGACCTCTTAATCTCTCTGCAATATACTGTCCACCGCGCCACACTCTAAAAGAGAAAATGTTTACGGACTTCTTTTTGTCATTGGGTAACCGATTTATTGCTGGCGGCGATTGGAATGCCAAGCATTCATATTGGGGATCAAGATTGACGGTTACTAGAGGCCGAGAACTAAAAAAGAGTATTGAAGCTAATCACCTATTACCTATGTCAACTGGGGAGCCTACGTATTGGCCCACGGACAGCAACAAAACACCTGATCTCCTAGACTTCTTTATCACAAAGGGTATCAGCAAACGGCACACTCTCATAAAGTCAAGTCTTGACGGTAGCTCGGATCACTCACCTGTATTACTAATAGTTAGTCCAGTGGCCTTACCCAATGACACTCATACCGACTATCTCCACAATCACAAAACTGACTGGCACTGTTTTAGAGAATTCCTGGAATCAAATATTAACCTTAATGTTCCACTCAAAACCAAAGAGGAAGTTGACGATGCATGTCTCTACATAACAAATCTAATCCAGGTTGCGGCGTGGTCTAGTACTCCTGAGCTAAAGGATTCATCGCGTGGAGCACCCTTACCTCTTGCAGTTAGAGAAAAAATAGCAGAAAAACGCCGCCTTCGCAGAATCTGGCAAACGACCCATAAGAGCGCAGATAAAACTAGATTCAATCGAGCAACTAAAGAACTCAAAGATCTCCTTGCTCATACTGTAAATGAATCGCTCAATCAGAGATTAATGAAAATGTCTCCAAATGCAAATGGGACACACAATCTCTGGAAGGCAGCAAAGTATCTTCCACAACCACAACAGTGTTCGCCGCCCATTCGATCCGGAAATGCATGGGCTCGAACCGACCAAGAAAAATCTCAAGCTTTTGCTACATACCTAGCCGGAGTCTTCAAACCCAACGAGTCAGATAGTCCTGAAGATCCAGAAATAGATCAAGTTCTTAAGCAAGATCTGCAACTATGCCTGCCGTTGAGGCCTACGTCACCAAGGGAGATGACTAGAGAAATAGCCAAAATGGACCCTAATAAAGCACCTGGATTTGATCTGATCACGCCTAGGCTACTGAAAGAGCTCCCTAGGAAGTGCATTGTCTTTTTGACCATCCTGGTCAATGCCACACTGAGAACGTCACATGTTCCTGCACTCTGGAAAACATCACAAATTGTTATGATTCATAAGCCTGGTAAACCGCCTAACGAAGTCTCATCGTATCGCCCTATTAGCCTGACGCCTGTGTTGTCAAAATTGTGGGAAAGGATCATCCTTACACGATTATCTCCTTGCCTAGATAAGGACCACATAATACCTAACCACCAATTTGGTTTTCGGAAGCATCACTCAACTGTAGAACAGGTACATAGAGTCTATTCTACAATAAGACAATGTCTGGAAAAGAAAGAGTACTGTTCGGCTGCCTTTCTCGATGTACAACAGGCCTTTGATCGAGTCTGGCATAAAGGACTGCTCTGCAAAATTAAAAAGTACCTTCCACACTCTTACTACCTGCTGATGGACTCTTATCTCAGTGACAGAAACTTTCAAGTCAAACTCCGTGACGCAAGATCTTCTCTTCATAGCTGCACAGCCGGAGTACCCCAGGGCTCCGTGCTTGGTCCGGTCCTTTACAACATATTTACTTGTGACCTGCCCCAGTCACCTGACACAGCTGTAGCAACCTTTGCCGATGATGCGGCCTTCCTCAGTTGTGACCGTGACCCAAAAGAAGCGAGCAGATTATTGCAAAGGCAGCTCTATGCCACCAATGCTTGGCTGACTAAGTGGCGCATAAAAGCAAGCGCTCCAAAATCTCACCACATCACATTTGCCCTAAGACGTGAAACTTGTCCCCCGGTCAACCTAGGCCCCGACACATTACCGCAAACAACCTGTGTAAAATACCTCGGATTTCACCTAGACCGGAGGATGACATGGAAAGACCATATAAAAACGAAGCGCAACGAAATAAATCTAAGATTTAAAAACCTACTCTGGTTCCTCGGTAGACAGTCTGCCTTATCCCTATCCAACAAACTGAGGGTATATTGCTCCATAATAAAACCGATTTGGACATATGGAATCCAACTGTGGTCGTCAGCCAGCAAATCCAACATTATGTGCCTGCAGAGAGCCCAAAACAATATTCTAAGGGTGCTTTCCTCGGCGCGCGGCGCCCTGGTATGCGCTAAACTCGGAAACTCATGAGTATCTGGAAATGCCGACCATTTTGGACGAAGCAAAACAATACTCAGCCAACTACAAGAACCGCTTGACAACTCATCCAAATCCGTTATCCAGTATGCTCCTCCAGCCAAATCCAATTAGAAGACTCAAGAGAGCCGATGTGCTGCAGCACTAAGGGGTGGCTCTACCTCTCCAAACTCCAACTTCTTCCAACACACCTGATTATAGTCTAGGCGACTGATCGCAGGTCTACAATATGGGAAAAAAAAAAAAAAAAAAAAAATTATACCTAGTAACGATAAAATCATCGAAACATAAAATCAGAAGTATCAAAGATAAACAATATAAAAAATCTTCGCTTTACAGTCGTCGTCGTCGTCGTTCGTCTTGAACTGTAACAGTTTAATAAATTCTATTTAATCAGCCGGATTATCTAAATTCACTATAAGTACCTACATACAGTGAATATTGTGATCATAAAAAAAAGGAATTCAGAAGAAATGTCCGTAAAATTTGATTGTGGTGGCGATTATTCTGTCTGTTACACAAATTATGTAATACCTATCTATTCTCTTGCAAATGAACGTTCTTTGAACTTCCAAGTACTTACCTAAGTACCTACTATGCTGAATATTGATTAGTTCTCTTTTAAAAAGTTGGGACAAAAAAGGTTTACGATCTCAGAAATGGGGCAAATTGGTTAGGTATATGACGATATAGCCCCATTCATAATACTTAGACGGAATTATGCACTTAAGGATTTCGAGGTTTCAAATTTGTTACGTTGAATAATCTAATCATTTGCAGCCTTATCTTGCAATATAATACACGAAACCTTTACAAGAACCCTACACTATACAGGGTGTACAGCCTAAATCAACCAACAACTGGGACTGTAACGAGCATAATTTCAAGTTAGACGGTTACCTTATTTAATAATTTACGTTCTCATTTTCCTCGTATTCTTAATGAAAAGCACAGTGTTTACTTTGAGTAAATTACTTATTTAGTCCCTCGAACTATTAGCGCCCGTGCGCCAAACCCCGTCTCGGGACTAAATAAGTGGCATCTTTTTTTTGGCGGGTGGAAAATCATCAAATAACCCCTTCCGCTCTTGGGCAGAGCGAAAGCTAGTGTAAGACTTCTACTGAATAAAAACCACCCATGTTCCTTCTTAGCCCTTTATGTCAAGGCCGCGGTATCTCTTACAACTTCCCGCAGCCCCGACGGGCGTCGGCCCTTACGGGCCCCTCCCATGTTGCTGACATCTCTTTGAGGCGCGCGTCGATCACGAACGCGCCGTTGACACGGCCTGTCGTTGTCATAAGAAGGACGGACGGCGAGCTAGCCCATCACTCACCGTCCACAGGCAGTGGTGGATTAACCCTTAATCAAATTAAGCAATTGCCTAGGGCATCACGTCTGGGGGGCACCAGAAGAAGCACAAAAATAATCCGTCTTTAGGGCATCACGTCTCACTCTCACGTCACCAGGCTCGATATTATACCTACATAGAGTCCGATATGTTAAAAAGTTAGACGTAAGTAATATAAACTATCTTGCGTGAATTCAATGCCCGGAAAACCCGCAAGTACCAAGGCGCATTTAAATAAAAATATAAATTATGCTTTGGTTTTTTTTGTTGTCGAACCTACTCCACTTCTATGGTACCTACGTTCATTTCATCATCTTATTTAAAAAATAAAACCGCCAAGTGCATGTCGGACCACGCACAATGTAGGGTTCCGTAGTGGCCCATCCAAATATGCGAACTTAATAAACTGATTAACCACCCTGTGTTGGTAGGTTTAGATCTGTGGCAACACAGAAAACGTTTGCCTGCTCTATGTGGTCTATAGACAGGACTACAAGAGATGGGGAATGGCTAAGACGCATTAATTGTGAAAACTTATTAAAGTACTCATATACAAATTCTACAGTGTTTAATTACAACTACAATACAACATCAACTTAACATGATGTCAGGTGTGGTGTCACCAATGCTCTATGAAGGGAATCTAGCGGAAAACTTTAAACAGTGGAGCCAAAGGCTCAAGATCTTCATGGCGGCCAACGAGTTGGACAAAACATCGGAGAAAAGAAAGATTGCAATTTTATTGAATCTTATCGGGAGCCAAGGAATAACAATTTACAACACCTTTAGCAGCGTGAAAACGGACGGAGAAGAGACCTTTGACCAAGTTCTGGGAAAATTCAACAACCATTTCTCGCCAAGAAAAAATTTGACAATTCTTAGAAACGAGTTCTTTATTCTAAAGCAAAATGGCGGAGAACGATTAGACGAATATTTTACGAAAGTCATAAATTTAGGAATGCAGTGCGAGTTTGGGCCATTGCAAGAGGCATTAATTTCAACTAAAATAATTTCCGGATTAGATCGCCAGTACGACGATCTGAAAACAAGATTGATCTCTGAAGACGAGTCCAAACTAACTTTAGACTACGTTACTACATATTTAAAAAATGCTGAAGCTTCGAGACTATATATTAAAGGTGAACAACCAGGTGAATCAGAAGTTCTAATTGCACAGAAAAGTCAAAACAGAAAAACGCATTCCATTAAAAACTGTAGGAACTGTGGCCAAACTCATGGACTAAATAAATGCCCAGCATATGGAAAAACTTGTTTTAACTGCAACAAAAACAACCATTTTGCCAGCATGTGTATGAAGAAAAAGGTGCATATTTTAAAAGAAGATCCAAATCCATCGGAAGAAGCCAACGACTCACCCAGCGATCAATTCTTTATCGGACTGACCAGAGTTATATCAGGAAATGAAATTACCCAGGATTTTTACATCAACAACCAACTAATCAATGTCAAAATGGACACAGGGGCAGGTTGTAATGTCATAAGCACGGAGTGAACTTTTTGATGGAGGTCTTGGCTGCCTTCCCGACACTGTCCAGCTACAATTGCGCGAGGATGCTGTACCTGTGGTGCAGGCTGCACGAAGAGTGCCATTTTCATTACTGCCTGAGCTACGTGAAGAACTGGAAAAAATGGAACAACTTGGGGTCATAGAAAAGGTAACCAAACCGACTAAGTGGGTCAATAGTTTAGTTTTAGTCAGAAAACCAAATAAAAAATTGAGAATTTGTCTTGACCCAAGGGCATTAAATAAATACATTATTCAGCCCAAATTTCAATTACATACATTAGACGAGATTAAAAGTAAAATGCAGAGTGCTAAAGTTTTTGCATTGTTAGATGCATCAAATGGTTTTTGGATGCAAAAGCTGGATGAGGCTAGCTCGGAATTGTGTACATTTCAGACCCCATTTGGGAGGTACAAATATTTAAGAATGCCGTTTGGGATTTCGGCAGCGCCTGAGGAATTCTGTAGAATAATAGCACAGATGTTTGAGAATCTTAATGGAGTGTGTACCTACCTAGATGATGTTTGCATATGGGCCTCAAACATAGGAGAGTTAAATGACAGACTGAATAATGTTCTCAAAATTGCATCCAAAAACGGAATCAAATTCAATAATACCAAATGCAAATTCTTTGTCAAGGAGCTATTGTTTGTAGGGCATAAATTTACTTCAGAAGGTGTGACCCCTGATCCGTCAAAGGTTGAGGCAGTTGTGAAAATGGAAACTCCAAAGTGCAAGAAGGACCTTGAAAGATTTCTGGGCATGTGTAATTACTTATCAAGGTTCATTCCTAAATATTCTGATATTAATCAGCCCTTGAGAGAATTAATGAAAAATGACAGTGTGTTTCGTTGGGAAAGCAACCAAGAAGAATCATTCAGTAAATTAAAAAATTCCTTGTGTAATAGCCCATGTTTAGCATATTTTGACACTAATCAAAGCATAACTTTGTCAGTTGACAGTTCATCAACAGCTCTTGGTGCTGTTATTTTACAAAATGGAAAACCTATTGCGTTTGGATCACGGAGTTTAACTACTACAGAACAAAATTACTGTCAACTGGAAAAAGAGATGCTTGGAATTGTCTATGGGTGTTACAAGATGCATCAGTATGTGTATGGTCGCAAAGTGTTTGTTGAAAGTGATCACAAGCCTCTTGAAACACTATTTAAGAAACCTTTACATAAAGTACCGGCTAGACTGCAGCGAATGATGCTGGCAGTGCAAGGCTATAATTTGGATGTAAAATATAAACCAGGGCGTGAGATGTACATTGCTGACACACTCTCTCGAAGTTGTAATAGAAATGAAACTGAATTTAAATTACAGCAACTAATTGATAACAATATAATGCACGTTAAACTGCTTCGAGAAAGTTTGCCAATATCTGATGTCTGGTTAAAGAAAATTCAGGATCATACAAAAAATGATACAGAATTAAATGCTATCAAATCATATTTTGAAAATGGCTGGCCTGAAAACTGTAATGAAGTAGATGATAATATAAAACAGTACTGGACTTTTCGAGATGAGCTGGCAATATTAGATGGTATAATATTAAAAAGCAACCTTATTGTTATTCCCAGTTCACTTCGGAATTATATAATGCAAAAAATACATGAGGGGCATGTCGGCTTAAGTACATGCAAAACAAGAGCTCGCTCATGTGTATTTTGGCCTGATATTAATAAGGACTTGGATAATTTTGTAAACAGCTGTGTCCCTTGTGCAAAATTCGTGCCTAATAGTCAGAAGGAACCATTATTGAACTACAAAATTGAACCTTTACCTTGGTATAAAGTAGGCATGGATATTTGTACATTTGATGAGAAAGACTATCTAGTTATGATGGACTATTACTCTAAGTTCATTGAAGTGTGTAAATTAGACAATTTGACCAGTGACTGTGTGATTACGCATTGTAAATCAATATTTTCAAGACATGGTATTCCCCCACATGTTGTAACAGATTGTGGAACACAGTTCACTTCTGATAAATTCAAACAATTTGCTATGAGTTATAACTTCACTCATGTTATGACAAGCCCTAAGCACTCTCAGTCAAATGGTATGAGTGAAAGCGGTGTTAAGATTTTTAAATCTATCATTAAAAAATGTAAAGAAGATGGTTCTGATCCTTACCTTGGTCTATTAAATTACAGAAACACTCCTAAGTCATACTTACCATCACCGGCCGAGTTAATGTACTCAAGGAGATTGAACTCCTTAATACCTGCGCCATTGAGATGTCTTAAACCTAGGGTGGTAAATATTGATAAACAAAAGTGTGATCAACATTACGATGCTGTTAAAAAATACTATAATAAGAGTGCTAAACCCATGTCAAGTCTAACTTCTAATCAAAGCATAATGTTTAAGAAAAACTTGGACTTGCCATGGGTCCCAGGAAAAATTTTAAGGGGCTGTGAGGAGCCTAGGTCATACTTGATAGCGGATGATAGTGGACGAGTGTATCGTAGAAATAGGAAGTACATTAATGATAAGCCTAAAATTGAGCCACTAGATTGTGATAAGTATTATGTAGATAATGATAACGGTCCTTTACCCTCTGCTGTCACTTCTAGAAATCCAGATGATAGTGATCCATTAAGTTCAACTGTTACATGTAATAATGATGAAACCTTTGAAAGTGATAATACTGTAATAGATTCACCACAACCCTTAAGAACTAGAAGTGGCAGAACAGTAAAGGTGCCGAATAGATTAAATTTGTAGTTACTAATTATTTAGAATGGGGATTTCATAATATAATGATAAAGGGGGGGGATGTTGGTAGGTTTAGATCTGTGGCAACACAGAAAACGTTTGCCTGCTCTATGTGGTCTATAGACAGGACTACAAGAGATGGGGAATGGCTAAGACGCATTAATTGTGAAAACTTATTAAAGTACTCATATACAAATTCTACAGTGTTTAATTACAACTACAATACAACATCAACTTAACACCCTGCCTACCTGCCTCCGAAAGATGATTTTTATTTAAAAATAAAAGAAACTTATATTTGCAGTTTTGAGACCTGCGCTCCCATACCTACATTATGTCATCATCATCATCAGCCTATAATGTTCCCACTGCAGGGACTCAGGCCTCCTCTCTTAGGAGAGGGATGGGCTATAGGTAATCCACCACGCGTGCCCAGTGCGGATTGGTAGATCACATGTCTTCGAATTTTTTGGTTCTAAGACATGCCGGTTTCCTCACGATGTTTTCCTTCACCGTTTTGAGATACATTATGTATAGGAAAATATTTCATACAAGTATGGTACTCGTACATTTTATAAGTAAAAAAGTTAACTAAAGTTACTAAAATTTTAAAAATAGGTAAAAGTAAGTAGTTATTGTGAGTTATCCATCGCTGATAGACATGATTATGCTGTCGTGGACTTTTTTTAGAACTCTTAAAGAGGAACAATCCTGTCTTACGTTATATTTGCGTAACTTATACTGTGTAGGTACGCAGCGCACGCAACGGAAGCTCATAATAAGAAATATTTTTTTCCTGTTTTTGCAACATTTTTAATTATGCTCCGCTCCTATCGGTTGCAGCGTGATATTATATAATTTTTAATCTCCCTCGCTAGATGGACTATCCAACACAAAAATAATTATTCAATTCCAACCAATAAGTAGTTCCTGAGATATCTCGCTCCCAAGCGGCCGTAACGCTTTTTTTTCACACGCCCGTGACACTATTGCCACAAACTGTGACAAAAATCCAAATTAAAAGAAAGAAAGAAGTTTCACTTCAAAAAATCATCCCCATTTTAATTTGTAGGTAGGTACTGGAGAAACCCTATAAATATTTTTTTCAATATTTTACTTTAGCACTGTCGGCCGTAACTCAGCTTTTTAGTACCAAGAGTCTTTGAGATATAGTGCGGACAGACAGACAAACGGACATGGCGAAACTATAAGGGTTCCATATTGGAACCCTACGGAACCCTAAAAAACTAATGTTTTTAGGCGGTAAAGGTTTTAAGACCAATTCTAGTTGACATAGATACGGATAGGGGGGCCCACAGGCGTGGATTGCTCAGGGTATCAAATAGTCTTAATCCGTCACTGACCATATTAAGACACACTACTCGACAATACGAATCAAACGAGTCCAAACTCGACGGGGTTATGACATTTTAAAATGGAGTTCCTATGGTCAACTTCCAGCTTAATCATCAGATCAGTTCCATGTCATCATAATATTGCATTGATAGGCGATATACATATACGTGCAAAATTTCAGATCAATCAGAAACTACGAAGTGTAAACTCGTAAAATTCATTCACTGAAAATGTAACTTTAACTTTGTAATCCTATACATTTATATGGGATTACAAAGTTATTTATGCAGTTGGTGTATCCAGAAAACTAGACTGAAATTGCAAGTTTTTATAGTTTTACCTTTATGTGGCCACTAAACCCTAACTTTGTACCAAATTTCAGCTCTCTGAGTTTATGGGAAGTACCTACTAGTTCTATTCTGATGATCATGTGTGAGTGAGTGAGTGAGTGAGTGTCATAAATGCGAAACTTTGCTTTCGCTTAACTTCTGAACTAAATGACCTACAGACTTAATATTTTTTATTTTAAGTTTGATATATATAGCTTACTTAGGTACCTACTGGGTGACAAAAATTTCTGCGTTCTGGTCTTATCCAGAGGTTCTCAAATAGTTGCCTGAAAATGCGGCGAAATGGTTCCAGTAAAGGATGGGTACGGCAGTGTTTGCTTTGCGCTCGACTTGGCGGGGGCACTGCCGTGCCCCCCAATCTAAGGATCGAGAAAGGTTGTTAGCTATATATTATTATTGTGACGCAGACGAAGTTGCGTGGGTCAGCCAGTGTAAGTATAAAAGCAAAATTGTCTGTCAGTACATAACAGCGAGGTGAGTGCGGTCCTGTACGAGCGTGACGCAAAAGCCCACAGCTAGTACAGTGGTAGGTACTCCGCTCGCGACACTGGACACTGGACACTGGACACTGGACACTGGACACTGGACACTGGACACTGGACACTGGACACTGGACACTGGACACTGCCACATCGTCGTCAAAAAGGGGGTTGTTTACCACTCTCTATTACATTTCCGTCGAGTGTCTGTCCATGTAAGTATCGAAACTTTAGACTAGACAAGTAAAAACGAATATAGGGCCCAGGTCACAAAAGATTCACAGAATTTAGTGTAGTATAATTATGACGGACGCGTCATAAAAACGCGGAGGGCGGGGCGGGCCGGGGCGGTGTTGGCGAGTCAGAGCTAGGGCGGGCCCAGCGGCGGGGCGGCGACATAGCGGGCGGGGCGGTGTGTCGGCGCGGCGGCGGGGCGACTGGCGCGCGCCAGTGATGCGCGCCGCGCTGTCCCGCACGTACCGCGCGCTGTCCGTCGACCGTCGCCCGCGAGTGAGTGCCGCGACCCGCCGTGAACAAACCAGTGTTGTGCTTCGAGCGCTGCCGCTCATGCTGTTGTCAGGATAAGGATAGCACTAGCCGGTGATCAGTTAGTCAGAGTTTACTGCTCATTGACTGCATAGCAAAATGTTGTGTTCTTAATAAACAGTGATACCAAAGTGAACAAAAGTGTCGGAGTGTGGAAAAAGCCTTGATTGATATCTTCAGTCGTAGGTATGTAGATATGTATTCCTACCTGCCTCGGTCTTCTACGAGCCCATTTAAAATGGGAATCAAAACGTTTAATGAAAGGAATAAGCCTACTAGGTAGGCAGGCACGCCTTGACTGGTCGAGGTCAGTGCTCGGTACAGCCGCAGCCGGGCGGTTAACCAAATATTTCTATGCAGACGTACGGGGTAAGAGATCGGTTGGTTTCGCCGCACCTAGGTGTATGTACTTCATGCCACAACCTCGCGCGCGTGTCCTTAACCCGGTCAGTGAAGAAGTAGGTAAGATACTGAACAAGCTCTGCTGATCGGTAAAGCCAAATGAAAACTGAATTCCTACATATAATATATTATGTATTGTTTCGGGTTGGGATCGTTGTTCAAAGAAATCCCGAATACTCGCAGCAGTAATGTGATCAAGTGATTAGTGTGCATGTGCTGGAGCACGGCCATTGTACCCAACTAGTTAATCTGTACACATATTTACTACCTAAAGCAAGCCAAACGGACAGTAACATTACATAAGTAGGCACTCACTTGTTTTTTCCAAGTAAGACTGTGCCGTTATGAAGTGACTCGAGTCAGGAAAGCTCGTGGAGGCACCTCTGGCCTCACCCAGCACGAAATCCAAGCTTGTTAGTTTTACCACACTAGTGGAGGTTAGTCAGGAAACCTATCATCATCATTAGTAGGTAGGTACCATGTAGGTACTAACATATATTCTGACAGAATTACCTTGGTAAAGACTCGTAGGTAGGTATCACAAAAACTCTCATCTAAGTGCACCGCAGCTACGTCAGCGGTTCAGCACACACTGGCGAATAGTAGGACGAGTCACTAGTGATCACGAGTGTACAAAGTAACAAAGAAAGCCTGTGCTTGGAGTTTAAAGGCAAACCTGGTATCGGCTTGAGAATCAGGAACAAGCGCGACGATCGTCTATAACATTTAGATAGGTGGTACCTAGATTCCTTTTCCTTTTAAAGAGGCTAAACCTGGTTTTGAAAATCTACAACCAAAACACAAATTATATAGGTACTTACATATAATTATACCTAGGTCGGTCGAAAGGTGCTTTAGAATGTAGTGCTAGGATCGCTTTAATAAAATAAAAAACAAATAAAACCGACTTCAATAACAAAATATACTTATATACCTAGGTACGTACCTACCTACACTTACAAATACTTTACTATGCATTTAAAAACTATCCTCCAACTCCTAACCGTAATGGAGTTGTTGTACAAGTTCGAACAAATTATCTTGGCAGGTCCGAACTTCGTGCAGAACGCTGCGCAGTAACATTTATTAGGAACCAAATGGTGACATGAGGTGAAGTTCGGGGGGCGGAGTATAGGCTAGAGATGCACCTTACATAAACACAATCAATCCTCTATACGATCAAATATCGTAATCGATTAATTTTATTTGGAATACGTTATTATTAGTGTTTAGAAGATATTTAAGTGAATACATTAACTAATAAAGTGAATTTAATCATTAATAATTGAGTTTTCGTCTTTATTAAAAAAAAAATGTATAGTAACTTTATGTTTCCTCTGTTAAAAGACATGATTTACTTATATTTTAGAAATCTATTACAGACTTCTTGAATAACGAACGTTTACGAATATTTAAAACCTCAATATAAAATTAAATAGAAACATCTTTTTATTACTTAATTTCAATCGATTCGAAGAATAATCGATTAAACGACACCCATTGCACATGCACATGCACATCTCTTTTTGTTAACTTCGTGACCTTCGTGCAAGTTCGGCAATATTCGGTACGAGGTATTATATCTCAGTCACACGACAGCATTTGTTTGGTGTTTGTGTTGCTATCTCTGTCTTGAGCACATTCGATTAGAAAAGTTTTCGTTGTGTTTTTGTTTGTTGTTTTTAATATTACTGTTATTTTTTATTATTTGTTAGAAAAGTTAGTGGGCACTTATTTCGTCAAATATGCCACCAAAGTATAGTAGTATTTTAAATAGCAAGGCGTGAAAAAATATTTACGATTTAACTCAGTATATGAAAGGGGAAAAAGAAAATGGAGTTAAAAATGTAGACTAGGTATCTAAAAGTGTTTTGATATTTATTTCATTTGTATTTTCTCACTGTATTAGGTATTTTCTGATCGTATATGTGTTTATCAGGCAATAACAGTTTTCTTCGCGAGTATACATGCGCAAAAGTTCGCAGAGCCTATGTTCAGACCTGCCAAGATAATTTGATCGTACTTGTACCTTCCATCATCAGCTCATCAACAAGAAGTGATAACTACTAGAATAGGTAGGTACGTACCTACAACCTACCTTGTTGAAAAGCTTGTACCTACTTGAAAAGCTTTAGAAAAAGTTCGAAACACGTAATAGGTAGGTACGTACCTATAAAATTTGAGGGTCATCAGATCCTGACTTGGTGACAATGGGACCACCTCGGGAGTATAGGTACTCTTTCAAATACACAAGTAAAGAATTTTGAAAGTCGGTTCGTTAATGTCGGAGATATCCAATAACAAACATACAAAAACCGGCCATAGATGGCAGAACTAAAAACTAAAAAGTATCACCGCTGTGCCGGTCGGAGTGGGGGGTGTTAGGTTATTTTCGTTACGGAATTTCTGGATTCGGTCTCCACGCTCAAGGCCCGCGATAGAAGCTATGCAATAGCTTAAAAAACATACAGACGAATTGAGAACCTCCTCCTTTGTTAGAAGTCAGTTAAAAATTACTTGTAAAAAGTCGTTGTCATGAAATAAAATCAAAGATCACCGTGTTAGGTATGGTCTATGTTACCAACATAGACCACCTAATGTTCTAACGGATAGACGGACAATTTATTCAAGTGTAAGTGTACCACAAACCCCACTTTCCCAGATGTGGAAGTCCATTGCGCTGATTGTGCTCCACGCAATAGGTACTTATGAACTTCTGTAAAAGTCTTGGTAAAACCCCTAATAATCGGAGAGCCAGCTTATTCTATTGAATATTGCAGACTGGTTTGTTTCCCGCTCTAGTACCTACTTGTACTCGTATTATTAAATGACAGTTATGAAATTAGAAAATTGTGGGCCATCCATCAGTCCCTCAGCCTCAGCCTGGCGACATTTACACACACAAAGCGTACAATAGATATAGGTATATAGAATCCCACCAAAAACAAAACTTGTAAAAAAAGCCAAGCCGAGCAACACACTTTTACCGTAAAAAGGAGTGAGATCCATGTAATACCAAGTCAGTTAATATATTTAATCCCTACTTAAAAACCTTTGATGTTTTAAATACAAGATTGACTTGGCCACTGCATCACATTGGCCAATGCCATGGCGATTAGCTATTACAATGGCCTGTTTAACATTGGCGAATGCGATGCGATGGCCAAGTCAATCTTTTATTTAAATCATCAAAGGTTTTTAAGTAGGGATTAAATATATTAACTGACTTGGTATTACATGGATCTCACTACTTTTTACGGTAAAAGTGTGTTGCTCGGCTTGGCTTTTTTTACAAGTTTTGTTTTTGGTGGGATCTCATTTCTTTTTATAGCGTCTATCATTCTATCTATTTCGTTTAATGAATCAACAGTACCTACATAGGTTTATTCGAATTTGAAGCAGTCTTATTCATCGATTTGAAGTACCTACTGCTAAAGTATCTACTCGACAAGCTGAATCAAACGAGTAAAAACTCGACAAGGTCAAGTCGTTTTATAACGGAATTCCTATGGCCACCTTCAAGCTCCATCAACAGATCTTGGAGAACATCCAAAGACAAAGTACTCGTCAAAACGAATCAAACGAGTCTTAACTTGATGGGTTATGTCGTTCTATAACGGAGTTCCTATGGCCACCTTCCAGCTCCATCTTCAGATCCTGGTTACCAACTAAAGACAGAGTACTCATCAAGACAAATCAAATGAGCTCAAACTCGATGGAGTTACGTGGTTTTATAACGGAATTCCTATGGCCACCTTCCAGCTCCATCATCAGAACTATTCAGAGTCCTGAAAATCATCTAAAGACAAACTACTCGACAAGACAAATCAAACGAGTCCAAACTCGATAGGGTTATGTCGTTTTATAACGGAATTCCCATGGCCACCTTCCAGCTCCACCAACAGACCCTGGACATCATCTTAAGATAAACTACTCGACAAGACGAATCAAACGAGTCCAAACTCGATGGGGTTATGATATTCTAAAATGGAGTTCCTATGGTCAACTTCCAGCTCCATCATCAGATCAGTTCCATATTATCATAATTTTGCATTGATAGGCGATATACATATACGTGCAAAATTTCAGATCAATCAGAAACTAGGAATGACAGTTCCCTATATGATTTTGGTAGTTTATTAAATATTCTTACAACCATTGGAAAGCAGCTCCTGTGATATAAATTATGTGACTTTTCATTGGACGAATAATTAGTCTGGCAGGATATCTCGTTTTAAACGTAACAGTGTCTCCAAGACGCTGAAATAAGTCGGAGTGCGTTTTCACAAATTTACAGCATTCGAAAATGTACATTCCAGGAACTGTTAATAAATATAGTTACATGAAGTCAATGGTGGCACATCACAAAGAGCACGGATACATTGTTTTTGGGCTATAAACACCCTATTAATGCTTGTAGAATTCCCCCATAGCACAATGCCATATCTAATGTTCGAAGCAACGTAATAATTTATAAATTATAAAAAGTTATGAAAGTTAAACAAAAAAAACTACTACAACTTAAGTTTGAGACGAAGCTGCCAACTTCTTGTGAATGTGAACCCTATGTAATTAATGAACATAATTTAAAAAGTCGGTATTGAAAATTGTTCCACTACCATTTATAAAAATGGTCTGATGTAATTATTTTGTAAAATGATTAGAAAAATAGTTATTCCAGTATTTTTTTCCTCAGATAAACCATAAAAAGCATTTGAATTTTTTACTATGCATTTAACATTCAACCAAGAAAACGGAGACATGCGCGGACATACTAAAAATAGTAATTACACACGAATAGAGAACCTCCTCCTTTTTGGAAGTCGGTTAAAAAGAGACGATTTTTTGACGTGTTAAAGCGCTTTTACAACCAATTTACAATACATATTAAAATAGATTTCAATTTTTTTGATTTATCGCTTTATTGAATGTCTAATTGTATTTTAATTCATCTAAAACCATTTTAACCATTTTTAAGTTGATTGTGATAAATATAGGTACTTACTGTGCACACAACACACAGTCCAGACCGTTTTTTAAGCCGTACCTTACTATAAAATTATGTCACTTAAAATAATAATCGTCTAAAATATCAAATTATTCAATCGCAGTTCAAGCAATTTCGACGCTTGAACTTTCCGTGTGTGCGTTCATCGGTGTTATCGCTGCACACAAACATAGCATAATGCCCCAAACATAGGCGAGTGAAATAAATACAGGTGCTCATAAGACCTGTGCTCCCATACATTATATTTAAGAAAGTATTTTATGCAGGTATTTATTTAGGTTTATTTTATAAGTTGGTCGACTATTACTCGTAAACTTGTAAAGCCTACTAAGCTGTGATAGTTTTGCTTTTAATTTCATTATATACATGACGACAGATGAGACATGTTTATGTTGATTTGTTGGTCGGTCTGGAGTCCGACGTGAAATAATATACAGGCACTGTTCGCTACACTTAACTTTACTGTCCAAAACACTTTACAATGAAAAATAACAAAGGATTTAAGATCTATTTTCAGATTTAAGTAAATGAAATAAAATGGAATGTAGTGAGGTTAGCCAAGTCAACCGTTCGTCACCACGATTTCAATTCGAATGTGTCAACTGCACAAGTCTACCATCTTTTTATTAACATAAAAAATGACCAACGATAACTTTATTCGACTAAACACACTCAAGCTTTGCCAGACCAAAAATTAAATTAAATTAAACTAAATCAGAATTATGATAAATGCTTGACATTCCATTATCGATTTGCGACATACATATACTAGCTGACCCACGCAACTTCGTCTGCATTCTGCAAACAAAAAAAAACAATCTTTCCTCTCAATAATATAAGATAGAACCTTAGATTACATTATTAAAGTGAGAATTACTATAAGTAGGTAGGTACCTACCTATCTCTTACTGTTAAATACACAATCATCATCATCATCATCAGCCTATATTGTTCCCACTGCAGGGACTCAGGCCTCCTCTCTAGGAGTGGTATGAAATAAATAACATAAAGTAATGCGCCTGCCTGGGTTCGAACCCACAACCAACTGTTCGTAAGTCGGGGCCGCCACCACTGGGCCACCACTGCTCACAAAACAATATAAAATAACACCTTGTAAATATTATGGTGCAGTAAATATTTTGAATTTGAATTTCCCGGAGGCCAGAATCTCCACGTATCTACATCGGGACGCGATTGCCGGCGGACCGCGTAATTATTTTGTCGTGCGGACATTTAATTTTTAACATTGCAATATCTTCTAGGATATTTGTTTAAACTATCTAGAGTAAAAGGAACAAATATTCTATATTAGATTTTCGTTCTAACAAACACATTTATTTAGATATAGATTAATACCATATGGGTTAAATAAGCTTCGCAAAAAATAATTATATTCAACCTAACATTTCAATAGTAACAAATGGTTACAGTGAGTCAATCTTAATAGATAAGTAGATAATATGCTGTCGCGGACTTTTTTGTAGAACTTTTAAAGAGAAACATTTCTTTTGTGCATAATATTTGCATAACTTAAACCATTTTCGCAGCGCACGCAACGGAAGCTCTCAAAAAGGATTATCGTTTCCCGTTTTTGCAACATTTTTCATTTGTGCTCCACTTCTATTGGTTGTAGCGTGACAGTGAGCAGATTCCTTTTTTTAAATTTTTTCGATGTACCTACAAATAATATTTTTTCTACAGATTTATTATAATGTTCCTATATCTTAGATATATATAGATATAGATATCACTATATTTCTTAAACAGCTTTATATTTTTGTGAGCATACAAAAGATTTTCATAAATATATTGAGAAGGAACAGTCATGACATTAATTTCCTTAAATTTTTCTCTGAGATAGTGTCTCGGACTCAATTTGTATATTGATCTAACCGTCTGTTTTTGCAAAATAAAAATGGTCTGAATATCAGCGGGATTCTCCCACAATAGAATGCCGTATGACATTATGAAAATAACTGAAATACACTAATCGGGCTGTCTCTACATCGGTTAAATTACGATTTTTTCTAACTGCGTATGCTGCAGAGCTCAGCTTTTTCGACAGTTTATCTATATGAGGCCCCCACTGAAGCTTAGCGTCTATAGTTAAGCCCAAGAACACCGTGCTATCTTCAGGATTCAACTCTTCGCCCTTTACCAACACACGAGTTTTCACCTGCCTAACGTGAGGCAGTGTAAACTTATATGTATAAAGTTGAATAAAGGAATAATAATAAATAATAATAATATTTTTCTTTATTTGGGACAACATAGGAACCATTTTTTGTTAGTAAACAACTTACACACTAGGGTTAGTAACAAATTGGAATGTACCAAAATTATAATTATTGAGTCATGTACTTACGAGGCATTTCGTGAGGACAATGATTCCGCATGAAATGCCTCAGCACAGGAGCTCTCGGGTCCTCAGCCACGACTTTCAGACTCGTTTTCGACTATCGGTTTTCTTTTTTTTAATGCATTTGGTTGTTTTTTTATTAGAAGCAAACTATTAGCGTTAAACCAATGCACCACTTTCGAAATCGCGCTATTTACATCGTCAACAACTATCTGTTGTCATCCGCAAATTACACGATATCGTGTTATATGTTGTGTTGTATATTTATGAGGTGAGGCAAATCATTAATAATTTTTATATTTTTTTATATTTATTGTATCATCAAAAAAACATTGTAGTATGCTAACATGCCAACCATTTACACAATCGTTAATAATGTAAGGAGCACAAAGACTACAATAAAACCGGTCAAGTGCGAGTTGAACTCGCGTGAAGAGGGTTCTGTACGATGAATATAATATATCTACCATGTTTTTTTAAATCTGACCCAAATTTGTTTGTGGTAACTAAAAAAAGTATGTATGGTACCGGATAGTAGTTGTTGAATTTTGTCTTGTAGTATACTCTTGAATAGTGGGTATTTACACTATACAGGGTGTTTGGAAGGGAGCTGTACATACGCCTAGGGTAGAAACTAGGGATAGTCTGCTACCTACCCCCGCCCATTATATTGACCTTGGCCTCAAGGTTTTTTTTTAATTTAAAATTATTTCTTTACCTTACTACGGTACTTCAGGCCCCATAACTTTTCTTCTCCACAATTTTCTGGTGTAAAATAATTTTTTGCAGGACCCTAAGACTCTAACGATTAAAACAAGACCATTAGCCGACCGGTCCCATGGATAGATTTTGAGCTACAGGTAGTTTTAGTCAAAAAGTCAAATAAAAAATAATAATAAATTAAAAAAAAACCTTGAGGCCAAGGTCAATATAATGGGCGGGGGTAGGTAGCAGACTATCCCTAGTTTCTACCCTAGGCGTATGTACAGCTCCCTTCCAAACACCCTGTATAAGGTATATATGTGCAAAATTTCAAGTCTCTAGGTCCAGCGGTTAGGGCTGTGCGTTCAGTCATATCAGTCATTGAGTCAGACAGGACTTTGAATTTTATATATATAAATTCACCATGTAATTTTTAGACCATGGACTTCATATAGGTTTTCCTGTAATCTCTGTAGATTACAGGAAAACTACTGAGCCTAAAATTTTGAAAAAAATACAGAAAATAGTTCTATACCTGTGTATAGAACTATTTTCTGTATTTTTTTCAAAATTTTAGGCTCAGTAGTTTCGGAGATAAGGGGGGGGGGAACGGTCAATTTTCGTCTATTTTCTTAAATAACTTTAAAACTATTTATTTTAAAATTATTTAAGAAAGAAATTTAGAGAATTATAGGGTAGGTAAGTATATATAAATTAAAAGTAATTCATGCAACTAGTGGGTAGGCGAGTAGGTATATGTTGTGCAGTGGCGTGCAGTGGTCCACCACGATGGGTAGGCTACGAATAAATGACAGCAAAAAAAAAAAAGTAAGCCTGTAAAAACAAAACTTTTAAATACAATTCAAAAACTCATCACATTATTCAAGGTTTAACTCACGATTTTCTAATGACGATGCAAACAGAAGAAAGATTCGGCCACCTCAAATATCTCATCCAAGTGAGTGGGTGATAGTTACAGAACACGTACTTAACTTGCAAGATTTTGGATAAATTTTCGTAATTCGGGTACATGTCTACCTTTAGATACAACTTGAATCTTATCATTACACGATCCGCCCCTAAGACGACCCACTGACCGATAATTGAGAACACTTATTACCTTTAACATGTAATAAACACACATTATCAGCACAAACTTCACAAGTAAATACCATTGTTATTTGTTACGTGAATAAACAAGTAATACACAACAAAATTAATATTTACACTACTGTTAATAACGTTAACTGTACGTTTTCGGTTTCAAAACAAAATCGCATTATATATTGCTTGTCACAACAATGAAACAGTAATGTCTTCCTCTTACTTACGTAAAAAATAATTTCTAGGTTATTATTGTCGATAGAAAAATACTAGCAAATAAAATTGTATCATTTTCATATCGAGTTTGTTCACAACAAGCGGTCAACATTTTTTGCAGGATTATACGAAATCCAATGAATGAGGTGACAAGTTGACAACATTGCGAACATCGAACTAAACAGGTGCTGCGCTCTATGCACGGAAGCCCGAAGTTCGCGAAGCGCGAAATTACAATTTCCTTACGTTTTTGCAATTTACAGGCCAGTGCTAGGTTGTATGTTCATTAAAATATGATTCCCGGTTTTAAGACGTATGTAGTCATATTTTATTCAACATACAACCTAGCATTGGCCTACAAATTGCAAAAAAATGCAAGTTTTGAACTTCGTGGGTTATGGTTTGGTTGTGTTGTTGCAGCCAATCACAGCCCACTCAGCTACAGTCGTTGGCTCGTAGGAGCTGCTGCGTTAAAATTGCGAAAATCTATGTATGTGTGCGGTTCATAGACACAGTCATACGCACCGATGTGACGCTGTGTGCATACAATTATGAATGGGTTTTAGACAAGTCGAGTGTTTGTCTATAAGATTCGTACTAATCGTAATCCTTGTCAATGAGTTTTAGTGGGACGCGAAAAATTGCTATAAGTATTTTAACAGGAGTTTGAACTTTTTTATGATTAATTTGTACATAGTGTTATTTTATTGCATCGTTAATTAGTTATAAGAAATGCTCAGTTGGTAAGGTAGGCTAAGCCTAAGAGCCTAAATAGGGCGCACGCCCCTGAATTGTTGTGAACAAGTGTGTACACTGAAAAAAAAAATTGTTTGCTATAATAAACATCTTGTTTATTGTGATCACGCATCTTGACTCCATACGAGCCTACTAAGATCTTGACTTCTGAAGCTATGAGGACTTAGTTAAATTATCATTGTTCCGTCGACTAAGAAATGAATTGGTTTAATCACGGGATGTTAATTAAATCATCTCAAATGTTTGTCAGTTTATAAATTAGACATTGTCATATTAACACACTAAACTTGTAGATTCAACTAAAATCTTGCACGAGACGTCTGTGTAACGTTATCAGATCAATGAAATTCTTATTTTGTTTCAACAAAGATCTTGCTTCAAGTAACCGTGATAAACTAATTAATTCAACTAATCCCATATTCGTCGTAGACATGATTCGTTGTCATATGAACTACCTGTATTCGTCAAAACAAGTCAGTGTCTTTTGCATATCAACAAAGTAACTTTACTGCATTAATTATGATTGAGTACCTACTGTTTTTTGTTTCAACTAAGATCTTGTATCAAGTAACCGTGTTATACTAATTAATTCAACTAATCTCATATTCGTCGTAGACATGATTCGTTGTCATATGAACTACCTGTATTCGGCAAACCAAGTCAGTGTCTTTAGCATATCAACAAAGTAACTTTATTGCATTAATTATGATTGAGTACCTACTGTTTTGTGTTTTAACTAAAATCTTGCATCAAATAACCGTGATGAACTGATTAATGTAATTATGCTCGAATTCAATGATAACATTAACCGTTGTTATATGAATTACCTATATATACGTCAATCCAAGTCAGTGTCTTTTTCATACCAACAAAGTAACTTTATTGTAATAATTATGGTTGAGAACCTACTTTTTAAAATTATTAATAATATGAGAGCTGGTAGACATTGTTGGGTAGGTGTTTGAGGCACGCTGAAAACTTGTCCAAGACTTCTACAATAATACCCAAAGACAGAATTGCAGACCTGGCTGGAGAGCCATGGTCTGAAGAAATCTTGGACAAGTTTTCAGCATGCCTCAAAAAGCTACCCAAAAATGTCAACCAGATCTCTGGCAATAATGTGTGTGGTGTGTAATATTTTATGCGTGACCTTATACTAAATTGTATAGCAATCAAACAACAATATTTGATTTCTAATTGTAATTTTATTTAAGTAGACAAAACACATTACACAAAATAAAAAACAAATTACACAAAATACAAAACACTGTATTAAACAAAATACAAAACACTGTACTACACAAAATACAAAACACTGTACTATACAAAATACATATAGTCTAAAAGGTCAAGAGATTTTTCATAACGATCATGGATACGGTTTGATTTACTTATATGGTTTGTAGAGTAGTCCCCTAATGTGAATTGTCGGTCTGCCTGTTCTCAGTGGTTGCAACTTAGAGGTTATAGCGCTTCCAAGGCTTATGTACTAAAACTGACCATTTCTCTGATCTTTTTTTTTTCGCAACAATGAAGCCTCTTGTAAGCGCTATAACTCTCAACCACTGAGAACAGGCAGACCGACATCATTCTTTCTACTCTTTAATCAGGTACTGAATCATTATAATTATAATCAGTCTTAAAAAGAAGACATCAGCAGTTAAGGGCTTTGACAACTAAAACCCTAAGCCCTCATTTTCATCATCTCCTAGACCATTATCTTTCGATGAAAATGTTGAAGATAATTTACAGTGACTTCGAAAATATGTCTGCAATATCGAAACTTAATAAAATATAACAATAATAAAATATTTAAAAACATAAATTGGAGTAGGAACTCTTTTAGACTAAAGTAATTATTTTCAACTTATTTATTAATCAATTTTGAAAAATCACAATAATTATTACAAATATATAAATGGACACACTTATGTATCATTTTACATATTACAATCTGTTAAGAGAGATTCAGCTGAAGTTGAACCTTGATCAAACTGAGATGTCATTTTGTAAAAGCATTTTTGTATGAAGTACCATACTGCGTTTGAGTCAATTCCATATTCCGCATTTAAAGCCCAAATGGCCTTATAACAAGTGTCGACAGCTTGCATAATATTGACCCTGTGATACATCACCAGTTTGTTGACAACAACTAAATAAGTTTTAATATCTTGTAAAGACTCACCAACAATAATTATGTAAGGCTGTGGTGTTGCCCCCTTTATTCTGTAATGTTTTTAGCCGAAGTTCAATAGACTGACCGATTTCAGCATCAGATCTTAAATGTTTGATGAAAGCATCCCGTGTTTCTGCCTTAGATGGTTTCCAGCTGCAGCTATGCTCGACTTTTTTTTGTTTTTTCTTCTGTTTAACAGTTGTCGTATTCAATACATGGGGAATTGCCAAAAATGCTGCAAGATTTTTATCTTCTTCTTTAGGTGCTGAAATAAAAGAAACATAATTATAGGCAATCTATTTTCCTGATAGCTGAATTTTTATAAGAGAAGCATTTTTAAAATAGTTAAATAGCTACCTTTAGTAGGTATACCATGAAGTAGGTTGTTGTGCATAGACAATTTAAATTTCTTTATTTAATGTATATGTATAGGCTAAATGAATGAAGAAAAATATACTTACAATCAGCTAGAGCAATTAGCTCCTGGCCAACGTTATCTTTTGATTTCCTTTTTCTTAGTAATTCCAAGATTTTAACTTTTCCCACGGGAAAATAAATAAACAAATTATTTATTTGGTCTCCATACGTAGCTTCAAAGTCAATGTTCAACTAAAAATCACAAACCACAATATAATAATATTAACTTTACAAACTCAACTCAAATTACAAGTATAATAGTTTATTTATTATGGTAAACCTTACCAGAGTATAACCTTGCGGTTTTTTTAGAGCTGGGTAGTCGTTCATATACGATTCCAAAGTCTGATCATTATGATTGTTGTGAAGACGCTTAATTCGATTATTTAATGTGTTTTTCCATTTTATTTCCACCAGGCTCCAAGGTTCTGACGAATTTCGAAGCCACTGTAAATCATCTTTAACATTTTCATCCAATGTGTTGCTTTCATAAAGCAAAACGGACAATGGTCTAGGAGATGATGAAGATGAGGGCGTAGGGCTTTCCTGTCTGCTTTTCTTCCTTTTAGTTGTCAAAGCCCCTAACTGCTGTAAACGTCTTCTTTTATTCAAGACCTGGTGTACAAGCTTACCTAGATAGATAAATAAACCATTTATTTAGTGCACACAAAAGACATAGCACAACACACAGAAGTACAAATAAATGATACAATTTACTTGATTATAAAAAAATAAGGTGTCAATTTACAAAAAGAAAAATATATTTACGAAATAAGTATAGTAACACCATGACGTACTTCAAATAAAATAAAATAACGAGTATACAAGGTGCGATGTGCGCGTGGAGTCAAATTATGCAAGTATACCCTCAACTTAAATCTTACCTCGCGCTTGAAGAACTGCACCAGAGGCAGTTGTACATGCAGGAATGTAATAGATGGTGGTCCTCTCACCAGGGAAGAGTTCTTTTATCAAATTTGCCCACTTAAAATAAATTGGTCCAACAATTGGTGAGTTTGTGTGTTCATTTAATATTTCTCTGGCAATTGTGGAAGCCAATAAATTTCTGGTACCATCTCCATCAAGAGTTCCACCTTTATATATCATCAGTGAAGATGTCTCCAGTGACTTTAACAAGATATTTTCCAGTAACTGAAAAAAAAATGGTCAGATCAAGTCAGATGAGTATTACTATTTTACAATTACAGTTTTTTAGGTTTGGTAATGGTAGGTTTAGTATAAATGTTAGTTTTTTTTACAAGTATTCATGTGGAGTAAGTAAGGTAAAAATCAATAAATTTGTTCAATAATAATATTGTTTGACAGTTGTTCATCTCCTAACCTATTTGGTGACCGTACTTAAAAGTTTAAAAGAAATATACCCCACTCTGGAGTTCCTCGATCAGGTACCAACACTATTTGTGGCCACGTTTTCTTCTAGAATTATAAAATTACTTGAAGCCACATTTTCAAGATATGTCTTTTGGCTCAAATTCTAAATCCGATAAATCAAGATTCTGCAAACAAAAATAAGGTAAGTCACTGTAGGGTACAATAAATATTTTGCTGGAGTCTGGAGTAGGTAATTTATTCAAATAATATTACTATGTACAATTAAAATAATTAAGATTAAAAAAATTTAGATTAAAACAAAAGTAGAAGATTACTTTGAGCTATACTAAAGTTTGGAGTTTATCACTAATAGGTAGGGTAGGTAGGGATAGGTACCAATTTATAATTTATTTTCAACTGTAGGTATTTCGGTCAGTGAGTCGTCTTATGGGCACTATGAAAAAAAGTCAAAAGACTTCCACAACCTACCGATAAAGATATATTGTTGGTGCCTAGAAATTCTGCCTTCCAAGCTCTCCAGCACCTCATGAACAGCACCCTTGGGCCTATCTGAGGGATGATGTCTTTCACGTCGTCGGGGGGTCAACGCTGCTAAGGCTTGGATGTTGATCCCCTGATCTTTAATAACAATGTAAATCTTTCGTTAACTGGTGAAATTAATAAATTTCAAAACGAGTACAAGGTCTAGAGTTATTGTATAGTAACGTTTCACCACATGGTCGCCTAATAGTAGCTATGTAGGTACCTACCTACGTAACACGCAATCTAATGATCTAAGATAAACTAATAAAGAGATAGAATCGGCACCAGCGAACGCGTTTTGATCAGTGGGTCGTCAGCGTTTAAAATCAATGGTGTGGTCTGCGAATTACCTACTAGCCTACATAATATTAAAATTCAATAATAGGTATTGCATGATTTAACTTACCTGAAAATTTTGGGATGAGATCGGGTAGCTCCCATGTCTTTAATAATTCGGCAACTTCGTCCATGTGTTCAATATATAGTGTAGCACTCCACTCACGATTATTTCAAAATTGTTATTGTACACAAGATACCGCCGCCGGCCGAACTTGTCAATCAAAATTTTGTACTGGTTTCTGACTGACCGGGTGACAGGTCGAACAAATCAAATCGAACAATATTATTGGTCTATGAGCTAGCGGGGGGCGGGAGAGGCGCGAGGAGCATCGCGTTTAGTTGACATTACAAAGCGTTATTAGATGCAACCACCTATCTTGTTTGATTTAACTACGTATAAAGCCTATTTATTCAACCATGCTCGTGATTAAAAACTATTATTTTAATTGTTTAATGCTAACAAGTAGCTTGTTACCATGAACATAAATTATTATTTGATTTATACAAGTGACGAAGTAAAATCAAACAATGCATGTATGATGTAACAAACACTGTAGTTATACTGAACATGTGCATATCTATCGATTTAAATAAAATGAATTTGTTCTGGCAACTATGATCGTTATTAGATGCAACCACATAACTTGTTTGATTTAACTAAACAGCCTATTTATTCAACCATGCTCGTTGTTAAAAACTATTATTTTAATTGTTTAATGTTAACAAGTAGCTTGTTAACATGAACTTAAATTATTATTTGATTTATAAAAGTGAAGAAGTAAAATCAAACAATGCATGTAAGATGTAACAAACACTGTAGATTATACTGAACATGTGCATATCTATCGATTTAAATAAAATGAAATTGTTCTGGCAACTATGCTATCTTGTTTAAAGTAAATAGATCAATAATTATTCCAAACATTTTAAGGCCAACTAAGAGAAAATGGATCTTAGTTAGTCTGCATTTTTTTCAGTGTATGCTGTGCGAATAAACTATTAAGTAGTATTTCGGCCACAGGTTACGCACGAGTCATAGCCTGCAGCGGATTGAATTGTATTATATGACCGTAGCGCATGTTATTGAGATTTCGATGTGCATCTTTATATATGTAGTAATCTTAATTTATTTTACAGTATATTTAATAATATTTATAGTAAATAAAGTAATAGACAAAAAAAGCCAGTACCTAAATCAAATTGAATCAGTTATGATTTTTTCTGTTTCATCGTAATATTTACCTTGGAGGAATGAAAAGACCGCCTTTTTACATTAATAATATGATACACCATAAATTGGATAGCTTTTTGATTAGTTTTGTGATAAATATAAATAAGAAACAAGAAAGGGCCAAGAATCGAACGCTGAACCCTTATTACAATAGATCTTTTCCCGTTGACGTCAACGCTTTGGATCCTATTACTCAGGTATGAGATAAGAAGATCTAGAGCGCTGTTTCGTATTCCGTAGTGGCGGAGTTTTCTGATTGAATAAGGTTTCATGAAGGACGCAATCATATAGGTACCTTGGATAAATCGCAGAAAATGCCCAAAGCATCGCATTTATCTTCCCAGGCATTATAAATATGTCCTAAAAGTTCGACATCGGCATCTGTAGTTGAGCGACCCTTTGTAAAACCGAACTGTTTGTTATGTAATAATTTATGTTTATTAAAAAAAACATAAATAATATTACATAACAAACAGTTCGGACAAAAAAAACTACCTAATTAGTCCGTCAGGTAGATTTCCAAAAAATATTGGTGACGTATTTTTTATTTTTTCACATAAACAAAAAATTAATGAATGAATGATTTATTTATTAGCGAGAATATAGGTTTTTTACTTATGTTCTTGATTTACATAAGAAATGGGTTCCACTATATATTCGGCATTTCAGCCATACAAATATTTAGATTTACATCTTTTGGTTATACTAATGTAGCATGCATTATTCATTATTAATAAGCTATTAAGCACATAAAAATACTAATAATCATTTAAATTTCAATTACTTAATAAAATTAAATACAGTACCTACTATTCATGTCAAATAATAATTAATTACCTATGTTTAAAATAGCATTAAATAATTATGTTCAATACTGTCAATTAGGTACGTAATGTCAATATATCTAGATGTCATAATAATCATAGTTCATAAATACATTTTTCATCCCCCCATCTCGGAAAGAGTATTTTTGCTCTTCGATATCTGAGTGCAAAAGCTGTTTTTATCCGCTAGAGGATAAAGTAAATTGAATTTAGAACATCGTGTGCACGAGGTTTGTGAATTCAAAACATCATTAAGGTGGAAGCTCACATCTGGCCCGCGAAATTCTAATTTTCTTACGTTTTTGGCAATTTGCAGGCCAGTGCTTGGTTGTATGTTTATGAAAATTTGATTTGCGACTGTAAGACGTATGAAGTTACCGAATTATAACCATCAAAATTACTAACTACTAAAGAACGACGACTAAATTACTAAAGAATGACTTTTACATGCAAAAATCAATCTTGACATGAAAATGAACTTGGAGGGTTGTATTGATAATTTTGATGGTTATAATTCGGTAACTTCATACGTCTTACAGTCGCAAATCAAATTTTCATAAACATACAACCAAGCACTGGCCTGCAAATTGCCAAAAACGTAAGAAAATTAGAATTTCGCGGGCCAGATGTGAGCTTCCACCTTAAACCTATTTACTTTTACCTCCATGGTGCCGAATTTATCATACTACTTTTTTTAAATTTGTTAGAAACTCAGACTTGGGAACCTTCTTGGTGTACTTTTTTTTTAATTTGCTTTGCGCGCGCAATTTTCTTTTCACGTCATATTGTTTTTTTTTTTTCTGGCTTCGCACACGTCATATTGTTAAAACCTTAGGTTAAAAATAAAAAACAAGAAACTTGTAAACAAGTGAAAAACCTAAAATTAGTGAATCGGGCGACGAGAAGTTTATTTGACGCCAACAGAATTGACTGAAACTGTTAAAAATGCGCAAATGAGTTTTCTCCCTCAACAATCACGCGAGAAGTATTTGAAACAGTACGATATGTTTAACACGTGGCGACTAGATAAAGGAGCTTTTGGCTCCTTTATCTAGTCGCCATGGTCGCTTTATCAGAAACCGTTTCGCTGGCATATTTTATTGAATTATCCGAGACGAAGAAATCAAGCACTCTATGGAGTACCTACATATTCAATGCTAAAAGCAACAATAAAGATGAAAAAAAGACAAACATATCGACACCTATCCTCAGTATATCAGTTTTAAAATGAGCGTCATCTGGTCATCAACCAAAAAAGTCGAAGGTTTTCACAGCATCTATCATAATTTATGGTAGTTAATACCTAAACTGAAACAAAAGTATCTTGTGATTGTAAATGTTTTTTTTTGCATTTAGTCATTTCCTCGCTGAGGTGGAATGAAAAGTTACGTGTTGCACTCGAGTGCAAAGATGTTTACCTTGTTTACCTTGTGCTCTTTTGATTCCGTCGCTAACGCTCAGGATTCTAATTTTTTAATCACTCGCTACGCTCGTGATTCAATTTTAGAATCCTTCGCTTGCTCGGTCATCAAAATTGAGCTCGCGGTTAAAAAGCAACTTTGCACTCTTGTAAAACAAATAACTATTGAATTCAAAATATTCATTGATGGAATAAAAACATCTCTCACTCAACCAGCTACCTAATATATAGCTTCTTATTAAATTCCAAATCAGTAGCATTCCTAAATTTTACAGCTAAATGGTTATATATTTTCACTGCCATCTGCCATGAAGTCAATACAGTGCTTCGAAAACTTGTGAACTCTTCGAAAACGTCATATGATAGTACATTTTTTAACCTACAAATGACGTCACAACCACATCTTATCTTCGTCAATTTTGATTAATTTGATAAAACAAAAAACACGTATCCAATATTTTTCGATAATCTAACTGACGGACTAATTAGAATCATTGTTTTTTGACTCAGTCCGATCCCCTATTGGTCTAACATTAATTTCTCAAAAACTTTACTGAAAGTAGGCAGCACTGAAATAGGTCTATAATTTGTGGGGTCTGATGTACTACCTGCCTTGAATAAAGGAATAATTTTACTATATTTCATAAGGTCAGGAAACTCCCCACAATCAAAACAATTATTAAAAATAGAAGCTACAATATCAATAATAGACTTGGCAACTTCTACAGAATTACCCCACAGATCCGCAGTCTTCTTAACATTTAAGATGTGAATTGTTTATTGCTCGACTTGGCGGGGTTGGGAGCACTACTGTGCCCCCAAAAAAACACTACAGAGTAAATACTACTGCGGTAAAAAGTCTAAAGACTTTTATATAAGAGAAGTTTTGATAAAAAAATGTGTGAATAAGAAAAAAGCATTTTTGGATACGAGCGACAATAGTAGAACAGATTGGCAGGGTGGGATACAGAGTTTTTGTTCCCGAATTAATCTCCTATGTAACAAGACACAAGAATCAGATAAGATTTCATAGTGACCAATGTCAGCACACGACTCCAACATGGGATACCGATAGTGTTTCCGACGCGATCGATATTGAAACTGTACCGGAAATCACATCACAGTCGGAACCAGACTGTCCAACTATCAGCGTTCAGCCTACTAGAGCTGGGGAGGAGGAGATGGAGACTTTTGTACTTGTAAGGAAGGGTTGTTAAATATGTGAAGGTAGTCCATATAGGTTGCAACCTCACGCTATGTCACTATAAACGGGTAGTGCTATGTATGCAGCTCGCTGTAGGGGAGGGTGGGGCAAAATGAGGCTCGGGGCACAACGGGAATTTAGCTTGTGTGCGTGGCAAACACGCGTATACAAGTCGACAACGGCGCCATTCGTTCGTTGTTCAGTCGCGGCACGTGAGTCAGCGCAAGCGGAACGTGGCGGTGCGTGTTTTAGTGTCGTAGCTAACAAAAACAGTTTTTAAGTGTATTATTATTTGTTTTCATATAATATTCTCTTGTGTAGTGAGGTAAGTACATGATCTGCATTAACTTTTATAACTTAAATCAGTGGGAGTGGTATTAACCTGTTCAAATTCTAATTTGTTTTTGATAATTTCTATTGAGGTTGGAAATGGCCGATCAATTTAAAAAAAGTAATGTTTGGGGCAAAATGAACGGGGCATAATGGTACGGTATCCCATTATGCCCCCTCACAGAGGCAAATTATTTTAATATTTACGCTGGAAGTAGAGGACATTTTTATTTCTCTTAGGTCGGTATCTAATTCGTTTACTGGATATATTATTATTATATTAAGTCCTTTTTCTTTTTTTACAGTCATTATGGTTCGTACCTACAAAAGAAAAACTAATCGACAAAAATGGGACGAAGCAGACATGAGAAGAGCAGTGTCAGCTGTGCTTCTCAATAGAATGAGGTTTTTCAGGGCTTCTGCTACTTATACTGTGCCAAAATCAAACAAACCACCAACACTGAGACCCTTGTTATTGAAGGCCTAAATACGCAAAATGCAGCAACACCATACTGCGAACCTTCAACTTCAGGAATTGCACAAGCAGCTCAATTGAATCCTCCCGTATCAAACCCCAATAACTTACATGAACATGCTATGCCTACCAACTCTTCTGTGTCGACTTCAATGGCTAGTCATAAAAGTCCTGAAAGGCAAATTTCACGAGCAGTCCAATTAAATATGTCTATTTTAAACCTCGATGAAAACATTCCTGAACCAATCATACCCGCTGTCCAAGGCAACTTAAATCAACAAGCTATTTCCACCTCCATGGTTTCAGTTTCTACACAGCCATTTGAACCTCTCGCATCCACTTCAAGGGCTAAAGATAAAACTCCTGAAAGGCAAATTTTAAAAGAAAAGAGTTCATTTGCAGTTACACCTGAAAATATTATGGCAATTCCTAAAGAATTAAGAACTAAGGAAAGACAAAAGAGAAAACGTGGGAAAACGGCTATACCTACTTACGGATTCCCCATACAAAAATGACCTGAGTAAGGAAAAGAATGCAAAGGAAAATAAGAAGAAGACTGCACCAAAAAGAAAAACGACCAAAGAAAAATAACCAAACCAAATAATAAAAAAAAGGCTAAGAAACAAAAGAAAAAGGAAGTCACAATTACTAGTTCATCGGAAGAAGACGAAGATGACAGTGCTTGCATATATTGTGGTTACTTGTATTCGCAGTCAGACGAGGGTTGGGTTGCGTGTAGCTCTTGTGCGGGTTGGGCACACAATTCCTGCGCCGGAGTAGACGAAGATGATGACGAGGCACACATTTGTGCACAATGTTTGCCTGACTAAATTGTATCTTCATATTGCCCCTTAGCGTTTCCTGTTTTGCCCCGACCATGGGGCAAAATGGGAAATTTGACACTTGGTGATTAGTTCTTCATAATTAAGAAAATTAGTTGATTAAGCCTAAAAGTACAAATTAAAATAATGAATAAGCATATAACTATTGTTTCTAAATGAAAAGTTTATTAAAAATATTGTTGATTTCGTATACATGATTTTTTTTTACTTAAGTATCCCATTTTACCCCACCTTCCCCTACCTACATAACACACGCCAAATTACTGGGGCGCAATTCTGTAAAATAGTCAACTTGACAATAGTGTGTCGATAGTGTGTAAGTAGTGTCTCAATAGAATATTTAATGACATTTGGTATTCTACAACTTATCTAAGGTCATTGACTTGCCACAGTTGCAACTGTAGTGACATTGAAACGCCATAATGGGACTATTGTAATATTGGTAGTCTGGTACATTTTAATGTGTCAATGTCATCGTGATGGCCAAAGTTACGGTAGTCTGTAAATATTTTAAGTGTTATCTGACAGTTGTGTCTATCGTGTTTAGCTATCGAACTGCCATTGTGAAGCCATCGAACAACGACACCTCTTTTCCCTATTGATTTGGTTAAATTTGTTCCTATTAAAATTTAAAATTAAGTATCCTAGTGTGTACGTCTTACGTAATGTACTAATTAATAAAGTGGACTTAGTTTTTCGCCACAATGAGGCCTTCTGTACCTACTTTGCGGTGGCGTATTTTAGCATTGGCTTATAGTGCCGACTGTCGACGTTTTGCTTTTGCGCCAGCGCCGCAATACTCGCGCATTAATGAGGCTGCAAGTGAATTCGACTTTGCAAGGAGCAAGCCAAAGAAGCAAGCAAAGGAGCTAATTGATCCTGAAATGTTGGTGTGGAAGTTCATAACATAACTCAAAATTTACTGTGAAAATATATTTCCATTGAACTTTAGAACTCCGAACACAAATCACTTTAAATTCATCACGTTTTTTTATTTATTTTCCCAACAACAATTGGGACTTTTTCACTTAGGTACCTTACCTTTGTCGTTTAATATATGTTAGTCAAGTAACTACTCTCTAAGATAATAATTATATAAAAATGTACTCTGTGATAATAATGTGGAATGTGGAAAAATAAAAAAATCGGATTTTGGGGGACAAATCGCAGATTTGAAGAAAAAAAACAATTTCCATCGAGTAGGGTATCAAAATGAAGGGTTTTAAAAGGAGATTACAAAAATATATGACACTTATATGTTTAATAGAAATTCAAAGTCACAAATCCTATAAACACCAAAACACCAAAGTTAAATAAATCATCAGCGAAGAATTTTACGCGACCAACGAAAGAACAAACACAAAAGAAATCTGAAGTTGGAAATAAAAAAGGTTTCAAGTTTTGTTTAATTTAAAATGGGCTTGTTTTTGATTTTCAGTTTTTTCAGTCGGGATTTTTAGTTTTTTTTTTAGAAAGGCAGTAGCAATATTTTTATCACATCAGATAAAAATATTGTTTTACAATAAACGCTTGTTTTTTGTGAAATTTTGTTTTTGATAATAAAACGTTTTATTTATGATTATAAAAACCTGTATTATAAAGATTTAATTGATAAAAATAGGATTTCATAAAGTGGTAGGTTTGGTATCTCATGGTAGCTTTTTGTTAGCAACACTGAAAACTATTGTACTGTCACACAATCAACATACTATCGACACACTACTGACACACCACTGAAACGCCATTGAAGTTTCTGCGGAATGCCAAATTTGCAACAGTAGCAAAATAATGTCTGTAGTGTGTCGATAGAGTGTCAATGGCGGGTTGCTTAACTCGAAGTTACAGAATTGGGGCCCTGCTTTCTAGTTAAGAGTCTTTGAGCAATAGTGCGGACCGACAGACGGTTGTTGACTACTGAACCCTAGAAGTCGATGTATAAATTACTAGGAAAATATCCTTGTGTTATCTATCAGCTATCTATAAAGGTATGAACTACGACGACTGGGAATAAACGACGGCTTCCGGCCACCTTAGACGCGCGCCTGTGGACGGTGATTAGGGCTTGCTTACCGTCCGTCGGTCTTACGACAGGCCGTGTCGACGGCGCGTTTGTGTTCCATGCGCGCCTCAAAGATATGTCCATCAACATGGAAGGAGGGGCGCAAGCGCCGACGCCCGTCAGGACTGCGGGTTGTCGCAACTGATACCGCGGCCTTGACATAAAGGGGTAAGAAGAAACTTGGGTGGTTTTTAGTCAATAGAAGTCTGACACTCTCTTTCGGGGTTATTTGGTGATTCCCCCCCCCCCAAAAGGGGTGCATTTCATAAAAGGTTTACTTATTCGGAAAATATAATTGACAAACTTCGTGAACATTTTTAGGGTTCCGTAGTCAACAAGGAACTCTTATAGTTTCGCCATGTCCGTCTGTCTGTCCGTCCATCCGCACTATTGCTCAAAGACTTAGCACTAGTAAGCTGTGTAATTAGGCATGAATATACAGATGAGTTACGCCGACAAAGTGGTAAAATAAAATCTCGAAATATATATTTTTTTTTGGATTAACTACATAAAAGTAAAAACCCTACAATACATTGTGCAACATACCTTTTTAGATGGTCGACAAGACAAAGATAATTCCTAGTAATTTGTCTATCAACTATGATAATAACTTAAATTAAACTGGCTTCATTGGATTTAATCTGAGATTTTTCATAATAAGAAACAAAACTCAAGCTAACTCAAAGGGCATTTTGCATTTAACCCTACTAAGTACGGCGTCCTGCAAGGAATACGTCGAGGTACCAGTATAGTCGTGCCTGCATATAATTTTTTTTTATTATGACCACGTATAACTTCTTACAGAGAACTCCGATTTGAATAAACATACTATACCTACATATACATTTTGATATAAGTGCAAGGGAAGGTTGTTATTACAAATTCCCACATTTATATCAAATGACGTTTTTCAATAGAATTTTGAAGAAATCTTAGAATATGTTTGATATCAGTATATCAGTAATTTCAGTAAAGCATTACCTATTGCATTGCGCAGGTCCTCAGCGTGGTGAAGCGGGCGGCGGGCGCGGCGGCATGGCGCGCTTGCGCGGCCGGCCGGCGGCATGGCGGTGAGCTGTCCCGAGGTGATGTACGGCGCCTACTACCCCTACCTGTACGGGCGCGGGGCGGCGCGCTCCTTCCACCACGCGCCGCACTTCCAGTACGATCGGGTCAGTACCTTCTCTACACTACACACATCGCACACTCATCTCTATTGTCTGCTAATCACTCACTTGGCCTGCTGGCTGTTCATGCCAAGGCCTAAAGGTCTGATTGATACCAACCAAGCAAGACCCTAAGTGTGACCCTAAGTGGTGTCCTGTGTTCGATATCCATGTTAGTAAAGTATTCTTGTAAAATTGTCTCCGTAGCAGCCTGCCTGAAGTCTGTATGCGTGTCACGTCCACGGCAATGAATATAGGCTCACGCTCTAGCGGCCCTTCTCACCCATGAAGCCTGTGTTCTTGTGCATAGTGCGAGCCGCCTTCGGTCCAGATATATCGCTAACCTATGTGTCTGTGACCGATTCTTAACAACCCAAACCAAAGATCGATGCCGATGATCATCGATCTTTCCGAACTGAACTGATCTGAACCCGTTTTCTCTATTGAAGCTTATATGCATGAGGTTATCCAAAGGGTCCAAAGAAAAAAAACACAAAAAAAACCTAATAATGACATTTAGTTTGTTTTGTTAATAAAACAGAAACAATATTGTGTTTTATGCTGCATTTTTTTTATTTTTTTTTATTTTTAGTTGTTTTGTAATATCCTATACCTACAAATATTCAGTATGCATTTAACATTCAACCAAGAAACCTTACCCTTTAAGATTCCCTTATTGTTGCTTTCAAGATCTAACCGTTGAGGAGTAATACCTTCCATAATTAGCTCACCTAGATAACCTGAAAGAATACTCGTACAACCATATACAGGATAGTGCCGACAATACGACAATATAATTAATGAAACCACTGGCAGTTCTAGTTCATAGGAACATTTTTAAACTATTAAATAATTCCTAATAACGAATTTTTTAAAGGAGTTATACCTTCCATCATCAGCTCATCAACATGAGGTGATGACTTCGATATTTTGATGCGAATACTTACTTGAATAGCTTTAAAAAAAAACACGTAAAACGTGCTTATACAATTTGCGGGCTGTCCTCGACTTCCCTGAGATTCCATCATTCCAATCATTTCGAATAGCGGATCATAATGATGGAGTTATGAATGACGTAACAAACATAAAAAAAAAACTTATAGTAGAATCAAGTCGAGAACCTCTTTTTAACCTCCTTTTAGGAAGACGGTTAAAAAAGCAGCCACAAAATATTTTTTCTGCATGTCATTTTCGATTTTATTTAAAGCTTTTAAAAGTCGCACAATACTTATATGTAAAATATTAGCTGGTTTACATTGATTTATCATACAAACAATTTTAAATAGAGTCTGATTTGAATTAAGAATGCCCATTTTCAATTTTTTATCCATCATCAAGAATCATCACTGAATTTGTATCGAAGCAGAATACTTAGAAACTAATTCAGTTGCCAAAAGAAAAACTTAATGCCAGTTTAATTTTTTTTTTAAACGTTGCCCCACACTAGGAATTGCTCCTGTATCGTGGGTGCGTTCACAAACATTTAAACTCTCATACACAAATACCTAGACCCGGAACAACTATCTGTAGGTCATACATATATTTGTTCCGTGCGGGAATCGAACCCGCGACACGCAGCGCAGCAGTCCATTGCTTGAGCCACTGTGCCAACCGTGCCGCCAATTAAAACGGAACCAATTACTGATTTGTTTGTATTTACTTGTATGCTAACTTTTACTAAGCATGATACTCCTTATTAGTAGTTATTAGTCGCCAACCCATAAATGGTACCCGTCTAATATTTTTTTAAACCAAGCATTTTGTTGAATAGTGAGCTTCTATTTTACTGCAAAAATATCCGGCCGGCGCGGCGGCGTAAAATACTATACTATTGAAAAGCAATCATCAATACTACTTATCTTATATTTTCTGTTACGTTTCCTTATTTTTCCGCGGAACCCAACTTATACAAGTGCAGTTCAATAATGGCTTCGTATGCATTGAGTTGACCGATGATTCTTATGTCTTTTTACCCGACTACGGCGAAGCCAAAAGGAAGGGTAATGATTTTGGCAGTCTATGTAGGTATGTATATATGTATGTTTGTATGTTCCACCGTAGCGCCTAGACTACTGAACGTATTTTGATAAAATGAGGTGTCAATAGATTCGTAAGAGTAGTGCGGGTGACATAGGCTATAAAGGGTGTAAAAGTACCCTTAACGCAAACGAAAGGCACTTGTTCTCCTCTCCACTGTGATCCTTTTTTTGTTCTAGACCATACCTGGGAACCCCCTAGTTACGGAGATATTGGGGGTCAAAGTTCGATATTTTGCACAGCTGTTTTTGTAAATACTAGTTTTTCAGGTTATAACTTTATTTAATAAATTACCTCCACGACCCTTTTTCTATTCAAAGCATCCACTAGCACAATGTTTTAAGAGAGCTACATTGAGTTTTACCGCAAAATGAGATTTTTAACCCGAAAAAAAAAAGTCATTTCCCAGCAAAAATTTTTGCGTAGGAGTACTTAGTTTGATGTACAGAATGCTTGGTTGACGTATGTGTGAAGGGTAAATTTACACCCTGTATAAATTTTAACAATTATTTTTATGACAGAATTTAAATGTCAAATTCCATGCTCGAAAAAAATTAAATTGAGATAATCATAACATGTTTGGTATCAAATGAGAGGTCTTGGCGAGCACATTACAAATATGTATATTATATTATAGTTTTAGTCAACATACACGTTTAGAATGCGGTCAAAAAATACTCGCGGTCTAGTCTGCTATTTACTCTAATTAATAAACTATCATTAAGCAAACCAACATATCATTATTTTTTAATTCATTCATTCATTTTATTCATTCATTCATTCATTTTATTAATTTTTTATAATTTTTTTTTTCATTCATTATTTTTTAATTAGCAAACCAACATTCAAGCAGAATTTTACATCATGAAAGTAATATATATATATACATATATTGTAACGGATTTATTAAATACCACTAAAATAAAGTTAAAAAAAAAATATAAGTTTAAAATCTAAAACCCGACTACAAACCGCGGTCTTAAAAGTAGAAAACAAGAAAATGAACATATTCATATATTGAATTTGTATATTTCTATTTAAATATATAAAGTAAAATTATTATAGAGGTCAGTCGTAATCGCATGCCACCTTACTAGCCGCTACAGCAGCTGACTTCTGTATCAATGAAAACGCCATGAAGGAGCATCAGGTATCAGTGGCATGCGACTACGGCGGTCCTCTACAATAATTTTACTTATATTTTAGTCCCTACTTAAAAACCTTATGTTTTAAATAAATGGATTGATTTGGCCACTGCTTTACATTGGCCAGTGCGATGGCCAATGTGATGGCCTGTTTAACACTGGCGAATGCGATGCGATGGCCAAGTCAATCTTTTAAATAAAACATCAAAGGTTTTTAAGTAGGCATTAAATACACACATCAAAAGTGTCTAGGGATCAAGCATTTTTATGCGGATTTCTTGAGATTGAGATGTGGCTTTGTAATAAATTTATGATTTTATAAATTTATATGGATCCTTTTTGGTGCATTTCATAATTTGAATCAGGAACTGTGAATCAAATTCGAGTAAAAGATGAAAATCAGCTGTCAATATTTTCCCTATAAAAACATACAACGCATTGAAGACATTATTAGTGCTACTGTTTCCCTACTACTGATTAAAACCAACGTTATTATGGAGCGGCGACGTCATTTAAGCAGGGAAGAAATGCTCAGAGCCGTGGGAATGATAGAAGCTGGTTCCCGGCAACGTACTGTGGCTTTAGCTCTGAATACAAGTCAGAGTGTTATCAGTCGACTTTGGACACGTTACCGAAGCACTGGTACCGTGGCTGAGCGCCATGGAGGACGGTATCGCTGCACCACACGGAGACAAGACCGATACATTCAAATCTTAACTCGAAGAGCTCCAACAATAACCGCCATGATGTTAGCCGTGAGGCTTCATCACTCTTCAGGGAACTTAATTAGCGACCAAACAGTCAGAAACCGCTTGCATGAAGTGAACCTTCATTCCCGAAGACCGCTACGGGTACCACCTATAGCAATGCACAATCGTAGGATTCGATATCAATGGGCTCTTGAACACAGAAATTGGGCAGAAGAACAATGGCGTTTCGTGTGCTTTTCTGATGAGTCACGTTTTGGTATGAGACCGGATACAAGACGTATACGACACTGGAGAACCCCTGGACGCCAACAGCGATTAAAATCCTGCCAGGAAGTCCATCCTTATAGTGGTGGAACCATCATGGTATGGGCGGGTATTTGGATCGGCGGAAGAACTGAGTTGATTTGGATCAGAGGCAACCTCAACGCTCAAATTTATGCTGAGACGATTGTATCAGACGTCATCGTTCCTCTACAAGTGCAAATCGGTCCCTTATTTCAGTTAATGCATGATAATGCACGAACGCACACCGCAAGAGTTGTAAGACAGACTCTCGCCGCAGCTAACATCAATGTCCTGCCCTGGCCTGCTCAGTCGCCAGACTTGAACCCGATTGAGCATGCATGGGATATGCTACAGAGAAGAGCTCTGCCGAATATGGAGGGTATCCAGTCGCAAGAAGACCTTTTTTTGTTGTTGCAACGAACATGGGCGGCCATTCCACAGCGTGATTTGGATGAACTCATTTTGAGTACCTATGCCAAACCGATGTTCTTGTGTTGTTAGTGTTCGCGGTAGAAACACGGATTATTAATTGTTTAAGTTACCCAATAAAATTTTAAAGAAAACTGTTATTTCAGTCTTTTTTTCGAACTTTAATGTTAGTGGTTCAAATGTCAAAAATCCCTTTATTAGGAAAATGGCAAATTTCTTTATTAATGCAAAGGTGACTTGGTTTATCGTTACTGTGACAAACGAAAACACTTTATTTGATGAATCCTTAAAGAAAATTTTAATTAATATCAATCAGGAGAAAAGTTATTGCAAAAATGTATGTTGATCCCTAGACACTTTTGATGTGTGTATATTAACTGACTTGGTATTACATGGATCTCACTACTTTTTACGGTAAAATAACTGTGTTGCGCGGCTTGACTTTTTTTACAAGTTTTGTTTTTGGTGGGATAAACTTATACGTGACCACTCGTTTCGGCGCGGCGCACGCACAACTGTACCTCTACCATGAGTTTACACAGCCAAATCTCGCAAGCGTCTACGTAAATTATTTGTATGAAATATCGTACAGCGCCTCTAGCGGTTACGGAAAGAATTACAATCCGTAACATCTATAATTATGAGAGCACTGCGACGAAGTCAGCCTGGGGGCCAATTCTCAATTTTCGCCATTTATCTCGAGTTCGAGATCGTAAGTCTATCTCTATGTCTATTAAAAATATCTCTATCTCTACCAAAAAATGTCGAATTGAGCAGTATTCTCAGTCAAAATAGAAATAAATGTCACGAAAATGTCGAGTCGAGTGAAGATAATGTTACCATTATGAAGAATCGCACGTTCTGTTTTAGGTAGCTATGAGTTAATGAATGATTTTGTTTTAAAACGCTGACTAAACCTACTTATTTAAGTATAAAACGAAACGTTTAGTGTGTTTCAAGATTTTCGTATGCTCTTCGTGAATTATAGAAAACAAATTGACAGTTGACTGTCTGTCAGTGTCAGAATTTGCGCCTTTTTGCGGTTCCTTCAAAACTTTTGTTATGTTTACATACATGTACTGTGTTTACATCATTATTGGGTGCTGTTATACATTTTAAAAGTTTTATTTTAACATGGAGGGGAAAAATCAAACAAGGCAAGGGCACAAATCAAAGAGTATAAATCAAATTTCCAGTAGGTATGAGATGCCAAGCCGTATTTTATTTAAAAAATAAAGAAAAGAAAACACAGTGAACAATCCAAAACTCAACGAATTCACTCAGAAATGACGTATCTCTACAATCGACATGACATCTCTACTGCTCAGAAGCACTCGACATGAACTCTAACGTTAGCTTTCGACAAATGTCGAATTCGACATCCCCAGAATAGCAACTTTTAAAATTTGTCGAAAAAATGACGTCATTAGAAATTTTTGTCGAGTTCGACACCATCTCTAAAATCGAGAATTGGCCCCCTGGGCGCCCTGTAGATGCGCATGTTTGTGTGAGTGTGCAGTTTCGAGCGTTCGTAGGCAGTTTCCGTAGTGTCCATATTTGTATTGTGACTCAAGCTTTGACTCGTCACACGCGACGTTCGCAGTGAACGAAATACATCGCGCAATCGCACACGTAGTAATAGATGGTGCTCACGTATTGCAAGCAATGTACACAATTTTGTATAAGTTGCGACATTTTCATTTTTGTCTACTAACTACATAATACTATTGTAATAATTACAAATAGGTATCACTTGTATTTTAAGGTTTTTGGACTTACCGGTGAGAAGAAATCCCTTGTCGAGGCACACTACACACTACACACCTGGTTTCTTTTCCGACATGTAATAATAGCGCAAGACGTCATAATTCTTTTTTTTCGCGGAGTTTCGTACGTTGTCACAATATGAGCGCGATTATTGGCCGGTAAATCAAATTTTGTCGACATATGAGCGTCTGATCATATGCGCGGCGCGCCTGCCCCGCCCACAAGGCCCTTCTAACCTCTTTTATTTGTTCTGCGTATTCATAATTTCATATGCAGGTATGTCCGCGCCGCCACCGTGCTCCGCCGGGCGACCAACCTGATGCGTTGGTGGTTTGTCAGCTTCGCTTCTCATAGTTTTTATGATGCGGTGTCAACGCATCCGAGTGCGATCATCTCGAAAGTAAAAATCGTCACACGCATGTGAAGCCAAAGCGGTTCATAGAGTTAAATTAGTTTTTGTGCGGCTAGGAGCGCGGCGCGGCTGCCCGGTAGCCCGGCCGGTCTGACCAGCCCATATATCACGCAAGCAAAAACCCACTGCACCGCACTCCACCGCCGCGCCGCGCCTTTGCCCTCAGCGTCGCACTCGTGCTCACCTACGGTTTAGATTGTCATTCATTGACTTTGTGTTGCTGACCAATTCTGTGATCCTGCTGACCTGCTGTATGGCAGCATGATCAAAGACGAGACGAGTCTATCAACATTTACTAATCGTACGAACAGCGCAGAGCCAGTGTATCATAGGTACATTAAGGTATGCGGATGGGAGGTCATCATCATATCTTAATCGAAATAGCATCATTCGATCCAAACTAACACAAAGAACAATGGCGAAATCTTATAGCTGAATATAATTTGAGCGTCTAAAAGTAACTTATAGTAGGTATACGAAGGCAGTTCTATTATTTTTCTACGTTTTTTCTAATATGTAATATGTTATAAATGAAAAGTTATTTGTTTTTTTCATTGATGTTTAGTGTTGCCAATAAGTGACAGTAAGTACAGCATTATTGTATTATACCTAATCAGTTTTAGTTTGTTATTATAAAAAACGGAGTGAAATTAATCAACAATAATGCTTATTTGTAAATGGAAGTATTCCTTGCAGGGAGGTAAAAATATTGTAGTGTAAAAATAAATAAATAACTTTCAATTAATGACTAGCAAAAAGACCATTATCCCAAATCTAAAAAATATAATATCTTGATTTGACAGCTGTTGATAGGTTGGTGATTGCGATTACAATGTGGACTAAAAATACCTACCTTTTACAAGAAAATGCATTTTAAAATAACTGGTTAAGGAAAATGCATGAACCAATGCATTATTGCCCATTTACTTATCTGAATAGGAATTACCATAAACACAACCTACAAAAGTTCATGACTGAATTTGTATTATTCTCGGAGTTCTCGAACAAATATTCATGCACAAACTAATTCAGAAATTGACGCCGAGATATTTTTCAATTAAAGACGCATGAATTTAATCTCAGCTAATTTAATGTATGGGTGGCTGCCATTGTTCTTTATTTATTTAAACTACATGCACAAGAGTGGTACATAGGCGGACTTAATGCCACAAGGCATTCCTACCAGTCAACCTTGGGTCGAATAGGACAGCACTGTGGTAGAGTACAAAAAAATAATAATAACGAGAAAACCATTTTGTTAATAGGTTAATATATATACATAAATAGGTACATACTGATACATATTATTATAGATAAAGATCTCGGATGTCAATCTAATAAGCGTCTTCTTTAGACTTAATTGTAGGTAGGCGATAGCCTTTGTCAGTTGCATGAATGAGGCCGTGATGTTCCTAGGGGAAACTGCTGAGCGGGCTCCGGCGAAAATATCCCGCTCGGAGGAGTAGGCGCGCGGAAGCAACGGCTTCGGTGCCTCACGCCTGATGCCTGCACCATAGCCAGGCGGGCCTTTATGCTCGCGGCCACTCAGAGGCGTTATATCTATCAGTCCAGCGAGTAACTCCGGTGTCCACCGCGTATGTTTCCCGGTAGGTCACGTGCGTAATGTGGGAAGTATTTAGAACGAAGGCGCGGGCGCTGCGACGCTAGGTGCGCTGGCCTCCTGAGGAGCACGATTACTGTCCGCGCCCGCGAGCGCGATCACGGCCTTGCGACTGGTCGGGGGTCGGGGCCGAACAGGAAAATTAAACTACCATTTATATCATCATTATCTTCATCATCATTATGTTAACTTATTTTATGCTATTTTATGCTTGTTCATCACAAAGTCTTCCTAAATGTGGTGTTTTGCAAAAATGTGGTATCTGCTGCTGCTGAAGTTTTTTTATGTTATTATGTGCATTTGGATATAAGTGGGGAAAGTTTGTTATTGCATAATGCATTCGAGGCGGAATTCACAGAAAAAAGAAAATATAAAGCTGTTTAGCGGCTTCATACCTTTGCTTCTTCTTCAAATTGGCGAAAGAAAGGAGCGGAAAAAAGCAAATTAGGTCATAGTTTTCTAATAATAATTAATGACAATACTTTTCTTTTTATTATTTTATTGTTTCGAAAGTGGATTGAAAATAAGGCCATTTGATACATTTGATACACGTCGGCATTAATTGTTGTAAATTCCGCTTCTAATGCAATAACAAGCTTTCCCACTTATACCAAAATGTATACTATATAAAGTGACTCTAGGAAACCACTTTTGGGACTTCCTACTGGTACTACTTACTTATCATTGATTGACGCTTCCCCTTTCGTACCCAACATTTGGCCGAAGCTCTGTAGGTGTCCAATGAGCTCGCCTGTGTTAATTCAGGCGGGAGGTTGTGCCCTCGGCCTCACTCTCTAATGCGGCCGCCACACTATGCTCCTCGCGCTGCTCATCGCTATGCTCCTCGTGCTGTCGCTATTTGCCGCGATGTTGCCCGCTCAGCCCACACTGCTCTACGTGAGCAATTAATGCGCAATTAATCGCGACGCTCCTACAAAAACAAAAACTGACGAAATAGGGAGGGAGCAACAAACAAACATTATTTTGCAGTTTAAAAATCTGTGCCATGCTCCCATAGGTAGAGGTACATAATGTTCAGGACCTAAATGTGTTCGAACAGAAAGTTTGAGGCCTGTACATTATTGTCTCCTTTTTCACGAACCTGCACCCGTGTGAAGTATGGCTAGAGTTCAATTAGTAATAAGCATACAATTCGACAATTGCTTGCAACTTTCGTTGGAACTCTCCAGTGAGCTCATAAAATGTGGTAGTTCTGGAATTGGCTATTTGACTACTGTTCAAAATTCACGAAAATGTTGTTATTTCAAAAGAACTACCTAACAGAAACAACAAGATATGTGAAAAACGTAAATGAGTAGCTATGCTTTACAAATTGGTAGGAACGGCCGTTTGTACTACGTACCTAAGCGTATGATATTATTGTGACGCCACATTTCTGTGGCACTGTCTTTGTAGAACACGTCATTTAAAATCAATTAAATGTAAGCCGTTTTTTGATCGATTTTATTACTTTTTTCACATATAAAGGGTGTAAAAGTACCCTTAACGCAAACGAAGAGCACTTGTTCTCCCCACCACTGCGTCCATTTTTGGTTCTAGACCATACCTGGGAACCCCCTAGTTACGGAGATATTGGGGGTCAAAGTTCCAAATTTTGCACAGCTGTTTTTGTAAATACTAGTTAGTCAGGTTATAACTTTACTTAAATTACCTCCACGATCCGTTCACTATTCAAAGCATCCACTAGCACAATGTTTTAAGAGTGCTACATTGAGTTTTACAGTAAAATGAGATTTTTGACTCCAAAAATAAAAGTCGTTTCCCAGCAATAATTTTTGCGTAGGGGTACTAAGTTTAATGTACAGAATGCTTGGTTGACGTTTGTGTGCAGGGTTAATTTACAACCTGTATAGTTATTTTTGTTAATTCTTTGAAATAATATTACATTTTCGTGAATTTTTGGCAGTAGTCAAATAGTCAATTTTAATGCTGTGCGGTGAGGTCAAATGACCATAAGTACCTATAAGTAGTCGAGTTGAGTGTTGGTTAATTTTGGAGCGCTTAAATTCTACTAATTATAAGGAGGAGGGGGTTATGTGGTCGCTAGGGCTCACCCTCAATTGAGTAGCGACTAGCGACCTGCGACAGTATTAGTAACCGCGGTGTGGTGTTGCAGTTCAACGTGCAGGGCAATGCAGGCGGCGAGGCGTACAGCGGCGGAGCGGCCGCGCTCAGCTCGGGCTCCGCGTCGTCGGGCGCGCAGTCGCCGGGCAGCCCGCCGCACGCGCACCTCGCGCACCACGCCGCGCGCCTGCGTGCCAAGGAGGAGGATCTCTCCGCGCACGGCCGCGCCAGCGCTGACGGTATGTGCACACCACGACACTACACACTACACCACTGCGCGCTGCGTTTCCTACATTCCCTCTCGGTATGCCGAGGAAGCAAGGGCGGATCCAGCTTTGATTGGCACCAAAGCTGGGGGGATCACATAGTCGTGGTCAAGTCACAAGAAGTTATAATTATTTTTTTTAATCTACACTAATATTATAAAGAGGAAAGATTTGTATTTTTGTATGTGTGTATGAATAAACTAAAAAAAAATCAAAAATTCTTTCATCATTAGAAAGCTACATTCACCCTGAGTAACATAGGCTACTTTTTATCCCCGTATTCCAACGGGAACGGGAACTACGCGGGTGAAACACATGTCAGTCCGGTTAGAAGTTACGGTACAGTTAGTTAAGCGTCTGAAGCGAGAAAGAGGTGAAAGAGCCAGGAGGAAGGCGCGAGCGCAGCAAGCGCAATTTTTTTTTATAAATTTTGCGGGGTGGCAAAGATATCATCATTGGCAGGGAAAGGCATAAAATACGGCTTTAATACTTGGTTCGACAAGAGGTGTGCTTTCTCTTATCTTAATAGACACCGACCCTTCACTTCCGTAACCAAGCGTATAAGACAGAAGTTTGGACGATGTGACTAATACCTTCTCAACAATGATTAAACGATTATTCGTTTGTCGTAGTTTTCAACTGCATCCAGTTAGACTGGAAGCTGAATACAACATAGTTGGGATAACGTACGTGGATCTGTTAACGTCTCGAGATAACGCAAACATTCTAACGATAGTATCAAAATTGATTCAGGCGTTTAGAAGTTATGGAATAAATAAACTAACAAATAGACGTTTAGACATACACACCATACATGAACTCTAAAAACATCCTTTTTTTTGGGGAGTTGCGCAAAAATATATAATAAAAACATTCTGTTTCACTGTTTTAATAAGTGGTCTTCCTAGGTCCTGGACCCAGCCCAGGGGGGGGGTCATGACCCCCATGACCCCCCCGTGGATCCGCCCTTGCGAGGAAGGCACCATACGTACGCTTGCACGCGGAGGCCGATAGACGTTTCTCGCAATAAAATTTGCAGTGCAAGCGTGTCCGCTGTGCGCTGTCCAGAATAATGTACCGGCGCAGGGCGGATGGCTGATGGGGCCGGAAAGTTCTGGAATCACTAAGTCCGCGAAACGTATGGGAACTAGCGAACTGGGGAGACCTACGTCCAGCAGTGGACGTCTTTTGGCTGAAGTGATGACGATGACGCGTCTGTCCATATGCTGTAATGAGCTACAGATGTCATGTGTGCAGGTGGCGGCTCGTCGGAGTCAGAAGGCGAGTGCGCAGGCGCGGGCGCGGCCCGTGCGCGCGCGCAGTACGTCAGCGCCAACTGCGTCGTTTTCACGCACTATTCGGGCGACGTCGCCGCCGTCGTCGACGAACACTTCGCGAGAGCTCTCTCGATCGACAAGCCCAAAGGTTAGCGTTATATACATTCTGCCATCATTCATCATTTCTTTCAGATCAGCGGATCAACAGCAAATGAGAACTCCTTGATAGCTCAGGAGAAAGCCGGAGGCGCTAGAGGGCTATTCCTTCTTGCCTCTCATTGCACTAACCCGATTTATTGTATTTTTTCTTGTAAAGTAGGTATCTGAACATGTGAAGTGGGAAGTAAGGAAGCAATTGCAAACAGATGTAGGTAGGATTGTTTGGTAATACCGATGATAGTGTATGTGAGACGAAACGACGAAGCTGTGTAGAGCGCGTAGCGAGCTCGCGGCCGCGGTCCCACACTGTGTCTGAATACCGAGAACTTTGCGCAAAAACAGTCCGCGAGCCGAGCGGTTCGGAGAAGAGCGTAGCGATTGTGCTAGCTCGCAAGAACAATGTGGCGACCGGCGACCGGCCGGCTCTGCGCCACTAACTAGATAAATCACTGGAGTGCTTCTCGAAACCGCCTTAATTAAACCCCACGTTTAATTACAAACTAGACCCCTTCTCTCCGCCCCCCTCGCCCCGCACCGCCATCCTTATCTGATTATTTTACTCCTCTTTACTTACCCCCGGTCATGCTCGCGCTCTTCATTTGAGAACCCATTATGTACCTACCTACTGGTGATGTTCATCGAGGAGTTTCTTGAAAGGGTATTAATAAGTACCTACCTACAACCTGAGTTCATCTGGAGGAGAATTATTTGAGTGCCGTAGTGCTAGTTACACGTAGCGGTACGGCTGCACCGCACGCACAGGATGATGACATCAATGACGTTCCCGCCGGTGACGCAACACCAAACCGGTTGTGTAGCTCGAGGGCAGCTGCAAACCAAAAAATATATCAAATCGTCGATTCGTTGCGAAACCGAGCGACGCGAGTCGGGACATAGTTACGCGGCCGTGATTAGATCGGAAAAACTCGGGCCATTACTTAAAAGATGGCCGAAAGGAGCCGCGCGACAAAAACGTACAACGTTGGCATAGCCCCGAGCTCGCGGGACGCGCGCGCTCGCCGTCGCTTTGTGCGGCGTGCCGCGGCCGACGCGCCGCGCATTCCTCGCGCACACGCAAAAACCACGCGCGACCACTTCTAAACTAAACCCACTCCGCATCATACGCCACAAGAGCCCAAATATTACTTCCGAACAGGGTTCCTCGCCACCATCATTCTCCTACCTTTATCGCGATTTATTTGGAGTCGGCGCAGCATGATTTCTTCCTTAATATTATCGTCATCTCAGCGGTCATCTGCTTTCTATCATTCTATCCATATCATCCCTCACAGTCCATCCATCGTGTCTTTGGTATTCCTCTACTCTTAAAGCCATAACATTCATACTCAAAGTTTCCCTCACTACAATCTTCTCATTCCTGCGCTTGAGCGCATCACATGTACGTAACGATAACCGATTACCACAAAACTTGTCATGGTTTTCTTCGATCTCATATCTAATCTAAATAATACACGTTAGTTCTACATAATTTATGCTTTTATGGTCAACCTTATGTCGATACGGAGAATTGTCTTGTTGTGCCCACGTGTTGGGTGCATTAATTGAAAAATTATAACAATAAATAAAAGGCAGTTCATTTGAATATTAAATTATGAAATGAAAATAGAATGAACCCCGCCTGCTTCCAAGTTTTGTTTAATTTAAAATGTACTTGTTTTTTGCTTTTCAGTTTTTTCAGTCGGGTTTTTTAGATTTAAACTACTTTTTTTTATTTCCAACTTTTTAGGTATTTTGTGTTTGTTCTTTCGTTCGTCGCGTAAAATTTTTCGCAGATGTTTAACTTTTGTGTTTGTTTATAGGTTTTGCGACTTGAATTTCTTTTAAACATAATAAGTGTCATATATTTTTGTAATCTCCTTTGAAAACCCTTCATCTTCATACCCTACTCGAAGATAATGGACATTTTTTGTTTTTTGAAATCCGCGAGATGGCCCCCAAAATCTGCAAATTTCTTTGTTTTGAGTATGACTGGTAAGTATGACTGACATCGAATGTCTGTAAACAGTTACAAAAGGCAGTCGAGAATATCTCTCGACTGCCTTTTGTGTGTTTAGTGTTTTCACTCTGCTCAGTGCTAAATACGGCAGCCCTACTCGTCTCGTAGGTATAGTAAAACTATATTTGTCGGGTCCGCTACTGTGAGATGGAGGGTCGTCGCTTGCAGTTTGTGAACGTCGTTGGTGTAGCGACGGTAGGTACAGAGTCTGTGTTTGTGTCTTCAATGTAATAGGATCGCCCCCCTTTCACATGTGACTTACACATAACTGGTGAAATGTGGATGTATTCACACGTACCTACACTTGTGTATTTACACGGACACTTATGTATTCACACGTACACTTATGTATTCATACGTTCACTTATGCCTATACCTTCGACGATTAAAAGTGTAATGTTATGCTATGTGTAACACCATCCTTGAATTCTTCACCTAACACCACCATTCGCTTATCATAGAATTTGGTCTTTTAATAGCAACCAACATTTAGACACGAAGTACATTTTAGAATAACTACTAAAAGAAATTGACAAAAAAATTCACTGACGAATAGACGTTTCTTGTTGGTTTGGTTGACGCAGAAACCAAATTACTTACCTACTTAGGGTGTGAAAGTAGGTACCCTTAACGCAAACGAAGGGCACTTGTTCTCCCCACCACTGCGATATTTTTTTTGTTCTAGACCATACCTACCTGGGAACCCCCTAGTTACGGAGATATGGGGGGTCAAATTTCCTAATTTTGCAGTTGTTTTTGTAAATAGTAGTTTTTCAGGTTGTAACTTTACTTAAATTACCTCCATGGCCCTTTTACTATTAAAAGCATCCACTAGCACAATGTTTTAAGAGTGCTACATTGAGTTTTACCGTAAAATGAAATTTTTGACCCCAAAAAATTAAGTCGACCTACCTACTTAGTTTGATATACAGAATGCTTGGTTGACGTATGTGTGAAGGGTTAATTTACAACCTGTATAGCCTGTGTAGCTAATACTTAAACTTTCGTTTTTTTTTTTCGGTTTTCCATTGGTTTTTGTGTAAATAGTTTTTATTTTTGGGATTTCCATTATACATAATTACTACGAGTAGGTACCTATATTGTTTTGGTCTGCAACGTGTAGCCACAATATAAATATGGACAGTACGGAAACTGCCTACAAACGCTCGAAACCGCACACTCACACAAACATGCGCATCTACAGGGCGCTCAAGCTGATTTTGCAGTAGTGGTGTTCAAAGTTGCTTTAAGGCAATCACTTGCTTAATGCTTAATGATGTATAAATTAAGCACGTGATGATGATTGCAGCATGCTATAAAAGAATATTATATCGCGTTTATGAATTACGATAAAACAGAGCCGTTAAAAATACAATGAACTTTCCTTCATACTTTTCAGGCTTAGGACTGTCTATAATTGAGCAAATGTTATTATGAAATAAAATAAGTTAGTATTTAAAGCAATTATAGGCGTATTTACACTTAAATTGCACGAAGCAAAACTGTAACTGTATTACGTATTTATTTATGTGAGCCGCCCGAGATCGCAAAATCGTCCGCGGTGCTTAAAACGATTACGCACACAACTTTGCTTTTCGCGTGACCGACAGCGACAGAGAGTGCGATGTAAAAGCAATAAGCAAATAGCAACTTGTGGGAGCCACGATAGCATTTGCTTTATGATATGTGTATTAAGCACGGTGCTTTATTTTGCTATATGATATATTAACCACCACTACTTCGCAGTTATGCGTGCCGCGCCGAAACGAGTGGTCACGTATAAGTTTATATCTCCCCATATTTTTTAAAATGCCACGAACGTATTGCGCGGTATACGGCTGTCTCAACTCGGCTTCATCAGCAGCTCAATTGTTTGCTTTTTGGGTTTTTTTTTTGTATATTTGTTTCCGCATAACTTCCTTATTTATAAACCGATTTGAAAAGTTATTGTTTTAATCGAAAGAGTATACTCCCGAGTGTTACCATGTTACCATGTCAGCATGTGATGATGGATTGTTAGCGAAATCGAGGGCAACCCTCAAACTTTATAAGCATGTATTAAGTGCTTCATGTTTTTTCTAAAGCTACTTAAGTATTCACAACTGGCAGTCATCACTTCATGTTGATGAGCTGATGATGGAAGGTATAACTCCTTAACGGTTAGGAGTTGGTTATAATTCTTTAATAAAATATTATGGGAACGTATAAATATGGTTGTATTCTTTCAGGTTATCTAGGTGAGCTGACTATGGAAAGTACTACTCCTTACGGTTAGGAGTTAAAAGCAATAATAAGAGAATCTTGAAGGTTAAGGGTCTTGGTTGAATGTTAAATGCATCGTAAATATTAGTATAGGACATTACAACTAAAAATGGAAAAAATAAAAATACTTAAAAAAGCAGCTTCTAAAGTCGGTGGCTTTTGTTCAATTTCCTTTTTTTTTGCCACCGACTTCAGAAGCTGGTTAATCTTCTAAAGTTATTTTTTACTTTTTTTGTGTTTTTGAAGTCGGTTTTATTTCTTGCACAAAACTTTTTTCTGTAAATGGTTTGTGATAACGAAGATAATTTTTTAAGTAATAAAGGTGTTTTTTTATGTAATGGCTTTCCTAGGTAGCGCGCCCACTCCAACGAGCGCGCGAAATGTTATCGACTATCGTCCAACCGCGGCTAACTCCCGCCAAAACTTATCAAAGGTTACACCACGCGCGACGCAATGACAAAGTTAAAGATCTATAGTTCTATAAAAGGGACAACCTTATGACTTCAATGGAGCGTAGGTAGTTATCGCATCAAGTAGGCTTAGTTTCGGTACTGTCCATATTTATACTGTGGTGTAGCCGTAATATTGTTAACTAAGTAGGTAGGTAAGTATAAGCCGGCAAACCATTTTGATACCGATTATGTAAACTATGAACTACTTAGCCGGACGGAATGGCTTAAATGTTTATCTTTGTACACGGGCTGTAAAGTTCAGCAACAATGGCCGCCGAGACCATCAGCGTCGCAGCTAAAGACCCAACAGAGTTACTTATAGCTTCAAATCCCAGCAAGCTTCATGGCGCTTATAAGAAAGGGATGAAGATCCACGTAGGCCGAACTGCCTGATGCCACTTAACAAAGCAACAACAGTTTGACTCCGGATTTTTTCGATTGTTCCGCAACCTGCCGCCAACTCAATACCAAATGTGTGTGGGCTATGTGACTCGCTTATATTTATAAAATTGTCGTATATTGCATAGCCAGACTGTAAGTGCCGGCAATGTTGCTGGCCAATGCAGCCATACGTTGGCGTCATTGGTCCGGAGTTCACAGGATTGGGCCTGGGCTAAATACCCGGGGGCTAAGTCGGGTCAAGTTTTCCATCATTCATAAAATTCCTCAGTAGCTGCTTGGACTTTAGTTTTGTGATCGAGTGGTGGCAATAGGTTTGACTAAACACTAGGTAGGATTAGGACTTCAAAACTGGCAATATTTATAATTATGTACTATGTAGCCTACGTAGCTACCCCTGCCTTCCTTAGTTCTGAAAAATACGTGTTGTTTGTGAACCGTGGTCCCGATAGTGATGTACAAGTGTTGTATTGTGTGCAGAGAGCGTGCCGATGGGGTCGCGCAACCTGCCCGCGTCCTTCTTCAACGCGGCGGCGACGGGCGTGGCCGTGCCGGGCGGCGCCTGCGCCGGCGTCGACATTTACGACTACGACCCCTGGCACCAGCACTACACCGGGTGAGTCACTGCACTAAACAACAAATGTAAAGCAATCAATATGTTATCCAAATGTGTCAATGAAGCTGATCTTTACAAAGCTGCCAGATTGAGCATAATTGGTGTACTGTTGAACCAGAGGTAACATGATAAACAAGGTGTTGTGTGTGGCGGCAGGTACGGGCACGCGGCGCACCGGCACGCGGCGGAGTACCACGCGGCGGCCGCGCACCACAACATGGCGGCCGCGGCGGGCTACGGCGGCCTGCTGCTGGGCCGCGGCGGCCTGCACCCGCAGTACAAGCCCGTGGACTGGGCCGCGCAGCACCACGCGCCGCACCACCTCGACCCCGCCGCCTGCTCGCCCTACTCCTACCCGGCCGTGCCCGGTACGTACCTACACGCCTCTCTCTAGCCAGCCGTCCGGTAGGCGCGCCGCTAACGTGGGGGATATCAAAGGCATTTCTATAATTCAGTCTCCGAGCACACGACGATCAAACGCTACGATAAATAACCGTACATACTTTCATGACAAAATGTTTTTCAAACGGTGTATGCGGGCGCGCCTCGCGGTCGCATGTATTTTAATTTTCAAAGAGATTCCGGTCGCGTCTGGCGCAGATATTTTAATTGTGATGATTTAAGCGCGTTATCCGAATGACAAAACAAAGCATTCCCACTTTGTGAGTCCGTGCGGAAGCCGTGAACCGCACTCAACCTGGGGAGGCAGTCAGCGTGCTCGAGCTGGCTAGTACTGCCACTGGCTGCACTCGCTGCACTGCATGGCTGCTAGCTGCTACTAAACTAAGAGCAATCGTCGCGTGATTGAGAACCGTCCGCAAGCTGGAATTTAGAATCGCCTCTAAGGACAGGCATAATTACCGCGTCGGATAAGAAGCTATTATAAACGACGGTTGATGCGGTAAAAACGGCGGACGATGGCGGCGAGTTGAAAGGGTCTCTAGAGTCCGTAATGCGCGGGGAGAAGCACGCGGGTTACGAGCGAGGGGGAGGGGGGGGGGGTTAGGCACAGCGCTCCCTAATGACGACGATTAAAATTAATTTGCGCGAGCCCTCACCCCGCAGCCCGCTCCGCGACCAAATTAAATTCTTGAGTTGCGATCGAGCCTGGCCTTCCCTCTGTTCCCCCCCCTCGAGCCGCACTACGCCGCGCCCCTCCCTAGATATGCATCGCTCCCTTTTGTCTTCATGATCGCACCCGTCCATTTGACTGATAATGTTTTGCTTTAAAGTTGCGGGAGCCTTCCCGTTTAACAAAATGTTCTATTTAATTTATTATAGTCAACGCGAATCACATTCCCTATATTCTTTGTTATGTGACTTCGTATGTAAGTAAGTGTAGAATAGTACTGACGGCATTTAAACGTTAACAAGTGAATAATGAAAATTAAGTATAAAAATGTTATTACCTACTGCATATTTACTGAATTTTTTACTGAGAGTGACACATATGTAAGTACCTACCTAATGTATTCAGCTACGTCCCTACTCGAGTCAATATTTAGTTAAGTACCTATGACCAAGGTTGTAGGTACCTACGCACAGTATACGTACTCGAGTGACACGTTGACACTGTCACTGTAAGTACAGCGCTGTCGTTGTGCAACCGAACAGGATCAACCAAAGATCACTCAATACTTACCTAAATAAGTAAGTTCATTTCCGCGGAGCAAGGTTCATTCTTAACCCAGAGTTATCCTGACAGTACCTACCTAGTGATTTTTTTGAGCGAGAGTTTATAGACATTTTGAAGTTTATTATTTGTGACAAGTTGCATACTCAAATGAAGTGTCAATTAACTTTTAATTTGATAGGGACAATGAATATAAGTAGGTAATATTAACTTAAACGTCCTCCATTTGGAAGTCCGTTACAACGCTACAACTCGAAAATTATCCCACGGATCATAAAATTGGGAAAAAAACTATCCTATATGTTAATCCAGGGTATAACCTATCTGCATACCAAATTTCAACCAAATCGGTCCAGCCGTTTATGCGTGAAAGAGTAACAAACATCCACACATCCATTCTCACAAACTTTCACATTTATAATATTAGTAGGATTAAGGGCGCCGTGACTAAATCGGAACTGAACACGGTCGCTCACCGCGAATAAGACACAAAACTTCAATAATTGTGTCAACCAAAATGATGTGAACGTAGGTAAATTCCGACTCGGCTGGGCAGCGTCCGGGAGCGAAGTCTCAAGACGAAAGTCTATGACCAGTGTGTGTTGCCATTGATTACATACGGGACCGAAACGTGGTCGCTCACAATGGGCCTCATCATCAAGCTCATTGTCACCCGAAGGGCAATGGAGAGGGCTATGCTCGGAGTCTCTTTGGTGGACCGCATTAGAAATAAAGACATCCGCAAGAGAACTAAGGTTATCGCCATATCCCGAAGAATTAAGTGTCAGTGGGCAGGGCAAATGGCTCGCAGAACGGATAGCCGATGGGGCCGAAAAGTTCTAGAGTGGCGACCGCGAAACGAAAGACGTTGTGTTGGAAGGCCTCCTACTAGGTAGACCGATGACCTGGTGAAGGTTGCCGTTACCCGCTAGATGCGAGACGCACGGGACCGGTCAATGTGGCGACACCTGGGTGTGGCCTTTGTCCAGCAGTGGACGTCTTTTGGCTGAAATTATGATGATGATAATGATGTGCTTCATTGAATAGAGAAAGGGTAAATATTAAAGTAAATGCTACTATACCGCTACTGCACCGCTACGACAGTGCTACGATAATGATACGACACCGCTACGACACGGCTACGACTAGCCTCTCTAATAACTATGTTAACCAACTAAAAACTATTATAGCTGTGTCCAAAAACAACTAGTTTTTAGGGTTCCGTAGTAAATAGGGAACCCATATAGCTTCGCCATGTCCGTCTGTCTGTCTGTCCATCCGTCCGTCCGCACTATATCTCAAAGACGCTTTATACTAGAAAGCTGTAATTTGGCATTAATTTACAAAGGAGTTACGCCGACAAAGTGCTAAAGTAAAATATTAAAAATATTTTTTTAGGATAGTACACAAGAAAGTGGGGATCATTTTTTTCTCTCAAAGTCCATTGTGGGGGATGTCGTGTGTCGTTGGATAGGTCTTTATAAAACATTGCGAGTTTGCTCAAACAGTTTTTCGATTAAGGGATTCGTTTGTGAAATATTAAGCTTTAAAGTGCCCAATTTTTGTTAGACTCTTGTGTGCCAACCTAAACCACCTACCTATACCTACGGGTTGTGTTTGGGCGTGTGAATCATGGTAGTAGCATATACATATAACGAAAATAAAAGGAAAACTATCACAGTTAAGTAGGCTTTACATAAGTTTACGAGTACCTAATAGTCGACCAACTTATAAAATGTACTTGTATGAAATATTTCCTATACATAATGTATGGGAGCGCCAGATCTCAAAACTGCAAATGTAAGTTTGTTTTATTTTAACAATAAAAATCATCCATCGGAGGCAGGTAGGCAGGGTGGTTAATCAGTTTAGTAAGTTCACATAATATTTTGATGGGCAACTACGGAACCCTACATTGTGCGTGGTCCGACATGCACTTGACCGGTTTTTGAATTATATTTTACACACTACTGTTAAATAATAATTAAGTATACCGCGTGGTCAATAAGTTGTCATGCGATACAATGAGTAGGTATGTGACGCGTCGAGCGCTCGGTTTAACGATCATTCGGCACACACTGAACAGTACGAACATACCAAATATTTGTTGTCATATTTTATAAGGAAACGGGATTGAGTGAATAGTTTACGAACCACTCGATCATTAGAACGTACCACTTTGTACATTCGATAAATGGTAGTCGGACTACTTATCTATTGTTACAGAAAAGATTTGTCGGATAACAATTATCTGCCTACTTCGATACAGTACTTTACCAATTCAGGAAGTGATAATTAGTAAGTTTGTTTTAGTCCTTTTTATTAAAGGAACAATCAAATGCAATACTTATAATATGAAACATTATTTTATAAAATGTTGTCTATCATAGGAATTACTACTACTGCATCGTGCTACAAACATTGAAACACACGTACACACACAGTCAGATCCGAAGCTAATCTCTCACAAGTCCGTCAACGTCCGTCAACGAAAATACGGGCCCATTCGCAAAAAATAAGTAAAAGACAATGACTGAAACTCGTATTATACCAAGAACTCTCGAGTTTCAAGATCAAAATGTATCGTAATTATTTTTCATATTTTTTCACAACATTATGCGTCAGGGATTTTATTTTGCGCTTGGAAAGAAGATTGGCAAACTCCCATGTACTTTGAGTGTCGCCTTTATACTTCGCGTGCATTAGTGAAAACACCCGAAAGAGATGGATCTAAGGCCTATTAACATAAAGTGTAATCATAGCATATTTTTTTGTAATGGGATTTTGACAGAAAATCGTTTTAAAGATTTACCATTTAAGTTAGGTTATGTATGTTGTGAAATGTGCATTGATATGATTGATTATTGAGCAGATTAATTCATTTTAGAATACAATGCACCTACATGTTTTAAGTACTTATAATAATAGTATAATAACGCTTTTCCTTTGAGGCGAAAAGTATAGGATGTACGTGTAAGGAGGTTATTACCTACACCAAAAGGTTGTGCCTTTGAATGTTGCTGGATCATAAGGCGAACGGTATCTATACTTGTTTGCCATCTCTATATACCTATTATATAATATACCTAGGCTTCTCATAAAGCACGGCATTCATACATAATAATATGTATCCCTAGTAATGTAAGCCAGGTCCAGCAATAAGGTAGGTAGGCAAGGTAATATGTTATTTTATAAAATGAAACAAAGACTTTTTACAAACATTTAATAGGTATCTACACAATTACGTATCTAGCCTGAGTAAAACATGGTCAAGGAATTGTGCAGGTGGAGTTATATTATCCTGGTGACGCGCGTAGCCCAGGTACCATACTATGCTCATTACGTGAGAGCAACATCCCACAGTGCGCAAACCAACAATACAGTTGCAACAATACAGTTGCAACAATATCCGGTGATGGCATTCCTACCCACTTGTTGCCGATCTATTGTTATAAAAACATAATAAGATTTTCGTGACACATGCCGCCGGGACTTTACCTTTGCTCGAATCAAATAAGGACTTATTCCCCCTAACTAACTAAACTAACTAACTTACGCTTTTAGGATATGTCCACAGCTTTATAACTCTAATAAAATGTTCACTTTCTGAAGACAGACAATGCCTATTTTCTGCAGACAGCAGCTGTATGTCACAATTCACACAGCAATCTCCAATTTCCTCATGTGTGAGGGCTTTGGTGCGGGGATATAGCCATATCCTCTGAAGCACCACTGTTAAATTGGGCGTTTTGGGTGTTAGTGCTGTGATGCAATATTCTTTGAGCTCGTAGCCAACATGGCCCACATGCCTCATCAGTAGGAGTAAGCTGAAACAATAATTAATACAATCAATATTTATAACAATAGAAATAATATAAAATTATTTTTATAAAGACAAAAAATATATTTACTTGACGGTGCTGTATCCACTGTGAAATGATTGCAGCAAGTTGTTGTTCTTCATCTGAACTGTTTTCTCTCAGTACTAAACGACTTCTGCTTCTTAGAATGGAACGGCCACATCCAACACAAACATTTTGATGTCCAACTTGTCTTTCAGGCGCAACTTGGTTATTATTTGCTAATTCCCAACAAGCCTGGCATACGAAGTCAGCATCAGTTGTCTGCGAGTAACATAAGAATAAAAAACTGTTAACCTCAGTAACACTGAAAAGCCTCGTCAATCACACACTTAGAGGTTGAACACATCACTGTCTTTCTGTTACTCATTTGGGTATTTTTTATTACAGCAGTGTCCAGTTATAATGACAGTGAAATATCAAAATCAAAACATATATGTTATTCACAGTGGAAGTCCATCTTCTTATAGAATAAACAATTAAACATTTAAGTATGTTAGGTATATAATTAGTAGAGAAAATCTAGTCTTAGAAAAATAGATCATAATACATGGCCTGTCAATATAAGCAGATTAATAAAATATTTAACTATAATTATCATTTGCTAACAGGGTAGGAAAACATCTTGAAGAAATCTGGGAACCCCGTGGGTGACAAAGGTTTTCACACTCTTACAAAGTAGTATGACTTGTGTATAATTTTTTTCCACTTGCATTTACTTATTATGAACTTTGAGGGAGTTGAAAGTGGTGCAAAATCAATACTTTTTTAGCAACTATTAATAAATCTTTAGTAACTGTAGACATATAAAATGACCTGTATATTTTTACTCACCTCCCTTGGATAAGTCCATAACCTTATAATATTAAGAAAGTCTTCCTTTTCGTTTAAAAGACGATGACGTGGTCTCGTCAACCGAAGTTCGCAGTTAACACACCGAACGTTAGAACGAGACATGTTTATATAAACTAAGAGTCCTGTCTCAAAAAAAGTGTTCACTATCACAAGTACTCAACACGCAGGAACTCGAAAGCTCAACTGAACGCGGAATAAACAATACAAGTAAACAATAATGAGTTGGAAAGTAAACAAATAACAGACGTCAAACAGATCGCAAGGATACGTAGGACGTCTGTGACAGATCACAGGATGACACTGACAGTAATTGTTAGAAATGCGAATTGTTTAATGTTGCCAGGTACAAACTGTAAAAACTAACGATTATGTTATGTTTTCATCAATTATTTTAGAGTACAGTTTATAATTAAGATTAGATTATTGCAATCGCATTAATGTCTATTAATATAAAAAGGAAAAATGTGTGTTATTAAACGATTGATAGTTTTTAACCATCCAGCCAACATTCATATTCTACTATTAAGTATTATTCTACTGAAAATGGCAATGATTACTTTAACACCGCTGTTTTCCGTTTAGTTATTGCTACTTTTATTTCTGATTTAACAAAATATTTATTTATATTTTTTTTCTCTTTTCCCACAAAATAAAAAAAAACTTAAATCAGGAAAATAAACTACTATAATTGATCTATAAAATGCATATAATTTAGATTAGGCTCGTTTCTCAAATAGAGCGACACTGCCACTGCCGATGTTCTTTAATTTAAAGTACCTACAGAAGTATGAATATTGTTTTACTCCCAATATGACATTTACACAACCAGTCATAGAGATGTAGAATGCACTTGATACTTTTTTGATGAATCTACTAAACAGTCATGAAAATTGTTTATTTTGTGTATTAAATAACTATAACATTTGCTTAAAAAACATTCTACGGATTATATGTATTACTTTTGCTATTTTCTTGTTGAATAACAGTAACACTAAGTAAAACCAGTAGGTACATCAAATCGATTTAGTATTACTAATTGACACAATCGATTTTCTTACTAATGATTTCGATTTATCGATTACATCCCTAAATCCCTGCTGACATTTGATTAACAGTCTGATTCTGGCGGGAACTTTAAAAAAGAGCGCGTCAAATTTTTTTTCAATTTTCGTTTTTATTAAATATTCACAGTTTTTTGTTTAAAAGTTAGGTAAAAACAATAGTGCTAGGTGTACAAACCCATAAAAATGGTGGGAAATGAGGGGGGCGGGGATAACCCGCCCACCTCACATAAACGTCCCCGGCCTGAGCCCGGAGGCGAAGAGACTTTGATAGACTGTGGTGATGGCGGCGGCGGTGAGCATTCTGACTATTCACCATATGTAAAACCTGACTATAAAAGACTATATCCAGAAAATGCCACTTATGTAGACTTTAAAGTGTTTATTGAAGCTTCCAACAATAAGGATAGAATAGGCAATAAAAGTCCTATCTATCTCAATCACATATTTTCCAGCGAAATAAAAGGAGTGACGGCTATACAAAGAATAAACGCAAATAAAATAGCAGTAATATTTAAACAGTATAATACGGCCAATAACTTTATCAACAACAGCGCTTTTCTTAACAAGTATTGCTTGAAAGCATTTATTCCGGCTGCGCAAATAGAAAAAACAGGTATAATTAGATATGTACCAGCAAACATTTCGAATAAAGAACTATACACCAAATTATCATCAATTTATGAAATAATAGCTATAAGAAGATTCACAAAGAAGGTAGGACAGGAGCGAGTACCACTACAAACAGTTAGCATTACTTTTCTATCAAATATTCTTCCGGACAATGTACAATATGATTTGTTTTCATACAGAGTTTTTGAATATGTACCCCCATTACAGCAATGTTTCCGTTGCTTTAAATTTAACCACTCTGCTAGGATATGCAATGGCAAACAAAGATGTTCCATTTGTGGAGGTGAACATTTATATAAAGAATGTGATAGACCAACAGAGATCTGCTGTTGCAATTGCAGCGGGCCTCATCTTGCAATTTCTAGATTATGTCCAATTAAGTTAAATAAAATTTTAGAAAAGAAAAATAAGATTACTTATGCAAGTGCTACATTGACGAAACAACACACAAGTGATAATATTGAATTTCCACCTTTGCCACCTCCAAAAATGAAACCAACTGACAATGTAAATAAGTCTGTAAATAGGTTTGTAAATAAGTCTGTACATACATCTGTAAATAAGTCTACATCTGTAAATAATACTGTACATAATGTTAATAAATCTAAAGATCTCCCTCCTAAAATAGACATCAAAGCCCAAATAGTTGCCAACAACGATGTACTTATGGCCCTGGTACAGACGTTGGTGGAACTGGGTAATAAGGGAGATAATACGCCTACCACCGTAAATAGTATTAAAGAAACGCTACTTAAAAATCTCAAGTAATGGATCCAAGTCACACATTGTCTAAGCTACGTATTGCTCAGTATAACATTCAAAGTGCTAATAGTAAAAAACCCTTATTGATCCAATTCTTACAAAAACAAAATATTGACATTTGCTTACTTAACGAAACATGGTTTAAAGATAATAGTTTTAGAATACCTGGATATAATATTTACAATAAAAATTCCAAAAATACTCATAATGGTGTAGCAATACTGATTAAGCCATATTTAAAGTACAAAGTTTTAAACACTAGATTTTATGAAGAAATTCAAACTGTTGCTCTGTCCTTATCTACTGTTCATGGTAGCTTGACTATTCTTTGTGTATACTGTCCTCCTTCTAGTGGACATATACGGATCAATAGATTACGTAATATTGTTAATGATCTTCCAAAGCCCATATTTGTCAGTGGTGACTTTAATGCACACCACATTGCATTTGGTTGTCTATCCACTAAGAGCAGAGGTCATGATTTATTTAGTATCATTGATGACTTGGATTTATGTATATTAAATGATGGTAGTTTTACAACTGTTAACAACCCAAGACGAAATCCGTCTGCAATTGGACGTAGTTACACGATAAGGATCCAATCCACAAAACTACCAAAATTGAGTTAACTATACCAAAGAGACCGTAAAGGTAGATATTTTCGGTCAGCAAAAAGATCCCAGTGAAATACGAACACATGACATTGTCATAAACACGAGGTACCAGTCCACATGTATGGCGGGTGTTTATTATGAATCTACTGAAAAAATCCAATCCTCATGGATCATTAGTGAGAAACAGTCCACATGTATGGCGGGCGTTTATTATGAATCTACTGAAAAAATCCAATCCTCATGGATCATTAGTGAGAAACAATATCTATTGGTAATAGTATAAAATAAGTAATCTTAAAAGAGATCCAATTCACTTGGATCCTTTCTGATAATTATTGTTACTTCAAAAACCGATACATAGTAAATCACGTAAACGATCCAAAAGATCTTTTTTTTTTATCAATATTTACTTGTTAAATATTTTATTTTATATATATACAGGGTGTCCCAAAACTCAACGTCAAGCCGAAACGGGGTGACAGGATTGATCATTACCATCACGAGAAAAATCTGAAAAAAAATCTATCCCATGCAGTTTGAAAATTTTAGGCATTTTAAGAAAACCCTAGAAATTTGATCAAACTGTACCATTTTTCGGTTATTGTGGTTATTCTTTTTTATTTTTGTTCATTTGAACTTTGGAAGCGTAATACTAAATAACATTTCTAGAATCCCAATAAAAAATAATGACACAATTGCCTCAAGTTTCCGAGAATTGAGACTATTTGTTAAACTACGAATTTAAAATTTTGAAGATTCGTCGACTTTGACAAAAATGTACTAAAGTGCCTTGGCAAGTGGCATTAAAAGTTGGCGCATTTAATCAGAATTCTAAAATGGTACAATACTTGTTAGTTCCATACAATAAAAAAGAGTAAAAAAATTAAAACCTCAAGTAACCCGATTTTTGCTATCTCAGTTAAAATATTTTTGATTCGCACAAGCTCTAGGTAGGTTCTTAATTTTAAGGCAAAATGATGAGAGAGAGGGATAGTGGGTATGTTTGCCATGAGTGAGCGAGACAGATAGTGACGCCACTTTTACCAAAGTGAAAAAAAAGTTAGTAAAATTAGTAAAATATTGAAAAATCTTGATCTATCTTGCCAAGGCACTTTAGTACATTTTTTTTAAAGGAGGGCCTGTCAAAGTCGACGAATCTTCAAAATTTTAAATTCGTAGTTTAACAAATAGTCTCAATTCTCGGAAACTCGAGGCAATTGTGTCATTATTTTTTATTGAGATTCTAGAAATGTTATTTAGGATTACGCTTCCAAAGTTCAAATGAACAAAAATAAAAAAGAATAACCACAATAACCGAAAAATGGTACAGTTTGATCAAATTTCTAGGTTTTTCTTAAAATGCCTATAATTTTCAAACTGCATGGGATAGATTTTTTTTCAGATTTTTCTCGTGATGGTTATGATCAATCCTGTCACCCCGTTTCGGCTTGACGTTGAGTTCTGGGACACCCTGTATATATATTTTGTGTGTGTGTTTTTTTTGACATTTAATAATGTAAAATGATTAATTAATATGATAAATATTTTAAAAATTGATTGTGAATGTAAGGACCATGTGGGTCTTTCTTAAATTTTAACGATTCTCTGGCAGTTTGAGTGCTTTAAGTGACCCACCCAAACGCCTTTCTTTGGTATTGTTCGTCGTGACGTCGAGCTCCACGATAACTGACAAATGCTTGCACTGACTGGACGGGTCCACTCAAATCTGTGTGGTGCTTTCTTCAAAAGACCATCTCAGACATTAATCTGCATGGTCTTCATGTGTGTATTATACCTTATTGTTAACCCAAACGATTTTAAAAGATTAAAAGAGTAACCTTTGGAGTTTCTTGCCGGTTCTTCTCCTTAGAAATCGACCAATGCACCGAACCGTGCCCCTTTTTACCGACGTTTTAAAAGTGCCCATGTAGGCCTATGTGAAATAAAAATATTTTGATTTTTGATTTTGAAAGTATTGTGAACTTAATATACAAAAAAAATGAAAGGAACATCTTGTGATTTTTCTGAAAGGGGCTTTACCATTTTGTGGCCTATAGGCAAAAAAATTGCTCAACCTAAACTAGACGATCTGAGGTCAATGTTCCATTTAATTCCAAAAGATTGTTTAGACTTTTACAAGTCTCTACAGGGGGATGAAAATATAGAGGATGACCTCGAAGGATTCAGTGGTCAGCCTGATTTTCATATTGAATATGAAAGTCAGGAAGAATAAGCATATTAGAATAATGATTAAGCAATGAACCTAATTTTTTATCTTTTTTTATTATTGATAAGAAAAGATGTGTGCGGTTATATGAATAAAGCTTTTTTAGTAAATTATTAGTAGTTTTATTTATTTTTCAAGATTTAGTTAACAGTTCGTGACGTGGTTCCTAATTGCGAAACATCATTTTATGCTGGTTTTATTGAGAATACAATTTATCAAAAAGGATCCAAACCCATATTTTCTTGAATAATATTTGAAATATCAAATTAAACTTAGTAAATTTGATTTAAAGTTAAAATATAAATAGTTTTCCTTATAATTTCAATAAAACCAACAAATTTACAGCACTGCATCATAGAAGAATTCCGATGCAAACTTTAAAATTCAATATCTCAAAACTAGCTTAATGTGGATTGGATCCTTATCGTGTAACTACGTCCAATTGATGTTAGCTTTACTAGTGCTAACCTCGCATCAATATGCGAGTGGTCTGTACATGATGATGCCATGGGCAGCTATCACTACCCAACAATAACAGAGATTTCACTTCATATAGATAAGTATCATATTAATCCCCCTGTTGATAGGTTTATATATAAAAAAGCAGATTGGGAAAAGTATAAAACTATTTCTAAAACAATATTCAATGATTTAGTCCTAAAATTGTATGATCCTATTTCAAGCTATAATGATTTTTGTTCTCGATTGGGTACTTTAAAAGATATGACAATTCCTAAATTTAATAAACCAAATAATTTTAAAAGCAGACCTCCAGCTCCTTGGTGGAATGACATTTGTGAAAAAAGTGTAATTGCCTCTTACAATGCATTGAAACTATATAGAGGTGAACCTACTATGGAGAACTATTTAGATTATAAAAGAAAAGATGCACTTAAAAAAAGAACCATATCGGAACAAAAAAGAATAGGTTGGGATAACTTATGTAACACATTTAATAGAACTACTCCTATAAGTAAGATTTGGAATCTTCTAAAAATGTTTAAAGGTATAAGAGCTGGCAATAAATCATATAAAGATGAGTTTATTTCTCAATTTCTAGATAAATTATCAGACAACAGCAATCTAAATAATGTTAATAGTTTAGGCAATATTTTCGAATTAAATAATGATAATCGAAATTCAAAATTTTTGCTAGATCCTTTTACATGGTCTGAATTTAAAATGAGTTTGTTATCTCGGAAAGACACTACACCTGGTTTAGATGATCTCCCCTATTGTACTATTAAAAATTTAGATGAATCAGCACAAAAAATGTTTCTTAATATTCTGAATTTACTTTGGCATTGTAAATGTATTCCACAATCATGGAAAACACAATGTGTCATTCCGATACTCAAACCAGATAAACCTTCAGAGCTTGCCAGCTCTTATAGACCAATATCACTGTCTTCATGTCTAGGTAAAATATTTGAAAACATGATTAAAAATCGTTTGGATTGGTATATGGAATCTAACGGCTTCATTCCACATGTACAATATGGATTTCGTCGAGGGCGAAGTTGTGCAGACAGCTTCACTTCCTTAATTTCAGACCTGAAACATGCAAAGGATAGAAAGTTACACACTGTTTGTGTGTTTCTAGATGTTCAAGGTGCTTTTGACAGTCTGGATCCAGCTATACTTGTACAAGTTATGTCTAGGTTAGGTGTGCCTGGCCAAATATGTAAATGGATTTATAATTTTTTGAATAATAGAACACTCTATGTAAGACATAATAATACATTGCATGGTCCAAAATGTGCATCTAGGGGTACAATGCAGGGTGCTACACTATCTCCTTTGTTTTATAATATATACACAAGTGAAATATGTAAATTTGTTAATAGTAATGTAGATATTCTGCAGTTTGCTGATGATATTGTTTTGTACAGTAGTAATTATAATGTAGAAATTGCAATTGACAATATTAACAGAGCCTTGTCCCAAATATTTCACTATTACAATAATGTGCTACATTTAAAAATTAATCCCTCCAAAAGCAGTGTTATGATATTTGGAAATGAGAACACCAATTCAAAAGTAGTTTATAACGGAGAACCTATAAATCCAGTAAATTCAAAGAAATTTTTAGGCATAGTAATAGATAGAAAATTAACTTTTGAGGAACATATTAAATACATATCAAGGAATGCTCTAAAAGGCTTAAACGTAATTAAATGTCTTGCAGGTGTCTCATGGGGAGCAGACCCGAAAATATTATCAATTTTGTATAAAAGTATAGTTAGAAGTCATTTTGATTATAGTTCACTAGTGTATATAAATAGTACTCATGTAAATAAACTAGATCTATTGCAGAACAGGGCTTTGAGAACAATTTCTGGTGCAATGTGCTCTACTCCCATAAGGGCCATGGAAGTGGAGACTAAAACTATGCCCTTAATTTTGAGACGCATTCTACTTGCTGAGAGATTCTGTCTTAAATTAATTGCTGCAAATAACAGAAAAATAATAAACAAAATTGTACCTTCTGTAAGTAGAACTCTTGGGCCTCTAACAACAGGAGAGGATCTCTTGAATGGTAGATCCCCAACATTGACCAAAATATTTCTGGAAACAGAAAACAGTTTTACTAGTATTAGAAAACAGTACCCATGGCCATGTTACTCTTTCTCTTATCAGTGTATTTCACATCCCGTTGAAGAATTACAAAATACCATTAATAATAACTCAGATATGTTACAGTTTCTGGCAGATAATAAGAATTATCATGTTATTTACACTGATGGCAGTAAGGGGAGTGATTATGTACGTGCTGCTATATATGATCCACATGCTAAATTCTCTCAAAGCTTTGTTCTGTACAATACATGTACTATATTCACTGCAGAGGCATATGCGGTTTATCAGGCATTAATACATATTCGCCAAATTAGCAATTGTAAATACTTTTTGATTGTTTCTGATTCACTAAGTTTGATAAAAGCCTTATCTAACCTTACAGTTTCATTTAAGTTAAATTATATTCTGTATTTCATCAAAGAAATAATTTATCAATATTATCTTATGCACATAAAGATTGTATTCTTGTGGGTACCTTCTCATCGAGGTATCTCTGGCAATGAAGTTGTTGATAAAACCGCCTACGAAGGTAGTAATGCTATTGATGTTAGAAATGCAATGGACATTCCTATGACTGACTTCCTGCAATGCATTAATGAAAATATATGTAAGTTATGGTTAGAAATGTGGAAGAAAGACCAAGACATCAAAGGAAAATGGTATGGAAGTATACAAGAAAGATTACCTGTTAGACCCTGGTACAATAGATTGAATGAAGCCAGCCGAGACTTTATCACTACGATAAATAGATTGCGCTTTGGCCATAATACTGCTCCGTCACACCTTGCTAGACTTGGCATTATTACAAGCAATACATGCCCGCATTGTGATTACCAAGAAGGAACCATGGACCATCTTATTTTTGACTGTCAAAACTTCTTGCTTGACAGATTAGTGTTGGCTAGTGAACTTAGTGATGTGAATATTAAGTGCAATACTTTATCCCGCCCGCCGCCACTTGAAGAGTTATTAAAAGACAAAAATACTTACAAACCGATATATAAATACATTAAAAATACTATTAAAACAATTTAAAAACGAAGTGATAGTGCAGTGTTCGTTAATAAAATAAGATTTGACCTAAAGGTCCAGTTACCAGGTCATAAAATTCCAAAAAAAAAAAAAAGATTAACAGTCTGTGTTTTTAGTTTTGAAATTAATTAATATTATTGTAATGTGTGTTGAGAAGTAGATCTTGTTGGTATTTTGTGAACTCGTAATTCATACTAATATAAGTGGATTACTTAGTCTGACATCCAGTCTTACCAAAGGGTATCGTATTACCTAGTATTAATTGGGTTGTGGAGGTCAGATAGGCAGTCGCTCCATGTGAAATACTGGTATTCAGCTGCATCCGGTTAGACTGGAAGCCGACCCCTATAGTTGGGAAAAGGCTACGCAGATGATAAGTGGATTACTCTGTTTTTAGAGCAATAATGTTCGTCCGTGCATGATTTCAGGTATGTCAATAAAATATACGTATCGCCTGGTTTTGAGTTTATGCTGGAATAACTCCGAAACTCGGCGGCTGTTTACTGAAATAGCTTTTGTAGAAGTTAATATGATAAGTGTAGACAATAAGAAAACAAAGTTTGATTTTGAAACTGCTTGGTACGGGATTCCATATGTCCGTGAACATTGTTCTTTGAAATGATCCTACTCCTTATAATATTCGGATTCATGAGGTTTGAAAATACACCCGAAGTAGGTATGGACATCTGTCCAATCATGTTGACGTTAATTTTTTAGTGCGCGTACGTAACTAAATCTACGCTCGTAAGTGATAGGTACAGATTATTAAACACCCGTATCTTTGGCCGAAACTACGCTGGTTTCGTGCTTACAGAGTAGACCCCCTGCTACCTGTAGGTCATTCAAATATTTGGTTCGTATGGGAATCGAACATCGAACCCGCAACAAGTAGCGCTTTAGCTCACAATGATTGATGAATTGTTTTAAAAGAAACAACGATACTCGATAAGTAGAGTGTTATTTCGCAAACTTCTCAGAGAGCTACGACACTCTTGCCTTCGAGTTGCTCTTCTTGCAATACTTTCACAATAGCATAGGTATAATAATTACATAACATACGAGTAGTACCAACAAATTTTTCGAATTAACCCCAATTCAAAATGCGACCGTGGCGCGGCCAGGAAGTATCACGCGCACACTTTGCATAGAAACAACATCATTTTTATCATGAATATTATATTTTCGTAGCACTTGCTACGAGAGTGCTACGACGTAGAGGGTTTTTTTCACAAAAAAGTGCATATAGAAGTTTATTTGTTATCTGACGTTAATCCTACTAATATTACAAATGCGAAAGTTTGTATGGGTGAATGGATGGATGTTTGTTATAATAGATACTCTTTCACGCAAAAACTATTGATCGGAACGGATGTGGATGAAATTTAGAACACAGATAGTTTATAACGTAAATTATCACATAGGATACTTCTTATCCCAGTAGTACCTACCTATGATCCCGTGGGACAATTATCGAACTCCACGCGGGCGAAGCCGCTGGCACTAGCTAGTTATAACATAGATTTCTAATTCCTGGCAATTTCAACTTGATAGTGTACTTTGGTACTCGTCGCTCATACTGTAGTGATAGTCTTTTCTCAAGTCAGACGGACCCGCGATGTCCCCGCGGCACCCGGCAGGGAGGCAGCGCCCTCCCCCTTGCGTGGCGGAGGGGGAGGGTCGGAGCGTGATGCGGTCGCTTATTGACAAATACCGCGCCCCGTCACGCGTCACACGCACAAACACCGAGTGCGCGCCTACCCACTGATCACTGCGAACACACAGTCCGCGCACACACAGCTGTCTCCAACCTATGCGGCTGATACGGAAATACAATCGTACACAGTATAGCATCTGCACTAATTTAAGACATTGGGATAACAAACAGTAGTACCTATATAATAATAACAATAATAATAATACTTACTTTCGTTGTATTGGGATCGACCTATAATCACTGACAGGCCCATTGTTGCAATAATAAGCCTGACATTGTGGTGATAGATCGATCGGAGCGTCGCGCAATGATTGTTGATATCACGGTTCCGCATGACGAGAACCTCGTGAAAGCAGAGAAAGATAAACAATACAAGTATCTAGATCTGGCTCGCGAGGTTGTCGACATGTGGCACGTGAATACAGCAGTCATTGTGCCGATAGTCGCCGCGTTGTCTAATAGCCAAGAGCCTCGACGAACATCTAAGGAGGCTTGCGCTTGGTAGCTGGATCAAGGGCTTGATTCAGAAGGCAGTACTTCTGGACACGGCTCGTATTGTCAGGAGGTTCCTCTCTCAAGAGCCCTGACCACCGGTAGCTCGGACCCTGTTCCCAACGCCGGTGGGCTACTATTTTTTATATTTTTAAATGTTTTTTATATGCTTTTTTGTAATAAATATTTAAAAATATACTGAGTATGTTAGAAAGTGAATAAAGGAGATAATACTTAAATACATTATTTCAGAAACAATGTCCATTTGCATACACGCGAAATCAAAATAAGAATTAAACATGAAAGCTTGCATTTATTGCATTTTTTTTTGACTGGCCTGTTGGTCTAGTAGTTAGTGACCCTAACTGCTATGCTGGAGGTCGTGGGTTCGATTCCCACCCAGGACAAATGTTAGTGTGATGAGCACGATCATTTGTTCTGTGTCTGGGTGTAATTTATCTATAATATGTATGTATTTAGAAATATATAAGTATGTTTATCAGTTGTCTAGTACCCATAACACAAGCTCTGCTTAGCTTGGGACTAGATGGCGTTGTGTGATAGTTGTGGAATATTATTATTATTATTATTTATATGAAGCATGTCGTAACAAAAATGTACTCATACTTAGACTGAGTGCTACATGTTTGCTCACCTACTTTTATGTAAGGATATCATTTGTGTTTTGTTTATAACATTTATAATGGGCTTTCGAGGTGGAAAACCATTTATTTGGTTCATCATATTTTATTATTAATATCCTGTCGTAAATGCGTAGTGAAGTTTATCGGCTTATGTAATATGATTTGAATAAGGTACTTAGCTACGATATTACTTACATTCTAATAGGTACCTAACCAAGTTTTAGTGTAAAAGTTTACCTCTGAGGTAGGAGAATAGTTTTAAAATGTACCAAAATCGATAGCTACCCTTACAAGACGTTATATATTTGATTGGTTCTGTTTTTTCTTACAGTATGTAGGTACCTACTTAGGTACCCATCCATATTTAGAGCAAGTCTTCATAGTCGCTGCGATCTAATTAAAAATTAAAGTGGGGGAAACAAAGTTATTTAGCATGTGAACGTTCTAAAATAATCGTATCGCGGTGACACCATATTTTATATGAGATGATTTTGACTTGACCTTATTAACTAAAACTTAGGTTCATATTATGATCTGCTAAATTGGCCATTTTAGACCCCCTGTCGTACTGACTTATAATAACAAATAATACAAACTAGCTGATGCCCGCGGCTTCGCCCGCTTCAAATTATAGGTACTTATACCTACTAAAACCTTCCACTAGAACCACTTTACCCATTGCTGAAAATAGCATGAAAATCAGTGCAGTAGTTTTTGAGATTATCGCGAACAGACAGACAGAGTGCTTTGTCTTATAATAGGTAAGTAGGTATGTATAATTGTGATCGTGATTACTCTAGTGATGAAAGGGGGCTTCCCTACTACGGTGATACGGAACCCTCCATGTACCTACGACTCGCATTTGGATTCCCCACGGGGCCACGGGTACGGCAGATGACTTCCATTTGGATAATCAGTCAATATTAGGTAATCAACTACCTACTAAAAATTAATTTCATTCGGTTTAGGGTCCGTTCACACAGAACGGCTCAGAACAGAGCAGATATTATTAAAAAAAAAAAATGTCTAATATCTATTAAAGCGATTACAAAGATATTTAGAAATTTAAGAACCTGGTTACCTAAGTAGATACCTACCTAAGGAAGTATCTACTTAATTATTAGGTATATGGAAAGAGCACTTATGGAGTTCGATAATCACATAGCAATCATGACCACACGAGTCTGACTTACTCAGCCAGTATAGTTGATTAAAGAAATAAATAAAATACAAATGGAAGGGCTAAACTGTACGGCAATCTAATTCAATGGGCGCTCGATCGCTTGAGTAGTATCGACGTAGCGTCCAGCGCGGGGGGCGCGGCGCGGGCGCGGCTGGCCAATAACAGCGCGCTGACCGGTGGGCGCGCCCCCGGGCGCCACCCCACGCCCCGCCGCCCACGCCACCCCCTCGCCCCGCGCCCCCGGCCACTAAATCACACGGCCGTGTCAATTACCAGCCCGCTGCGCCACTGTGGCGGCTCTGTGGCGCACACACACATACAGACTGATGCTGGCGTATAATTAGCTAAAGTAATTATTATTTATACCCTTGTTAAAATGTTGTTACTTTACGATTAGATAACAACATTATGAATGTTGAATGTTTGCTTTATCCAGAACACTGATAGTTCTCTACAGTCGGTGAACTTAATAGTTAACGACTTTGAACATGGATATAAATAAATGTTGCTTGGTTCAGAGCCATGCGGCCATGGAACTTTGATAATGAGTAAGTACCCACCTACCTACTGAGTGTACACATGCTTCCCGGTTAATAAATTAACACAATACAAAAGATGTCTCAAGCAGCAAAAAAAAAAAACAAAACAATCAATGCAAATCTACTTGGTCACACTCAATCACAGCGCGATTTAAAATTAAAATAACATAAAATCATGTTATGACTTTAATACAGTTTAGTTTTAACTTTTTCTCAAAAATGATATTCTCTAATATTTCGACAAAATATTTGCCATTTTTTTTAATGATGAACATGTAAAATACTGGCTGTACCTATAGCTGGACGACCAGAGGACAAAAAAAAAACAAAATAAGCGGGAAAGCAACAACATTTGATCAACACCAATTTTTTCTTATGTAAATAATTTATGTTCTTATTTTTCTCGTATTCGTAATGAAAAGCACAGTGTTTACCTCGGGTAAATTAGTTATTTAGTCCCTCGAACTATTAGCGTCTCGGGACTAACTACGTAGGTAAGTAATTTTCGCCCCTTGGATAATAATGTACCTACTATTTAACCCCCGACGCAAAAACGACGGGGTGTTATAAGTTTGACATATATTATCTGTCTGGGTGTTTTTCTGTGGCATCGTATTGCTCTGTATTTGCCTGCGAGTAGATAATTAAACAATGGTAAAAACATTTCTGCGGTACTTAGATTGTATGATTTGTCATTTTGAACTGGGTGAAATAGCTTAGCTAAAACTGTGACCCTTCGAAATTGCTCGCAGAAATTAGTTAGAATAAACTTATGTATTATTATAATACCTACGTAACCGAATGAACAAATCGGCGCCGACCAATCGCGTTCGCGATAAACATAGGTATACCTATGTGGCGGTGAAACGACTAGGTTTTGTTCGTATAACGTAATGTTTGAAAATATCTCGACAAAAGCTTATCTATTTGAGTGAATAATATAATTATGTAGGTATAATAACTGTATGTCTGTATTATACCTACATAATTATTTTATTCAAATGACAATTTAAAAACAAAGCCTGGTACTGACCTGCAGGCCTATTGCGTATCTTGTAAATGCCAGTGGCTATCATATTGTCCATGCATTAACTGTCAAATTGGTTATGGTTTAGTACAAAATGGAACCATTTGACAGTTAATTGATGGACACTTTAGGATAGCCACTGTCATTTATCAAAATTTTGTGAATTTTTGTTAGACTCACACACATAACACACACACACTAAACCACATAAACAACCCGCTAAGCTAGCTTAAGTGTATACCTACACTATAACTAAATTAAAAGGAAAACGATCACAGCTAAGTAGGCTTTACCAACTTACCGGTGATAGTCGACCAACTTATAAAATGTACAGTAAGGCAAGACAAGTGCATGGGCACGCTAAGGATTGTATTTCTGTGAACGCACGGGCGAGCGTCCATACTTTTGTGTGTGTAAGTGGTCTGGCGCTATACAGTACGCACACCACAGCCACAGAGATCGCCTGCTATCGTATCATGTCGTCGGCGTAGTCGCGTCGGGCGTCGCACTCCACGAAATAGCACAACAAAATATATTTCCGTCTCTTTCGTTATAATCGCAGCAAACGCATTATAATCAATTGCTGAAATTCGCGTTTAACTTACAAGTGTCGATAGCTGTTTGGGCTAAGCAATGGATTTATGATCAATGAGGTCCGAGTTCAAATCTCACACATCACAAGATAGTGCTATTTGTTTCTTTGCAAACATTTTTTTCTTTTTGTAATTGTAAATACATTATAATACTTATTTTATTTAAGAAGTTAAATATTTTTTTTTGGTTAGCCTATTTTGTCCCACTGCTGGGCAAAGGCCTCCCCATTTCTTTTCAGCTCTCTCGGTGTTAAAGAACTTAAATATATAGGATAAAAACCCAACGCATTATTATTTAACTATTTATGTGATTGTGATTATGTTATCATTTCGGTGTTGGGTGGTAAGGTAGAAAAAAAGTCGTGTTTAATGACAAGACAACGTTTTATTCGTCATAATTATTTATAAAATTGTCTAATTAACAATCATGAGAATTGTGACGTCAAATCCTACCTAAATAAAAACAGTTCTCTTGTAATCGTTCATAACATTTTTTGTTGTATACCCACTAAGTCAATTCTTAACAAGGAAAAGATAATTTTATCACAGAAATATAATTGATGATACCCACTTATTATAGATATTATTAGCAGAGTTTATTGACAACTAATATGATTCAGACTTTAGGAACCTGTTTTTTTGTAACGTCACAATGAATGTCGTTTTGAGGTTATAGCTTAATTGATCATTTTCTTGAAGAAAAGAAGATTGAAACTAAACCTCAACTTAAAATTAGTAAATAATTACGGATAACTTATTATCATCAAATATCTTAAACACGTTTAATTATTAAAACCAAAACATTTACGCATTTTAATATTTTGTAGAACCCCCATTATTTTCAATGCAGTCATGTAGACGTTTGCGCATAGAACTCATAATATTATGAGTGTGTATAAAGGATAGGTAACGTTTTTATCAGGGCAGTGGGTGTTATCTTTGCGCCGTAATTGTAAAAAGTCTTGTCATCTGAAAATATGGTAGTATTCCAGTAAAAATCTAAATAAACCCGTGCGAAACGTTGGTTATCATTCTTGATTTTATCTATTTGTCAGGAAGGGATTTTTAGCTGGTCTTCTGAGATGCAAGCCTTTAGCTTGGAGGGCACGGAGAATTATATTATTATGTCGTCACCGCCGTCGCTGCGTTTCACTAATAAGCGACGGCCTTCCACTTCGCTGTCGATTAGCAAGGCGACCCTCTTCCTCGTATCTTTTGATTCAGAGACTAACAGTATTCTTCTAAAACAAAACAAAAGTGGTATTAGGCGGTTATAATAAAATACTAAAGACTTCATTCGCTCTGCATTTATGAATCCAATAACAAACACTAATTATTTATCTTTTAAGCCTCATGATGAATTTAAAAAACAATTAATGAATTCATTATGTCACCAAACGGTATTATGTCTTTATTTCTACTAACAGTTTAAGTTACAATTCTTAAATATAATACTCACATTCATTCCAGTTTTTTTCTGATATTTGTAATTCTATTAACATCACTTTTATGCGGAGCAATAATAGTCGCCCTCTCCTCATATGTGCCTGCATATTGACAAATATCAACAACAATACTGCTATCTAATAAACCACACGTCACTAATCAACAACTATAACCCAATCGACAACGTTCATCCAGTAACATATTCATAAAACTCATGTCTACCTCACATAAATTATAATTCTTGACTTATTTTTTCTATGATCTACCTTTCAAACTTTACGAAATGTGTGAACAAAGCGAACAAGTAAGAAGTTCGTAAAGAAATATTATTATAAATAGAATATTAGAAATATAATGTTCTTTATCTTAATAAAGAATATAATATTTCTGTCTCATTACTTCCAATCAAGTAAATACTTACAAAAAGTGTATAACTATCTGCGTGAGATTAGAACGCACGACTTACTGATTCGCGATAGACCTATCCGGACGCGCTGAACCGCTAGGCCATCGTGACTTATATTACAGGGTTGAAATTATGAACGACAATCATTTGGTGACGACAATATTTGTCTTGAAAGTAAAAGGTCGTAAGTCAAAACTAAACGTCAAGCTATTGCTTTGTGCGGTCGCTTATCCACTTTAGTAACCGACCGTACCTACTTAAAATATTTCCCAAACATAATGTAGGTATGGGAGCGCAGGTCTTAAAACTGGAAATGTAAGTTTGTTTTTTTTTTACAATATCATTGTAAGGAGGCAGGTAGGCAGGGTCGTTAATCAGTTGCGTAAGTTCACATATTTTGATGGGCAACTACGGAACTCTACATTGTATGTGGCCCGACATGCACTTGGCCGGTTTTTTCTGACATCCAAAAGTGCGTGTAATGGTCTAATTGAAATAAATGATTATAAGTTTTTGTACAGTCGAACAAGCTTATTCACTGCAATTTCGTTTTTTAAAGCGTTTCGGAAGCGACTGATGTCAAACGCTACGAGTATACCAGTCTCTAACGTTAAAAGTAAATGCAAGTTAGCTGGCTGCATACTTATTAACTGCATTGCTATCAAGATTGCATGATTGTAGTCTGTTCGATAACATAACGGCCAGTATCTATACGCTCGGCATACCTACATGTTAAAGGTCGTTTTGTGGATACGAACGCGCGAATACAAGATTAATAATAAGAATTAGTATAATAATTAATATAATTCAAGCTAGAGATGTAGCGTTACGTTGCGTCCGACCGATCCGTGGGGAGTTCCTTCAGGGTGTACTCCGTAAGCACGAAACCCGTAGTTGCGGCCAAAGATAGGGGCGTTTCCTAATCTGTATCACTATGAACATAGATTTAGTAAGGTATCTAACGCGGATATATCTACCCGAACTAAAAACAGAAAGTCAACACGATTGGAAAGTTGTCCATACTCCGTGTATTTCCAATACTCATGAATCCGAATATTATAGGGAATTCATTTCAAAGTTACTTAGTTCTCTCAAATGGGCCCGTATTTTCGTTGACGGACTTAGAGAGTAGCCTCCCAGAGGCGAATCTGCCCGCACTCCTTATGCACCGCGCACGAGCGCGCCGATAGCATCGCGCCGCACATCATCCGTCACAATCAGCGACCACTCTGATAACAATCGCATTGGGTGATGAGATAGCTATTTATTCAAACAGTCTCCTTACTACGGTCTGCAGCATGCAGTTAGGCACTAGGAACAGCCCAATCGACAACTATCATGCCGCACCTAAATAAATAGTTAACAAACAAATAGTAGAAACCTAACCAAATGTTCTTGTCTTGGTTTTTATATCTGAATCAAGCAACGGGAAACTTCGCAGCTCCAACACAACTCGTTTATGCACCGTTGCCGCGTTGTTTAAATTACATTAAGGCCTTCATCATCAGCATCATCGGCCTATTATGTTCCCACTGCAGGGACTCAATAATCCACCACGCGGGCCCAGTGCGAGTTGGTAGATGTCACAAATGTCTTCGATTTATTTTTTGTTCTAAGACATACCGGTTTCCTCACGATGTTTTCCTTCACCGTTTTGATAGCAGTGGTCTTGAAATAAATTAACTGAAGTAGGTACTGCGCTTGCCTGGGTTCGAACCCACGACTTTCTGTTTGTAAGTCGGGCCCACACTACTAGGCCACCGCTGCTCAATTGCATTGGACCAACAAATTCAACAAAACACCTAAGTAGGTACCTATATCTTAGTTATACAAATAAATTGGGATAAGGGCAGGAAAATAATGAGCTAGGTGAGGTGTCGGTACATCGTCCATCACCACAATCAGACGAGATTATACTTAGCAGGTACTTCAAATCTGTGCGGGCTACCCCGAGACAGACATTTTATGGTCATTGGTCAGTACCTACCTACGGGAGACCTCTTGCATCCTATCTCTACGAAGAATTGACATAATGGCGATATTTCCTGACAAAACAAATCTGTTCAGTCCGTCAGATAAATTATCGAACAATATTGGATATGTATTTTTTGTTTCGTCAAATTAATAAAAAAATACTTTTTTATCTTCGTAATTTTTTTTTAAAGATTTCTGATCCGTGTATGTAACATGAGATGATGAAAATTTAAGAGATTCTTCTTGGTTTTATTTTTACCCGACTGCGGCGAAGCCCAAAAGGAGGGTTAGGTATGTGTTTGGCGTGTATGTATGTAGGTATGTATGTCCGTTTCTTTGTTCCCTCATAACTCCTAAACGGATGAAGGGATTTGTATAAAATATATGTCGTTAGATTCGTCTTGATGGTGCAAGTGTCACAAACAAAACTTGGAAGCAGGCGGGGTTCATTTGAATATTAAATTATAAAATGAAAATAGAATGGACCCCGCCTGCTTCCAAGTTTTGTTTAATTCAAAATGTGCTTGTTTTTTACTTTTCAGTTTTTCAGTCGGGTTTTTTAGTTTTTTAACTACTTTTTTTAAACTTATTCGTAAGTGTGTAGGTATAAGTAGTAGAAATCATTTTACATCTCGAATATGTCTCCGAAAATATTTTTCGATTCTTCTACATCTACAATATCTAGTTTTGCAATTCAAACAGTAAACAAGAAATAATAATTATTTTCAGTTTCCAACGAAAGAAAACGGGTATCATTTAAGCTATCACCAATTTAATTAGTTTTGTGTTTCTTAAATAATAGGGTTTGTCCTCAAAATAGTAGATCTGTCACCAAAATGTAGTCACCAAACAATGCAAAATCAGTTCCACAATAAATCACCTAAAATTCTGAGATATAGGCTCTAGTAGCAAATAAATGTTTTTGTATGTATTATTATAGTTCAGTGGTCTGTCTGCAGGGATTAAAGGAACCTAACTAACCGAACCTCGGGGTGACCTTGACGTCGACCCTCTAGGGTTAGGGTTTCTTTCAGCATTATTTGGTGACAGATCTACCATTCTGGGCACAAAACTATTGTTTATGTAATAAAACTATTATTATAAGAACGAAGTTTATATTCATCTAATGCACTACCTTTTTGTTGCTCTTATTTTACACATAATTATATTAACATTAATTTGATAATTCATACCTGGGAACAATTTTTGTTTATCTGAGAACGAAAATATTTCGTGGCGATAGATCTATTTATTAGGTGATACAACTTGATGACAAATATAAATTTTGGTGATAGAAAATATAGTTCCCAAAGAAAACTCACTAACCTAGGAGTAGAGGACGCATCGTCTTGACTTTATGCGCGGACCGTCATCAGTCGCGGCGTACTTCCGAGCCGTCATGAAGCTTGAACAGAACTTTATTTAGTTTCGAATTCATTCTAAGTATTCAGTGGGTAAACAACTGTGGGTACATGGGTTTTAGGAAACGATGGCTGCCGTCCGTGCTTTTTGACATTCAAAAGAAATTGCCAAGAGCAAGAACTTTAAGAGCCGTGTAAGTCATATTGCTTTAGAAACCTGATGACTTACCAACAACAAAACGGAATGGTAAAACGTTTCATGGCATGAACTCAAAAACCAAGTGTTCGGGTCTCTTGAACTTGGTCGACCTTTAACAGAGCTTATGTTCAGCCATGCTTTGGCGGCTGTGAGAATGAGAGATGATTTCCTAAGTGATGTTCTTCTTTGCGCAGGTCTGGAGGCGCAGGTGCAGGACACGTCCAAGGACCTGTACTGGTTCTGAGGCAGCGGCGAGGGGGGAGCGCTCCCCGCCGCCCCCCCGCCCCCCGCTCGCGACAGTGCAGTGCTGACTCAGTGCAGGGTTCGTCAACAGACTGTTTGCGCGAACAAGTGAACACTGGACAGACATTACGTCGCCGCGCTCACGCAACATTGTGGACGTCCTGTTGCGAGCACGTGGACTAGTCTACGGTTCATAACATGCAATGATCAACTGCCAGTGGATCTGAGATAAAGTGAAACTTCTTGTCGGCATTACTTACATTACTTACTCGTTGTAAAAGTTGTGTGCAGAGTAGTGGTAGTGGTGGTGTTAGATCGCACATGCGCGTAGCTCCTCTGCTCGGTATTACGACGAGCTAGCGCGTCCTCGTTGCGCGTAGCTCCTCTGCTCGGTACTACGACGAGCGAGCGCGTCCTCGTTGTAGCGTTGTTTTTGCTTAATAAATATGCGTCGCAATGTGTCAGCTGGCGACACGCTCGCTCCTGAATTAAATATAAGCAGGTGATGCGTGGCGGCAGGCGACCTGTCTGTGCCGCGACCTGGCCAGGAGCCGTGGTGTTACTATGAACGTTTCAAAGTCTCCATCAAATCTTATTACAATAACTTACAAAATCTTCTAAAACCCAACCCATTCATCTCAATGTCTGACGTGGGTATTATTTTCTAACCTGAACTCTAGACTTCTATGACATACCTATGTTAACTTTTTTTGTTATTTTCTGTCACGTCCGATACTTGCAATTATTTATTGTTTGTTTGATATTGTATTTGATTGTAAAGCTACCCAATCCTATGTTTAAAAAAAAAAAGAAGGAAGCAGATTTTCTTTGTAAGGCTAAACCTTTGTATGCAGCACCCTCCATAGGGTTGGGTGGCGCAGCGTTAATGAGGCAACTTTATAGCACCACCATTTGAGCTGTGTGGAATGACGCTACATGCTTTTTGAGTCTAAAGTGAACTGTTGTAGTTGGAGCGCGTTGGGCTACTGGCGCCACTGCACTGTGCACACAACGTATAGTTGAGCAGTTGCGTGTTGATGAGCGGAGCATGCGTAGCGTATGTGTACCTACGAACGTAGAGTAAATAGCTGTAATCACATATTGTACATAATTAGTTAGTCTACGCTAAATAGCTAATAGAGACGTTGCAGCAGACATTGTAGATAATGTACACTTAGGGGAATTCGTTGTAAGACTCGCCTAGACAAGTCGCCGCGCCGGTGCCTAGAGAAATTAAATATTGATTGTATAGTAAGTTGTAGGTATGCAGGCCGCTCAGGTCCGCACGGGCTCGGCGACGGCGCCCGGCAGTGGCCGGTACTCCCGCTGTGTACCTACAGCTCGGGGCTCTCCACACATGCTCGTGCGGCAGGACAGGGCTCCGGACAGAGTAGATGATGTATCGCCTCAACATTCATACATAAAACAACTTTAAATATAAATTCCATTATCTACTGTGATTGTTTTACTTACTTTGTTTTATTTCTCTGCATATATTTATTGATCCATACCTACTCCCAAATACATAGTGAGTTTCGTGCATATTCGTTACTAGTAAAGTTTAAGTCCCGAAAGTCGGGCAATAAATTATCCCAAGGGTTATAGCCAGTACCTATTTATTGGGTTGTGGAGGTCAGATAGTCATTCGTTCCATGTAAAATACTGGTATTTAGCTGCATCTGGTTAGACTGGAATCCGACTTTGGGTCGACTTTACACGACCTCAGTTTATGACGAAGTTGGGAAAAGGCTAGGCAGATGATGACCTACTTGGGTGTGCTTGCTTGGTAGTAACTTAGTTATATAACAAGTTAACTGTCAAAACCTAGGCAAGTGAGAGCAAGTGCAATCCTGTACACTTGGCTGCTTGAGGAGCTTGCGCAGCAGCAGTGGACCAGTGCACTAGTGTACCTACCAGTGTACAAACTTTGGCTACAGACGCGTATCACCAAGACACCACACAATCTAAATATATTATACAATACTTCGATTAAAACTAGGGTAATAATTATAAGTAGGTACTAGCAGCGTTTACAGATGGGTAAGAGACACCTAATAGCCGTCACACTTCATGACGTTTATTTAACTCGATCCACATTTGACACAGACGAAACCCTTAGTTAGATGCTAGTAAAGTTAATCTATAAGGGGCTACCCATGCTTCGTCGTATCGATGATTTCTTTAGTGTTTACAAAGCTTCGAGCAGAACTCTGCCACCTCAATGGCGGTACTCAATGTCATGATGTGAATGTGTCAAAGGAATGCAGTCACCTGCAAAATTACATTGGTAGGTACCTTAATGTGTATTTTCCTGTGAGCGTTTATATTCAATAACTCGTTTACTTTAGGTGGTGTCAATTTTCGCTTCACACGATTATAGTTCTGAATTGCCCATGGAGTCAGTTTTGCAGGTGACTGTACACATGTAGAGCCATGCTTCAAACTCTACTATTAAAACCAAACCTTACTATTTTAAATTAAATTAATTTTCCTGTTTCTTTCACACTTTTATTGCAACAAAGAAAGCCCAATTTTTAGTGTCACGTGTCGCGAGTCACTTGGCCGGTTTTTTTTTATTATAGGTAATATACCAACCTGCACACTATGACACTACTTTTTCACCATTTCTAAGATAGGTAGGTATCTAAATAATCGTGTTTTTGTACTCATAAAACGACGTTAGTACAAATAAATACCTATACCTACCTACTATAAAATCTAAGAAACGATTGGAAAATATTTAGAATTCATAAGTACTCTTAGACTTACTCTTCCCGAAACAACTATCTGTAGGCCATACAAATATTTGTTCCGTGCGGGGATCGAACCCGCGACACACAGCGCAGTAGTCCAATCGTTTAGCCACTGCGCCAACCGTGTCGTCATCATCGTCGACATCGTGCGACAACCGTGTCGACATCTTAGAGTCAGACAAGATGATGCACATTCGGAACTGAAGCCGATAAAAGCTGGAGTACCGCAAGGAAGTGTCCTAGGTCCCGTCTTGTACTTATTGTACACTTGCGATATTCCTGAGTTAGAATACAATACCATTGCCACATTTGCAGACGACTCAGCTATAATGGTCTCAGGTGTCACTCAAGAAGAAGCAGTGAAAAAAGTTCAAACAGCCGTCAATATTTTATTTAGGTATGATATTTTTTTTGACTGACCTGTTAGTCTAGTGGTTAGTGACCCTAACTGATATGCCGGAGGTCGTGGGTTCGATTCCCACCCAGAACAAATGTTTGTGTGATGAGCACGATCATTTGTTCTGTGTCTGGGTGTAATTTATCTATAATATGTATGTATTTAGAAATATATAAGTATGTTTATCAGTTGTCTAGTACCCATAACACAAGCTCTGCTTAGCTTGGGACTAGATGGCGTTGTGTGATAGTTGCGAAAAAAAAAAAAAAACATCTTTGACTGGACAAAAAAATGGCGTGTGAAACTTAATGAAACAAAATCTGTTCACAATTTCACATAGACTTCACCAACAAAAAGCAAAATTTTCATCGGATAAACATAAACGGTCATGTCATGTACCTACCATACGAAAATACAGCCAAATACTTAGGCATGACATTAGACGCAAAGCTTCGCTGGAAAGCTCATGTTAAAAAGAAACGCGACGAGCTAGAGCTTCGCTACAAGTCGATGTACTGGCTGATAGGAAAACATTCTTCGCTGTCAGTACACAACAAAGTACTTTTGTACAAACAAGTCCTCATGCCTGGATGGACTTATGATATTCAGCTTTGGGGCTGTACCAAACAAAGTAACATTAAAATTATACAGCGTTTTCAAAACAAAGTACTCAGAGGAATCGTTAATGCGCCCTGGTACATTCGAAATGACTACCTTCATCGGGACCTCAAAGTAGACCTCGTCATAGACATAATCAAAAAGAACGCCGAAGCTCATGAACGAAGGCTTCACCATCATGTGAACATCGAGGCTATCCAGCTCCTCGACAACACGGACATAGTGAGAAGGCTAAAAAGGACAAAACCTTTCGAGCTAATTTAGTGAAGTGTTAGTGTAATGTAGTGAAGAGAGTGCTAATACCCATAAAAAACACAAGAACAAAGTGTCTTCCCCTTTTTTTTTTTTTGGCGGTTGGAAAATCATCGAATAACCCCTCCCGCTCTTGGGCAGAGCGAAAGGGAGTGTCAGACTTCTACTGACTAAAAACCACCCATGTTCCTTCTTAGCCCTCTATGTCGAGGCCGCGATAACTAGTGTACAACCCGCGGCCCAAGTGCTTCCCCTTGATAGAGACAATAAGAAAAGTGTTAATGGACACATTCTTAGACGTAGTCTCCCTAGCAAATTAAGTCAAATTAGAATTACTCATTAGGTAGCTTTAGTATTACCTAAGCTCGATTGTATTTCTTATGATGCAACCGTATTCGGACACATCATGTAAAAAAAAATACTCGTAGATGTTCATGTGCCAGAAGACGGGCGACAGAAAACGCTGGTGTGGCTTTTAGATTTAGATTGCCCGGAGAAAACCGTACGGAAAGAAGAGTGGAAGAGTAAGGGGAGGCCTTTACTCAGCAGTGGGACAATATAGGCTATTAACAAAAAATATGTTCATGGGTCTACGTTATACCTACCTACTTGCTACGACGCGACGGCTATGCTAGTGCAAGTTACTTGAGCCAGCTGAATACCAGTGCACGTAGGTACCTACCATGGTAACGACACGACGAGATGACTACCTACATACGAATGACATAGGTAAACAATAACGTGAAGCATTAACAGTTGTTTCAGTTCAGCAGGGCGTATCTTTTAAATGACAGTGGCTAACATATCGTGTCCATCAATGAATTACTGTCAGATGGCTCCATTTTGTACTGAACCATAACCAATTTGACAGTTAATCCATGGACAATATGATAGCCACTGACATTTAAACGATACGCAATAGCCCTGCTGGTTGTGCCGTCCTAGTAATCACTGTGTTACGGTAGCACCGTTACCATGGCAACTAAATGATTATACCTACAAATAGTACCTACCTACAATAGAATGTAGCGTGACTGTGCGAGTAGTTCAATATTGTGTCTAGTGGTTGGTTAAACAATGTAGGTACAAGTCCGTCGATTAATAAATATTCGATGAATCGTTCAGTTGAAGTAGCGTATGGCGATAAAAGGTTGTTTCGCAATAAATACCATTCGAACAATCGTTAAGTCGACTGGCCATTAATCGAACATATGACTCTCGAAGTTAAGAAACGGACGCGTGTAAGGCAGTCGTACTACTGAGAACTCAGTCATACTATAGGATGTTTGTGACTATTAGCAAAAGCGTCCTTCGAGCGGGTTGGTCGTTCCACGCCGGCTGCTCACTCGCCTGTAGCTCAGCAGGGCGCAGGCGACGTCCAACTGCTGCAGAGCCTTCTGCACACACGCCAGCCGGTCAGGGAGAGGAAAGTGGCAGCCCCTTTGTCTTTTGAGTCCGTAATGATAACGTCAATATTAAACAATGATGAAAATATACTCGTATTCCTACTGCCGGTTCCTTTTTGCATTACATAGATGTGAAATAAGAACAGAACTCGAAGAGGAAAAAGAATTGAACGTTTAACTGATTTAAGCAGGAATATCTAATAATATTTAGCTACGATTCAAGAACATTGGGTAAATGCTAACGAAACAGCCAAGCTATTAAATTTCTACAGTAGGTAGGTACAAGTCCGTCACTCTGAATCTGAATAAATATAAAGTATAAATGTCTGTGTGTAGAGTGTTGTTCTCGTGTCGCTTGATGTGTTTCTAAATCGGAACCATTGTGTTCGAGTATTTTGTTGGTATTCTTTCGGAGAGGCGGTCGTAAAACGTCTGTTAATCAATCCGGGATTTGAGTGCGCCTGCAGCCACGTTGCGGCGTCGACGCGGCACGGCACGGAGCGGCACGGTGCGGGCGCGGCGCACAGAAATAGCACCATTAGCTGCGGGCGATGTTTGTAAACACGCGACACATTACGCCGCTGAAATAGACGAGCATTGTCACCTCGAGACAATAAGCGCGCTCCGATCACAAATAACGTGCCGCCGAACTAATAGTACGCCGCGGACGCTTTTGGACACATTATACGCATTCCACGGTTTCACGGCGCGAGCTCACCTAACTAAACATTACACTGAAATAAAACGCCGGCGTCGTGCGACATCGTGAAATTTGTCGCGACACTTAATTTATGCTAATGGATCGTTAATGGCGTCATAAATATTATAATTAGTGTCGGTTACGCGCTTCTCGCTGACGACTTCATCTCGAGTTGTGCACGATCTCTGTCGCGTCACGTGACGCGTGCTGGTGCTGTAGCACAGCTCCAGCGGTGGTGACTCCCCCGGGAACGCTCCCTCCGCCGCTCCGGTTAGTATGCACAACGCACTCTGCGGCGAATCAACTAAGCATTGAGCAATAAACGAGTCCCGCGACAGGGAATACAGATTGTGCTCCGAACAATTATGTATCCCAACGAGCCTCTCCCATTAACTGAAGACATTTGTGTGCCCCCAAATCCGACCGATCAGCCGTTGGAAATAAATTAACCGAAATACTATCACACCGCCGCGCGCCGTAACTCGGCCTGGAACCTGCCTATTGAATTACAGATGAGACAGTTTGCTGTTAGTGAATGCAATAAATTATGAGTTATGAGAATGTATTGCTAAATAATAATGAACAGCCGGCACAGAACAAAGATATCGCGCAAAAACAGGCGCGAGAGATGCCTAGCGCACTTCACATTGCGCATTGTGCTGTACTGCAATCAAATATTATATAATAATTACTAAGCAAAACTAATTATGTTCTCTTACTATTTTGTTTATCGTGTTTCCAAAAATGTGAATATTTATTCACAAACTAAGTAGGTACTTAGGTAGGTTCTAAATTGTCGTTTTGCTGCGACACGTTTAAGCAGATTGTGGTAGGTACCTACTAAGCATCCGTAAAATGGCAGAGCATATAATAATATATGATAGTGTGTCCTCGAGGGATAAGAGTTATAAATAGAGCAAAAGGTGTTGGTCGTTTGTGGCGGAATGCGCGGCGCGCGGCGTGGGAACCGGTGCGCGGCGCGCGGCGGCCAAACGTCTGCGACACCACGCCGCCTCCGGAGCACCTTCGAAACGAAAAACTACGTTCTTATGCAAATACTCTTCATCATCATTCGTCTGACCCAATGAAGGAAGAGTTAAATGTGATCACTGGCTAGTATTTCCAACTGCGTCAATCATTCGTTCGTCATCGCACTGGCGTAGTAACAAGACAGACACGTTGCCCATGATTGAGTATTGACCCACACAGTTCGCGGAGGGACACGAGGGTTTTCGGTAAGTGCCCCATGGCACAACGGTTTCACGGGCACAAGTGCAACGGTTGACCGTCCTAAGTTCGATTCCCAATTCGGGCCGAAAGTAATTTCTCAGTAGCCGCCCAGCGTTTAGGAATTTTTGGCGTGATGCCCATCCTAAGGTCATCCTCGGATCTTTCAGATTGCTGTCCAATCGAACAATGACTTTACTAGAAATAGAAGGAATATAAAGAAAGACGAAAAATGTAGCATGATGCGATGTATGCGATGTATGCGATGTATGGGGCCCCCATGACCGGAGTACAGTCAGTTTACTTGTTCTTTAAAGTCGGTGGTGATCGTGATGACAACGTGTTGTGGTAAGCGCAGTTGTGAACCTGCACGTGTGCGCAGTGGAGGAGGTCCGGGGACTGGTCACTGGTTTCGCTCATACCTCGTATTGGCGCCTGATGTGCTTGCCAACTTCATGGGTAAATACCATGAATCAGAAGAAATAATACATGGCTATCATATGGTGCTCCCAGCCAGGAAACTCTACGACTTATCTTAAAATAATCTACCGGTAGAATGCAACGAACGCCGGAACGCTAAGTAAATTGTTAATGAATTTGTAGTTCCGAAGATTACCTTCCACATTCAAACTTACTTTAGGTATACCTCTTTATTATATGTATAGACAAAACTACAGGGAGTTATGAAACATACACGTGCAAGTGCAAGATACGTGCATGATTCAAAGTCATCGTTTCACATCGAGAAGGACCAACGAATTACATTAAATTAGGTGCGTACCAAAACGTTGTAGACGATTATGTCTACCTGGGACAAACGGTCCAGTTAGGTAGGTCCAACTTTGAGAAAGAGGTCAATCGTCGAATCCGACTCGGCTGGGCAGCGTTTGGGAACCTGAGTAATATCTTCTCGTCCAACTTACCACAGTGTCTCAAGACGAAAGTCTATGACCAGTGTGTGTTGCCAGTGATTACATACGGGACCGAAACGTGGTCGCTCACAATGGGCCTCATCAGAAAGCTCAAAGTCACCCAAAGGGCAATGGAGAGAGCTATACTCGGAGTTTCCTTGCGTGATCGAATCAGAAATGAGGAAATCCGCATGAGAACCAAGGTTACCGACATAGCCCGAAGAATTGCCAAACTTAAGTGGCAATGGGCAGGGCACATTGCTCGCAGAGCGGATGGCCGATGGGGCCGGAAAGTTCTGGAGTGGCGACCGCGAACCGGAAGACGTTGCGTTGGAAGGCCTCCCACTAGGTGAACCGATGACCTGGTGAAGGTTGCGGGGACCCGCTGCCATGGATGCGAGACGCACGGGACCGGTCAATGTGGCGACACTTAGGGGAGGCCTATGTCCAGCAGTGGACGTCTTTCGGTTGAAATGATGATGATGATGATGTACCAAAAAACTAGTCTTTAGGTGCGCACCTAATTTAAAGGGACGTAAGTGAGTAACCTTTATGCATATGTACTTAAGTGATTAAGGATGTTTATTCTACAAATAAGTATGTTCAATAGTACATTATGATACAAGTGAATACCGCTCAGGCTCCATTGAGTGGCCGCGGGTAGTCCAACGGTTATCGCGGCCTCGACATAGAGGGCGAAGAAGGAACATGGGTGGTTTTTAGTCAGTAGAAGTCTGACACTCCCTTTCGCTCTGCCCAAGAGCGGAAGGGGTTATTCGATGATTTTACACCCACCAAAAAAAAAAAAAAAAAAAAAGGCTCCATTGAGTCCCGAGTCGTTAGGCGGTCTAACTTAAGGGAGCCGAGGACGGTAATCATCAATACACACGTGTATCATACGACGTTTTCCAACACACTTGTGAAGAAAATGATACTTAAAAATTATTTTCAACAACACATAAAACGAGTTGGGAACGTTTTTTCGAAATGGCGGGAGAAAATAATCAGTTTTCCTATGCGCCCGCATCTAAAAATGGCGATCGGCCATTGACTAAAATAATGTGGTTTTCTTTTTTGGCTTTTTCGCGGATAACATTTTAGAGCCACAAAAAATAGGGAATTCAAAGTTTTCTTTAGTACAGAGAAAATCATCGCATTCGCCAATGTTAAACAAGCCATTGTAATATCTAATTGCCATCGCATTGGCCAATGTGATGCAGTGGCCAAGTCAATCTTTTATTTAAAACATCAAAGGTTTTTAAGTAGGGATTAAATATATTAACTGACTTGGTAATACATGGATCTCACTACTTTTTAAGTTTTGTTTTTGGTGGGATCTCATTTCTTTTTGTAGCGTACAATACAAGGTTTATTCGATTTGGAGCAGTCTTATTCATCGATTTGAAGTACTGCTAAAGTACCTACTCGACAAGCTGAATCAAACGAGTAAAAACTCGACAAGGTCAAGTAGTTTTATAACGAAATTCCTATGGCCACCTTCAAGCTCCATCAACAGATCTTGGAGAGAACATCCAAAGACAAAGTACTAAAAACGAATCAAACGAGTCTAAACTCGATGGGTTATGTCCTTCTGTAACGGAGTTCCTATGGCCACCTTCCAGCTCCATCATCAGATCCTGGTTACCAACTAAAGACAGAGTACTCATCAAGACAAATCAAATGAGTCCAAACTCGATGGGGTTATGTGGTTTTATAACGGAATTCCTATGGCCACCTTCCAGCTCCATCATCAGAACTATTCAGAACCCTGAACATCATCTAAAGACAAACTACTCGACAAGACATATAAAACTAGTCCAAACTCGATAGGGTTATATCGTTTTATAACGGAATTCCTATGGCCACCTTCTAGCTCCATCAACAGACCCTAGACACCATCTTAAGACAAACTACTCGACAAGGCGAATCAAACGAGTCCAAACTCGGTGGGGTTATGATATTCTAAAATGGAGTTCCTATGGCCAACTTCCAGATTCCATCAGATCAGTTCCATATCATCATAATATTGCATTGATAGGCGATATGCGTGCAAAATTTCAGATCAATCAGAAACTAGGAAGTGTGGTAAATTTAACTCGTAAAATTCATTCACTGAAAATGTAACTTTAACTTTGTAATCCTATACAAATTTATGGGATCACAAAGTTATTTATGCAGTTAGTGTATCTAGAAAACTGGACTGAAATTGCATATTTTTTTAGTTTTTCCATGGATTAAACACTAAACACTAATTGTATTCTAAATTTGAAGCTTCTATGTCTGCTAAACGTGCCTTAGACTTTTGATGATCGGTCAGTCAGTCAGTCAGTCAGTCAGTCAGTCAGTCAGTCAGTCAGTCAGTCAGTCAGTCAGTGAGTGAGTGACAACACTAAGGAACTGATTAGTTTTAATTCTTAAACTACTGGTTTAAATTGAATGAAATTTGAAATACAATGTGGATCTGGAACTACGACATTAAATTAAAACTAGCACTGTACTAGTCCATCGAAACATTTTAAAACACGAAGATTAGTAGTTAGTGGAAAATTTAAAAATTGCAATTTTCAAACAAAATAAATAGCAGAATCAACTGCATAAAAAGTAAACACGCTTTAACTACGAAAAGTCACTGACCTAGTGCGCGGGGTGCAGCGAGCGGCGGCGATGTTGGGCGTAGGTACTTTTTATCGGAGAACAACAAATCAGCGGCATAAACTCACTAAGTTGCGAGTTGTTAATTAATAAAAGATCACTGATTGAATAATTAATCACTTAAAACCTTATTTGAGGCATAATTAAACTAAAAAACTTACTAACTTAACCTAAATCACAAAACTAGCTACCTAATAAATGCCTAAATAACTAATATTACACTAACACCAATAAGTCACAGTAACCTATGCACTAATCCAAATATCATAAATCGTCTTTAATCACAATAACAACAAACTTTTCATAAAATCACGACAATGCGCGCGCGGCTCGTCTTGTGATAAAAAAAGTAGGCGTGTGCTCTCCTCAAAGGGCGCCGCTATGCACTGACTGACATAGTTACCGAGTCAAGGACTTTTTGCCGAAAAAAATTCCGCTCACACACACACTCGCAATTTTCTATGCACCACTAATGCATTATTTGCGTAAGTAATATTACTTTTTCTTTATAATTGTAGTATTTTGTGGGAGTGTGCGGGGCGCGTCAGAGTGGGATCGTATGACACCTTTCTCTGTCTTTCAAGCGTATTGAGACGTTGAGAATAGAATCGTAGGTTTTTGCACAGGTTCCTGACCTTACAATGTTTACCTATTATTACGGACTCCGATCTACATCATGTTGAAAAATAAGAAAATGAAAAATAATTTCCTGTGGCTAAAGTAGTCATTGGATTTGATTGATTTTTTGTATACGGGTCAAGAGCATGCCTTTCTTTACGTGGTTTAGAGGAATGTCAATCGTCCTGCTCCACATTGTATACCGTGTTTATACAATGCCTAATCGGTTACTAAAAATTCAGGCTTCTACTTTTATAAACAACGAAGTTATAGGAGGTCGAAAATGGCCTGAACTGGTTCGAGAAAAGGATGGTACGGCCGTGCCGCTTTATTGCTCGACTTGGAGGGGGCACTGTCGTGCCCCCAGATTTATATTTGAGTGAAAGTTTTATTTATTAAAAAAAAGTTGTTAAAAAACTAAAAAACCCGACTCTATAGCAAAAAACAAGCACATTTTAAATTAAACAAAACTTGGAAGCATTTAAATATTAAATTATGAAATGAAAATAAAATGGCGCCTGCTTCCAAGTTTTGTTTAATTTAAAATGTGCTTGTTTTTTGCTTTTTTATTTCCAACTTTTAAGTTCTTTTGTGTTTGTTCTTTCGTTGGTTGCGTAAAATTCTTCGCAGATGATTTAACTTTTGTGTTTGTCTAAAGGATTTGAGACTTTGAATTTTTTTTAAAACAGATAAGTGTCATATATTTTTATAATCTCCTTTTCAAACCCTTCATTTTGAAACCCTACTCAATGGTAATGTATTTTATTTTATTTCCGCGGTGTGGCCCCCAAAATCAGCAATTTTTATTTGTTTTTTAATTTTAATGTAGCCAGTGATGCGCCATCATGACGAATCTAACAACGTATATTTTATTCCAATCCCTTCATCCGTTTAGGAGTTATGAGGGAACAAAGAAACGGACATACAAACATACATACACGCCAAACCCATAACCGTCCTTTTGGGCTTTGCCGCAGTCGGGTAAAAACACATAACCCTTCTTTTGGGCTTTTTGCCGCAGTCAGATAAAAACGTACAAGTTGAAATTATCTATTTAAATGAGAAGTTGCATGAAATGAGCAATTCATAGTAAATTAGTATTTGTACGATTGAACACGATCTATTTGTATCAAAACTTTTTTAAGAACAAAGTAACTCAACCAATAAAAAAAAAGTTTAGCTCACTTGTGAGTAATAGCAATGAAAAAGTCACAGTTTGATTACAGGTGTTATATGCCTTATTGCGGTGAAATTAGAGCCAATTTATGAGCAAAGTGTGTTGGAAAACACTTTTACGCGTAATTGTACACAACGTAGGCAAATCCGCCCCTAAGACGGGTCGTCTAATTGATTTGCCTACGTAGTTTTAGTACCTACTAGTCCTACTTTCGTCTTTCATCTAATACCTATGTAGGTAATTGTAACTGTTCCCTTTTCATTCTTCGATTAAATTTTGTTCCCGATACCACGTCTTCGTTTCCTGTTCGCGGCGGCCGCGGCGCTTCCGTCTCCTAATGAACATCAAATCTTGAATCTTCACATCCCACCAAAGGTTTTTACACGATGTATTCATACACGTAGGAACCCGTGAGGTGATTAGTGAGGTTTGTACGAAGAAGATAATTGGACATAGTGGTGCGTGTTGGCGGAACTGCCATCGATCACCGGCGGCACAGGGCGGCGGCTGCGGAGCACATGCGCGCGAGCCGCCTCGGTGACGTTAACGGTTTGTTTGTTGCCGCCGCAACCGCACCGCCCCACAACGCATTACGCACTTTTTGTCGTAACAGATAGATAGCGTAAAAACGTGTCGTGTCGTGTTTCAGTCGCCGCACCGCCCGCACCGGTTTCACACACGTTTTGACGTTAATTAGATGAGATGTTCTCTTAATGAATTTTATTGTGCGACACCCATTAGCTAATTATTATTTGGTAGCGCGGCGTCAGGCATGCGAGCGGCCGGTGACGCTCGGCGGCGCGGTGGCGCCCGCTGGCTATTTCCGATGTACTCGTAAGTGGGTTACACCTCGTCACGTCGACACTGTCACGTGGTTTCGTGGTTTGCTTAGTGAGAGCTCTCCCGACGATGTCCCCTGCTGCAGTGCTGCACAGCCGCGCGCCGCACCTCGAACATTCAATTATAAATGGCTACCTAACTAGGCAGTGCGGTGCGTCCGCGAAGCGTGACCGGGCGAACGCGATCGGAATGTGAGTGAAGTTTGATGCGGCCAAGTTATTTGGCTCGCGCGATGACATCGACGTCAAGCCGTCACGAGATGATGTCCGCCGGACTCATCAGCTCACGTGACGCTGTCGCACTCTGTCGCATGTCGCATCGACCGGCGCGCGGCTTGCGGCGGATAGTGTCGAACATCGCCGGTCTAACCAAACTGGCGACAAGTTATGTGAAATTACTTTCATTGGAGAGGTTAACTTGTTTGGGCTATGTACCTATCGATATAACGAGGTGACACCGGTCAGCATCCCGTTATGAATCAAACAACGCGCGCGCGCCCTTGTCAATATTGTGATCATCCGCAGGAGATTACTCAAGCTTGTCACCAAGCTTTGAGTGAAGGAACCCAGGAAATCACAATTATAATGTTTAAGTATAAATACTCGTATATTTAAAAAAAAACTGGAATTCTGTGCTTTAAGGCAGGATAAATCACATGTAGCTTTTTTACAGAATGTCTAAATAATGAATTGAACAAATAATTATAAAACACCGAAATAATATATCATTGCGTGGTTCTCGAAAAGACCGTTAACTGTCACACAGACACGCGGTAATCGACTATGTTTTGTCTTAGATAGTTAATCATACCGTAGCCGTAGAATACAATGCACTGTAGATGCTTTTATGAGTATCTATCTTTTTCTTATCTCTCTGAATTTGGCTGTTAACAAAAATCATGTAAAGTGTCTCATGTCCAGATAACTGAAGATCATTAAATGTATGGCGTGTGTACGCTGGCGGGCGGCGGGACTGGCTGGCCATGCTACAATTAACTGCTCGCAGATCCAGCAGCCTCCGGCGAGGGGTAGGGTGAGGGGCCTTGGAGGCGGCGTCCGTTATCGGAATAATTGTCACGGCGATAATATATCTGTGTCGGTCGCCGCGCGATGGTATCAGCGAGCGCGCGGAATTAACACGTCGCGCCGCAACGCGACAACGCGACTAAAACGACTTGCGCTTTGTTCGCTATCGGCCCATCGGCTTTGTCTCACTTCGCCCTATCGTTTATTTATGCGGCGGCGCGCGGTGCAGGCGACTGGCGAGCACGCCGCACATTTCACGCGTTTAGCCGGTAATTGCGGCGCGCTCTTCATAATGGCGCCCAGCGAGTAGCGAGGTGCCTGCACTCGTATGTGCTGTCATACCCGCGTTGCTCTTGTAGCCCACGTCACAAGTGACGCTAATATTATGTCAGTGCGGACATATGCGCGATACCTATGTTGTCATTAAATTTTTAAAAACTAAATTTAAATAATATCTGCCTTTTTACATTTTAACATACGATTGATGATTTAAAATGATTAAACAAACTGTGTCTCTAGACAATTAAAATCTCGTATAAAATTTATGTTAGAGGACCAAGGTACTAACAGCAAGCGATAGGAAACATCAACACGGTCCGTCACTGCGGTTGATGTGTAAGTATGTACTTATAGGTACTTACCTATGCTAATGTAGAAATACTAATGTTGTCAAACTGATTCTGAGATATCTTATTGTACTTTAGCAACTTCTTAAACCTTCCCTAAAATCGAACGACCCTCAACTCAACTGAATGACTGAAATGAAATCAGGGGGCAGGTTAGTGCCCCCGCCAAGACGAGCTAAGTGAAGCGCAAGGGCACTAAAATATATTGTCCTAAGCAACAGTGATGGCGGCCAAACCCAGGTAGGCGCATTACTATGTGTAATTTATTTCATCACCGCTGCTCTCAAAACGCAGAAGGAAAACATCGTGAAAAATTAAAAGACATGTGATATATCTATCAGCCCACACTGGGCCCGCGTGGTGGATTATAGCAATATAGCCGATCCCTCTCCTAGAGAAGAGGCCTGAGTCCCTATAGTGGGAACATTATTGGCTGATGATGATGATGAACTGCCAAAAAGTAGTGAAAACCCAATAAAAACATTTTCACTTAAAATGTTGCCAAGACAAGAGCATGTGGCTCACACGGTCGAAATGTCAGATTTCATGTAGAGCCAAGCTACTAACCTAACTACACGAGCTCTCTACACGTTATTCAAAATATGCGGCTATTTTACATGAAAATGTGGGTGGTAGTGGTATTTTAAACATGAGCCTTGCTGGAGTCGATATTTTGTTATGTGACTATCCTGACAACATGGTGCGTGATAGCTATAGGTACTGGGGCCGCTAAAGCTGGATTTCATATATAATAGGTACAAAAAACATTAAATGGCTTAGCGGATCTCAGTAAAACACGTAAGTAAACTTTGTATTGTCAATGTTTGATAATTAACGAAAGCCTAAATAAAAAAGTGTAATATAAGATGATGATGATGACGTGTAATGTGTGTGTGTGTGAATGTTTGTGCCTTATCGATTACGTCTCCGAAAAATTGTGCAGCGGAACACTTCAGGAAGGAATTCCCTTTTATTTAACCAAGGCTTTCAACACACCCGTCGGGGCTCGGGTTGTTCACAAGATACCGCGGCCTCGACATATAGGGCTAAGAAGGACACATGGGTGGTTTTTAGTCAGTAGAAGTCTGACACTCCCTTTCGCTCTGCCCAAGAGCGGGAGGGGTTATTTGATGAGTTTACACCCGACAAAAAAAAAATGCTTTCAACACAGTGTCTGTTTCTAAACTTCTGTGGGATAGATTGGCGGCACAGTTGGCGCAGTTGCTCAAGCAATGGACTGCTGCGCTACGCTACGTGATCGCGGGTTCGATTCCCGCACGGAACAAATATTTGTATGACCTACAGATAGTTGTTCCGGGTCTGGGTATTTGTGTATGTGAGGTTAAATGTTTGTTTTAAATGATGCGTTCCACGATACAGGAGAAATACCTAGTGTGGGGGGGGGGGGGGAACGTTTTATAAAAAGTAAGAAGAAGAAGAAGAAGAGATCATGTTACGAACAAACATTGGATTTGGTGTTTCCCTATGGAAGTACCTAATCTGAACCTCCTATTACTATAATTTGTAATAGAACGACTTGTGTACAGTAGTTATAATATAAGTATTCAACACGGTACCTTGATATCATTCGCGTTCACCCTTGGATTTAGAGTTTTAATGTTGTTTTTCAGGAAAGTGGCACACACACATACGTATATACACACAGTGGTACCGATACATATTCTGTGATATCAAAGTTGAAAACTACAGGTTTGTAACCAAAGAGCAAGAATGGTACCTTGGGTAAGTCTCATATAATAATCAAAAAAGCATGGATACTTCACCCAGTCTGCATACCATATAGATCATATTTAATTAAAAAAAAAAGATAGGCTAAATTGTTGAGATAAACATGGGATCATATTATTATGTTGCATGACGTGTAAGTAGAAGTTACTTTAATGTTATAACCTTATGAATTTAGGAAATCTTATTTAAGAACAGTTTATTATATTTGTATTCTACCTAAGTATATGTATCTACCTATGTGTGTTACAAAGCACGATGGCATTGTGGTGCTACTCAGTAATTAATAGTCCTTGGCGGCTCCACGCCTAGCTGACCTATCATGACTGCACAGGTAGGGTTGCCATCTAGATTTGTCCTAATTAGTTTGGAGGGTGTCCGGGGCCCGTCTCGGTGGGTAGAGTTTTAATCAGTGTCCGGCTGAAACTTCATAATTATGTGCAAAAGTAAGCGATTTCCTAATGTTTTTGTGAGATACTCACAAAACCGTTGTAATGAGATGATGATTGATGTGGTACTTAGATCAAAATTGGGTTCATACATGTTTAATACAAATATCTTCGGGTTCGCTTTGTTATCTTGCGTCTCGAGTCGAATAATGTAATGCATAATTCTGCATAAAAATGAAAGGTCGAAAGAAAGTAAGCTTGTGATCCAAGGCATAGTGCAACTAGGAACGGTATTCAGTAACATAAAAGACAAATTGAAAAATTGTCAGTCAACATTAACCGAATCCAAGTCAAGTCTGGTGCTGCTAAACAGCCGATGATTGAACGCCTTCCGCCGCACGCCGCGCCGCCCGCGCCGGCACGGTTGCTTGTTGGATTCACACACTCACATCACACACTCACATCACACACTCACATCACACACTCACATCACCTGCAGTTCTGATCTTTTCGAGATGTTTTTTCTTTCTATTTTTTTTATGGAAAAAAATAAATAGCAGGGATGGCAGCCCTATGCATAGGGTAATGCAGTATAAATCGATACATTCTCAAAAACTCACGCTGCGGAGAGAGCAGTGGACCTGTGGTTGGCACCCTGGCTGTACCTGTACCTATACCCAATTAACCAACAATGACCGCTTTTGAGTTACATGAGAACGATCTCCAATAATTGTGTACCCTATCGAAAATACTATAAGTATAGTGTTTAGTCCTGCGTGTCTATTATTTCAACGCTGCAAGTTTACTTAGGACTCAACTGAGTGTGCACTGTTTCAAAACGTCGCGTGTTTTTTACTGTATGTAGGTACCTAAGTAAGTCGATATCTCCCTTATCGAATGTGGTACAATTTATTAGTTTTTGGAGCAGAGCTCGGCGGCTGGACGAAACACAACATACGTCAAACACATGAAACTGCCATAGAAATGGTACGCGGGGCTCGGGTAAAACAGCGCCCGGATTATCAGTCAGTATAGTGTAAGTCAATATTGGCGCGGCTATTATCTGCCGGAGCCCGAGGGGCCGGCAGAGGGCGCAGGGCGACGGTGCGAGGGGCGCGGAGCGGGTGGGCGGGGCCGGAGGCTGCGCTGACGCTATCTGCTCGATATAATTATGTTTCTTACGTGTCGCGTATAAGGCATGATGGTGTATTGATACAGACGCAAGAAATATCATGCTCTAATGATATCGACACGATTCCTTGAACCGATCCGCGCACAGTCCACCTTATTTATAAATTATATCTAACGCAAAAAAACCGCCAGTGTATATTAATGAACGAATTAAACGACTCTATTTATGTTAGTGCCTGCTGCCTGTGGAGAAATGATGTTTGCATAAGTAATGAACTATGAATGACTCACATCATATACTCATACTTACCAATTAGTTTCACTGCACTATTGTGTTGTAGATAAGTCTAAGGTATATACGTTTTTGGATATTAAGTCCGTCCGATAGATTTCCAAAAAATATTGGACATGTATTTTTTCTTTTTTTACGTAAACAAACAATGAAGACGATACAGTGCTTTGAAAACTCGTGTGACGTCATTTTCTGAGACATCAGTATGACATCTCTCTAATCTTTGAAGCGTTTTTAACTTCGTCAATTTTGATTGATTTGATAAAACAAAAAAATATACGTATCCAATATTTTTCGATAATCTAACAGACGGACTAATAATTAGAATGATATATTTAGAAGTCAGTAAACATCCCTATTGCCTGGCACACTACCTCCGCACTTTAAATAGTTAACAATGTTCATCTGTATACAGACTTGTGCAGCATACTAACTTATGTTTCTTTGTGTCAATAAACTATTTTATTATTATTATTTTAATGAATATTATGTGCTTATACCAATATTACCATTGTTTACGTAAGTATGGAAAGGGGGGGGGGGGGGGGGGGTGAGAGCTTTGATTACTTTTTGCCGACAAGGGGGAAGGGGTGGTAAATCATTGAAGTAAATGGTCTAGAACAAAAAAATAATCGCAGTGGTGGGGAGAACAAGTGACCTTCGTTTGCGTTACGGGTACTTTTACACTCTTTGTACTTAATTACTTATGTTGCGTCCCACACTAAGATACTACCCATCTTTCATAGAAACAAAGACATGCATCTGGTCTTTTTCTATCGTCGTGTGCTATCGTCGTGTGCTAAGCCATTACCTACTTCTATAGAATAATACAAAACGTCGGACCCTTTCAAGTTAGGAGAACATTGTTCATGTGATTGCTTCACAACAGTTTCGCGAGAGCTGTTTGATATAAAGCAGGTCGCCAGTGATACGGGAAATGTAATTTTCACGGTTAATGAAACTGTAAAGGCAGTGCCGGGGTCTCCCCGGGTGCTCCCCCCCTTCCTCGGTTGTAACCTCCCCCCTCCCCCAAAGGGAGAGCCGCGCGGCGTACCGCGGTGCCCTCTCACTTCATTTTGAGAATAAATTCATCACGGGCGTCGCTCACGACAAGCTCACATTTCACGTTCACCCTTCACACACACACACAACATCGCGCGGCTCGCTTGTACAATAAGTTACACATCACGCACATTAACTTTTCGTCAGTATTATGAGCGGGTTCTAAGCTTGCTGCAATGTTTAAAGTCACGTAGATACATATCGTTCACAATTCACCGATCTCGTGGATATTTCCTTTTAAACTGCAATGAGGGGACTCCGCAGAAGAGAGGGAGTTTCTTCGGACAGGACAGATGCGTATAGTAACCCCTAAACGAGCCCTTCACCTGTATTTCAGGGGTCGGTGTTCAGCTATGGGTTCAATATTTTTCTATATTTCTAAAAGCTTTGCAAGTGTCAGGTTGACCGCCGAGGTTATTACCATTTGGTCACACATACAATACTTACTACTTATTTATCAGCATATAAAAGCGTTCAGGCACAAAGGGCGTGCTCGCTTACAACATAATATAAGGGTTAAGTTTTAATCATTTGGGTACGTATCCATAAAAAGAAAAGGCTTGGGTATGTTTTAACGCCTACCAGAAAAGAACCTATTACTACCAAAAAATTCGAAATTCCTGCCAGAATGGATAAATGCTCACCAAATTGTGTTTCGGATAAAGGAAATAAAGGAAAAAGGAAATTAACCTATTTTCCTTTTTATTCTTTACCATAAAGATTTATACCTAAACGCCTTTAGTTCGCCTTTACTTCAGACCAAATATAATATTTTAAATTATCGATAAATATCTTTTACCAATATTTTATTTCACGACTTTTAATATCTAGTCAGTTTTACTGAGACAACATACTACTTAACATGAATCCCCGAAGGGTGAGGCAGAGGTGTACCTAACTAGAGCCTAATGGTACACCCACGTACGGCCAGTAATATTTTAAATCCCATGGTAGGCGGTAAGCCTTCAGCCTATTGCCAACAACTGGGCACAAATCCAAACTCCGGGGCTGCTATTGTGAAATTCCTGATGGAAAAACCGAATAACACGTTGCCTGGACCGAGAATCGAATCCAGGACCACATGATCAGCTTTCCGGTTTTTGACCACTAGACATAGAAGACTAGGAGTTAATAGTCAAATTAGAATTATTTGCTAGTAAGTAGTGGCAACGCATTAATCAGTTTGAATTCATCTATTCGGTGTCCGACGAGCACTTCACTTTATTGTTTCACTCTACGCAATAACGCGACAATGTGTGAAGAGATTTCAGTATAAAGGGTGTAAAAGTACCCTTAACGCAAAAAAAGGGCACTTGTTCTCCCCACCACTGCGATCATCCAAATTTTGCACAGCTGTTTTTGTAACAGCTTTTCAGGTTATAACTTTACTTTAATTACCTCCATGACCGTTTACTTTTCAAAGCATCCACTAGCACAATATTCTAAGAGTGCTGCATTGAGTTTTACCGTAAAATATGATTTTTGGCCCCAACAAAAAATCGTTTCCCAGCAAAAAAAAATGCGAAGGGGTACTTAGTTTGACGCACAGAATGCTTGGTTGACGTATGTGTGAAGGGTTAATTTAGGTACACCCTGTATTTGTCAACACTGATCGGATCCTGAAATTTTTATCACTAGCGGGAAATTAAATTATCCCTTAGTATGTTTAAAAGTAGTGTCCGACCGAAACAGGATTTTGAGCCGAAACCGAAACTTATTTTTATACATAGACAGTTAACACGTGTAAAAAAATATAATGCAACAATTAAAGTATGGCACAAACTTTTTAAATAATAAGGACAAAATTTTTAAATATTACTAGTAACTTTATTTGTTTGTGTAATTTCAAAAAAGAAAATAAAACTAAGCATCTCGCGTACAAAAGGGAAAAAATACGATATCAGTCATGTCGCATTTTTGCATTTTTTTTTTTAGAATAACGGGTGTTTAAATTATCGGTACCTACTTACAGAATTTAATCCAATGTAACGACAGTGGTAAAAAATAGACAGGAACTGATTCATTATTTTATTCGGACAGAGTCTCGACTTACAGGTTTCACAATCGAGCGCGACAAGACCTCGAAACTGAGCTTACAGGGCATTATATAGACTGATATCCCCACCGGAGGCATCCGGTAGTTATGGCGGTGTCTTCGCTTGACTGTGATTGGCTCGCGAGTCGTTGCCCGTCATTGGCTGGCTAGAGTGGCATGGCTATGGTATGCTAGAGTGGCATGGCTATGGTTTGCTAGAGTGGCATGGTTATGGTTAGCTGTCATTGGCTGGCTAGGGTGGCACGCTGTGAGCAGGCTGTTGTAACATTCGGCCGTCCTGGAACAATTGCTCCCGCAATGGAAACAAGAAAACAGTGATTACAAGTCAGCTCAGAAAAACCAAGTTAAAATGGGGCAATAGACCTCTCAGGAGATTTATGAAATCTTCGGTTTTCAATTGTCCGTTCACACTATTGGTGCTATCAGACAAAAGCACTGCTACGATATGTTACAGCGGATACTAAACCTGTAAACCCGTTGTATCATATAATATGACCTTTCACACTTCTTAGTTTATGTCAATCATTACCTAACTCCTCAATATCACTTAATGTGGGCCAGAAAACCAATCTTCTAACAAACAAGAGTTAACCTGGCTCGCCCCCTATAGCATGGGACTTTAAGCTGAAGTAAAAGGAATAAATGCCTAGGAAGATTTGTAGTAGGTACCCACTTGTACTAATTATTATGGACAAAGATGTAGGAAATGCTTAGTACCAACAATTTTTAACGACATACCTTACGATTTAGAAAATAGCTGTACCACGAAAATGTCTTTTAAAATAAATTAGGGAAGTTTGTTTTTAACACCTATGTAAAAACCTCATTAATTAAAGTGCTTCAGGCTTCACCGCTATTAATTAAAGTGTTTTAACGCAACTTAAATGTTATAGCATTACGTTATAGTCAACTTTTGTGTTCAATAAATGTGTTTAGTTGTAGGTAAAAGTGTCGTTGTTATTGATGGAAACGTACTAACAATTTGTTACATTTAAATTAAATATAACTGTTTTACAGTATGGCAGAAGTAATATACCTTGTAACACGGATGTAACCATGAATAAGCACTTTTTAATTCATTTCAATTTACTAGCGAAATGTGTGTGTACTCATGAGTATACCTCTGCCTAACCCATTGGGTATTACATGCGTGATGTTAAAAGCATTTAAGCCGCCAGTAGTCATCGCCTGGCGCCAAAGTACATAATCATAGTTTTTTTTTGTAAATCACACTATTAACATATTTCCTTTCCTTTTATTTTATTTTTTTGCCTTGTTACTAAGTTTACTAACCCTAGTCGTTAAGTTATTTTGTTGTTACTAACACTATGGACACTTGTCTGAATTAAAGAGTTTGAATTTGAATTATCATTTTTCACCTTGTATCTAAGTTACGTCCCATTTCTTTCCAGCTATTCTAATCTGAGATAACCCTACCGCGCCTAGATTGCACTGGTTTAGAAACCCGATCTGGGATAAATCGTAAGACTTATAGGTACCCGGTAGTAATATTAACAGTATTATAAGAACTCCTTAATATCTGCGATATTAAAAACATGAAACACTTTTCATGTAAGAAAAGATAAATAAACTGTTTTGCCAAACTATCGGATGAAGAAACGGAAGAACCAATTTAAGTTAATTACATCATACCATTAAACGCACGCACACACACATGCACTCACACATATATAATTCTTAGCGTGTCGATGGCAAAACTTCATTACTTATACACACTAACACACTACACACGAATACGTTTTTCTATTTTTCCAATATAATTTTATGTGTTTAAAGCTATTAAGTACTAATGTTACGTTAATGCAACTCTGGCCCCCAAGATACCCACAGGCGCAGCCTCGTTTCTGGACATCATGTATTATCAGAGCTAAGTTAGATTTAGAATTGGATGTCATAACCCTCTTTCCTACATTATCCCCTTTACAGTACGCACAATGTAAACATGACGTCACATAATAATATTTACTTCTAAATCGGGTTATTTTTGGAAATCAGAAATTTTGTTGATATTTATAAAATTCAGAACTTCGTTTTACTCCTTGTTATTGTCATGATGCATTTTGTAATATTTTCCATCGCGCGAAGTTTGTCACAACTCACACAACTAATCTGGTACCGTAAAGGTTTGTTTACGTTATAGCCTACCATCAACGATTACACAATTACGCACTATAGGTATCTGTACATCCACTTCGCAGTAAAACAATAAGTACTACTTTTCGGCTTTTCATCTTGTCATTGCACAGTACTGAACTAATCGTTTACTTCTAAATGGTACACAATAAACGGCATCTATCGAACGATCTACTTACCTAAGGCAGAACCAAAGATAGGCATAGACTTTGACTTTGGCTTCAGTTTTAGCTTGCTTGGGCTTTGGCTCATCGGTCACCATAGTGAATAGTAATATCGGGCAATACATGGCATAAGATCATGTTTAGTCATTGTATCGCGTACTGCAGTACATTCCGAATTACATGGACATTTTTACATAATACATAATACGAAATCTTAGCAACAATTTCATCACTGCAAGGGATTCAAGCCCAAAATCGTGATAAACACTCTTTCTGACTTGTAACGCGACTAAACTAAAAGACAGGGCGCAAACTACCGTCAATCTACTTTATAAAAGATACCTGCAATACCTGCAATACGTATGAATTTCTGTTGGAAAACTAGGATCGTACCTAAATAATCACTAATACCTATAACATTTTTTATTTTATTTACATAACATGATTATGTGACTTGCCTCATACCCACATCGTATTCTTTTTTGTTAGTTTGTTATACGGGCGAGCTATTATTGCTAAATTATGAATGGACTTTCTTTATTAACTAGATAGAACTAGATAGAATAAACTGACGCACTTCGTTTACATTACTCGGGATGAGAAATTAAGACGATCAACTTAAATTAACCTGGTTGAATGCCATCAGATGATGTTTTATATCGTAATTAAGAAATATATGTAAAAATTAACAGTTCCTCATATTTAATTTTAAGTTCCTCGTTTTCAATTTGTCAAGAACTATATCCAATAAGTCTAAAACTGTTTGAATATCGGCTGGCGGTAGCAAGAGATCGCCAAGGAATGCTATCTATATCTCTGATAATAGTTTAATAAAATTATTGTAGCTATTTATAAGTATCTGATCTACATGATTTACTTTGGAATTGTTATTGTTGGATAATCTAATGCGCACTTGAACTAAATATGTACATCTAAAGTTCTCAACTCCTTAGTACACAACTAGTAACTACTCGTAAAACATTTTTTGTACCGAGATAATATACTGATTAAGTGACTATGATTATATTTACTTAACGGGCTTACCAAATTATTTTGTCTACGATTCGCATAATTATCAACTCATGGGGCACTCCATGGTAAAACACATTCGGCTTATATATTTGGCTAATGGCATTTGGCTAATTTGGCAAATATTGGCATGTTTACTGACCTTGTTATTTATGCATGGTTCCTGGCAGCTCTCAGCGTGAAGTAGGACGGTTCCTTCCTTCCATGTTCTTGGTTGCTGTTGACAAGCTTTAGGTAGTCTTAATTTACCGTAGAACCGTTGCTGGCAGAGAGATGGATACTTCTTGTAACTCAAAGTGTCTCACAGGTGGTTACTGGCCGCAGTCTTCGTTTTCAAGGTCAAATTATGGAATGACCAATGCGATACTGAGGGTAGGCGCTTCGTGTTCCATCCAGATTGTGGCCTGCTTTTTCAATTTGTGCCCTGTGATACTGGGATGGGAGACAATATTTTCCTTGCAGGCGGTGTGCATCAACGTTTTTCGTTTGAATTTTCAGACCTCGTCCTCCACAGTAGGTGACCGTTGACTTTTAAGTAGCAGAGCGTCGTTTTATCGTAGGTTTTTTTTTTTATTCGATACCACTTCTGACTGTAGCGACAGTGGTAAAAAATAGACAGGAACTGATTCATTATTTTATTCGGACAGAGTCTCGACTTACAGGTTTCACAATCGAGCGCGACAAGACCTCGAAACTGAGCTTACAGGGCATTATATAGACTGATATCCCCACCGGAGGCATCCGGTAGTTATGGCGGTGTCTTCGCTTGACTGTGAATGGCTCGCGAGTCGTTGCCCGTCATTGGCTGGCTAGAGTGGCATGGCTATGGTATGCTAGAGTGGCATGGCTATGGTTTGCTAGAGTGGCATGGTTATGGTTAGCTGTCATTGGCTGGCTAGGGTGGCACGCTGTGAGCAGGCTGTTGTAACACCAACAAAAATAGGGTAGTTGACAAAAAAAACTAATTAGTCCGTCAGATAGATTTCCATAACACCGCACTGCATTTTTTTTGCGTGTAGTAACGTCAAAAGATCAGAATGATTATTGACGCGTTTTATCTTCCTCAATTTTTATTAATTTGATAAAACAAAAATATACGTCTCTAATATTTTTCGATAATCTAACTGACGGACTAACCAGAATCATATTTTGTTTAGTCAGGAAACATCCGTATTACAAACAAATTAGTTACGTTTGAATCATAAATCACAGGTCCCCATAGGTCCCAGGTACCTATCTTCACACATCTTTTAAGTGTTACATTAATTTCTACGTAAATTCTTATTGTTCTAGGGATAACTCAACAGAACCAAGTAAAATATGTTATGAATTCTGTTCTATAACAACTTACAACCTATTTATTTTCCACTGTAGTACAGGACTCTATAATTAATGCCATAAAAATAAGCCATAAGTAAAAACAAATACTTGCCTAATTTTTGATCGATAAAAAGCCTCATAACCTTTTTTTTTTTGGCGGGTGGAAAATCATCAAATAACCCCTCCCGCTCTATGTTCCTTCTTAGCCCTATATGTTGAGGCCTCGGTAACTTGTGAACAACCTGCAGCCCCGACGGGAAGCCTCATATAACCTCAAATTATTATTACGATCGCACCGGCTAGCGAATTCAATTGTCAATCACATTCACTCACTTGAAGTTAGCCGAATGATGCGTAACCATTCACGTACACCTATAGAGTTTCGGCGGGGCCAAAGGTTCGGTGAATTATTGGCCGAAACCGAAACTGCGGCCGAAACTAGATTTTATAGCCGAAACCGAAACCAAAACCGAACCTTCGGTGGAATTTGTAGCCATAACATCGTCGTCAGCGAAACCGCGGGCAAAGCTATAGAATGTTCATCAATAAGCCATCCATTGAAAGATACAGAAATCCTATTAATTAATATGTATTCTAAACGCGAAAGTTTGTAAGTATGGATGTTTGTAATTTTTACGTAAAAACTACTGAACGGATTTCGATATTTGGTACACATACGTTTAAGTATAACCTGGACATAGGATAGTTTTTATCCCGATTTTATCTTCCCGCGGGATAATTTTCGAGTTGTATCGGGTGAAGCCGCTGGCAACAGCTAGTATTACAATGATTTTGCAGTCTAGTATTACAATGAGTTTGTTGGCTGCTTCCCGCCACATGCACATTAGGAACGTGTGAACGATGTTCACGAACGTGTACGAGTAATACTGGACTGCTGGCTACGGTGTCTGTCGTGACATGTTGGAACATTTGAACTGTGAGCATTGCACGGATTACATCCACTAATCCGAGTTCGAGTGGCAACGTAAACACTTGTAGAGTAGTGTTTGTTCAGCAGCGCGCGGCGCGTGCCGGGAGCGGCCGCCGAGCGGTGAGCCCGCCAGGATTAGCGCCAGATGTGTAGCTGTGACTCTGTGACACGGCACGGATTACGAGGTGCTAAGCTGAGGGTTAAGCCGTGACAGGCTCGGCTCGATCCGCCTAATAGTCGACTATCACCTCTTTATGGCTTTACTGACAACTTTGCTATACGTGTCCTTGTTAATGGCCACAGTGGAACAGCCGCGAGGCATCAGCGTCCTTTCCTGTACCTTTAATTAGATTGAAGATGAATATTAGGTACTTACCGTTTCTTATAGAAACACATCAGTAAACCAGGGCCAATCATATATGCCACATTTCACATATCATTAAAAATTCAACCTTGTAACGGCAACCATAATATTTATTTTTTCCAAGTTAGAACTGCACAATTGCTGAACTTTTTTCAATCACGATTACATATTATTTGTTGTGTTGTGTTGTTTAGATTATTATTTTATTTTTGAATCATCTGTTTTGACGTTACTGTGGACACTTTTATTGTGTACATCTTGCTACATCGTTCTCACATATAATATTCCATCTCAACTCGAATGATGTAACCAAAGTTTTGTAACAATATTCTGATTTAAAAGAGTGTCCATGGAGTTTCTTGCCCGTTCTTGTCCATACTTAGATCTACGCTAGTGAATGGGCAACCACAGTACAGTTATTATGCCTTGTGACTGGAAATGTAGCTTAGTTTATTTTGTATTTGTTTCGACTATTCAAAAGTGCCTGTAACTGGCCTACTTGAAATAAATGATTTGATTTTGTTATAGTGACAAAAAATAGGGTTTTACGATATAATTAAGTACTTTCTGACTGAAACTGAGATGTCAAATGATGTTAATTTTTTTATCGTTTTCCCAAGGGTTATAGTAATTGTTATATTATTATGTATATGTTACGGTAATTGTGATTAATTGAAAATTATTAATAATTTTCGATCATTATTAATTAGGTACTTACTTTTCTAGGCTAGAAAAAAAAAGTAGTTAAAAAACTAAAAAACCCGACTGAAAAGACTGAAAAGCAAATAACAAGCACAATTTAAATTAAACAAAACTTGGAAGCAGGCGGGGTTTATTTGAATATTAAATACATAATGAAATGAAAATGTTCTTTTGTGTTTGTTCTTTCGTTGGTCGAGTAAAATACTTTGCAGATAATTTAACTTTTGTGTTTGTTTATGGAATTTGTGGCTTTGAATTTATTTTAAACATATGTGTCATATATTTTGTAATCTCCTTTTATAAAACCCTTCATTTTGATACACTACTCGATGGTAATGGATTTTTTAAGTCATAAGTCATAAGTAATTTATTTCGAAACAATAATACATTGTGTAGAAATTTTGTAAAAAAATAGTATAAAAAAGTACAATTAAAACATTACAATCCAAAGAAATGTGTAAAAAACAATAAGTAACTCAATAACTGACGATAATAGTTCACATTCAATTTAAAAACAATGAATAACATAAAATAAAAATGACAAAAAAGGAAACACAAAAACTAAATTGTTAAATATCATCTAAATTTTTTGTCAATTATCAATTAAAATAGAAAGTCAAATAAAAATAAAAAATAAGGTACAAATTGCTATAAAAAGGTCAGTCATAATAATTATGTCATCTCAATGTAAAATAAAAAAGAACGAAATAATAATCAACATATAATTTTAAATTAATTCCAATAATAATATTACGGCTATGGCTTATCATCCAGGTACTCAACTACACTCTAGTAGCCCTTCCTCAATAAATATGTCTTTAACTTGTTTTTGAATAAGTTTGTTCTGTTTATGCTTTTAAATTCTAGGGGAAGCTTATTATAAAGAAATACTGATTGATACCTAGGACTGTGATGAACCACGTTCATTTTCGGTTGGATTGTGTGAGGCAAGTCCTTTCTACGCGTATTCACTCTAACTTGTCGTTGGTCATTAGTTTCAAATTTGTGCAAGTTCTTAACAAAACTGGTAAGCAGTACCAATATATAAAGGCATGGCGCCGTCAAAATATTAAGTGAAATGAAGTGGTATCTGCACGAATCCGTCTGTTTTAAGCGGAGCATTGTCCTTAAGGCTCGTTTTTGAATTATAAATGCCGAGTGAAAATTATACTTATAACTATTGCCCTAAAACTCGATACTATATCTAAGTTTAGACTCAACCAAGGCAAAGTATACCATCCTAAGCTGAGCCAAAGTCAGTTCCTCCCTCAGGCTTCGGATTGCATAGCATGCTGAGCTAACAGACTTCGTTATAGACGTTGTCTCAACCTTCCAGTTCAACAATGCATCAATGTGAACACCGAGAAATTTTACATGGTCAACCACTTCGACTTTGCTGCCACATGACAAAACCTTAAGACTAGCTTTGTTATGAACGTTCGACTTGAATAGAACACATTTTGTTTTGTTTACATTGAGCTTAAGATTATTTGTAGCAAACCAGTGTTCAAAAGCCTTTAATAAGTTATTAATTTTAAGTTCCAAATTATTTAAGTCATTAGCAGATACTATTGCATTAGTGTCCTCCGCAAAAATAACGAGCTTGGTGTCTGTGATACGTTTGTTTATGTACTCAATTAAATCATTAAGAAATAATATGAAGACAATTGGCCCTAGAACGGATCCCTGAGGGACACCGCGGAATACCATCATTAAATTGGATTTCAAAATTTTTTGCTCTTCATCCACTACCGTCTTAATCTCTATAAATTGGCGCCTATTATGCAAATAAGATCGAAACAGCTTCAGAACATTCTCCCTTATACCGTAGTGTTCCAACTTGGCCAGCAAAATTTCATGGTCCACCGTGTTGAAGGCAGAACTCAGGTCCAGAAATACACCTGCCACCTTATGTTTATCATTAAGATTGTGAATGACCTCATCGACTAATGCTTCAACAGCATCGGCGGTTCCCAATGATTTTTAATAGCCAAATTGGTGTTCATTTAGGATGCTATGCATTCGTAAGTGTTGCATAAGCCTTATATATAACCTTTTCAAAGATCTTTGATAGTACAGGCAATAGGGAAATAGGCCTGTAGTTACCAGGATCCGTTTTTGAACCCTTCTTAAAAATTGGAATGACTCGTGCAATTTTAAACTGATCAGGGAACAGGCCTTCGTCAATACAGTTATTATAAAGTGATGCAAGGGGAGTAGTCAGGGGAATCTCGTCATAGCCTGTAGACGGTTTATTGACCATCTTTTTAACTAAATTGAAAATTTCAAGAGGTGTGACTACCTCAAAAGTCATGTTAGAGTCTACTCTGCTGACGCTTTCAGTCAGATATTCAATTGCCAATTTATGATCACACGCTTTGAGGTGAACATTGTTATCGAACCTTTTTGAAAAAATGTTAGCTACATCTACACCGTTGTTAATTATTTGGTTGTCAACTTTGAAAATAATTGGGTCATCGTCAAGGTTTTTCGTGGCATTTCGCTGTCGATTTACTATTTTCCAAATCATCTTACTAGAATCTGATGCCATTTCTATTTGTTTTCTGACACTGTTTCTTTTAGCACATCAGCTTAACACTTTCCTATACGTTCGAATATACTTGTTTCGATATTCAACAATCGAATTGTCGCATTGCGTCTTATTCAAAGTATTTAAGAAACGTTTTACTTTACTAGCTATTCTAATCCCGTTGGTTATCCATTTGGAACCCTTACTTTTATTAATATTAACCCTCACTTTGTGCTTGTTAAAGGTTTTAGAGTGTTATTCCCTGAATTTACTTATAAATGTGTTAATACCTGTGTTCCAGTTTGCCTCTAATACCTTGTTCCTAAACTCCCCTATTTTTTCGTCATTATATTTTGTTTTCCAGAGACGAAGATAATATGTTCGCTTCTTATACTCAACTTTTTCCAGACTTAGTGTACAGAATAGGCCCGCGTGTCCGTCTGACAACCCATTGTGATCCACGTTAGTGTAGTCAACGAAACTGTCAGGTAGGTTAGTCAGAATATTATCAATACATGATTCAGAATTATTTCTTTTGAATCCACGATATGGCTCCCAAAACCAGCATTTTTCTTTGTTTTATAATTTTTATGTAGCCAGTGACACTCGCGCCATCAAGACGAATCTAACGAAGTATATTTCATTCAAATCCCTTCACCCGTTTAGAAGGTATGAGGGAACAAAGAAACGGACAAACATACACGTCAAACACATAACCCTCCTTTTGGGCTTCGCCGCAGTCGGGTAATAACATGCAATATAATTGGCTTATGATGCACATCATGTTGTACCATAGTAGTTGATCGGTTGCGTCTTCGAGCTCGGCGACGCGCGACGTGAACTGTGTGGACAGTACAGGCACATAGGTAAATCAAAGCTGAAATGGCTCAAAAGCCCATTCCAGGCATTTATATTGTACCCAAAAGAAACAGGCTTATACTTAATACATAACAATACTTTTTTTTTTGAGGAGCTCGTGGCTTAATAATAACTGCCACTCGGATCGATATTTAGGTTAAGCTTGCCTGGGTTGGTCTGTGGATGGGTGACCGCCCATTACATACCGTGTTTCCTCCGTGCCGCGGAAAGCACGTTAAGCTGTTGGTCCCGGCTGCCATTATAGATCTTTGGCAGTCGTTACAGGTAGTCAGTCAGACCTTAAAGTCTGACAACCAGTCTTAACAAAGGGTATCGTATCGTATTATTACCTAGTATTAACTGGGTTGTGGAGGTCAGATAGGCATCCGGTTTGACTGGAAGCCGACCGAGCCGAGGCTAGGCAGATGATGACTTAAATACTTTTTGTTTGTTTGATAGATTGTTAGTTACAAAATATGATGTGATGTGATATAAGTAGTCTTTGATTACAGGCATCGATATTATTTCTTTAATTTCTTCGTTTAAACAAAGCGGAGTGACAAAAGGTTTACATATTACCGGATAATTTTATAATTAAGTCCTACTTAATTATAAAATTATCTGGTAATATGAAAACCTTTTTCTACTTAATTCCGATTGCTTTTTCATTGTCTCGTTGTTATTATCCGCAACAGTCATTCTCGGTAGATAGATCCGGTCCGCAGTCTCCCGGAAGAGTATGGAGCAAGCCCGGCGCGGCGCGGGCCGGGATCGGAACCGCGCGGAGCATTCATCACAGGACATAATAGGCGGAGCAGCGGTTATTTACAGCATCCCTGCAGAGAGCATTGTCACTACCGAAACAGATAGCCGTAAATAGAATAGTTCAAGTAGTTCTAAGCATGTTTGTAACTCCGCAGTACGCGCGCCGGATTTATTCGTACAGCCAGCATCGACGTTGGTTTAACTACTCATGCATTTTTGCTGTTTTGGTCAGCGTTTTGGGAAACTGAAACAGATGGATAATGCGGTTACTTTAACGAATTACCTGGAAGTGTCACTAATTGTGTTGTTGTGCAAACAGCGGGTACCGCGGGTGTCAACTGCGGGTACAGTTGACACCCGTATCATGTAAATGGGCCACCTCGGTGTTGCCACTATTATTATTCAACTATTCTAAGTATCTAATGTTCGCACTGCATTATGTATCGGCAGAGGTGCGCGCGCGTGTTTTTTGCACGCCCCTCTCTCTGCACATACCGGCTTCTTCTGCGCGCGCATAATCATTACGCGTTACCATTTAAGACACAATCGATCGCATTTTCAGAATCATCAGCGACAGACCGGGTCTGGTACCGCGCGCGGTATGGCGCGGTGTCACGGCGCACATTAGCCGCGCGACGTACTTAAATATGCAACACTAAAAATACGACTCGCGACATTTACCTTTGTATTTAATCCGGGACTAAATCAAGCGGTCCGCAGCCGCCTACAAATAACGTACAATAAATCCCCGAAGAATGCGCGTTTTGTTGCGGCGCGCGTTGTCGCCCTAATCTCACGAGACCGTTCTACACATTTGGCTATCCGCTGCGCGTATTGAGATATGCGCCGATCGTTAAACGCCCACTCGTACACATTATTCACGATGCACCTAATTCCGTCCGCGTCGGTTTAGTCGCCGTAAGTAAGTAAGTACTGTTTAATGGAATCTGATCAGTCGTTTATCTTGATGTCACGGATGCTGGCGGGAACGTCTTGTTGCCGCGCTCGTGTACGTGTACAGATGATGCTCTATCGCCATTCCCATTCATACCGTGTTCAACTTCGCCAAGAACTTTGATTCAAATTCTCACCAAATTGATTTGATTATTTCTTCTGAGTAGCTGGTTTGGAAGGTTGGTGCCGAGTGCATGTAGCGCGGGTGTAGTGCCGCTAGCGCTGGTCGCAGGCGTGGTGCCGGCCGCCGATACATCTCGCCGCTGACATGTTTACGAGCGAGCCCCTCTCCCGCAGCCCCCGCACGACCCCCGCCTCCCTTGCCCCGCGGCTTCTTATTGCATTGCGCGGGCGCCGCTCGAGAACAAATAAATTAATTTAAATGGAGGAAACGTCGGAGTGCGACACAAAGTGAGCGGCCCGCCTGAAAACCCTTCACCCCCCCTCCCACCACCGAGCGAGCGCTGATATGTTTATTGTATTATAACTACTGGACAAGCAGTTCAAACTCGAAGCTGCCCGCTATGGATTTATAGCGGCTAATAATTATTATCGCTGTAAATCTATTGGTGGCTGCAGTGTGCGCACTGCATCATCTCCTCACTGTACACTGAGCAGTGACACGCAGTCAGCAGTCAGCAGTCGCACACACGTCACGTGGCTTGTGTACCTACTACTCGCACCACCTGACATCCTTCTTAGCGTTTTGATAGCAATCTTCTTAGCGTGTTGATAGCCATCTTCTTAGCGTGTTGATAGCCATGTTCTTAGCGTGTTGATAGCAATCTTCTTAGCGTGTTGATAGCAATCTTCTTAGCGTGTTGATAGCCATCTTCTTAGCGTGTTGATAGCCATCTTCTTAGCGTGTTGATATCAATCTTCTTAGCGTGTTGATAGCAATCTTCTTAGCGTGTTGATAGCAATCTTCTTAGCGTGTTGACAGCAATCTTCTTAGCGTGTGATAGCAATCTTCTTAGCGTGTTGATATCAATCTTCTTAGCGTGTTGATAGCAATCTTCTTAGTGTGTTGATAGCAATCTTCTTAGCGTGTTAATAGCAATCTTCTTAGCGTGTTGATATCAATCTTCTTAGCGTGTTGATAGCAATCTTCTTAGCGTGTTGATAGCAATCTTCTTAGCGTGTTGACAGCAATCATCTTAGCGTGTTGATAGCATTCTTCTTAGCGTGTTGATATCAATCTTCTTAGCGTGTTGATAGCAATCTTCTTAGCGTGTTGATATCAATCTTCTTAGCGTGTTGATAGCAATCTTCTTAGCGTGTTGATATCAATCTTCTTAGCGTGTTGATAGCAATCTTCTTAGCGTGTTGATAGCAATCTTCTTAGCGTGTTGATAGCAATCTTCTTAGCGTGTGATAGCAATCTTCTTAGCGTGTTGATAGCAATCATCTTAGCGTGTTGATAGCATTCTTCTTAGCGTGGTGATAGCCATCTTCATAACGTGTTGATAGCAATCTTAAATTACTCAGCCCAGAACTTCAATACCTTCGTGGGACTGTCTCTTGTAAATAAGTAGAGTAAAGTAAATTTTGACGTTCGAAAAGTGCTGATTATCAGCCTAATTTGAATAAATGACTTTTGATTTTGATTCGCATCAGACATCAGGGAACGCAGGACACCATCTCATAACGTGTCTAATCTAATTTTTTATTCTTACAGCAAAGTAAACCCCTATGCAAAAAGTCATATATCAGTCCACTGTTGCCTCACCGGGTGAAATGCTAGGTGTCCTCGACTAACTGAGCAAGTGTTAGAGAAACAGTAGAATGTAAAATCAGAGACTGGGACCGGAGCGGTTGTACTCTTGAACATATTATATGACATCACTGCGAGTGCGACAACACACGATGTTTGAGCTGTAAAACAGACAGTATGGTATGGTGCTGTGACATGTGTCGTGTGTAGCTAGAGATAGCGAGAGGGACACGTGCGCAGGCGCGCGTGATAAATCTCTCGCGTCGCATAAATCCGTCGCGCACGTAAATATAAACTATGTGAGTATTGTCAGCATTGTTGCCGCTGCTTGCACGCCGCGCGTTGCATCGACGTGAATGGGACGAGTAGCGCTGCACGGCTCGTTACGCCACCGTACGACGTGCATACTATTGGTAAAGCTCTTCGTATGTAGACACACATACACTGGCATATAGTACTACAATAACATAACTATTTAGATCATTAGCTATGTACAACTGATAGAGTCATGTATCATCACAACTGTGTGATACTGCGTCCTCGTATAATGAATTCGGCGACAAGATTCACTGCCCATAAAGTATTGCATTGGCATTTGATATGCGAACACGGAAACAAAGCGACACCTAGTATGAGCACAGTAGATACCTGTCCAGTTGAGTGTTTATAAGTTGCAGCTATTTGTACGGAAGCGCCATGTTTGGACGTGACCTCAGCGACGGCGGCGCGTAATTACCTGTCGCTCAATAATTGAGGAATGCACACAAGTACAGATCGTGTCGCCAGTTTAGCATGGAGCTCATGGAATTCATTCATTCTATTCACTTAGTTATGACACAGAACAATGACTATAAACCAGTTAGTAGGTGATTCAATAAAGACAAGCAAAATGTAAGATTAGGAGAACAGACAGAGATTTAGTAAAATGCTCATGAAGAGTTGACATGAAGGTAGAAATCAATTGTATCTATTTGAGGCAATTTTGTGACTGCAATAATACAGTGATGTTCAATACGGACCAACTCATGATGGTGCTTAGTCATGATAATGTTACAATACGGATGTTTCCCGACTAAACAAATATGTTTCTGTTTAGTCCGTCAGTTAGATTATGGAAAAATATACTTAGGATATGTGTTTTTTGTTTTAACAAATTAATAAAAATTTAATAAGATAAAACGCGTCACGTAAAACACGTGTGACGTCACGCTTTGTGACGTCACACGTGTTTTCGAAGCAGTGTATCGTCTTCATTTTTTGTTGAAAACAGAAAAAATATGCAAATATTTTTTTGGAAATACATATATCTGACGGACTTATTAGATTTTTTTGTCAACGGGTTATTTTGTTTTAACATTTTTTTAAGTGTGTTTGTAGTAAAATACCTCTAGAGATAGCTTGGCTTTCATATAGGTATTCTATATCCCAGAAGATAGCAATATAAGAAAACCATTTAGGTATAACAATCTCATTATGACTAATCAAGATGAAAACCCCGTTTCAAAATCATAACTCCAAACTAACAAGGCGTATACGTTTTAAAACTGACATGGTCACTAAAATTGGCATACTAACAAGGCTTAGTCGACGTATGTAATACTTATGTAGCTTCGCTACGCGGAGCTTCTACTTCAGTCTACAGGGTTTAAAAGAACCTAATCTGAATATGTTAGGTTCCTTAAACGAATCGAGTGAAACGAACGAGAGTAAAAGAATCGAGCGATTGAGGTCTCGAGCTCGCTTCGCTCGCTTTTACATAAAATATAATATTTGTGTACTTCTCATTATTTCTCTAGATTAGACTAGATACATAAATCGCTTCCATATACTATCTTCCGGAATTTAGCTATATCCCTAGGGAACTATAGCACGGCTATAACTACCTTACTGCTACAACGAAAATAGAACTGTAGTTAACCTGTAAGAAACTAATACTGAATAATCACCCAGGACAAATGTTTGTGTGATGAGCACGATCATTTGTTCTGTGTCTGGGTGTAATTTATCTATAATATGTATGTATTTAGAAATATATAAGTATGTTTATCAGTTGTCTAGTACCCATAACACAAGCTCTGCTTAGCTTGGGACTAGATGGCGTTGTGTGATAGTTGTGGAATATTATTAAAAAAAAAAAAAAAAAAAATCATCATCATCATCAGCCTATATTGTTCCCACTGCAGGAACTCAGGCCTCCTCTCTAGGAGAGGGATGATGGGCTATAATCCACCACGCGGGCCCAGTGCGGATTGGTAGATGTCACATACCTTCGAGTTTTTGTTACTAAGATAAGTTTGCCGGTTTCCTCACGATGTTTTCCTTCACCGTTTTGAGAGCAGTGGTCATGAAATAAATTACACAAAGTATTGCGCCTACCTGTTTTCGAACCCACGACCAACTGTTCGTAAGTCGGGGCCGCAACCACTGAGCCACCACCTGAATAAGCCTTCAAAGTAAATAGCTATAAAGTAAAGAACGTCGGATTCTATCTGTGGAAGGATGGTAAGTACTTTTTTTGAGAATTGCGTCATGTAATTCTCAGCATAATAATTAAAAAAATATGTTACAGCTACGTAAAACTCATAATTCATAATTTATGAATTTAACGTTGATTGCTTGAAGTATTTGGTGAATAACACAACGTTAAGTATGTACAGAAGTAAAGGCCGTTCAGCCGTCCACGGTCCAGTGATCTGTTGACGCTTCCATCTAAAGCGGCTACAGTAAGATCAAAAGCGACCTCGCGTCGGACGTCGAACGAACACAAAGTAGATTGCTCAGTTGTAGTGTTGTGTCGTCGGATGCATTTAATTAATAATGGGCAAAAAGCTTCCCTACATTGATGTGTTCATAAAATTGTAGTGCAGTAGAAGCTTGTCAATGGTAGGTACTTACTCTTGCAGCGATTTGACTGATGCCTCCGTGGTCGAGTGGTTAAGGCGTTTGCCGGGAGACTCGGTGGTTGTGGGTTAGATTCCCACGGGAAGCATCCTTTATAAAGTTGTTCCAGTTTGGATAGACATTGCAGGCTTGAATCGTCTGATTGTCTGATAAAAAGTTGTTTCCGTGCTTCGCACGGCACGTATCAGCCGGTGGTCCCGGCCGTCCCACCCATGTTCCTTCTTAGCACTATATGTCGAGGCCGCGTATCTCTTACATCAACCCGCAGCCCCAACGGGAACGTCAGAGGCCCTCGAGGCGGTTTAGAAACTCACACTAGGGTGTGTGGGGTCGTTAGATCTTACGACCTTGTGCCCACACGATAAGAATATGCAGCGATTGGGACGGTAATCTCTCTATACGATTTTGCCTTGTGGTTGCAAGCACTACAGCATGTGGCCCTGGGTTCGATACCTGGATGTAGGTATACCCCACTCGCCCCTGTTCCCTGTAGCTCTACTATAGGTCACCCAAGGGGTATAATATGATTGTATAATCTATCCAATGTTGACGGATGTTAATGACTTGCATTTGTTAGATGAATGGCAACACATTTTGCAATTAAACATTTGTGCAGTTCACTGATTACATCTGCATGTCACGCTGACGTTTACAAACATGACATTATTGGCGACAGTTTGATGTTAGTGTAACTGTTGTGAACTAACTTGTGGTTGTTGTGAGAGCGTCTATTTTTTCATTCACGAACAGGATCAAACTTACTTTGATCGGTTTATGGAATAAAGACATGCCAGAGAGAAATATATTTAGTGGTGAGTATCAAAAGGTTAAGGAGTGCGAGCAATAAGTTAGTGATGTTGTTGTGCGCCGCTCATTAATTAGAGCGGCGCGGAGAGCGGGCCACGGGCGGCGGGCTGCGGGGGGGGGGGGGGGGGCGTTATGACAGTAAGTAATGAGCTCCGTTAAAAAGATGTCAAACAAAGTGTCGGCGGGATGCGCGGCGCGGCGCGGCCGAGCGACCACATTTGTCACGCGCACCCTCGCCACTGTGACGTGCACCAGTACATCCGCGTTCGCAAGTAAGGAATCACTGAACCGCTGAGAAAAGGTATTAAACTCCAAGGGCAGCCAGAGCCACCTGCTTCTTCCTTTTAATTTGTGTTATTTCTGGTGTTAACGGCGACAGAAATACCCATTTTGTGATAAGTTTTTTTTTCATAGAGCTTGTATGAATGACAAAGTTATTTTGCGGTTTTTAAAATGTGCTCTAAGTATCTCAAAAAGTACTTACTATATTTATCTCGTTCAAACCAAGTTTGGTTGAAAGTTTGCATTGCGATCCACAGCATTATGTTTTTATTTCACTCTTTTAGTTTAGAGTTAGAGGGGTTGGAAGCACATTAATTTTACCACCTTGGAAGTGTCAATCTTTCAAACGATTGACTTTGAGAAAAAAATATTTCAGAAAATTCAATGTAATTTTAAAGACCTATCTTTAGATACCTCACACGTACCTATATAGGTTTGAAGTTTTTCAGTTCCATGTGTGGGGAGCCCCTCCTTTTTTATTTAAATTATTGTATTAAAATCGTAAAGCGGTACACAGAATACATCTTACCGACCAAGATTCATGTGTCGTCTTAATAGTTGACGAATAAAGTGGCTGTGACATACGGACGGACAGACAGACACACGTATAAGTTTAAAGTGGCGATAAAACCGCCTGGAGATTATTTTGACTGATTAGATAGAGAGATCGGTGTCCGCAATACTTAAGTACAGGTGTCGGTCAGTTTGAAGGCACCTTTAAGAAATATTTCCAACTAGATTCTCTGTGGACAACTATATGAAACTGACATGAGTGTTTAACCTGATGGCGTTAAAAACCACCCTCAAAATTAATGACCGTCATTCAGCAGGCAGCACTCAAAAGTTTTTTACAAAGAAGTTGGTTGATCAACCCACCCTTTATTGTTTTTTCCGTTCAATTATTTTAACATATATGGACTGTGTCTGAAATAAATTAATAATAATAATTTTATTATTATTTAATAAACCTCCTCGAAGCGGCGCGCGGCGCCAAAACTGCCTATCTTTCACTGTTCGCATCCAATCAGTCCCGGCCATCTTTGTAAAGTCGTCGCTCCGTGGAGCCGAGGGGAGTCTCCGGTGTCCCACACTAGACACGCACTCTCCACTTCAGGACTTGTTTGCTCCAGCGACCATCAGCCTCCCAGCCCAACCATGTCAGGCGAGCCGACTGTCACTTCAGACTGTTTACTCCAAATTAGAATGTAAGAAATAAGTGTTACAAACGTCATAACGTCTTAGCTAAGTACAAAAGGAAATCCTCGAACCGCTGATCTGTCACCACTTTCCAATTCCCACACATTGCAGTCAATTAGATAGCTAAGTACAATACAAGTCAGCAATTAGATAGCTAAGTACAATACAAGCCAGCAATTAGATAGCTAAGTACAATACAAGCCAGCAATTAGATAGCTAAGTACAATACAAGCCAGCAATTAGATAGCTAAGTACAATACAAGCCAGCAATTAGATAGCTAAGTACAATACAAGTCAGCAATTAGATAGCTAAGTACAATACAAGCCAGCAATTAGATAGCTAAGTACAATACAAGCCAGCAATTAGATAGCTAAGTACAATACAAGCCAGCAATTAGATAGCTTAGTACAATACAAGCCAGCAATTAGATAGCTAAGTACAATACAAGCCAGCAATTAGATAGCTAAGTACAATACAAGCCAGCAATTAGATAGCTAAGTACAATACAAGCCAGCAATTAGATAGCTAAGTACAATACAAGCCAGCAATTAGATAGCTAAGTACAATACAAGCCAGCGTCTTGTAAAGTTGCTTTCGAAAACTAAAGTTACATAAAAGTGAAGGGGTTTTTTCCTTTTCTCTCTTTGTCAGTTGCTAGTTTTCCAAATATTGTTTATTTTGAGAAGTCGTATGTTACTTAGTTAGATGCACATTATGTATCCGTCTTGTGGGACTTCATGCACGGAGTATGAAGTACGCTGCGTAGTTTATCAGCCCCTAACCGCACATCCGAGTATCTTGCCGGGGGCGATAGTGGCTCGCGACGGCGACCGCCGCAGCCGCCGCCCGGTGCCGGGGGGTGCGGGGGGCGAGGCACTTCGCGCTCCGCTGCTCCACACACTGCTAATTAGCAGCCTGATACAATTAGCTAGTTTAGGTACTTATAACGAGCTGCTATTTACGTGCCCCTCCCCCGCGCCCGCACTCCGCACACCGCGACCCCGACTGCCGCGCTGTGCAAGCGCACAATGTAACGCGTTTCACCAACGAATACCGCGCATACGCGCCAAACAATAAAAATATTTGTCCCTAATGAGTTTTCATTATGAATAGCTCATAAAAATTAAATAGCCAAGTGCGGCGCACATTAATATTTATAGCTCTGTAATCAGTTCGCGTAGGTATCATTACACGAGCGCTAACTAGGTGACTGCTGATGTTTCACCGCGATTGTATTCAAATATATGAAACGTTGAATTGTCGTTTAATTGGAAACGTGGTGAAAGTGTATCTCGCTGCGGGATTGTCCCCCTATGCACACGGATTCAGTTGGCTAGTTTCTTGAATGGCCAACCAATATTCGGCATGTCAATATGAACAATCTGCACATCACATTTTATGGGAGTGTAGTCTTTGGCAGAATGAACGTAATATAATGTTGGATAGTGTACAGGTTACATCCGGAGTTATTTACTATACGGACCTTGTAGAAACTAGAACAAATTTCCGTGCGTTCAAGCATTTTTGTCATACCTATTATTGGAATCAAATATAACAGCTCACAACTTAGGACCCAGTAATATTAATGACAACAATATCCGTGGTGCTAGGCAACTGGGCTTATCCCAGTTGTATACGTCCCTGTGTGCCTATTGGCCTTGTTCTTTTCTGTCTCCTGCTGATATGGAGGGAAGTGGAAATTTCTGTTTTTTCCTACTCCTCCGCTATTCTTTTCTGATTAATTTCGTTGCGGGATCCAAGACAGTCAAATCATTTCTCTGGGACTTCGTCGAGCTTCATTGTCTCGGCGCTTTTCTTGTGGTCGCCACTGTTGATTCTGGCTTACAGAAGTTACAGTGGTTTGGGAATAGTGAGGCGGGCTTGTCCCATTAAAAAAAAAAAAAAAAAAAAAAATGTCAAGTAGAGTAGGTACGAGTATGTGCAATAGATACGATATGCATGCTGAGCGATGGCGGCACGCGACAGCTCATCTGCATATCGCGACTAGTGCCGGCAATGCGCCCGCATCCGCCCGCGAATTACTGCCATGCTAATGACAACACTGTCACATTTGCATCTTTGTCGATACATTCCCAACAATCGTAGCTACGCGGGTGACAAGTTACAACCAACTCAAATATGTCAATACAAGCTACCCGAATACCTACCTACCCACTGTATCCTATACGAAATATACTATGTACCTAATAACAATAGTAGAATGCTAGTATAATAATTATTTAATTTTTCAGGATTGATATTCTGAAAAATATATCAATATCAAGATGCTTTTGCTACGACAAAACAGGCGGGGTCTACGGTGCTACGGCGTAGCAAGCTCCGCGTCGCGCGGTACTTCACACATAGAAGTAGCTTCACTTTATCTCGAATCTAACAGCACCTTATTTGCATGAGTTTTTGAAGACCCGCATAGCCATGCACGTCGTGTCTGTGCTTGCACGAGTGCATGTGTGCGTGCTCGAGTGGGCGGCGCGCGCTCGCCACGCCCTCTGCCTGCCGAGTGTGCAGACTACGCAGATCATACTCACCTGCTATATACTCACAAATGTACACACATACAAACACTACAATTAAAACACACCCAGTTTGATATCTTCGAGATAATAGCCACAAACGCTCGGAATTAGAGGACGTGTGTGACCGCGCGGGGAGGGTTTCGTGGAAATACTAGTAATGAAGTAATAAGTAGCGTTAAACTAACTTTCATAATTAGGACCAGTAGATCGACAATTATCGTACTAGCTGGACACTAACTGTTTCAACGAACTATACCATCGTTTTGTATGAAATCCACTTACCAGTGTGAAGAGTGTTGAGCCATACATATCAAACATGGCGTACTTGCACAGGCACAAGCCATTACGTGTGAATGTGGCCGCCATACTTCACCCGGATTGTGCAACAGCGCCTAGTAGGGGCGCTGCACCGATTCGCGACCGCTTTCCTAATATCGCCTCCCTGCTACTGATTGGTTTATTCAGATACCTAAATATAGGCGACTGCGAAATGTAGTCACTGACCATAATATGTTAACAGCTACTAAGATGGCTTGTTGGCTAGAAGGAACATACCTACCGTGTCTAGGCAAACCGACTCAACCCAAATACTACAGAGTACATTTCGGTTCGTAGTCGTAACAAACCTTGTTCAGGTTCCTGTTGCGACAAGTCGTGCCATCTGCTGAGAACAGCACAGAGCCACCGACATACTAGCGCGCAGACGCCCGTGCTGATAGCACAATGTTTGACGTTCCTGAAGTGTTACCCGCGCACACTGCACACTGTAACATCCTTACTTTTTGTACCGGGGTTTTTTATTTTTGGGTTGAGTAATCATCAAATGACTCCTCGAGCTCAGGGCAGAGCGGTAGGGAGTTTCAGACATCTACTGACTAAAAATCACCCATGACCCTTCTTAGCCCTTTGTGTATTTCAATAAAACAATTTCAATCTAAAAAAATTGGCACCTAGTTTGAGTTACATCTGTTATTTAAATACGTACATTGCAGAGCAGTGGTGGCCCAGAGGTTAAGGCCCCGACTTACAGCTGTCGTCGTATAGTCGTGGGTTTGAACCCCGTCAGGCGCATTACTTAGTGTAATTTATTTCATCACCAGCACTGCTCTTAAAACGGTTAAAAACATCGAGAGGAAATCGGCATGTCTTATCTACCAACCCGCAGTGGGCACGCGTAGTGGATTATAGCCCATCCCACTAATAGAGAGGATGCCTAAGTCCCTGCAGTGGGAACATTGTAGGCTGATGGTGTTATATGACCTACATTGCTTGTTTTTAGCTATATTATAGCTAGTGTGTATTGCGAATTTCATGATGGGCCAAAACTTTTAATCGACAATGGAATTTCGTGTTCGGAGTTACTGATAATGTTACAGTAAGTAGTAGGCATGGACAGACTTTATCAAAAACACGTGTGTATGTGTGGAACCAAACGTTCTAAAGCGGTCGTGATGTGATGAAAGATTTAGAGATAGGCCATCAACGTCTGCAACTGAAGGTAACATCGCAAAAGTGTAGGAAATAGTAGGTACCATTTCAAATAATCCCTTGAAACATGTTACCGCTCGGAAAGTCCCAAAAGACTTGAATTTTGTCCAAAAGTTCAATCGTATTCTTATGAGACTCATTGAGGACATGCTGGAACTAGTTAATTCCTACCCATCATTAATGAAATGCATTGGTGACTGATGCTGACCCAGCCGCACAGTGAGTACATGGACGTTTGGCAATTCAGGGTAGCGTCGAAGGCACCAGCCACGTGGTCGATCGCCAACCCGATGGACAAACTCCATTAGATCTGTCACCAACAAGATCCCCCTGTCTGGCAGAATGTGCCCGCGGCCGATAGAAACCGGTGGAAAAGAATCGCAAAGGCAACAAAGGTCGCCCACAACGCGACCCCCCGTGACAACAACCATTCTGTCAAGATTTAACGACTTAGAATTTAACTGCGGTACTCAAAGATATTTAATGATTACTTAGGCTTTCACTTAGTAAAGGTTTTAACAGTTTTGTGGGGAGGTACTCTATCTGAATTTGGCTCAGTGTATAGGATTTCACATACGAGTAAGTGTTCTTTTCACAATGAAGTGTTCGTTTCATGGTACCGTCAAAAGTTTCTAAATAGTTTAATATTACTATAATGTGTAGTACTCCTGATACCTCTAATTAAATATATTATTTTTGACAGTCTGACTACGCAATGAATCATTTACCGAGCTCATTAAAAAATACTGGCTCAATAGTTGGCGGCGCACTCCGCTCAGTGGCCGCGGCGGCTATGGCGGTATGGCGGGCCCCTACTCGCGACACGCACATTCCTCGCGTTCCTACTTGATATATTAGATTTGTGTTTCATTAATTATACTTCCTCTGAATAATGTGCTGTAACTACCGCCGACTGACTACTTCCATATCGCTGTAATAATAAAAGTTAATTCCGAGCGGACGTATTGCACGATACTAGGTATGCCCCTGTTTATATAAGAAAGTAGTTACATATTCAGCTGAAACATCAAACTTTATTCACTTTTGCTTCAACGTATTTCAACAAAGACAATATTTGGAGCAATTTAATGAACCTTAGTACTACGAGTATGTAGTTTATACAGTAGTCTTTCTTTAAGAACATAGAATGGCGACTTTTTGTGAAATCGTTTAAGTAGATGCTTGGAACCGCTTTAGGTACATTAGTGCATGGAATGTGATAAGTTGCGTGTATCTGGCGAGTGTGGAGGTTCTGGGAACGGGTCGCGCTCAGTTCCGCGAAGCCCGCGCTGCGCCGAATCCGAGCCGCATTCCTGCCGAGTGCCGCTGCCTAGGCACGACTCCTACGCTGTAACTAGGCCATAGCAAGTAAATCAAAATAAATTAAATCATTTAATTTAAGTATCACTGGCTCACAATAGAAATAATAGTAATGGTACATCCACACAGTCACATAACATACACAACATTCAATTCAATAACAATTTTATTTAGCACGGTGGGCACAAGTTAGCCTAAACCTTATGCTATAGTAATAAGGGTTAAGTCAGCCTGCACCCACCGCACACTAAACGTTACAAGAAACGAATACCTAACAGAAATAGCGTAGTCATAGGGAATGTAAGTGGCACTGTCTTTATAATAATAATAATATTCTTTGTTCTTCAGACAACAATGATCCATAGTGTTATTAAACAATAAAATAATGTGTTAGTAGCTAAAATATTATATGAAAGACACAGTAAATAGTATTGTGAAAAGGACATCCCCGAACTAATGTTCAGTGATTGTCCTTCTCACAAAACTTTAATTGTCGGAGAGTCGACACTCACCACAACAGTTTTTATAATGCTGTTGCCACTCGCCCGCAACCTTGACAGCAGCGACGCGGTTTGCTTCCGAATGACGGCGTGGAATCCGTCAGTTCGGTTTTGCGCAAATATAGCAGAAGCGCTGCACCATCGCGGCAGTCCCAACAGCATCCTAAAAATATTATTATATTGTATGCGTAGGTCATCCAGCGTTCTTTTGGTATAGTTGACCCAAAGATTCCCCGTGTAAAAGCAGTGGCAATATGCCTGAAACAGTGTTATCTTCACTAAAATGCTACACCGGGCGAATCTTCGGGCCAACATGTTACCTCGGACCGCCACGGCCGCATACGCTCCTCTCGTAGCGAGAGATATAGACTTATCGGATATGTCGCCCGTCCTGTTCTTAACTATGGGAACCAAAACATCATGCTCATGAACATAATAGTACATAATGGTACAAGTGTGTAATGTTGGTGATTATACCGATGCCGTCGAGCCGTCAACTGAAATCCGTCATAAGAAAATCGAGGACGGTAATCATCGATACACACGTGTATCATACGACGTTTCTCAACACACTTGTGAAGAAAATAATACTAAATAATAATTTTCAACAGTAAAAACGGGAGGTGCATAATTTTTCGCTATGGCGGGAAAAAATTGTCAGTTTTCCGATGAGCGCGAATCTAACAATGGCGATCGGCCATATACTAAAATGATGAGGTTTCTTCTTTTTTAGGCTTCGAAAAGAGAATAGATCGTGTTCAATAGTACAATACTAGTGAACACGATCTTTTTGTATTGAAACTTTTTTAAGAACAAAGTAACTCAATCAATCAAAAAAACCTACTTGTAACTCACTTGTGAGTAATATCAATTAAAAAGTCACAGTTTGATTGCAGGTGTCATTATGTGCCTAACTGCGGTGAAATTAGAGCCATTTTATGAGCAAGTTTGTTGAAAAGTATTTGAAACTAAATTCAGTCTGACCAGTCATGTTTGGACACAAGCTAAGAAATAAATTTTGAAAGAGTGGCTAAATGATTCTCCCCAAGACTGGGGGTCTGTCTATTAAGCTGTAGGTGTGTACATGTCACTATGTCAGTTAACTTTAGCTTAGGATCTTGAAATATGCAGTTACCTAGCAGGTACCTAATGTGTCTATGTATACTTGTACCACGTATGCTGCACGTAGGTAGACACTCAGACAGTCCCGGTACGTTATCAGTTCGGGTTAGAGACAGACTGACACAGTGTGTGTGATGTAGTGCAGACGCTCTGCGGAATGTGCCGCACTCGGGGACTCTGCGATTATGCGCAAGTCGCAATGTGCGTCAAGACGAATGTCGCAACAGAGCCGAGTTCAGCGAATGCCATGCGAGCATGAAAATACTTCCACATTGTGTCTGACTAACACGCCCGCGACGGTGTCACTCAAATTGAGCTTAACGTAAACATCTGTCAGAAAATTATGGAAAAACGCAAGTTTGGATGAAAATACTGCCCTGATGACAATTACTACTGAAGTTCCATAATAAAGGTACCTGTTATACTTAGTTTCAATATGGTCAGTGAGGGCGATCCTGTCGCAATCATTATTCTCGCTGAGTTCCTATCCGAGATTTTAACAGAAACTACGTATCATTTGCGTTTGTTCCGAATCAGGGAACAATTCATGGAGCTCCGAAACGTTCTTAGCGGCACACGGCAATGGAACTGCTGAAAAACACACCTTAGGCTAGATGAAGAGGAAAAGTGCAGTGTAGAACAAGTTTGCAACATTGATCAATGCTGCTATTGTATTGTTTCTTTTCCTTAGCTTGGCAGGCTTGCCGGTGCTGAGGGTTCGCAGTACACATAGTTTCGCGTGTGTTCACTATAAATCTTCCGGCCATCACAGGGTTAGGTAGGAGCTAATCGCAGCAGACGGGAGGCGGGTCGTGCTAATACCCGCGGCGCAAGCGGCAGGCGAGCGCGGGGCGCGGTCCGGCCGGCTGGGGGGCAGGGGGGCGTCTAATTGCACCGCGCCGTTGTTTTTGCGGGCGCCGCGCTTCAATCTGTATGCGGGCCGCGGCGGTTTCCACGAAAGCAATTACCGCATCCGCTGCGGCCATCTTGTGTCCGCACCACCGCCACCACACCGCACCACACCGCGCCGCCCCGCGCGACAATTATCTGCAATTAACATAAAGCGCGGCTTGCGGCGAGCTGGGACCACTCGCGCCGCATCAAGCAGCCACCACTTAGCGCGCAATTACGAGACGTTGAGTTAGCTAATAGCTCATGATGTGTTTCGGTAATGGCCACGCTTCTTAACTGCACACCAACAGCGCACCGCCATCGCGCCAGCCTGGCTGTCGACACGAGAGTTAAACGTCCGATCTTCTGAATGCTGCGACATTGCATTCAATTTGCTTAGGTTCCTGTGCAGTCTCTCTACGGACGGGACTTCATTCGTTTTCAAGACATCCCCGGTTTCTTGCGACAATATAATGCAATGCATCTTCTAAAAACCTTTGAATTAATTCTCTGCCAATTTCTTATGTTATTACTGGTCAAAGAAATTAGGCATGTGTGTCTCCGCCCCCCTCGCTTCCCCCTGAGTCCTGCGCAGCGCCACCGCACCGTGCGCGTCCCTCGTCAGACGAGTCGCCGCCTAATTAGTTAGGACTTGTTATTAAGTGGACACTTCGATAACGCTTAATGGTTTCGAGGAGCCGTCGATACCCAGCCGTTTGTTTTTACGAGGTGCGGTAAGGACGCGCAATCTCAACGCCCTGACATCCGAATACCAACCTTTTACAGTCGGGTTAGAGTTGAGTGCGAACGTAGTTTGTTAGTTTGTGCTGGGGACGTGTGGACATTAAAGAGCTGCTTTTAATGTCATAGATAAGATAAGCGGTGCTGGGTGACCGCGCACCGGTAGCCGGCCGCGCCGGTAGCCGCACTATCCTCATCGCTGCTACTACATGCACTTGTATGTTAATCGTCATTGTTACTACCACTTCGTAATCGAAATCTTAAGATTATACACACTAAAATAGGTGAGATAGGTACAATGTCTACTACACTACACTAGTGATCTAGGCACCTACGTCAGATGCAGTGACTGGGGCCTTGTCATTAAACTTGAGCTAAGAATTTGCACTTTTGTCAATTCCAAATGACATGACAGCTCCCCAAGACGAGTGCTCCTCGCAACTAGACAAGTGACAGAACAATCATAATTACATTCAAGAAACATAAGTAATAGCTACGTAATCGTAGATATATGTAATCTGGCAGATACTTAATGTTGTACGGGTACATAGGGACAAGGGAAATTAAAATAAACCATCGTTATTAAGTTTTCCTATGGCTAATTTGGTAAATAATATCTATATATCTTTTCAGTTTGCTCAAAGTAAGAGCCATATACTCTGGGCAATACCAATTTATAAAAACAAAAATACCCTGATTAAAACTCATATTTTTGTTAGATAGGGATCCACGCATTGTGAAAGATAACATGATGATGAATCGTCGATCGAAACTGTCTCTAAATTAGCAGCCGTCAACATGAGGAAGGATTCGTAATTTAACTATGACAGATATGAATCTGGAGTTATGTGTATTACAAAACTCTGTGACTATTCGAACTGTGTCAACAGAGGATCTATTCACCGCATGAAAGATGACCATTGTCTTTGTGAGACGTGTCCAGGCACAATAAACCTACCTGTAAAAGTAAAACTACCTCGTGCAAGACTTAAAGAAAGAAAGAAAAAGTTTTTATTAGTTTCACACAGGACAAAACGAATTGACAAAAAAGTTAAAGATTAAAAAGTAAACATATGAGAAATAACTAGAGATAGTTCACATCCGAGAACAACTATTATAATATACGCTGCAATTAATGCAACGTCAAACTTCTGATGTGCTCTACTTACTAACCTCATCTTTTTCACCCTCGGGAACATGATCACAATAATAAACATGTCAGCGTAATTACGACACCGAGCTCTATGGTTTAATTTTTTATGTATTATTTGTAAAACGCACGTTTGACGGTACGGTTGACGCAGTGGCTGAAAGATTGAACTGCTGCGTTCCGTGTCGCGGGTTCGATCCACGTACGGAATAGATTTTTTTTTTTTATATCGGTATGGCCTACAGATATTTGTTACGGGTCTGGGTATGTTTGTGAGTTTAAATGTTTGTAAACGCATCCACGATACAAAAGTAATTCTTAGTGTGGCTGTGTGCAACATTTTATAAAAAAAAAGGAGTTGAAAAACTAAAAAACCCGACTGAAAAAACTGAAAAGCAAGCTTGTTTTTTGCTTTTCAGTTTTTTCAATCGGGTTTTTTAGTATTTTAACTCATCATCATCAACAGCCTAATAGTGTTCTCACTACTGGGACACAGGCCTCCTCGCTTTGAGAGGGAATGGGCTATAATATACCACGCGGGCCCACTGCGGATTGGTAGATGTCACATGTCTTCGAATATTTTGGTTCTAAGACATGCCGGTTTCATCACTATGTTTTCGTTCACCGTTTTGAGAGCAGCGGTGACGAAATAAATTACACAAAGTAATGGGCCTGCCTGGGTTCGAACCCACGACCTAGGGTAGACCGGGGACAATTGAAACCATTTTACTTAAACCGTGTGCCGTAAATTATAATTTTGGTGCTTTAAGTTGTGTTATTGAATACTATTTTACATTATTGAAAGAGTTATTACCGTATTTTGCTGTAATTGCACTTACCATGAGGGACAAAAAACCGGCCAAGTGCGAGTTAGACTCGCCCATGAAGGGTTCCGTAGCAGCAAGTAACATAATGTTAACATAATTTTTATAATTGAGTTGATTGAATGAACGGTAAATTGCGATTTACGATTTATGACGTATTAAAAAAAAAATACTTACTAGATCTCGTTCAAACTAATTTTGGTTGGTAGTTTTTGTTGAGATCTACATTACCTATATATTTTTTTTAGAATTGTCACTCTCTTACTTTAAAAGTTAGAGGGGGGGGGGACACACATTTTACCACTTTGGATGTGTCTATCTTTGAAACGATTAACTTTGAGAAAAAATGATTTTAAGAACCTCAATGTCATTTTTGATCAATATCCATAGATACCCCTCATGTGTAGGTTTGATGAACAAAAGTTTTTTTAGTTTCAATTCCTCAAAATCTTATTTTTTTTTTTTTTTATATAAAAATCTAAAAGCGGTTTACAGAATACATCTACCTGCCAAATTTCAACTGTGTAATCCTTATAGTCTCGGAATAAAATGGCTGTGACATACGGACGGACAGACGGACAGACGGACAGACAGACAGACAGACAGACAGATATGACGAATCTATAAGGGTTCCGTTTTTGCCATTTGGCTACGGAACCCTAAAAATGTTTCAATCATAACAATCGTTTGTTGACGGGTGGCTTCAAGTCCTGCGTTCGACTCTTGGGTGTTGTAGTGTCATCGGGCTGGTAAGGTCATACTAAACCAACGACACAAGTATGACAGTGGAACTCCGCTGTGGAGTCACTAAGCGTTTAGGAGAAGATGGGAAAGGGGCTTTAAATCCTGAGGCAGACTCATTTTAGAAAACACAACCTTCTTCTGTGCAGTCGGGTAAAAACGCGGAATATGCGGGGACGTTTGAAACGTTTCAAACGTGCACAGACACGTCGTCGTTTCAAACGTAATGTCACATCTTCTACTTCAAACCCCAATATTTTGTTATATATTGACGTAAACAATAATTAACAGTAATAAAAACAAACTTAAATAGATAAAAAAATACTCCAAAATAGGAAAAACTGACAAATAAGAAGATCGAAATAGGCAAAAAACAAAGGTTTTTAATACCATTTTTTCTCAAAGACAATAGTTTGGAACATATACACTTCCAAAGTGGTATGCATTCGGTTAATTAGTGGAGTTACGAGTACCTAGTGTGCTGAATAATTAAAAAGATGTGCATTGAAAAATATCCCATTATAAATTAAGCTACATGAAGGCAAACAGTGTGGTCGTATTTGTGGTCGGGATTATAACGTGGGAACACCAAAAACCTGGTATTTTTTTATGGTTAAAGTCTCCTGTCGATATCGATGTCCTGTCGCATGTCGGCGAGATGAGTGTGACTGTGTGCTACACAGCAGCCTCCTTAAAGCGATCGCGATGTGACGTTTCGGGTTTATGACCGTTTATGGGAGTTTTATAATTATTTTTGTATCCAGGCGGTACTTTAGCTTTACAAATTTAATATGTGTACCGTATGTATTTATTTTTAATTAAACCATGGAGAAGGTACGTAGGTAGTTACTCCATTTCTTTTTTACAATTTAATATCGGACTTTGTTTGAAAGAGTATAGAATAAAATACATTTATTTCAGGTAACAAAAACCCATAGATAAAACATACCTACTAATAAGATTACAACCAACATTACCAACTGTGCGGACGGTTGAGAGGACGGTACCTACATGTGCTGTTTTCTGTTGTAATGTGTTGAATGTGAGTGGCTCTCCACGCATCCTACACAATGCCCTATCAATTATGAAGACATCAGCTTTTAGCGGCGGACAGGCGGCCATTAGCAGACTCGATCGTGGCATATAATGAGAACGATAATGGCTTTCTATTTACAGGCGAAAAATATATGAAGCGCACGGATTTATAGCGAGTGTGACCGCGTGCGCCTGCACTGATCTACGAGCTTTCAATTAGCGCTCATTAGCGAAGAGTGGCGGAGACATCCATCACACACACTAGCATACTGTACACACACACAAACAGCCCACACTGGCGCACGCGGCCTCCTCATTATGCATCAGCCGAATGTTTCAGACGAATTTATTAACCTCGCGGTAATTAGCTTTTTAATTGTATTCTCAAGTCACGCGGAGTATGCACTAATAGCTTTGCCCCATTCCTCCTAGACTTGCAGACACAGCTATAATCAGCTATATTACTATACAGTTTCAGTTCACATGCGTCCGCTCGTAAATGAACATTAATGAACTAGCCCGTAAAACGTTAACGTAAAGAAAGTAGGTTGCACTTGGTGTTACATTTATTTTTATGAACCCCGGTGATCTTAAACACATTACGGCTTTTCAGCTTCTCGTGATAACGATTTACTTTAGCGGTGCCACTATAACTTATTAAATACATAGTTTTGTGAAATAAGTTAGGTAAGGACTCGAAACTTTGTATTACGCGTTCAGTTTTAAGAGGGAACTCCTTAACGGTTAACAGCGCGGTTACGAATATTTGTGAACCCGTTCATATTTGATGGAATAAACAAAATGTTTATCATGAACTTAGCTTGCAGCCAGGATCGTTTCTGAAAACATCTACAAAATTTTGATTACATGTTACTTACATCATTAATGTTGAGATAACATTACATATACGTATAATTATGTGCAAACGATGTAGAAAGACGTGCAAGTTATAGAGCGTTCACAGCAAAAGATTAAATCAACAAATAAACCATAGCAGCTAAAAGATTATTATTCTGACGTGATGGCACATGGATTACCACCAATCAGCTCATTCAGACATTCGTACAACATCCTTTGGTGATACCAAAGTGGCACATTGGCTCCTGTAACACAGTTAAAACTATCTCATTAGTCAGAGTAGATATCCTACATACCGTGTACAATGTTTTATGGATTGTCAATCAAGATTTATGAGGGTGTGTCTTTGCCGCAAAACCAATAACTTCAAGCGATTATTATTTCAATAAATCCAATTTCATTATACTGATCTGCTCTATCGTAATCCCTGGTATTATGTGGGGTCAGATAATTATGTTGTAGCCTGAAACTTGGAAAAATTCACGACTTGTTCTACTCATTCAGAGGTTGATTGCAGTCTACGAGTATGTGGCGCAGACAGGTGTATAGTTTAGGACACAGCTACAATGCCAAGCCGCGCGTTATTCTCGTCGAGATTTTCGAAGTCGGCTACATCATTTAGTTATACAACAGCCTACATACTAGAATACCAGATGGGTCTTGCGAGGACTCAGAAGTCTACTCGCGAGTCGTGCACAATGTCCGGGACACGGCCCGTCGGCGCACCGGACTGCACCGGGCTACACTGGGTTATCGATCGACATCGATACTTGTAAATCAATAAAGGGTTCTGTTGCTTTTTCCTCTCATCTCAAATCTTGTGTATTACCTATGCTTAGTCGGTTTACTCTGACCGACATGACTTGGTACTTAGTGAATTTTAGTATTTTTTCTAACTTTGAGTTTAAAGTGCGTTTCTTAGTTTAATCAAAACCAAGGGAAAGGGTTTAATGTGGTGATTTAAATAAAAAAAATGCTAGTATTCATCTGCATCCGGTTAGACTGGAAGCAGAATCCAACATAGTTGGGAAAATGCTAAACAGATGATGATGTCGATTCGTGTTATCGCAGCTGATGATTCTATTGACAATGGTATAAGTGATTGCGTATTCATATACGACATATACCTTTTAGCTTTCAGGAAGCTTACATAAGTAGGTCACAAGGAGAGATCAAGACCTCTGAAGCGCTGTACGACGCGCGGCGCGGTGCGGCGGCCGACAGATCGCTCGGTGTCGATATCATCTAAATCAAGTATAATTCGTGCGCGGCGCAGCGCGGTGCGGTGATGTCGCGATAGGGAGAACCGCCGCCACTTTTTGTGTCCGCCAGGCGGTCTCCACTCATTTAAATTAATTAGCGACTCATCTTTATAGCGGTGCGGCAGTGCGGTGCAGGCAGGTATGTGCGATACTATCGCCGGCGACGGGAGCACCGCGATTAATCAATTATTAAACGTCATTATTTATGTCCCGGCGGCTCCCGGGGCGCCACCCCGCCACCCCGCAACCCCCCCCCGCGCTCCGCTCTCACAGTACATCGCCACATAAATCCTAGACAAATGTCCAGCGATCGAGCGATACTGATAAAGACATAATTTACTTCCGAATATTATAACGTGACTGTCTCCAGAAGTCGGGAAACGATTAAGGTCACTTTGGGTAGCGTTTTAATAAAAGTGGAATTAATCATGGGTTTGATATCAATAAATATAGCTTGTTTCGGGGCTGTTGATCGGTGACGCGATAAACGTTTATTATTGGTTTGTGTCGTGGGACATTCTCAGTAGGCTGCGCGTTGTGTCGTTTGTTTTGGTGGTCAGCAGTCGCGCAAGCCGCAGGTACCCACCGCAGCCCCCCGCCCCCCAAACCCCGCACCGCGTCTAGCCGCCCCGCGCCAGTCGCCACTCTGACAAGTTTTCCTTACTCATAAATCACCATTGTATGACCTTTTGAATGGCAAAGTCGGCCTGGAATTACCACAGGAAGAGTAGGCAGTTGCTATGGTAAGTATAACCTTTGGTACGCATGTCGGGGCTGCGGAATGTTGTAAGAGATACCGCGGCCTAAGAGCGGAAGGGGTTATTTGATGATTTTCCACAAGCCAAAAAAAAAGGTTGGTGGCAATTACAATAAGAATGTTTACTGACTTAAAAAAATGTGATTTTAGTTAGTCCGTCTGTTAGATTATCGAAAAATATTGGATACGTATTTTTTGCTTTATCAAATAAATAAAAATTGACGAAGAACTCAAGGATTTGAGTGGGGGTACGTGACGTCACTGATCTCTAAAAAATGTCATACTAATATCTTCGAGTATGACGTTGTTTGTTATTGTGAGTTTTCAAAGCACTGTATCGTCTTCATTGTTAGCCTCCGTGAAAAAAGAAAAAATACGTGTGCAATATTTTGTGATAATATACATATAATACTCGTATGATGGACTAATTAGATGTTTGTTGTTAACATCCCCATTACCCCAGTAAGTAATTTCCCAGTTGGTCCTGTCCTTCTAGTCTCGAGAGTAGTTCTCATACATGTTTATTACGTCAGTTAGATTATCATCTCGTATTGGAAATGGAATTCGTTCGTCGAATCGATACACGCACCGCACTTAACTAATGAGCTTTACTTGTCGACCAAACGGACGGCGCGCGGCGAGTTCTCGGAAACCTCGAAAAATGTTTACAAGTGGGTAGTAATAAAATTAGAGAGCTATCTATTCAGATATGCCAGATATGGGGAAGTGTCGGAAGACATCTGCCGGCTCCCGGGGGCGCGCGGCGCGGCCTTGTGCGCTAATAAACATATCAGCGGCGCGGAGTGCGCGCTGCACCGGCGCATGCGCCGCGCCACCAGAAGGTCCACTCAATAGGACGTACTGGTGAGTTTGGAGATCACATGCATGTAGGCGACCGACTTCATATAATATCACTGAACCTATGTCATAGTACGCCGGGAGGGTGAATTAGTCCTGTATCGCCAGCCAGCACGCTGTCCCTGGTCGCGCGTGTAGAGTGGGGCTACTGCTTGGTGGTGCGCATGCGCGGGTCGCGGCCGGCCCGCTGCGCCCGCGCCGCATTCCCGGCCGCACCCGAGCGCCGAGCGCGCACAATAGACGTGTCATCTGCCGCGAGTCGCGAGCTTATTAGCATAACTCATTTTATTGCTACCCCTGCACACTTGAGGAAATTGTTTCATTATCAGAGTTAATATATTGGGTGACCGAGATAGTAGAACCAGACCTTGTTTAAAGTCTTTAAGCTCAACTAAATGCATTTTACAGAAGGAATATAAGTAAGAGGCGATCAAATCAAAATTATTTATAAATTAAACTGAGTCTCTAATATACGTAGTTTTATGTTAGCCACTTTTCAGTTTAAAAAATATCAAATAGCCTATCGCACCAACTGGACACATAAACACACTTCCGACTGACGACAAAGACAATTCTGGTGAATATTCCCACAGTAAGGCTTTATCGGAACTGGGATTCGAGTTCTAACTCATTTACCTATTAGCTTACACAACAGAATACTGTGAGGTTTTACAGCGAGTCCCAAACTAGGCACAGCCTGTATCGTGGTGACTCAGCAGATACTGAGTATATATATACTATACCTACACAAAGTTAACAATGCAATGTTCTAGATAATAGTGACTACTTAGTGTGTTTAGGGATCAAGCAATAGGATGTGTTTGTTGGCACAGACTTTGTTTTTGTCGCAGTCGAGATGACGTCCAAGCTAGAGAGATGATGAATGATGCGCAGGAGTGAGTCGCTGCGCGGTGTAGCGCACCGGGGAGCACTACACTACTCTAAGTGACGAATGACCCCGTGTCGGACACAGCGGGCACCGCCGAGCACCGGCCACGCCACAACGGGACAGAGCTGGCTAATCGACCTGCCTATTTCGTGCAAATGCCGTCATTTAGCGAGCGAAAGTAGAGACATTGATATGTATGAGCTTATTTCGGCCAATCGATTGTTATTACTCACATAACACACGCTTGCAGTCACTTGTAGGTATCACTATACCACGCTGACAGAAGATGATTTTCCAAAAGGCCAACACAGCCGACTTTTGGATTTCATACCATTTACGGAATTTGGTAAATCGAACTGATTCGAAGTGCATTTCCCAGTGAACTGGCGACGACGTTGTAAAACTATACGTTGTTGGTCGAGCGTCGTGTACTTCTTTATAAAACAATCGGTAGCGGTCCGGCCGACTGTCGTGTCGCCGGCGGAGACTTATTTTTTGCGCTCCTTGTGTAGATGCGACGTCTTTGAGACGCCGCCGCACTTAATTAATACAACTGGACCGAACTCAGCACCAAACAAATTTGCCTGCCCTCGGCACTCCTGTCCGACTGGAGCGAGTACCAACCCCGGCCCCCCGCCACCGCGGCCCGCACCGCCCCGCCGCCCTCACCCGTGAGACCACTCCGAGACATTTAATTAAATTTATCGAGCTTATCTGTGGACATCTCACACGGCCCGATGGGAATCGAACGCGAAAGCTTACCCGCGGACATTTTTAAAATTGTGGATTTCTGTGAGAACTAACAGTGGCGATGCTCCGGTTACTCTACACGGAAAATGAATTCGCGCCGCGAAATAAAGCAATACCGTGTGTGTGGACTTTTATGGAGTGGACACTGGGACAGGCGAACAATTCAACAAATTGTGACAAAAAGCAGTGACGTCACGTGTGTCAGTAGCTGCTGACACTTCTTTGTTCTGTGATATCTCAACACTGCGGAGTGCGCCTCGAGTGCTGCATTGTTATTGTAGCGGCCGCGAGACTGACCTGTACCGCATCCAATACAATATACGTTTTATATTTGTACTGATGTTCTCTAATGACACAATTATAGGACTTTACTCTAGACACCAAAGTACGATACCTAACTTGTTGACAAATTTGCACCTAAAAAGTGGCACGATTATCTTATTTCATAACTAGCTGAACCACGTAACTTCGTATGCGTCACAATAATATATAGCTTACAACCTTCCTCGATAGATCGACTATCGACATAGTAATATTTTATCAATTCGTTTTCTAATGTGGAAAGAATTTTCAAAGTCGTCAGAGTAATTTTTGAGTTGAATCGTTACAAACAAAAAATCTAATCTTTCCTCTCTATAATATTAGTTTAGATTACCTTAGAATATATTATTAAAGTGAGAATTACTATAGGTACATATCATCATCATCATCATCAGCCTTATATTGGTCCCACTGTAGGGACTCAGGCCTCTTCTCTAGGAGAGGGATGAGCTATAATCCACCACGCGGGCCCAGTGCGGATTGGTAGATCTTCGAATTTTTGGTTCTAAGAAATTGTATTGTATTTAAGGTTTCCTCACGATGTTTTCCTTCACCGTTTTAAGAGCAGTGGCACCTGATGAAATAAATTACACAAAGTAATGCGCCTGCCTGGGTTCGAACCCACAACCAACTGTTCGTAAGTCGGGGCCGACATCACTGAGCCACCACTGCTCACAAAACAATATACAATAACACCTTGTAAATATTATGGTGCAATCAATATTTTGAATTTGAATTTCCCGGAGGCCAGAATCTCCATGTATCTACATTGGGACGCGAGGGCCGGCGCAGCGGACCGCGTAATTATTTTGTCGCGCGGACATTTTTACATTGCGATATCTTCTAAGATATTTATTTAAACTATATAGAGTAAAAGCACAAATATTCTATATTAAATTTCCGTTCTAACAAACCTATTTATTTGGATATAGATTAATACCATATGGGTTAAATAAGCTTCGCAAAAAATAACTCTATTTAACTTAACATTTCGCGCACGCAACGGAAGCTCTCAATAAGGAATATCGTTTCCCGTTTATGCAACATTTTTTATTTATGCTCCACTCTTTTTGGTTGCAGCGTGATGTTATATAGCCTAAAGCCTTTCTCGATAAATGGACTATCCAACACAAAAAGAATTCTTCATTTCCAACCAGTAGATCCTGAGATATTAGCGTTCAAACAAACAGACAAACAAACTCTTCAGCTTTAAAATATTAGTATAGATAGTAACTAAATAATTTTAACCGAAATGCTGGTCGAGGCAAGATTGGCAGACATGGCCATCGTGGATAAAATGTGTTTGAGGCTGGGTAGCGGGCACACTACCGTGGTGATTGGAACTAGCAAAAGTTAAGCGTATACTCGTTTAGCTGTAAGTCGGGCTCTGGTAATGGTTGTGATGATGAAAGATCATCGCATCCGTTTACGGTTACCGTCCAAGTATTAGTCAGCCACTTGTTTAGATCTACTTGGTAACCGACCGAGTGGTGGCTAAGGTTTGGCTAAAGAAAGCGGAGGTTTGTATCCAACAGGGGGGGGGGGGGGGGATTGCGGTCTGATATGATGATATTGATGATCTACTTAGTTAGGAAAAAAATGCGCACCAATGTTGATGATTGAATTTTTTTTTTTAATGTTGCCCCGCACTAGAAATTTCTCCTGTATCGTGGGTGCGGAACCTCTACCCGGAACAACTATCTGTAGGTCATACAAATATTTGTTCCGAGCGGGAATCGAACCCGCGACACGCAGCGCAGCACTCCATTGCTTGAGCCACTGCGCCAACCGTGCCGTCATTTCAATTGATTACTTACTTGTTTGAATGTTGTTGTTGATGATTGTTGTTGTTGTTGGTATAGTTGAATGTCGTTGCCTATGTTTCGAATATAAGGTTTCAAAGCTTTTGAACGTATTGAGTTACGCCACGTGCACTGCTGAGTGCTGCTCCGAGCCACCTCAATATTAAATGAATGTAGTAGTGCGTCCCCGCGCGGCCGTCTTGTCCAGCATGATGAAGCAATCCACTGCCTGCAGGATCCGATGTTTGTTGTCATTATTCAATCATTATTTATATCCGCGAATGACAAACGATCGCTTGTCTCGGTGCCGCTGGGGCAGGGGCGAGGGACGGGGAGGGGGTTACAACTGAAGATTGATGTGTAGCTGGTAGATACAGATCTAGGTGTTTTTGTGGCGGGCTGGGTTCCCATGCGCGCGCCGCGGCCGGTAGCGCTGCGGGGCGCCGCGCTCTCTGCATTCGTCTTACACTGTCACCACGTCCCCGAAATCACGAGAGCACACAAAAACGAACAAACTGTGTTGCCCACAGTCACCACACCACGCCATCGTCTGCCATCGGCTCTTAGACTGTTAATGATGAAGACAGGACATCTTAAAAACCAGGAAGCTGGCAGGCAATTTTTGTGCAGCCTTTTGAATTTAGTTTTCGATAATATCTGTGCATTCTGAAAGGATAGATTCACGAAATCTACCTTAATGTTACTCAGATAAAATAATTAGCGAAAACAATGAAGAGCGAAATCATGCATCCAAATTATAATCTGAACGCACACCGGGTCACCGGGCGGGGTTGTCTAATGAATAGACAAGTGCAAGTTCAAAGCGTAGGTATTAAATCACGTGACCTCGTCGAGCGAGAGACGACCCCTTTGTTCGAAAGTTAATAAAATTCAATAATGTCGACATTAGAGCGTGCATCACGGCACTACAATAAATCAAGCGATCATATTAATAAGTTCGAATGAGTGGTGGATGTAATGCATCCAGAGGGATGATATGACTGATGAGTGCGGCCCCTCTCGAGTACACCGCGCTCAAAGGATGCTCCCCTACGTGTGCGCGACAATTAGCTACTCACCACGTGCACGAACAACTATTTACATTTATTATATTTGCACAATGGTTAAAGAGTTGATTCGATTAATGTTTTATCTCCCTATAACATTTGTTTATAAAATTATGACAAACAAGCAGGTTCACACCAAAATTAATACTGAATTAAACTTGAATGTAAATGTAAGTGTCATGGGTTACCCATAGAAAATACAAAAGTATACGAAGTTGAATTTACATCTAAGTATCATTGCCAACCGTACTGTGAGTACAAATGAGGCGAAAGGAGTATGTAAGGATCGTAGCCGGTGACGTTCAGGTGACGTTCTGGTGACGTTCTGGTGACGTTCAGGTGACGTTCCGTAGGGCTATTGCGTATCTTTTAAATGTCAGTGGCTTTCATATTGTCCTTGGAAAAACTATCAAATTGGTTATGGTTTAGTACAAAATGGAACCATTTGACAGTAATTGATAGGCACTATAGGTTAGCCACTGTCATTTAAAAGATACGCAATAGCCCTACTGGTGACGTTCAGGTGACGTTCTGTGGTTTCTGCCTACCTCCATGGGAAAAGGGCGTGACTTTATGTATGTATGTATGTATGTAACTTTAAAAAGTCTCAAACAGTTATAGCTGTGATGAGGAAGGCCAGTTAGAGTTCTTATAAAAGTAGCAAGCGCTCACTGAATAACGATTAGGCCCGCTTTGCGAGCGCTTTTTTATGGAGAACAAAAGACTAACCGCTTTATAAACCGCAGTTTTTTTACTACAACAGCACCTTTTCGTTTTACTACGATTTTTTTAAATGCACATCTAAGACGCGCTCAAGCGCTACATACAGGCCTAAAATGGACAAGAAAGACACATCGCTAATCTATGGCAAATATCTATTTTTTATTATCGGATAACTATATAATATCAGGTAATTATGTCAGATATCATGCGATGTCTGTTCTTCTCGGCACTGTGAGTAGGTCACACAACACTACTTATACATCGTTACAATACACATGTAATGCGCTGCCCTTATACGGCGCTCGGCCGAGACTGCATTAAGCACGTATTAGACATTTACGTCTATTTGCACATTTATAAATATCAACGCACGTGGCTGTAGGTATTGTTGAGCAATGCCTCAGGATTCATCGGCACCAAGCTATGAATTAAGTACTTACCCAGTTATCACTCAATCCAGACTGCAAAATTCACTACGTTTTCGATTTGAATGTGCTCAGAAAGAGTTACAGCAGTCACAAGTACAGAATATATACCTATATAGTACCAAACTAAACCACACTATTGCTATTAAGTATTGATTTACCTAAATGCCTAATACTGTAAGCAGTACCACACATAATATACCACACACATAATATATGTATGTACAGAAGCTGACCGAATGCCAATGGCTTTCTCTACCATATCTCCCAGCAGCAGGGCTAGCATGGGCTGGGGATAAAACTTTTGTCCACCGGTTATTTCCACTGACAAGGGACAAAATTATTTTATCCACCTGCCAAAGCACGGCAACAGGGGAAAGGAGAATTATATCACTTTTTGACATTAGACGTGGATACTCACCCCCCGCTTATAGCATGGCGACTAGTGGAAGAGAAAAATTAGAAAATTTACAGATATTTTGACATAACAAAGGGAGAAATTTGTACTCATCTTTAGACGGTGGGTTTAAGTATATCTCTTAGAGAAAATATAATTAATAGTAATATAAAAATGTCTCGTGCTTACTGGAGCTTAGTGTTGTCGTCGGAAAGGGAGAAAATCGAGCGAAAAATACACCGGCGTTCAATTCGCGATTCGAGCAACCCGTTCGAATTACCCGACACAGAATTCCGAATTTTAAATTTAATTATTTAATTTTAATTTTAAATTTTACGACGATATTCTTGACTATTTTGTAATTGAATAAAAGTTTTCTTATAATGGCAATAATTTCAGGCACAAGCGTTTCCCCTGTTTTGTCCACCGTGAATAGTTTATCCACCCATGTCGCCATGCTCGGAGGGTGGACAAAATTGACAGAGAGGAATAGTATTTTGTCCTCTCCCCGTGGATAAAATCTCTCCGGCCATGCTAGCCGTACAGGTGAATTGAGGATACTACTTTTAGATTAGACTAAACCAACAATTTATTATTTTACTATTTGTTATTTCAATAACTGTGAAAATGGTGTTTTTTTTATAATTTCGGCAATGTGTATGTCAGTATGATAACGATTTACTTATTCTTCAACAGAAGTGAGGAACGAATTTTTTTTTCTTGATATGTTGTTTACCTCATGTAATGTCTCTTAACCTGTAAATTCAATATTGTCAATTTTATAGTTTCAATATTGAGAAAATATCAGCGTCCAAATACAAGTCTACAGATAGGGGTGAGTCAGGCAGCATTGTCGCAGCGTCCCAGTCGGCGCGCGCCACCGGTCGAGTCGCAGTCGCCTGCGATTATCTGCCGCGTGTCATCTGTTTCATAACACTACGAGCACGTACAAGAGGTTAATACGGCTATTCTCATCATTTCAATGGATCAAAAGATATTAAAGTTTTTTTTTTAGTAATCACTTCTCAGCGAACATCAATTAAAAACTTAGTAAACAAAATAAGGTAACTCCTAATTTTTAACCGACTTCCCAAAAAGGAGGAGGTTCTCAATTCGATTGGTATGTTTTTTTTTCTATGTACGAGTATGTATATACACCGATTACGCCGGATTACGCCGAGATTTATGATCCGATTTACGTGATTCTTTTTTAGTTTGATGCGGAATAGTTGCCATTTGGTCCCATAAAGTTTAATATAGTTTGGCCCAGTACCTTACATTTTTAGTTGCATTTAACATTCAACCAAGAAATCTAGCCCTTAACCTTCATGATTCCCTTATTTTTGGTTACAACTCCTAACCGTTGAGAAGTAGTACCTTCCATCATCAGCTCATCAACATAAAGTGTTGACTGCTAGATGCGAATACTTGAATAGCGTCAGAAAAGCATGAAATACGTAACATGTGCCTATGAAATTTGAGGGTTGCCCACGATTCCTCTGGGATCCCATCACCTGGTCAATACCATGGTACCATCCTTGAAATATCTCCTTTCCAATAAAGAAAGAATCATCGAAGTTGGTTCATAAACGACGAAGCTATTCGCAAACACGAAACGAAAAACAGTAATTTAAATAAAAAAATGTTCAATGTTCTGCTCGTTGTAGTGAAATAGAACTCCAATGGTTTCGCAGCTATATATTTTACACTCATAACTTGTTGAAAAATAAAATAAAGCTTCTAATGTAAGCAAGTACAAAATAAGTTAAGTTGATTGTGTATCTTCCCTAGTTACGGCAAAAGTCTCAATGAAATGATCAAAACTATCGGATTAACCGGGATTTAAACAATCGTCTCTATGATTTTAATTGAACATTAATTAATAATACAATAACAAAATACAATCAATTTAATACATCATTTGCGGTCCAAGCGGCATAAGTTTTATTATAGCTGCATAATCTTTGTCTTTACGCGGTGTCTAAACGCCACTAAAAAGCCTCTATGTGGCATTTAAATAGCCTCTAAGGGATGGCTAAGTAGCTTTGAGTCGACCTGTGTCGCGTATCTAAGGTGAACGTCAGTTATGTACTTTTGTGTTCTGTATTCTACATTGTGTTGTATATTATTGTCTGTTGTTATTTGTATTGTACTTGTTGATTAAGTGTGTTACTAATATTAGTTAAGTAAGTATGTTTCATGTATTACTAACATTATGAACCGTGGTCTGCAATAAAGTTTTATTATTATTATTATTATTAAGTGGGTCCAACGAAGCCTCTACGAGACGTGTATGCAGCCTCCACGAGACATCCACGCAGCCTCTACGAGACGTCTACGCATCCTCTACGAGTCGTCTACGCATCCTCTACGAGTCGTCTACGCAGCCTCTACGCGGCCTCTACGTAGCCTATACGAGACGTCTACGCAGCCTCTACGAGTCGTCTACGCAGTCTCTACGCGGCGTCTACGTAGCCTATACGAGACGTCTACGCATCCTCTACGAGTCGTCTACGCAGCCTCTACGCGGCCTCTACGTAGCCTATACGAGACGTCTACGCAGCCTCTACGAGTCGTCTACGCAGCCTCTACGCGGCGTCTACGTAGCCTATACGAGACGTCTACGCATCCTCTACGAGTCGTCTACGCAGCCTCTACGCGGCGTCTACGTAGCCTATACGAGACGTCTACGCATCCTCTACGAGACGCCTACGCAACCTCTACGAGACCTCTACGCAACCTAAGCGGCCTCTACCTTTCAAACCTTGACCGATGCTTAACCATCTGGTTAGTCGATAAACAGAACGAATGAAATGCATCCAATGGATCGACGTTAGGTTGTCTCACCGATCCCGATCCCGATCGGGCTACACTGGGCTCCACTGTACTCACAATAGATCATTGTTGAGTGCTCACCCTCGGGAGACGTCATGAGTCGCGCGGCGTGAGACGGCTCGAGCTCGATAATGTCTTCAAGACGCTTTTCATTAATTCAATCGGCGGATCGCGCTCCATTTCACGCTCAGTGAGCTGGCGACGACGCCGCGCGCCGCGCTCGCGTGTTCCACCTAGCGGCGCACTGTGCCCGGTCCCTGTACACCGCGCGGCCACACTGACACCCCTCGACACGGTGTCTCTGTGCCGAGCGGCCGTGTCGGGTGCACACGGGAGGCGCTCTCATTGTCGCTGCTCATTATCTAATAATGTCACATCAGCGATGCTCCATTACAAGCAGGAAGGTATCAACATTGCTATTGAAGGGTGGATTGTCGAGTTATTGAAACAATTTCAAAGTTGGGCTATCACTGCCGGAAAAATTTCGTATTATTAAATAATAAGATCTCAAGAATTTATTATTATCGCATATTTAAGTAATTAAAGTAACAACATAGATTATTGCGCAACGGTCACACATTCACACGAATCAATACAATTACAAAGTAATCTCAGATGTTTGTATTATTCATTAGACATGTTCCGCATTTCCTGCTGTGCCATAATTATATTGCCGAGTGTACAAGCGCTTAATCGCTTTTGTTCGCATTAGTGCGAGCGTCACGCGCTGAGCGTCGCGAATGGATAGCGGAACATCTCACCCGAATACATCGCACTTGACAAATAGTCGACGGGACCCTGCCGGTGCCGCCACCATAGCCCGGGATAATATTAATTCGGTTTTATGACATACGAAATTGCTCTCAATAAATTGTGCATTGAGAGATAACGCGGCGAGGGGCGAGTGGGGCCGAGTGGGGCCGCGCGGCGCACACGTGCTCGCCGTTATTAAACTTTTCATTAGCCGCACGGACATATTCTCTCCGCGACCCGACCGCTCTGACCCCTGCACTTGTTCACTGTTCCCTGTTCTACGGGACAGGGTTGCCACCCGAACCGCTTTTTCATTAAGCAGGGTTCGCTACCTGCTTTGTTTAGATGTTAGACACGCACAAGTAGCTACTCCATGCCTTATATAGCTATAACTGCTACATATTACCTGGTAAGCAGTACTTTGTTTGTAACACATTCCAACTGTACATTCTTGGAGTATTTGCTTTTATTCCATTGTTAATAGATCATATTTTCCATTTAATGTAGGTATAAATAATTAATTAATACCTTCATATCGAGAAAATGTGGTTGTTGATTAAAAACAACAAGTTTAATTTATAATCAACAACCACATTTTCTTAATAACATGTGTTATGTTGTACATTATTATCGCAACAATAAATAATGTTCCCGATGCTGATGGGCTACTTGTCAATGTTCTAATATTAAAAGAGAATATGGACCCTCAGGGCTAAAGCTCAACCCTACGCCCGCAACCAACGGGTGCTCTAGTAATTCGCTATACACAACATTATTTGATTTTTAATTCGGCTCGGTGCAAGTGGAATGCGCTTATTAACTCGCTCGAGTGTGTAACTCCCCCGGCGGGTCGCGGCGCGGCGGTGCGGCTGTATGGCGGGTGTCACACTGTACTGTAGACGCGCTGCCAGCAGTACGGCCACTCGGCCACTGCAGTACTACGTTGATGTAACTTGAGGTAACACATCTATTCTATAGTACAGCGTAGTGTTCGTAGGGTGAATGGCGGCTCTGAAATTCAGTGGAGCATCAAAGTGGCGCGGGCTTTGCGTGTCACGCGTGGGAGGAGGAATGCGGAGGGAGGGTGCGTGGGGAGGGGCGGGACGCAGCGACCCTCACTCGTCTCCAACGATATATCTGCGCGTGTAATATTGCCTTTTATTAGTTTTTTCGCGGCGACAGCGATCCTCCGCCGATCCGCATATTTGCTTTGATGCCGCCGCGCCCTCGCTGCGGAGACAATAGCACGCCTCTCTTGTCATTCATCTTCCTCTCGGCTGCGCATCCCTTTCCCTCCGCACTCCTATTATATTCTTTACTTTACAAATTAAACTACAAACGACCTAATACCGACTAATCCGTGCGCGAGTTTAAAGCGTTACAGTGGATGGCGGAATGTCGTCGATGGCATCCGACAAATGCTCTCAATTAACGTTGTTATTCGGCTGTTTGGCAAATTTCTAATTGAAACGGTGAATATTTGAGACGGTTGGTGTGTGACGTTACGTGATGTAGTGGCGGAGGACGTCGCCGCACCGGCATTGTTGGCGCGCGGCCAGCAGACCAGCGCTCCTCACATACCTGCTGCGGAGACGTTCTGCCTTGTGTGGCTGCAGCTGCATTCACAACACGTGGCCAAACAATTAGCGGCGAGCAGTTACCGCGCCCGACGGCGCTGTCGGCGAGCGCGTGGGAACCGTTTCGAAATCAAAATCTTTAGTTGATGGCTGCCTCAGTTCCAGGAAGCCAGCCAGTCCCGCGCTATCTTGTAATTATATATCGTTAGTCACTCAAGCGCTCTGTATATAACCGGTGAGACACTGTCCTAGTGCTGAATTCCGGCGAGAGACCTACCTAATCCAATACAGTCGTATATATTAGCGGACCAGTCGCTAAGCTGCGAGGCTGTTCAGTTCCGCGAAGGCATGAGATACTACCGCCTCGATAGCAGTTAGCATCAGTTAGCTCCTCGATAAATCTGTCACAAATTGGAATCACAGTTCGTTGGCCCGAAGGCGAGCTTTGTTCTCTCTAGTTTATTGGAGCTTTTACTCATATCAATTTTATTTCAAAGTCGTTCTGGGAACGGCTAAGGTACAATATATGGCGTCGTACTCGCGTGAGCCCATCGCGCATCGGAAGAGCGCGTGCAACATGTGGATCTATAAATAATTGGCAATGCGTTATTGTAAATGAAGTGCGCAGTTCATCAATATGTCAGTGGCGGCGGGACGGACGCACGTAACGTGTTGGCAACTAATAGTGTAACGGCTCGTCGAGGACGACACACGTCTACTTAATCGTGTCGCGTCGCTCCGCGTGATGTATGTGTACGCGTCACGCCGCCGCCACGCCACCGTAACGCCGCCGCAGCGCTCGGCGCTACCGTGCCGCGCCGCTGACAGCGGGACACACGTTGTGTTCATTTGTAATCGCAGCACATTGCCAGCTCTCTGTGCGACACATGACACATGTTAACAAGCTGCGACTAGCTATTCCTTATAAATGGTGGTTTGATCACTAGCCCGGCGCTCGTTCTAGGACACCCTGTCGACAGTCGACTGCCCCTAACTTGTTATTCAATTCTAACCAGTATTCAGGTATCAAACTCATAAAACCTTTTAGGTACGCAACAAGATGCTAAAGATAAATTTTATTTTCTCTGTGGTAATGTCGATTTAATTGCTGAGTGGTCATCAATGCGGTGCTGGCAGGATTGCGGCGGGCTCTCCGCTCGCCGGAGCCGACGATAACAATCTGTTGAGTAAACTAAACCTGATGTTAGCTGATATTAATACTTACGTATTAAGTCGTCGGCGGGATATGTCAGTAATTTGCCAAATTCTATTTGTATCTAAAACAGGTGACTTTGATCGAGTGCAGCATTGATGTGGTTTTAGATTATGACTTGTTATCACCCGCAGCCAATAAATGTCAGCTGCACGTCAAACAGCTCGCTGTGCTATAATCTTGGCTATAATACACAGTGCGTCGTGGATGACAGCGATGCTCCGACGGCTGGCGGCGGCGGCGGCAGCGGCGAGCGCTCTGTAACACGCCTCACTTGTTTGATTTGTGATTACGTTTATAGCCACACAAATAAGTGACAGTGTTTATTGCCTTCCTTTATAATACAATGCATTGTAATGTTTAGAGTGCTAATTAAGTGAGAGTTTTCTGATTAGATCGTTTTGTATTGGTACTTATTAAATACTGAATTAGTGTTGTAAGAAACTCGAGTCTTTTAGGCTTTATTTCGAGACTTGAGTAGATTTTCAAGACTAGCACTCGTTGGTCACATCAGTGCGACTCCTGACTGGCCTGTTGGTCTAGTAGCTAGTGACCCTAACTGCTATGCCGGAGGTCGTGGGTTCGATTCCCACCCAGGACAAATGTTTGTGTGATGAGCACGATCATTTGTTCTGTGTCTGGGTGTAATTTATCTATAATATGTATGTATTTAGAAATATATAAGTATGTTTATCAGTTGTCTAGTACCCATAACACAAGCTCTGCTTAGCTTGGGACTAGATGGCGTTGTGTGATAGTTGTGGAATATTATTATTATTATATCGAACGCACAGCATTTGAAATGAGATATGAAACACGCGGTAATTTGTATTTAAACTGACCTAGCGGAAATAAGGAGTTCCGATACAATAAGAGGCCAGCTTATACCTACTGATACTAATAACCATTTTCGATTTCTCATTACAGTTCGCCATATTAGTCATTAGTCATTTGTTCATGAACAATAAATTGTAAATGAAATTACATGGTATAGTTGGGAATTTTTACACTTTCCCTTGAACTTGATAACTTGGGCACTTTATTACCTAAAGCAAACTGGCAAATAAGAATAATAGACTAACTGCCGCACTCAGAAACCTTTAATGATTCCTTAGGTCATGACTTAGTAATGGTTTTGACAGTTTTCGCATACAAAAATATCTCAAACCTTTTCTAAGTGACGGCTTAAGTAATCATTAAATGGCTCTGAGTACGGCAGTTAAACTCGAACTCTAAGGAGATGTAGGATAGTTCTATCCTACATCTCCTTAGAGTTCGAGTTGTCGCCAAAACATTATTATATTTGACTTGTGATTGTGACTTGCCCGAGTCGTGTCGAGCTGAGTGCGAAGGACGTATTGTACTTAGTACCAATACGTAGGACTACATGAAATAATTAACCCCGCGAATGTGTTCGTAAATCAGTGCAAAGTGTTGAATCAAATTTAAATTTTTTGGTTACAAATCACTTAAATAGTGTTGCTAATTCGTATGTCCTGTGCTATCAAAATTTTATTTTACAAAAAAAATCATAATTTTTCGAGCATGAGTTTTGATATTTTAGAAATTGGGGTTCGAATGGTGATTGGGTACCTACTTGATGAGAATCGTTTGTTAATATAATTTATTTATTTCTATTAAACTGTCACGATTTATATTAATTAATTAATTCGTGTGAAATATAGTGCTGCAAATGTGCTTTAGGTATCTGAAATAAAAAAAAATAACACAACTTTTTGTCTCACTAAGTAGTTATTTAGGGTCGCGTAATATGCCTATTTTCAAATATTGAGATACCAAAGCTTGCCATTTAATGTAGGTACCTTATTTACAAGACAGAGAATGCCACTTGGTTGTGCCCCGTCGGACGCGCGATACCCGCCGGCCGGTGCACGGTGGCGCGGTTCATTGTTTCCGGTCGGGATGCTGCCACGCTGTGTTCAGGACATCCCGTGAGCTCCCAGGAGGCTCGTAACATCTAACACTCACTGTGGGACTTTTATCCAACGAACTGTGTGCAGTTCAATAACAGCCTCTCAATGTGATCTGCTAATGTGAGAAAGACAAAACTCTTTATGCAGCCACTTAGGCCTATTAGTTCCTTAGTAGTCTAATACCGACGCGCCGCGACGGATGCAATGAATGTTTACAAGTTTATTGAAATCGTAATTGGTGACTATTGCGTTTATCTTGGACATGTTCTATATTTTGACAAGGAGCATTCGAATAAAGAACATGTTTTTGTCGTCCAAGAACATTGCCCAATTCCTAAAAACCCAAACCTAAACAGGATGGCGATTTAATTACCTGCTGCGCTCCACGAAATTGAGTCTATCCATTATATTAAACAACTTTCCCAAAAATATTCATAACTAGTAGGTAGGTACGTATACGTGAAATAAAAAAACAAATTCGTTAAATGCATGAAAATTAACATAAGTAATATGTAGGTAGATAAGTATAGAGATTATACCAACATATTTTTAGTAACGAAATATAACACACACTACGGGTATGTGTAGGAATCTAAAATAGAAAAATAAATGTAATAAGTAGTTTGGCTATGGTGTGTAGAGATTCGCGCCATATCGTCGTAGGCTGTTGTCGCGCGGCATCACTCTCGGGAATGTACCGGAGACAATGCTCGGCCAGCATCGCGCGCTAGAATCTCAGCCACGCGTGTTTGAAGTGTCCGCCGGCCGCGTCCATTGAGCAGCCGCCTAATAATAGCCGCGCCGTCCCGCGCCCGCAGCGCTCCCGCACGCCGCCCGCACACCGCCCGTACACCGCCCGCACGCCGCACGCAACCCGCTCGCCGGCCGCATGCCACCGCCGACCACCGCCGATTGATTTACGAGCACTCTGTAATTTATGCACGTTTAATTAAAGTACCAGCAGCCGGAAGAGTCGTTGTTGTAAACTGTCTCAGCGAAACTATACGCGGATCACTCTCTCCAGATTGATGATTCACTTTGTAGCTGAAGGGAGAAGTGTGACGAATCCCGCGACAATGTCGCATCTTGCCATCATCGTCGTCAGAGCACACAGAAGGCTAGCTGTGGCCTTGCGGTGCGGTGCGGGCAGCGCAGGCGGGGCACACCGGCTCGCGTGCTGCCCGTACGCGGCGCGCGAGGAGAGCCGGTCAATCATAACTACATGTCACCGCGCCATGTTGGCAATGTTGTCTCCATAAACACCATATACGACTGTCATTAGTTAAGGTAATTACTGACTGGATATCTTATTTACATGCCTCGAGGTGGACGAGTGCCGCGAGTCATAGAAAGTGCCAGCGGATAGCCGTCGCGCCAACTGCCAACACTCACATTCATGTTCCACGGCGTACAAATGATCAAAGGAATCAAAAGGAAAGGAATTCAATTTTGAGGCGCCCATTGTGAGTCGGTTTAAAAACACTGACAAAAAACGTTCAAAGAGGAAAAAGAAAATTGAACGAACTCTTATTTAGCGTCGTTTGGCGGCGCTCCGGGAAATTGTTCGATAACTGTGAAAAATGGAGGCCGCACCGCTAACGGCGCAAATTGAGTGAAGTAACCTCCAACCCGCACAACTTGCCGCAGTAATACAGCCTGCGATATGAAACGCCACGTCGATGAGTGAAGCGATACCTGCTATTATATTACGATACGTACACTGCGCCTGCCGCTTATATTTTACCACAGCCTGATAATTTACAGCATACAAATTTTGTCAGACTGTCTAATGCCGCCAGTTTGCGAAAGAAAATTTGTAGTCTGTGTTTGGAAAGTAGCGGCGGTATAGTATTATGTGCATGTATCACGAGGCGGCGCGAGGTAGTGCGGGGTGGTGCGGGGTGGTGCGGGGTGGTGCGGGGTGGTGCGGGGTGGTTCGGGTGTCTGTGGGCGGCGGCTTTGAGCGGCGGCTGTGAAATTGATCCATTCATAATCGTTGGCGGGAGACGAGGCCGCACGCGAGCCACTGTCGCGCCTCATTGCGACCGTCTGCCTGGCCGACATGACCAGTACTTATAATACGTATGCACTTCAAGTACTACGTTATTGCAATGAGGGTGAGCGCCCAATTAACATAATCGTATTACAATCGACAACTGAAACAGGCAAGTCAAACAACTTTAAAAAAATGTCCGACACGTGAGTGACATCGTGGAGCGAAGGGTGACGTTAAACGTTATAGAAATTCATGTATTCATGGATTCGCGAGTAGCGCGCGGCGAGACGCGCAAAAAGTGCGCGCTGCCGGAAAGACGCCAAGCCGCCTGCTCACCCCACTTGCCCCACTCGCTGCGTGAATCACTTTCGTGCAATAATGTTGTACTGACGATCGATATCGATATACTATCATTAACCATAGATACGCACAATTGATTCCAAATCGTTGCTTGATGGACATCAGCACGCGAGTTTTGCACACCGACTGTGAACATAGTTTCAACGTATCATCCAATACAATGACGAACGAATTACCTAGATATTTCAGTTATGAGGAAATGCTATGGGAAATCCATAACTACTTTAAAGTCATGATGAACACATGGGTAGGTACCCATAGCTACATTTTCTGGCATTGAAGCTTGTAAACATTTAAGTATCTACCTACGTCTCCACAGTTATTCTTGAGACACCACGAAGTTGTGTCTCAAGAATAACTTAACAATTGTTTCAAAATAACTGACTTACAAGCCGCAATATTACCTAATAAGTTAGTTGTAACTAGACATGTGGACGTTTAGGCTAACCATAAATAGTAAACTGTAAGTCAGTGTAAGTGAACTGTGACTCAGTGCAGTAACTCAACTAGTTTTGATTTGTTAGTTAACGCTGACGTTATTCACGTTATTTATTAGTTGCTCGTACAATAAATAAGTTGGTTGGAGCGATCGTAATGAAACGTGCGGTCAGTCGAGGGCCGCTGATCTGATAATGGCCAGTCGGCAGTCGGCAGTCGGCCAGCTGTCGGCCATTGTATGCTAATACCGCCGAACTGCCGACACACCTAACACCGCGCGAACATGTGGAATGAGCAAAAAGTAGCGTAACGTGTACACGCAGCCGTCGTGTAGCTGCTGTGTTCCTGTGATGTAGCGGTGGTGGTGATGTAATGGCGTGTTGTTGTTGTTGTTGCAGCGCTAAGTAAGTCGGCCACTGGCGGCGGGCGGCGGCGTGGCGTTGGCGGGCGCTACTCTCCAGCGCTTGCGCTGTCAGCGCGCTTGTTGCAATAAACCACCCGCTGTCTGTCGCGGCACAAAGCTCTTATTAAGTGTTCAATAGACTAACCGCATGTAAAACAATCTGCCACCGTGCGGTGCTTGACTAAAATATCTAGGTGGGTAGCTAAAGACACATTATACACTTACTGCTCTGCAGTCGCAAATTGACTAGGTATGCATAGTGGTGACAGTTGAGACAGTTGCCGCACAACGGCGCGGCGGCGGCGCTTCAAGTGGAAATTAAATTAGCACAGTATTTTTGAGCAGACGCGCGCAGTTGAGATGTGGTTTGTGCGGAGCGGGCGCGTTGCGCGGGTCGAGAAGGGGGAACACTTGTTTTATTTGATGTTAATAAACAATCATAACCACAATTGTAGGAAATGGATATAAATTGTGTGACAGAGCGGTAGCCGGCTTGTGTCCGCTCGGCAGGTGGGTGATGCGCATAAATATGGCGAGTGCGCGGCGCCGACACGCAGCTAACGTGGCCCACGTGCCACGGCCCGCGACACGCTGGCTGGCGCGGAGCGGTGCGGGGCAGAAAGCTCACTGAAACAATGAAGACTTCCCTCAGGAACCGGTCTCTAAAGCAAATCAATCGGACGAAACCCGAGGCTCTGCACACTAAAATTTGAACTTATTTGTCTTTTATTCCGGTTGTATGGCGCTCGTTCCGGCACATTGTATGGTCAGTATTTCTTTCTGTTCGTTGTGACAGCATCTGTCGCTCCACTTAAAACAATAGAGTTCCGGTTCCGGCTGACTGACGTCACTGATGTCACTGGTCACTGCCAACATGTGCGGACACGGGCGGCGCCGACACAGTTCCACACACACCCTACGTACTACTGAGACACGGTGTGTCCTGGTTGATGTTCTTATACATATTTATTTATTACTAGCTGTTGCCAGCGGCGCTTAAACTCGAAAATTATTCCACAGGAAGATAAAATCGGGATAAAAACTATCTTATATGTCAATCCAGGAATAAACTATCTTTGGAATAAATTATTTTTGCGTGAAAGAGTAACAAACATACAGACTCACAAACTTTCGCCTTTAATTAGAATATTAGTGTGATATAAAGGGTGTAAAAGAACCCTTAACGCAAACGAAAGGCACTTGTTCTCCCCACCATAGGGATCATTTTTTTGTTCTAGACCATACCTGGGAACTCCCTATTTACGGAGATATTGGGGGTCAAAGTTCTAAATTTTGCACAGCTGTTTTTGTAAATACTAGTTTTTCAGGTTATAACTTTACTTAAATTACCTCCATGACCCGTTTACTATTCGAAGTATCCACTAGCACAATGTTTTAAGAGTGCTTACACCCTATATACAGGGTGTAAATCAACCTTTCACACATACGTCAGCCAAGCATTCGGTACATCAAACTAAGTACCTACTCCTACGCCAAAAACTTTGCTGGGAAACGACTTTTTTTTTGAAGTCAAAAATCTCATTTTACGGTAAAACTCAATGTAGCACTCTTAAAACATTGCGTTAGTGAATGCTTTATTACAACCTGAAAAACTAGTATTTACAAAAAACAGCTGTGCAAAATTTGGAACTTTGACCCCCAAATCCTATAGTAACTAGAGGGTTCCCAGGTATGCTCTAGAACAAAAAAATTATCGCAGTGGTGGGGACAACAAGTGCCCTTCGTTGCGTTAAGGGTACTTTTACACCCTTTATAGTGTGATACCATTATATCACAAAAAATTCATCATTATTGTCGGTTGGGTGACAATTTAATGAAAAAGCTTTCTTTTTCTTTCAGAAAAGTCATTTCCACAAACAGCAATTACTGCTCAAGTGCTCAGCCTGTATGTGAAACGCTACGTTATGCCGCGCCATGCTACACGAAACTCAACCCTTTCTGTAATTAACGAGAGCTCGGGTTTACATTCGAAGTGTCTACTTATAGTCTTATAGCGAAATCACACTCGCAGTGGAAACTTGTAGCTAGAGCGTGCGGATATCACGTATGTGTGTACGTAATACTGCCGAGTGCGAGCTGGGAGCCGAATGGCGGGGTGAGAGCTCCAACTTCACTAATGGAGTGTGAGATAAACTGAAGAGTTCGAAGAGCTGTGTTAATTACGCGCCGGCATAACGTACGTTTTTAATATAAGCTCTGTCGAGATGTTCCACTCCAAGCGAACTTTCATATTAACATGAAGGGGATGACGCACAGAAAAGTTCATCTGAAGTCAGCGACCGGCAACCCTCCAGTGAACGTATTATATCGTACCTTCTTTATAATTGCTTTAAAATTACGTGAGTGTTGTTTCATCATAACTCATTAAAGTAATTAAGCTATTTCAGAGACCTTGTACTCGTGAAAATGATTAGTTAGCTAAGTAGCTCCACCGCGGGCGCGGTATGAATAAGTTTACATTTACGTAGCGTGTCATCATCGTGAAGTTTCGCCTCAGCATTGTTCGCGTCCACGATCACTCGAAATAAGCTGAAATATGCGACTCTGTGGCAATGTATTATTCCAAACTTATATTATTGTGTTGTAAAATCGGGTCATTAAGATTTATGATTAAATTCCTCCAACATTTGTACTGAGTTATGTGATTCCCCCCAGTAACGCGTAGGTACATGGCCGGTGCGGGCTACGGGGCGGCTGCACTTGCGTCACTCAACATTCCATCTATGACTAATTACAGTTCATTAAAATACTTGCTAATGCGATCTTAATCGCTGGTAGGTACCTACAGAGTGGCGCGGCTCTCTTCCCGGTGCCGCCGGGGCCGACGACGGCGGCGCTCTCCCGCGAACTGCTATTATCACACAAACAGCTCATTGTCGCTCCCTCTCGCCTCGGCGACAATTACCTTCCCTCTTATTGTTCACTCGAGGGAATGGTTTGCAACAGATTACCGCACAATTGTTAGTCGAACTGTGCGCACTTAATGAGTCTTCCATTAGCGGTCTCTATTCAAACATTTTCGCTGTGGATTTTTAAGTCTCAATAACAATTACAGGTGGTTAGATAATACCTACATTTAAGTCAAGAAAGTAGTTGTTGTCCAGTGTTACCGCTAAGTTCTTAGCTTTACGTGTATTACATGTAAGTATAGCTAAATCCGATTACGAAACCCGCTAGGCTCACTTATGACCATGAAGCCAGCAAGCCGTCAATGATTGCATTGATACCACTGAGCTGCACAAAACATGATAATGAAAACTTGGTATTTTCGTCGGCTCTTTCTTTTAGTATTTCTTGCTAGAATTAGACTCCGCGCATGCGCACGCAACCGAGGAATGAGACAAAAACACCGGCGGCATCACACGCCAGTACTAGCTGCTAGTAAATAAGCGAGTATTACGAACAAGTTCAGTGCTAATGTGAGGTTAGTGTTAAGTCTTCATCGAAATGGTTATATTGTGCAAGTGATGATTGTTGCGTGAGCTTTGAAGTTTTGCCGACATAGCTTCACCTACTTGCAACTCATTCAGAGAAGGGGATAATGAGAGGTGTATGTTTTTCAATGATACATAGAATACTGTTTCTTATGTACGCTATATAAAGAAGGTTAGGGCTGCTATAGGTAGAGTTAATACACCTCACATTATTGTCATAGTCCGTAATTATTACTGAAAAGGCGGTGATTTTCCAATTCGGCGTCATTGCCTGAAGCTAAGCCACGTAGGCTTAGCTTCTGACGCTAAGAACGAACGTAAAATATCTGACATAGCTTAAGTCTATTTGCAAAGTAATTCCGCAAAATGACTTGCAATCTGTTGGGTGCGTTGAGCCAGCTGTCGCCAACGGAACCCAAGTTTGAAGCTGAGGAATCCCAAAACTGACAAATTGGTCATAATTTTACTTAATTATATGAATGTAATCTGGAAGCCATATAATTATGTAAACGGTCGGCTACGCTAGAGGCCTTCATATCAAGTATTAGCATACACCACTAATTACCGCATGCCAGCGCGCGTATGTTCACGCCGTCACTTGCGGGCTAGCCAGCCCATAAACTTGTATGTATTACTGTTATCATTAGAACACACGTAAGTACATCAGATAGTGAATTATACTCTTTTATCTTTATGATGAATACCTACGAACTTAAATATTAAGTGAGTATATACCTACATACGAGTATGTTATTGTTGGCCACAGAGATATATGAGTGGTGTGCTGAGCACGTGTGCAGCAGTACCTACAAGTGCTCGTAGTGCGCAGTTAGAGGGTATCGTGCGTAGTGCGCGCGCCGGGACGTCTCATATAGACGTCATTACTGCTAGCGTCACTAACTTACCGGACACCATTTGCTTGTAATACGCAGCCTCTGATAAGTCATCGTACATTCAATTTATTGTACAAGTCTAACTCACCTAATCAAAAAGTTTGTGTAAGTGCTGACTTCTGCCATGACTTCATAATGTGAATGGGACCAGTTTACACGTCAGCCCAAACTAGTTCAATTATGAATTTATGACAGTTTTTTTTAACCGACTTCCAAAAATGGAAAGAGTTTTTCAATTCGGATGTTTATATTTTTTTTTTTGTTCGGGCATAACTCCGTCGCTTGCTAACCGATTTGAAAAAATATTTATTTGTTGGAAAGGATATACTTTCCAAATGGTCCCATATTTTTTTTTACGAAATCAGACAAGCTGTTTTTGAAAAATCAACAAAACTCAAAAAAAAAATACTACGTTGTCTAACATTAACGATATTTTCGTCTTCGTCGTTTACGAACCGATTTGGAAAATTCTTCTTTTATTCGAAAGCCTTTGCTTTCCTTTTCTGATAGTCACCATCAGGTCAGGATCTGATTATGGAATCTTGGCGAGAAAAATGAACAGGGGTTTTGGTATTTTCTCCATAACAAGCTGATCTGATGATAGAATGGTTCATAGGTAACCAACATACAGCCTCACAAGCTTCGGGAATTGCAGGCGTGATGTTTTGTTATTCTACTAATAAATAGAAAAGTTTGCGAGGTCTCCCATGTCTGTCTATTGTTTACATCAGTTCAAAACATAACATCACGCCGGTACGTTGTGAAGGGGTAAGCACATGTGAATCACTAAAAAGTGAAAAATAAAAAGGTGGTGGCAAAAAAAATAAAACAAACAAACAAAAGTCACCCACTTCAGAAACTAATTTTTCTTCTAAAGTCAAAGAAGTCGGATTTATTTTTTGTAAAAAAGTTTTTATTAAGTAAAACGTTGTCTCATACTAGGATTTTCTCCTGTATCGTGGGTGCGTTCACAGACATTTAAACTCACATACACGAATACCCAGACCCGAAACTATCTGTAGGCCATACAAATTATTTGTTCCGAGCGGGGTGCTTGTAGGGTTAATAAATGTCACAATAACATCTATCACTAGCGGACCTGGCAGACGTCGTGCTGCCCGGCCTGCAGCAGCGCCACCTACCGGGTCCAAGACAGCAAAATCCCCATTAACAAAATGATTCGCCATTTATTGAATTCATTTTTCAAAGATTAAACATTTGTTTCGGATAGGTGAGCCCGTTCTTTGAGTTATAAAATTACAACGAAAAGTGGTATTGATTTTTATATTATATAGATAGAAGATAGATTAAGATAATTTGTGTTTCACTGTTTAATTATTTATTTTATACTAGGTGTTGCCAGCGGTTTCGCCCGCTACAGCTCAAAAGTTATTCCACGAGAAGATAAAATCGGGATAAAAGCTATCCTATGTGTTAATCCAGGTTATAAACTGTGTACCAAATTTTATCCAAATCCGTTCAGTGGTTTTTGCGTGAAAAACCGGCCAAGTGCGAGTCCTACTCGCACATGAAGGGTTCCGTACCATCGTAGTAGGGGAGTCGCTGTTTTTTTTTTTTTTAAATAATTAAAAATATTTTTATTATATGATGTAACTAAAAATTTATGCTTTTCGCAATTTTTCCTTTATCTGTGTTATAAGACGTTGCTTCGTACCAAATTTCAAGATTCTGAGTTCACGGGAAGTACCCTGTAGGTTTTGATTCCCTTGCGAGTGTCGAAAATTTGCGGCATAAACGGGAGTATCTTTTGATCGCGTTGACTTAGAAGTTTGATTTTTTCACAGCTCCAAGAGACCATAGACTTGAGTATTTGATATGAATTTCAGCTTGATACCTCCACGCGTTCCTGAGAAAAAAGGTCTTGACAGACAGACAGACAGACAGACAGACAGACAGACGGACAACAAAGTGATCCTATAAGGGTTCCGTTTTTACCTTTTGAGGTACGGAACCCTAAAAATAACAAACATCTATCCATACTTACAAACTTTCGCGTTTATAATATTAAGTAGGATTAATACAGCTCACGTTATAGAATTTGGAAGTTCTCGGGCGAAGCCGTGCGATACCTACGGCCCCAGAACTTCCAAATTTTATGACGCGAGCTGATTTATGCACTCCATAAACTTTAATGGACTACAATTAAAATTAAAGTATAATTATAATTAATTTGTTGAACCATTTGCATAATAATATTAAAATAATTCATGAATGCAAGTGAGCATGTAAGTTTATGAAGGTAATAACAAATTGCTACGTCCGTAGCACGACGTAGTTTGGCGTAGCACGGCGTAGCACCGCGTAGCACATTCATATTTCCGATGATTAATAATATTGTGATTTGTCTCATGTTTAAGCGTGCTCCACGTGTTGAAGGTCACCCGTGTGTAATGTCATCATTGACGTAGCGACAGCGATGTCGTTCATTAACATCGTGATATCGGTATGTCCTACAGTTGTCTTTGTCCACGTCTGACGTCGCTGGCGATGCGGAGCCTTTGTCGGCATGCGTGCCGGGCGGCGCGGGGCGGTGCGGGGCGGTGTGGGGCGGCGCGGGGGCGGGGCGGCGTGTGATCTCACCGCGCCACGCCCCCGCCAGCAATGCGGTCTGCACTGTATAGCGCGGCGCACGGAGCAACTGCGCAGAACAATGGTCGCGCACAGATCATTATTTGTTCCGATAAGTCATTTAGTGGTGAAAGCGCAAGATTTACGTGTGTTGCGCTGTCGCCGCCATGTTGCTACAATTAGTGCGAGTTGACGCTGTTGTCGTTGTCTGGTCATTGCTCGCGACGGGCACTCGAGTGGAACTGAACCGCGGGACAGATGGCCGCAGTAAGAGGTCAACTTAATTGCCCGCTAGTTATTTGTACATAGATGGATTTGTTCGAGCTGGCGTGAGCAACTGATATTGTAGTTATGTATTAAATTAGGTATTTATGTATCATAATGGTGTATATTATAATGCAGTCGTAACTAGTAGACCATGTCCAAGCACCGCCCGAAGTGATAAGTACTCGCTGCAGCTCGCACTGACAGCGATACACTGGAGACGCTCGATCGCCTTTCCTTACTTATATATTTACTACATTTCTAATATATACACATGTAAGCCACCAAGTTACAGGCTGTGCCTAATTTGGGGCCCACGACTATAGGATCTATGGTGCACTCTTTTGACTGTGCTATGCATATAAAGCTCAAAACACATCTACAATAACCTAACCTGGACTAATACCCGGTGTTCACTCCTGTACTGTTAGTATATCATTCTTCTGAAGATGAAAAAATCTTCAACAAAACTTTCCTAATTTACACTCAAGTGCAACATAGAATTTTTCATTAACTACCACTTCATGATCGAAGCCAGTAGAGAAGAACATTACATTGCCATTCAAAACGGTTCCAGTAAGAAAACATAACTTATTTAAAAATATAGTTTCTTTAGAGTGTCCTTATAATAAAATTTATAGACTCATGCAGTAATAGAGTAAAGTCGTTGGTTGCGGTTCATTAGTTCGAGGACACTCAAAATTCATCGGTTCGATTGCCGTCCCGCTGTCCCCCCCCACACCAACGCAGCGTGTTGAGCTCTCAGCTAAGTAAAGTTCTTTACTAAAATGCCATATTTTCCTACAGATTGTTCGTTACATATGTTCTCTGAATACGAGCAGCTACATTAGTAACAGGGAACGTTCAACAACAAAATAATTCGATCAACACTTAAGAAAGAAAGAAAACATGTTTATTTAGCACAATGCCACAAGTGCACACAACAAACAATAAAAATTTATAGAAAGAAACTAAAAAAAAAGAGTGTGTGCATCTCACGGTTGCACCAAATAGGACCAGTTCAGCAAACTGCCGAGCAGCTAGTGCCCGACGCTGGTTTTCAACTGGCCCTGAGATGGTGATGTACACTTGTAGTCGAACAAGCTAATATGTATACAGGTGATCCATAAAATTCTAGTACGAGTACCTGCACTGAAATCATTAATTGCAATTTTGTTTTATAAAGCGTGATGTCAAACGCTGTATCATTTCACATCAGTCTCTAAATGTATCTGTATATAATCTTAAAAGTAAATGCAAGTTTGCTGGCTGTATACTTATTAGCTTGTTCGACTGTACTAACACAAAATCTCCGTTACACTGTTATTCAATAAGTAATTGATATCAAAAATTGCTGAAGATTACCGTAAGAATTATTTCATGTTTACAGCTGCATGATTTTAGTTTTGTAAAGTCTCGGTAAAACTGGAAATTCTGTGTCAATCGACTTTCTATCTCTAAACACTGTTTTTTTTTAGAAATGCGTCATTGTTGAAAAACACACTGTCGATAGAAGATTTAGGACTGAGACAGGAGTCTTTAATAGCACCGTTCGTGACTCAGGTGTGAGTGCGCTATCCGCAGAACAGATGAGCTTCACGGGGACGTTACGTAAGATTTATAGCGCTTGAAGCGCTGCGTGCAGCCGGCCGGGCAGCCGGGCAGCGTTTATGAGCATTCCTTCAGGGACGCAGCCCATACAGCGATGTTTCAGATGCTAAATTTAAACCTTTAAACAAACACGCTTTAAATGTGCAGCAAATTAGAAAGTAGTTACAGCTGCACAGTTTTTCTTTAGTATGAGTTATGAGTTTATGACCAAACTGTAACTCATTCTTACAAGTCTATCTAATAGGTACCTACTAAGTATTACATTACAGTTACTGCTCGAATTACTTACGCTGTTTGCACTCACTACTATTTCTGATTGATTACTGTAAACTTAATATCGTTTTAATGACTTTATAAACTAAAAATAAGAGTAAATGATAGAGTGACAGTTGACACAGGAGTATGGAAGAAAAAAACGTATTTTATAGGAATAACCTAATCAGCCATGAAAGTATTACAGACAGTGGATAGGTAATGAGTGCAAATAAAACCGTGTTGTGTGTTATGATACTGTTTAGGTGTAAGCGTCATGAATATGAAGTAGCGCTATCAGCACTTCGAGTGCATAATATGTGAACTGGTGAGCGCCGCGCGGTAATGAGGTATCGGTGGCTGATCCACTCGCTGTTTAATGAGTCGTGAGGCCTCGCACCCCCGCACCTGCGCACTGCGAGCACACATTCACACAGACAGAAGGTTCACTTTGTCTTTGCACACACTACAATACTACGGTACTTACAATGAAATACCTATCACTTTCGAATCTGCTTGGAAATGATACAGAGATCCGTGAAGCCATATACCTATACTTGAATTTTAAAGTAAGTAAATGCGATACCTTCTGCCTATGCAGAACGCTCTAAGCAGTCAATTTTAATAGTTGTTGTATCTGATCTGGTTGGACTCTTACGAAGGTTAGTCACGAACGGTTAACAATTGACCATCGACTTTACTTACATAATCCTGCTTTAGCAGTGAATACACTGAATCTGACAGGTGACACAACTCGATGGCGAATGTAATGGAACAAATTCTCAGAGGAATGAAGTTAGGTACACCGCCAAACTTGTGAAGCTCAAGGTGGCAGCTTCTGGGCGGAGCTACGTCAACAACTGAAACCTTAACCTACGCGCAACGGGCCGAATGAGAGTTTTAATGTGCGGGCAATAAAGCCCACAAACATACTGTGGAAACGTTACTTGTTGGCAGTGCAAATGGGCCTACGGTTAGTGTGACATGCGCGGCTCACATGTCGCTCGCCGGACAATAATGAAGTGGTTACTGCATGTGTTGACACACGTACACACGTAGACAAGTACGCTCGTACAGCCGTCACGCTACATCGTGTACATCGAACGTCGCTGCCTATCCATTACCTACAACAAAGCTAAAAGTGTCGACAGCTTTTTGCACCGCTCTAATTGGAAATTCGATGACAATGAGTTTTGTAATGAAAAAACTGTGCGTTATACTACTATAGTTTCTAGGTTCAAAGAAATGCATGATGTCTTCATTTTGTTAGGTAGGTAGGTAGGTACTATTAATTAATGCTTCTTGATCTTGGCGTGTCGATGGAAATCTAAATTGTACCGGCCCAGTCTACCCAGTGTACCCTATGATCATGTAATGAACATCTGAACAAACAACCGTTACACTCCAAAGTCAAGTCCACACCAACGAATATCCACCAGGTTTTCCTTGGTGCGGCCAACCAAGTTCAGGAATCTACAAAGTGTTAAACAGACCCTTCACGAATCTTTTTATTTTGTATTTGTATGGATAGTTCAAAAGTACCAGTACTTTAAAGAGACGCAGGAGTCTGTTTCGAGTGTGCACCTTCTACTTGATGGTATTGCTGTTTTTGCTGTAAGTCAATGATCTGTCCTGAGAAACTCAAAGATTTCTCCCTTGGGAAGTTTGGAAAGTTCCTCTGTTTGACCACCCCACCCCAAACGATGCTAAGACTGTGCCCAGTCTCTTTAAGCTACTAGTAATTAATGTTGAATTGTGACGATGATAATAGTCCCAAGTCCAGTGAATATAGTTTGATAAACAAAAAATTTGATTTACAATATTTACAAACTTCAATTTACAGAACTAAAATTATATTAAAAATATATAAGTACAAATATCAAAAAGAGAAGAATTACAGGGCGTCAAAAAATTCGTCCACATTGCGTTCAACAGGAAAAGTGTCCAGAAGGCTGGCAGCATTCCCACGTTGGATGGCAATACTGATTATTTGGCCAAAGAATAGGCCAGCCCTGTCACGTGAACAGTCGACCAACCGCATGGCAATTTCCTTAAATATTAGGTGAGCACTCGGACCCCAAGGCCCCAGTGTTTCAACCCCAAACGGGTGAAATACATAACTGCCAATTAAGTTGTTGTAGGTATTTGCGGCGTTTGAAGTTTAAAGTTGAAAGTTACAACAAGCATTGCATGTACAGACAGACAGACACTTCGGACGGACCGGTACCTACGTTCGGGGTTTCTATTTATTTACTGGTGATCATATTCTAAAAACCTCGGACCAAGAAACAAACAATAACATGAGAGGTGAATCATTTTACTACTCATGCTACTAATCTACCCTTACCTACTGCTCAAAAGACAAAATTTATATTCTAATAAGATCATAAAATATATCCTCATCGTCATCATCATCATCTGTCGTCATTGGCTAATTTTGTGTGCCCAATTATAAAAATATTATCTGTTCCGCGTAACAGAGTACTGCTAAAGAAAGCGACACTGCTACACAATTTGTTGCAGTCATAGAGATGGATCGGCGCAAAAAGCAAATGACTGGGATTCAAACAAATCTCTGTGCAGATGTGTTCATCTTTATTAACGATCATCACAATATATTCTACTTGCCAACCCTGGATCGAAAGAAAAACTATTACGACGTGCAAGTATTCCACTCAAATCCATAAGTCATTTAATCAAATATTTTTTGTAAAACTACCATACAAGATGTATTTAGTAATGCAGGAGCCCCGTGCATCATTCCAAATGTGACCTAGACAAAATTTATTAGATACAATGTTGCTCCACGGATGGAGTAGTTACAGGCAGCGTAGGGTATCTACTTATCTATAATAGGTAGTTAGGTACCCACGGATTGATCACTCGATAGGTGTCATTTTTGTGTAATGTATGCCATGTAATGGCGTCATTTCCAACATTTCCAATTACTTGGACAGTTCCTAGATATTTATATAAAGCGCTGGGCAGCTTCGTAGTGGTAGTCCATCGCTACCTAGGTACCTACTGGACAAGAAAATGGAACCTTATTCTAACAGTAAGTACCTACTTTAGTTATCATTTAATTAAATCTAACTGTAGAAGTCATTAATTATTATAATTGCATAGCTTAAGGCTTATTGTAATTTATTAACTACAACATGAATAGGCACTGAATTTATCAAGATAATTAGTTAAAATACCAAATTGTTTTCCTTAATTTATAAAACTAATGTGCTTATTGTGTGGTAGTCGTTGATTTCAGATTACAGCGTACTTAATCTGTGCTTTTATTTTCACGCTGTCTATGAAAAACACGCATTAAAATACCTTGGATATCTTTATTGCGCTTAGGGAATACCAGAACGTTCTCTTGGCCTCATTCGGTGATCATTTCACCATTGTTTATGGCCGTAAAATTTGACACCTATTTCACATAATTTATACAATTTGTCAGTCATAAAACCGTAGCAATACATAGAGTAGAGAGATAGCGTTGCACCCACAGCTCGTTATCTGCGGCAGATAGTGAGTGCTGAGCAGCGCTAGCGGCTCGGTTTACTGCCACGCACTGGTATTTATGTGGCGGCGACGACGAGTTTGATTGATGGCGCATTGCTGCATTATCTACAGGCATTAGGTCACCCGGGAATGCTGGCGAGTTATGGAACCAATAAAAATGACACACAAGTACATCGTGGACGCGGAGTATGCAGTGGACATAGTAGTGGCTCGTCGGTATTGGTGGACCGGCACTACCGGCAGCTCGGCAGCCGCACCGGATACTCAGCTTTGACCTTAGTGAGCCATAATTTATTCTTTAAGCAATCTAATTATGCTAGCATGGCCTTTAGTCAGCGTCTGTTGTTCAAGGCACACTATTTTCATTAATACCTATTACCTGATGTTCATCATCATCAAACGTGGGAGACAGTACATCAGCACCATTTGTGGCTTCTATCAAATGCTAAATAGTCTAGAACGACTGTTACCTGGCTACCGCAACCCAAAACTAGGCAAGAACTGAGATACAATATGAAAATCTACAAATTGGAGATTGAGACGGCATTGCCTCTACATGCGTTGTTTGATGATTCATGAGAAATTTGCAACCTACAGATTCATTGGGTATTTATAAAAGCAAAGCGAGTGCACTCTAGAACATGCCTAGATCCTGCGGGCTGGACAGCATTGCAGTGGAACATGCCTAGACTGCGGGCTGGACAGCATTGCAGTGGAACATAGCGGCATCTATTGGTATTTATCAACGTTGATTGATGTTATACGAGTAGATAGATATGAAATTAATGAATACACTAAATCGGTAATCCGCGAGTAAAAAGCGTTAGATTTACTTTACTCTACACTGATTTAGAAATTCTAATTTAGGAAGTAAGTAAGCTGAGTCAAATCAAAATCAAAACTCATTTATTCAAACTAGGCTGATAATCAGCACTTTTCGAACGTCAAAATTTACTGTAGGACTTTACTTATTTACAAGAGAAAGTCCTCCAAAACGCCCCCGACACTTCCTAGTGTTTTTGCTGGAAAGAAGAAGTGGCGGAACAAACTCCCCAGCAACACATCTGTCTGTTAGGTTGGTTAGATAATGACGGCTCTCTTATAATTCACTTTTCTCATACCTAGAAGGACTCTGAGTTTGAATCCAGTGTAGCGTGTAATACCATTATGCATTAGTCGACATCGTACCTGCATGGGATTATAAAAAAAAACATTAATGATTTGCTAGACACCCTTTATTTCCTACCTAGCAGAAGTCTACAATCCGGATGTCTAGCAGGCCTGGTAACAAAGTACAACCTACAACTAAATACTACCGTAAACCCCTGACTGTTGCTAAGATTCCATGTGCGAGAACACTTATCTACCGAACGAACAAAGCGTGAAAATTATCCACGTTAGATAAATATCACGTTTACATGAGATACTTACAATAGATCCTTAAGCTTTACAGCACAGGAATGCGTGTAATTACAAAATATTTCCGCGGAATTGTTAGTAAGACACGCGGTGATCTCCTGAGCGATGATCATTGCGTGCGGGACTGATGCCTGAGCCGTGGGGCCGGCGGCAGGCAGGTAGGAGCACTAATTATGTGTGTGAGTGCGAGTCGGGAGCCCCGGCCCACCCACCGCGGCCGCACTAGATTCCACGCCCGCCGCGTTTTTTACACCCTAATTAAGCTAATTTATCGGGACAATAAGAGAAATTATTGGTAGGGGCTCGGCGGTTACTGGCCGCTTTATGAGAGGTATTAAATTGTTGAATTTAAGAGCGCTACCGAGCTACACCGCCTCGCGTCGCGGGACCGAGCCCTCGCTTTGATGCCCCAATAAATATACAAAAGATCCCATCAGATAACCGGTGAATGGAGCCGCCGTCGATTCTACCGCTCTTAATGAAAGCCACGCCGAGGAATGTCGTGGACAAAGCCTTAAAATGCTAATAACATGAGCACGACACACCGCACGCCCCCCGCACCCCGCATGTCTAGAATGTGTCCTGATAACGAAGGTGACAATCTCGCAGGTGGACAGATTAAATGAGTATTTTATGGCAGATTAAGTAAACATTTTTTCCTTGATGTGTGTTTTAAAGCCCGCCGGCGTGTGGGCATAAGATCCTTGGTATGTTTTTTACAATGATGGCTACCTACCTCATTGAGATCTACCCAATTATTTTTAAATGTTTTTTAATTGGTAGGTATCCATCAAATTAAAATTAATTAGATATCTCCTGAATTTTATACACATGTCTGTTGATAAAAGGCAGTCGGGCACGCATACCTACCTACGTATCTACTAGTAGTCCTACTAGCTACCTACCTAAAGGGTTTAAAAGAACCCTTAACGCAAACGAAAGGCATGCAGTTGTTCTTCCCACCACTGAGATCATTTTTTTGTTCTAGACCAAATCTGGGAACCCCCTAGTTAGGGAGAAATTGGGGTTCCAAGTTCCAAATTTTTTACAGCTGTTTTTTGTAAATACCTACTGGTTTTTCAGGTTATAACTTTACTTAAATTACCTCCATGACCCGTTTACTAGTCAAAGCATCCACTAGCACGATGTTATAAGAGCGCTACATTGAGTTTTTCCGTAAAATGTGAATTTTGACCCCAAAAAAAAAGTTGTTTCCGAGCAAAAATGTTTGTGTGGGGGTACTTAGTTTGATGTAGGTACAGAATGCTTGCTTGACGGCTGTGTGATGGGTTGATTTACACCCTGTATACGTTACCTATACTATGTTTATCAGAATTCAAAATCAAGTACTAAGATGTCTGGCTTTAGCTCTTAAACAAATGCGGCTTTCATGGTAACTCATAAACGGGATAAATGTGTGATATAAAGTCAATCGTTTGTAAGATATAGGTACACTTCCAAAATGGTAAATTGTGTGTAACCCCCGCTCTAACTTTTAACCAAAATTGGTTTGAACAAATTATAGTTAATAGTTTTAGAGATAGCGCATTTAAAAACCGTAAATTTAACTTTGTCATTCTATAACAAACACTGTGAAAAAAATACTTATCACAAAAAATGATTTTCTGTTGCTGGCTTTAACAAGAAATAATACGAATTAAAGAGGGCTTTTCTACTACAATGGTACGGAACCCTTTAATGTGCAAGTCCGACTCGCACTTGGCCAGTTTTTCTAAGAATAGTTTTGCACTGATGACAACATTTGAGCCACATGTTGAATTTAGTCCTTATTTAATATTTTCATACGTGGCTGATCTTTAGAATACTGTTGCGTGCTTGCATAAGTTGGTCCCTGGATAAGTGACCATCCATTTCATACCAGAGGCTCCGTGCCTCCGAAGCAAGCCATTGGTCCATGCTACAATATACTGTATGGATTCTTTGGCAGTCGTTACAGGTACCTACTTAGTCAGTGTCCCGAAAGTTTGACAACCAGTTTAACTATGTTGGTGGAAGTCAGATAGGCTCCATATTACTCCATATCCGGTTAGACTGGAAGCCGACCCCAACACTCTTGGGAAAAGGCTAGCTAAGCAGATACATTTCTTTACGTTTTTTGTGTAGGTACCCTCAACCTCATACCTAAGTAGGTACCAACTAATGCTAAAACATGAAGATATTCTAAAACCAAATCATTATATCCAAGGAGTTTCTTGTCGGTTCTTCTCCATAGGAAAAGACCAACCCGAAGGGTAGGTACTTCGGGTTGGTTTGCCTGTGTGAAATAAAATAAGTATTGTGATTATGATTTTGAGACCGTGACTGCCTGAGATTCCCGTGGAGTGAGAGAGGATTTTTTGATTTATCAAGAATTCTTAGGATTGAACATCAACTAAGTAGGTATAATAAATGGTACTTAAGAACCTCATACATACCTATTTGGCTACGCTACCTAATCTTATATACAAGTTGCTAAGTTCTATTCTATTTACCTAAGTACCCATTGGTTGGGTTGGTCTCTTGACTGTTACGGAATACCGATTTTCTTTGTCGTAACATTACGGTAAGTCGATTCCATCTTGCACGCTGAGGCCTTTGTTATTTATGTCTTAACAGATAATAATATTCAAAAATATAAAACTTTAACTGTCGGTGAACCCTTAGGGTGCCTTTCCACCAGAGATGAGCTATGCTACGTTGCTATGGATGCGTTTGATATCCACCAATCATATTCATTGGTGCACATAGCTTATTAGCACTGGTGGAAACGGATTCAACTACCTAAGATACTTCTGTTTTTTTATATTGCAAGTGGGGGGCAACGTTTTAAAAAATAAAAAAAATGTATGGATGTGTGTTATAATTATGGATGCGTACTATGAATACGTGATACGGATGCGTGCCATGAGTCGTCACGAGTGGTGTAGCTATGTGCAGAGCAGAGTACCTACAGTATGGCCGCCCTCAGCGCTTCACTACTATCGATACATCGCATATCGCATCTTTAAAGCACAAATCTTGCTTGCACCGCTACATAAGTAGCTTAGTATCAATGGATATTCACAATTTCACAGCTTAAGCTATTACGTCTTTGCAGCATAGCTGCATAGCACATGTCTGGTGGAAAAGCAGCCTAATTCACTCTTGGCTGGTTTTAAATGATCATGGTGCAGGACTCCAGGTTGACCTTATCCAACTTGGACATTTATTACAGTCTTTCAGACTTGGCAGTAGTAGGTACCTACTTACCTACCTGGATCAGTAACAAATATTATATTGTTTACCTATGGCTTATCAATATAATATAGGCGCATACCTACATAAAATAAAGGAATATTATTTTCCAACATCACCGAATTGATACCTAATTAGGTACCTAGCTAGAAACAAACCTAATACCTACCTATTATGTTTTATTTTTCTGCAGGCTGCTACCTACTTATCTGTCTGAAATAGGTAGGTAGGTAAGTAAGTATCTCACCTATAAAAGTATTCGTAGGTAATACTCGTAAATATTCATGAGGTACACACGAACCCTATTAATTAATTTAGGTAATACCCATGAAATAACGAGACAACTAAGAAGTTTTATTTATTGAGAGTGTACAGCGGTGCACGGTGGCCCAGTGGTGGCAGCCCCGACTTACGAACAGTGCCGTGGGTTCGAACCCAGGCAGGAGAATTACTTTGTGTAATTTATTTCATCACCGCTGCTCTTAAGACGGTGACGGAAAATATCGTGAGGAAAATATAATAAGTAAGTACCTAATATAATAATAATATCGCATGTCTATAAAGGAACTAAAAAATCGAAGACATGTGGATGTGACAACTACCGACTCACAAAGGTGGAATAAAGTCTATCCCTGTCCTAGAGAGGAGACCTGAGAACACTGCAGGGAAGTGGGGACATTACCTATAGGCTGATGATGATGATGACTTAAATGTGCCATTACCTAGTGCAAGACTCAGGAGTGGACTTTTAACGCTTTGATGCTAAATAATACTTGATTTAGGATTTAAAGTGTCTACAATTTTTTTTTCAGTAATTCAGTAGGGATTCGAATTCGCGGGCAGGTGCTAGTTGGTATTAGATTAATATTTTCACGACGTTCTTCATTGAAGGTTTACAACGCCATCTATTGTCGCTTTGCGGATCTTTTTAACATCTATTATAATGAATGTTGTAGAATTCAGAGCATTCCTGTTTTATTATTAAAATATTATAGTTTTAGTTTCATACACCACGTATATTTTATTTATTACAGCAAAAAGTTTTTTTCGCCATAGAACTTTAAACGAAACGTAATGATAATACTCTGTGGCGTTTGTATGAACTGTCACATCAATGTCAGTCAAAAATCAAAAGAAGTCGCTTCGTCCGGCTGTTGTTTGTTACAGATTTGCGCCGTATTATAGCAGTAAACAGCGGTCAGTTGAAGATGAGACATCCTCATGCCGATGGCTAGCCTAAATGTTGCGGAGTGGTCGGCGGACCAGGTGGCGGACTGGCTTTCAGGTAGGTGTAGCAGGCGGTGAGTGGCGAGCGGTCAGTGTGTGGTGGAGCGAGTGAGTCACGGCTGTTGTCGCAGGGCTGGGTCCCACGGTGGCGCACTACGTGCCGTCTCTGCGCGAGCGCGGCCTGGACGGTGCCAAGCTTCTGACGCTGCGCTGCGACGACCTCGAATATCTCGGCATGCACGTCATTGGACACCAGGAGCTACTGCTGGAGGCCGTGGAGCATCTGCGGAACTTTGTGAGTGTCCATTTATCTCGAACATCAAACTGCACCCAGTAATATACATGATGGTTCATAGTCTGGTCAATAGTGAGATAGGATGAGTCACAAGAGAGCACAATGTTATGTTTAGCTTATCTCAACAGTGTTATCTGTTGGTAAGCGCCGCTACTGAACTGTTTGATGCTTATGTCTCTGCTGTTTATTTATAGTAGTGCTGTAGCAGTAATTTGTATATGATTCATGATTTAACTGGCATTATTTGCAGTTAATATGTGACTTATTGTATTTCACAGTACTTGTGTGTGTATTATCACTGATGTGGATGTGTTTAGCAATATGAGGTGTCTCGGGAGTGTGTGCAGCAGCTTGCACTGCGTGTGTCAGTGGTGGCCACCACGCTGGCACGTGCGCTGCGGCACCACCCTGATGCGCGCCTTGAGACACAGACACTGGCTGATGTAGCTCGCACCGTGCACGCTGTTAAACCTCTGGTGTGCTGGCTCGACAGGTAATGTTAACTACTAGCTATATAGTTTACTATAATATTTTTTTGAAACACAAAATGTTGAGCTTTCATAAAATTATGTTAACATGATTGTAATCAACATAGTAAGTTATGTAATAGGAAAATATATTGAGTTTTTAGTAGGAAGTAATTTGTGTACCAACAATCTAGTTCATGTGCATGTTGTTATGATTCTCAATTTATTCATTATGTGGAAGTTACAAAAACTTGTAACAATGATATTAAAAAAGTGACAACAATTTGATAATATCTGGGTATACAAAACTACATGTTTTGTTTGTTGACATAGCCCAAATTTAAAAGATGTTGAATTTTTAATATTAGCTTTAATTATTTGTTAATGAAAAGTTACTGCTGCAGTTTCAAAAATCAAATATCAACTATATCACCTTATTGAAACTAAATTTCACTTTTTATTTGTATTTTCACACCCTTTTTGTGTTGCTGTTCATAGACACCTGCAAAAATGTTGAGTATGAATGTAGATGGGTATAAGAGTAGAGGAAGATCAAAGAAACAATGGATGGATGTGTGAAGGATGATATGGCTAGGAAGGAGACTGCTGAGATGATAAGCCATAGAGAAGTATGGAAGAAGATATGTTGCACCAACCCCAAATAGATTGGTATAAGGGCAGGAGAATGATCACAGACACCTGCTCTCCAAATTAAAACTAGTGTCAACAGTATCCAAGTAAGATTGCTGTGACAAATAGACGGAAAGACAGACAGACAGGGCGAATCTCTGAAGGGTTCCATTTTCCATTCAGAACAGAATGAATAAAAATTAACAGTTACTGTTAAAATGAGCCACATCATACAGTAATGCTCATGTAAGTTGACAAAATGTAGGAAACAGCTCATTTTTGTTTTTGCAATTTTAATGTTGCTGCAATAACAAAAGTTGTTCAAAGTGATGAACACCACCTTTTTTATAGTTTCTGATTAAGAAAAACTAAGCTGCATGTGTACACTGTTGGACTTATTATATAAGTGGTTAAACCTGGGTTTAAAGTAGACTTGGTATATCTTGCATTCCGGCTCACTTCGATAATATTCAAAAGAAAGTGACGGCATGCGAGATAAACCAATTCCAAGTTAAACCCAGTGTTAACCACTTTTGTAATAAGGCCGTCAATGTTTTGTGAAATTTTGAGACTTCTATGTCCACAAATAAAAGCAGTTGACATTCAAGAACCTAAGTTGGTTATTGGAAGCCATATTTTCATATTTCATTAGTTTTGTTCATGCAAAGGTAACTTTGTGTAGCTGGTAGAATTTTACTCCAGGTAATGAAAATATATTTTTATATTGATAGCATAATTTCTAACTGTTAAGAGATTTATATTTTTTTTTTTTAAACATTGCCCCACATTAGTGTATCGTGTTTGCGTTCACAAACATTTAAACTCAGATACACAAATACCCAGACCCGGAACAACTATCTGTAGGTCATACAAATATTTGTTCCGAGCGGAAATCGAACCCGCGACACGCAGCGCAGCACTCCATTGCTTGAGCCACTGCGCCAACCGTGCCGTCTTTTCAATTGATTACTTACTTGTTTGAATGTTGTTGTTGATGATTGTTGTTGTTGTTGGTATAGTTGATATTATAGGCATAATTATACTAGTAGTACTTATACTTGTTACTACTAAGTTTGACATTTTCGCCCATATTCCATTAATGTTTAATTTGCTTGTTTTACAATATTATAAATTTTGAAATACCAAACCATTTTAAAAGAGTAACCTTGGAGTTTCGTGCCCGTTCTTCTCCACAGGAAACGACCAACCCGAATCGTGCACCTTTTTGTCGACGTTTTACAAGTGCCCATGTAGGCCTATGTGATTTTTTTATCGACATAATTGTGGTCGCATAATTTGCAGATGGCCGCTGTGCTCTAGCGGCAGCGCGGCGGCGTCGCTGGCGGAGCGCAAGGCGGCGCTGCTGAAGCTGTCGCTGGAGGCGGCCACGTGCGCGCAACGCGACCGCTTCGCCGAGCAGCCCGCGCGCGCCGTGGCCGCCGCCGCCGCCGCCACCGCCGCCACCGCCGACTACATCATACAGGTGCGTACTGCTGCACAAGTCTGTTCATTGCTTCCAGTTAACATGTCGATAGCACTCATGTGCACTGTTCAATATCTCTTTCTACGAATCGAAACAAATGAACCGTGTCGTTCCATCGTTTTATATTAGAAAAATATTGAAAATCACAATAGATGACAATTCAAGACATGAATAGGCTTATTTTCGGATTTCAGAGTTAAAAACTTCAATTAATGAAGGAGGGGGGCAATGACCACTTTTTTTAAAATTAATTATTTATTTAATTAACATGACTCGTAGTGTTAGTAATAATTTCCCTTACAGCTATGTTAGTAAACTAAATTAAACTCAAAACAAAACAAACAGAACAAAACATGAAATCAACAAAATAATGAAGGCACTAATATAGTGGTTCAGCATAAATTTTGCAGCACTGGTTAACGATCGCGCAATCCAGTTAGCCAGAAATAATTTTCAAGATGCTGTTGAAGCTGCCCGCTGCATTGATATCTTAACTGGGCTCTAAACTGACTCTTAACAAGTATAGTCAGTACGTACCACACGTGCGCAGAGCGGGACTGTATCGTATTGCATGACAGGACGTGTCAGACCCGATGATCCTGCAGCCCGCGTCCCTGGACACGGTGACCCTGCGGCAGGGCGACAAGCCGCTGGGCTTCGACGTGGTGCCGTCGTTCTGCGGCCACCACCAGCTCGCCGACATCCGCTTCGGCTCGCCCGCGCACGCCTCCGGCGCCGTGCACATCGGCGACGAGATCGTGCAGGTACACATCACTTACCAACTACATCATTATAAACTTTTTTACGTTTTTCCTACATCCTGAGGGTCGTGGCCTACTTGGATCACGTTCTCCCGGACTGTCTTACGCCAGTCATATCGAAATATGGGAAAACGAGAATGTTAATGAGCTGCTTCTACGTCTTCCTTGAGATGTTCCTATCGGTCCATGCCGTTGCAGGTGGGCAGCCAGTGCGTGATCGGCTGGAGCGGCGACGCCGTGGTGCGCCTGTGTGCGGGCGCGGGCGCCGAGCTGTGCCTGCGCCTGCGCCGTCGGGCGCCCCCGCCCGCCGTGCGCCTGCGGCCCCTGCGGCCCCTGCGCCTGCAGCCCGCCCGCCTGCAGCCCGCGCCGCCCCCGCCCATACTGGAGCCCGACGAGTCGGACGGCAGCGAGCCGCTGTCGCCGCCCGCCTCGCCCACACACACGCACCCCGACCACACCAGGTATTATACTCGCACGCCTGCGGCCCCTGCGGCCCCTGCGCCTGCAGCTCGCCCGCCTGCAGCCGTAAAATTCGTTACAAAAATCGTTAGGTCAAACGACCAGTAGACATGTCTGTAACCGGTCGTTTGACATAACGCATCCTAACTAACACATTGACTCAATAAATCTCCAATACTTTCAGAATGTATCCACCAAAGCCGAGAACAGCGGTCCAAAGACGGCACACGATCAGCGGCGACAGTCTGCTCTACAAGCGACCGAGCCGCACCATCGAACAGGTACAAACGATGTCAAATTTTTGTGAACGTAGGATTCCATTTGGTTTGGCGAGGAAAGAAGTGTCTGTCTTTGATGGTGTTTATTGGCAACTAACTTAAAAATAACAGAACATCACATTGAATGCGGTCGGTGGCCAGCTCCTACTACTATAAAGTAGACTGTATTTATATACCACTAGCTGACCCACGCAACTTCGTCTGCGTCACAATAATATAGAACTTACAATCTTCCTCGATAGATCAACTATCCAACACAGTAATATTTTTTCAATTAGCTTTCTAATGTTGGAAGAATTTTCAAAGTCGTCTGAGTAAATTTTGAGTTAAATCGTAACAAACAAAAAATCTAATCTTTCCTCTCTATAATATTAGATAGAACCTTAGATTACATTATTAAAGTGAGAATTACTATAGGTACCTGCCTATTTCTTACTGTTAAATATACAATCATCATTATCATCATCAGCCTTTATTGTTCCCACTGGAAAAAATAAAGAAGTAGGATGGGCGCGGATTGGTAGATGTGATATGATCTTCGAATTTTTGGTTCTAAGATGCCGGTTTCCCTAAGATGTTTTCCTTCACCGTTTTGAGAGTGGTGGTGATGAAATAAATTACATTAAGTAATGCCCTGCCTGTTTTCGAACCCCCGATCAACTGTTCGTAAGTCCGGGCCGCCACCACTGCTCACAAAACAATCTACAATAACACCTTGTAATTACATATTATGATGCAATAAATAATTTGAATTTGAATTTCCCGGAGGCCAGAATCTCCACGTATCTACATTGGGACGCGATTGCCGGCAGACCGCGTAATTATTTTGTCGCGCGGACATTTTAACATTGCGATATCTTCTAAGATATTTGTTTAAACTACTTAAAGTAAAAAAAAACAAATATTTTATATTAAATTTCCGTTCTAACAAACACATTTATTTAGATAAAGATTAATACCATATGGGTTAAATAAACTTCGCAACAAATAATTCTATTAACCTAACATTTCAATAGTAAAAAATGGTTACAGTGAGTCAATCTTAATAGATAGATATATGCTGTCAAGGACTGTTTAGGCGACTAAGGTACTTATTTGTTTTATGGGGTTGGTATTGAACAGAAACAACGTCTTGCTCGCACGCTCTGTATATTGACACTAAAAAATCTTACAATGTGTTGACTGTAATATATAAATACGAACGATAGCTAGGTAGGTGCATACGTCATAGTGGTAAGCACCCATCATCTTATAATCGTTTGGACAAGGACTTTTTTGTAGAACTTTTAAAGAGAAACATTTCTTTCATACATGAAATTTGCATAACTTAAACCATTTTCGCAGCGCACGCAACGGAAGCTCTCAATTAGGAATATAGTTTCCCGTTTTCTCCACTCCTTTTGGTCATAGCGTTATGTTATATAGCCTAAAGCCTTCCTCGATAAATAGACTATCCAACACAAAAAGATTTTTTCAATTCCAACCAGTAGATCCTGAGATCTTAGCGTTCAAACAAACAAACTCTTCAGCATTATAATATTAGTATAGATGAGGGGGTGGGGTGGCATAACATCTAGCCGCCTAAGTCAAACCGTACCTGCACGTGGTACCCTGCTGACAAACGAACGAGGATATGACGAAAACTCGCCAAGACGCACTGGCCAGCGGCAGCGTGGCGTTTTAAGGCCAAACACCCCGTTTCAAATATGAAAACTGCCAAATAGCCCCGGCGGCCGGCCCTCAGTTCCCAGCAGTCCTGCTATTCCAAGTCCCGACATTGGTTCTGCTAACGGAAGGGCCGAGGGTGCTAAGAATCTCTGGAGTCGCCCAGCTCTCACACCCTGGCGATCATGACCCTGGCGTGTTACAACGATGTAACGTCGCACGTTACATTTTGCACAAAACAAAACATATAAACTAAATTAACAATAAAAACAGCAACATTCCAATGTTTACTTTCATCCACCTGTCAAGGAACCGCAGACGTCAAAATATAATAACCATAGAAAATTACAAGTAGTGCGGTAGCAAATAGTAATTACTAAAAGCACAAGATGCATCAACTATCGGGCGCGCGAGTGAGGATTTATCTATGGGCTCGCGTATGTCCCATCTCTATCCAACGCTGCCAACGCGATCTTTTCGTTTGACATTAGGAATTTTGGTTTTTCCCGAAGCGGTCACACGTCTCACCATATCTAAATTATATGTGATTTCACACGTGTCTTAACTCGCCATTATCCGGGCCTAAAACAATTGCCTACCTAATCAACATAATTCTCCGCCATCGAGCAATTAAATTCGGTGTCTTTTAAACCCCCATACTGGGTAAGTGTTGGATAGCATGATATGTGTATACTTTGTCCTTATAGGTTAACTTGGCATGTATGCTTAATTTTATCTATTTTAGTGTACGCTATTTCATGTATTTCATTTCAATCTAATGCCTTCAGCTCAATGCATTTTGATTTTTTCGTGCTTCACACTCAAAATGTGCTATCATGCCTTATTTTCACTCTTCCCACATGTAAACTCCGTCTGATTGTGACAATCCACCAACACCTTCATTAGTGCATTATTATTGCTGTTCGCTCTGCTTGGCTTGGTGTCGCAATCAGCGGAGTTGGCCTTTGGTCATCTCGTGACACGCTGGACGTCATGTTCCAGGGTCCAAAGTTCCGGCTAGAACACCCGCAAGTTCGCGGTAGTTACGCGGCTGGTTCCGTCGTGCGTGATAAAATCGGGCCGGCATCGGACTTCCCACCTGTTGGCCATACTTGCCACGTGGGCCGAGCCGGGCCGACGTGAAGAAGAGCTGGCCATCACCCCTACGCATCCTTCCCGTCCCCTTTTCCGTCACATTGCCCCACGTTGGGCGCCAATGTGACGGAAAAGGGGTGCGTGGCGCAGGTTAATATAAATAAGACCACGCAACCAGTCTACAAAAAATATATTTAAATTAAAAAATGGGTGTGGGAAGGTCTACGGACACAAACTCCTAAGGCATCCCTGTGGGGTGTGCTGTACTGCCCTGATAGCCGGCGTGGCGATGACCGCAGCGAGGTGCCACGCTGGATGCGTAGGGGTGATGGCCAGCTCTTCTTCACGTCGGCCCGGCTCGGCCCACGTGGCAAGTATGGCCAACAGGTGGGAAGTCCGATGCCGGCCCGATTTTATCACGCACGACGGAACCAGCCGCGTAACTACCGCGAACTTGCGGGTGTTCTAGCCGGAACTTTGGACCCTGGAACATGACGTCCAGCGTGTCACGAGATGACCAAAGGCCAACTCCGCTGATTGCGACACCAAGCCAAGCAGAGCGAACAGCAATAATAATGCACTAATGAAGGTGTTGGTGGATTGTCACAATCAGACGGAGTTTACATGTGGGAAGAGTGAAAATAAGGCATGATAGCACATTTTGAGTGTGAAGCACGAAAAAATCAAAATGCATTGAGCTGAAGGCATTAGATTGAAATGAAATACATGAAATAGCGTACACTAAAATAGATAAAATTAAGCATACATGCCAAGTTAACCTATAAGGACAAAGTATACACATATCATGCTATCCAACACTTACCCAGTATGGGGGTTTAAAAGACACCGAATTTAATTGCTCGATGGCGGAGAATTATGTTGATTAGGTAGGCAATTGTTTTAGGCCCGGATAATGGCGAGTTAAGACACGTGTGAAATCACATATAATTTAGATATGGTGAGACGTGTGACCGCTTCGGGAAAAACCAAAATTCCTAATGTCAAACGAAAAGATCGCGTTGGCAGCGTTGGATAGAGATGGGACATACGCGAGCCCATAGATAAATCCTCACTCGCGCGCCCGATAGTTGATGCATCTTGTGCTTTTAGTAATTACTATTTGCTACCGCACTACTTGTAATTTTCTATGGTTATTATATTTTGACGTCTGCGGTTCCTTGACAGGTGGATGAAAGTAAACATTGGAATGTTGCTGTTTTTATTGTTAATTTAGTTTATATGTTTTGTTTTGTGCAAAATGTAACGTGCGACGTTACAACGATTAGTACAGTTTCAGGTTAAGACCGAATCTATCAAATGGGATCTCATAGGCTTATCAGAAGTACGTTGAAAAGGTGAAGAGCTCTTAAAACTACAGTCAGGCCACCTTTTCTTCTTCAGAGGTCGCGAAGATTCCTCATACGGTGGCGTAGGATTTCTAATTAATAAAACGATAGCCTCATCAGGTCAAAATATCAAAAGCATCTCACCAAGAGTTTGTTTTGTGAACTTGAAACTGAATGATGGATACTCCCTTAAAAGAACTTACTAACTTGGAACTTATAAACTATGTTAATAGGCACAAAAATCTCAAAAATCACAATGACATATTAAAAAAATTAAATTAACTGTGATACAATTTGTGTGTGTGTTTCTGTGTTTAGTCAGAGCGAAATATAGGTTCGATCTTAAGAAGGAAAGATCAAAAAAGAACCGAAGATCTATACCCAGGTACGAGAAACCGGAAATACTGTCACTTCAAGAACCATATACTTTAGAATTGACTAACCGGTTCCAAGGTCTTGAGGAATCGAACCTAGATGCCAATCAGCTCAACGAATATATGCAAGGCCATAACTGAAACAACACAAAAACACCTTGGAAAAGTACGCAAGAAGGAAGGTAAACTCACATCTGAAACCTTAACTCTTATTGAGCAGAGAAGATCCATGCAACAGCCTCAGACCAAGAAAAAAAGATAGACGGCGCGCTGCGAACACCAAAAGTGAAGCGACAAAAACCACGCTACTACAAGTAAACTTACACATTTTTACTTGTAGTAGCGTGGTTTTTGTGGCTTCACTTTTGGTGTTCGCGGCGCGCCGTCTATCTTTTTTTCTTGGTCTGAGGCAACAGCACACCATTCAAAACCAACGAGTAATAGAACAAATTAATAGACAAATAAGGAAATCGAAATAAAGAGACACTCGCAAACATAACACAAAAATTGTCACAAATACAATAGAACAGCATGAAGGACCGAAAGTTATTAGGAAGAAAATAAATTCAGGTACACCACAAATTCTTAAACTTAGAGCTGAGGATGGTCAGATTGTTACAGATCGAAATCAACTATTAAACATCGTAGAAATATTTTACGAAGAACTGTATGCTTCCAAATCTGCTGAACCGTCGTCACTAACGACCCTAGAGCTCCGCCCGAAAGCCGAGCCCGAGGCTCTGAAAGTCTGCCAATATCATGGCTTGCGAGGTAGAAACGGCACTGTCACAGATGCAGAGTGACAAATCACCTGGTGAGGACGGTATTACGGTTGAATTACTGCGCGCTGGTAGTCAACCTGTACTACAAGTTCTAGTGAAACTCTTTAATGGCATCCTCTTCGGTGCCACGTCACCTGATGCCTGGAAGAAGGCGACAGTCGCTATACTGCATAAGAAAGGAGATCACTCAAACCTTCGCAACTACCGCGCTATATCTCTCAAATTTATAAACTGTTTGCCAAAACCATATGTAATCGCCATCGCCTCACCCGCCAACTGCCAGCCCGTTGAACAAACCGGCTTCCGAAGTGGTTTCTCCACTATCGACCATATCCATGCCGTGAAGCAGTTGATGGAGAAGAGTGCCTTAGAGCCCCTTTTTTTTTTTTTTTTTGGTGGGTGTAAAATCATCGAATAACCCCTCCCGCTCTTGGGCAGAGCGAAAGGGAGTGTCAGACTTCTACTGACTAAAAACCACCCATGTTCCTTCTTCGCCCTCTATGTCGAGGCCGCGATAACCGGTGGACTACCCGCGGCCGCCTTAGAGCCCCTTGTGTTTAGCATTCGTCGATTATGAGAAGACATTCGACAGTGTCGAGCACTGGGCCGTGTTTAACTTTCTCCATCGCTGCCAGATCGACGCTGAGTATGTTGATGTATTCGGAGAGCTATACGATTCGGCAAGAATGCAGGTTACACTGCATGAACACACTGCACCAATATCCATCAAAAAAGGAGTGCGATAAGGAGACACCATTTCGCCTAAACTTTTCACCGCTGCCCTGGAAAAAGTGTTGATAACACTAAAATGGGACCAAAGTGGTGTAAACAACAATGGTGTCTACTTGTGACACCTTCGGTTTGCGTATGACATGACCTCGTGTTGTACGCCGAATCCCTGGTAGATCTTCAATGCATGCTGCAACAACTGTTTGGTGCTTCCCTACAAATCGGTATAGAAAGAACATGTCCAAGAAGGTGAATGAATGGATGATGGTGAAGGTGATGTCAGGCATTCCGGACGCCTCTGTTTCAGCTGTTAGGGTTGGAAATGAGCGTCTGGAAATGGTTGATCATTACGTTAATCTGGGACATGTTCTATCTTTCGCCAAGGAGCATTCCAACAATGAGATCTAAAGGAGAGTACAACTGGGATGGGCGGCATTTGGTAAAGTGGAACATGTATTTCGGTTCAAAAAGATCCCTCAGTGCCTAAAAACCCGCCTGTTCAACCAGTGTGTCCTACCGTATGACTTACGGTGCCGAGACATGGACGCTCACAAAGGAGACTGTCCATCGAGTATAAGTGACACAAAGGGTCATGGAGCGAGCCATGCTCGACATAACCCTCTCTCTTAGATTGAGTGCGTAACACCGAAAACCGCCATCGGACGAAAGTCTACGATGTCGGGGACCGGGCGGTGCGCCTCAAGTGGAACTGGGCAGGACATCTGGCTAGACGCGGAGATGGCCGATGCAGCAAGGCTTTGACCGAGTGGTGGCCAAGGTCCAGAAAAACCCGGGCCGCCCTAAAGCTCGTTGGGTTGACGATATCGTCAGTCAGTGTGGCAGAAAAAAGGGGAGGCGTATTAGTGCAGTGCCGTAAGATTTATACCTCGGAATCCAGGGCCGGTCAATGAATCTTCATAAAAACTTTTGGAATGACTTGAAAAAAAAATGTTAAAAAAAATTGGGCGATTGTCTTTTTTTTCATAACCCCAATTTACTGAAAAATGAGAGGTAAAAGTAGTAATCAATTAATATTTCTCAAAAAATAATGAGTAACAACAAAAAAAAAAGTCCTCTATAACATAGGATGCAATTTTATCTCGGTTTACTCGTTATAATCCCGTGGGGCAATTATCGAACTCCACTCGGGAGAATCCGCGGGCATAAGCTAGTAACTTATATACAGTGTCTAATCGCTCAGGAAACTACTTGTGGGGTACCTCAAAGTAAAAACCAGAAAACAAATGGTCCTACGAGCCTCTTTATAGTCGCGTTTTGGTGGAACCAATTTCGGCGGCAACTGGCATTACGACGTTGGTGAACTTTGGACTCGAAAAACTTGAATTCGCTGCGTCACCGGAGCAATGGTTTTTTAAATCGAAGTCGATTGAACAAAGGAAGAACAGGAACTGGATATTTCACCAAGTCTTGATATCGGTAGCGAAGTGGGCCCGCGTCCCGCACCTCTCCCCGCCGCCCGCCGTCGCCCGCCGTCGTCCGACAGCAGCCGAAGGTTGGAGGCGCCCGAACAGGATTTGAATAAAATATACGTCGTTAGATTCGTCTTGATAGCGCGAGTGTCACTGGCTACATTAAAATTAAAAAAAAAAACAAAGAAATTTGCGGATTTTGGGGTCCATATCGCGGATTAAAAAAAAAAAACATTCATTACCATCGAGTAGGGTATCAAAATGAAGGGTTTTAAAAGGAAATTACAAAAATATATGACACCTTGGAGGAAGCAGGCGGGGTTCATTTGAATATTAAATTATGAAATGAAAATAGAATGGACCCCGCCTGCTTCCAACTTTTGTTTAATTTAAAATGTGCTTGTTTTTTGCGTTTTTAGTTTTTTCAGTTGGGTTTTTTAGTTTTTAACCTTTTTTTTTACTTTTTTGTTTGGGCTTTAACAATGCGGTTCAAAAGTTTTATGGAGATTCATTGACCGACCTTGAATTCCGAGATTTTCCAATATTTATGTCTTACAGCACTCCACTATATACTCAGCAGTGGGTGATTCCGGTACTGATATGATGATGATGATTTAACTTATTAAAATGAACTTCAACGCATAATTACCTATGTACTCACAGTATAGCTTATGTAACAATAATGACGTAATGTTCCAGTTCTGGCAAGAGCTGAAGCAGCAGCGTTGGGGCCACGAGGGAGGCAGCACTAACATGTCGGCCGTGCCCGACGACGTCGCGCTCTACGCCAGGGACAAGGTACCGCTCACACCACCTACACTATACTAAACTTATGTCATTTATTTGTTTAATAAAATAGGTACAATAATAGTGGTAGGTAGGTAATAATGACTGCGCTATGTTATGCCAAAGAGCGTACAAATGCTTTTAAATATTAAATAAATGCTCATCATTTACCTTGTGTAATAAGGTTATGTGTCTCAATCAAACAGCGTGTGAGGAACGACTGATTTATTGGTATAACCACAAGGTATCCTCTTTATAATCTTTAATCTATCTACAACATCTCCCGTCTAATATCTAATGCATGCAATTTATTTTTATATTTTTATTAATTTTTATAACTAAGTATTTAAGTACAGCAATATATAACTAGGTTTACATAAATACACACTTTTATCTAACTCAAACATTAGACATATAGTTACTTTTTACATTATACTCACTCATTCAGCAATTTCATCTTATTTACTCAATTTTAATAAATTCATAATTATAATACAGTGTAACATGCTGCTTTCTATTCTTGCATTTTTTTTTTAATTTTAAGTTGTTTAGGAATTAATCAAAATCAATTAGCCTTCGAGGCGGATTTACTACTCTACCACTTGTAGTGACAGTAACCCGCCGCGGCGGGCTGGGTTGGCGCGCCTCTGGCCTTTGCTGACTTGACGGGATACTGTTGTAATCATCTACATCAAGATACCTATCTGCTTTACGTGTGTGTTCAGAACTATTTGTGTTAGGTATTTTCATGAGATGTAGGCGATTGCTCGGGACAAACGCCCATTTTCTGCTCTAACCCAGTACGATCTTGTGTCAATTTTACCACATTTGATCGTAACCACTGCTTATCATTTTTCATTCGCACCGGCTCATCAGGGTGTAACGGTGGTAGGGTCCGAGTACCCCTGTCATAACTTGTTTTAGTGGTCTGAGCAATCGTTTCCCTGCGAGCTGTGGCTGCGCACGGGCGGCAGCTGGCGCGCTACCGACATAGTGCGGCTGCCAGTCTCGGCGCTGTGGCGGAACTTCACTAGCGCCAGCTGCCATTCCTCACCACTGTCACGTGCTTTAGTCAGCAATGCTTTTATTGTACGTACATTGCGTTCAGCGAGCCCGTTTGATTGTGGATATAATGGCGACCTCGTCACACGAATGAATCCCCACTTTTCACTAAACGTTTTAAATTCCTGTGACGAGAATTGTGTCCCATTGTCACTCACAACCTTTTGCGGGATCCCTAAGCGACTGAACATATTTTTTAATACGGCTATAACCGTAGCACTTTGCAAATTGGGTAATAGTGATATCTCCACAAACTTGGAATAATAGTCAACAACCAATAGATGTTGTTTACCATTAAGACCGAAGATGTCAGTAGCGAGCAGCTGCCAGGGCAGCTCCACGTGGCGCGGCCAGCACATGACGTCACGCGGACACTTGTCCACACCCAGGTGGCCCTCATGAATTCGCCGCAACATTTCTTCACGAATCGTCGTTGGTATAACAACTTGATTGTTTCTAAATAATATTCCATCTATTACATGCAACTCCTCGTGTACCTTCCAATAGTCTCTTACCTTTATGTCAGTTTCTCTTTTGTTTGTTGGCCATCCGCTATAGTAATACTGGCATACCTTATTTAATACTTGGTCTTTGACCGTTTCCAATTTGATTTTCTCTAGCATTTGCGGTGTCACTTCTACGTTTTGTAACAGCATGTTGACATGTACCGTGACGTCATCGTTTAGATCGCGCTCTGACTGTGCTGCGGGCTCCACTGCAGCTCGCGATAACGTGTCTGCTATAAATAGCAACTTTCCCCGTTTGTATTGCAACTTCACACAATCATTCTGGAGCCTCAACATTAGACGCTGGAGGCGTGCTGGTGTTTCACTCAGCTGCTTCTTAAACATGGCTTCCAGTGGCTTATGATCGAAATATACTGGTGGAAACGTGTGCAGCCAAACACTACGGCAAGTAATTGCTTGTCGATTTGCGGCCACCGCATTTCGGTTGGCGTCAGCGTTCGAGCAGCACAAGCCACAGGCCGCCCGCGCTGCACCACACGCCGCCAGCCCGCGCGAACTCGCATCCACGGACACCGTCACGGGTTCATCTGGCGAGTAATATTTTAATACAGGTGCACTACTTATCATGCTTTTTAAGCACTTGAAAGAGTTTTCATGAACCTGTTGCCAATCAAACTCCACATTCCTACCTAATAGTTCCCTGAGTGGTGCTGCTGTCTCGGAGTACCTGGGAATAAATCCAGCTAAGTAGTTGGTTACCCCCAGGAACCTCTCCAGCTCTTTCTTGTCACAAGGCGTAGGTATCTCCTTAATTGCCTTGACACGGTTTTCATCTGGTTTTATCCCATCACTGCTGAAGTTGTGGCCTAAAAATGTAATTTCTTTATCTCCAAATACACATTTTTCTTTATTAAATTTTACCATATTCTCCGTAGCTCGTCGTAGAACTTGCTGTAATCTATCATCGTGCTCCTGTTTTGTTCTACCCCAAATTAATAAATCGTCAATGTAGACTTCTACCCCTCTATTTTAAAAATTTTGCTCATTGTGAAAGTTTTCTGGTGCACAGTTTATCCCAAACGGTAAACGTAAAAATCGGTATCTCCCGAATGGCGTGGAAAACGTAGAGTTTTGAACATTAATGTTAGTTTTATCATCTAAAACCCGTTTTTTGCATCACACTTAGAAAAATACCTTGCACCAGATAAACTACTAGAAATCTCTTCCAGCGTTGGTAGCTGAAAATGACTTCGCTTGATTTAAATTTCTAGGGTCCAAACACACGCAAGCTCTTATTGGGCTTTTCTACCACCACTATACTTGACACCCAATCAGTAGGCCGGTCTTCTTTTTTAATTAATTGTAAATTTTCCATGTTATCCAACTCTGCTTTTAACCTAGGCCTTAACTTAATTGGAATTTTTCGCGTGGCGCTGACTACCGGCGGCACTGACTCATCAATCTGAATACAACACTGATTAGGTAAACAACCAATACCGGTGAAAATAGTTTCGTCTACTTGAACGCAGTTTAAAGACTTTTGATCACACCGTGCTATGAGACCCAGATTTGAACACGCACCTAACCCCAATAAATTATTGCAATTCAAGTCCAAAACAAAAATATTTTGTTTACAGCTCTTATTATCCTATTTAAGAATTGTATCAAAACAAACTAATACAGGTAACTGTGTTTTGCTGATGTCTCGTAGCACAGTGGTACATTCTCTAAGATTATTTACATCAAAATCGGCTATTTTTATAACTATTCTCTGATAAGACCGTTGCGTCCGCTCCACTATCAAGCTTGAACTTTAATTCCACTCCGTTAACGTTTATAATTGATTACCAAGACTCGCACCACTTATTGCCAGTAGATTCGATTGAAATATTGTACATAAGTAGCTCACCATTGTCGTAGTCCCCGCATTCCTCGCCGCATGAGTCATCATCTCGTTCCTGCACTTCTTTCATGAAACGCACTCGACAACACTTAGCGAAATGACCTTCGACACCTCGCTGACTTGCTGGGCAACGGTCTGTCGCGAGTAGCTAGGGATACACTGGCGCGGCAGGGTCCGGGGGGCGGTGTCGCGCGGTGCACGCCGCTGCTTGCCGTCCTGCTTGCTGGGCAACGGTCTGTCGCGAGTAGCTAGGGATACACTGGCGCGGCAGGGTCCGGGGGGCGGTGTCGCGCGGTGCACGCCGCTGCTTGCCGTCCTGCTTGCTGGGCAACGGTCTGTCGCGAGTAGCTAGGGATACACTGGCGCGGCAGGGTCCGGGGGGCGGTGTCGCGCGGTGCACGCCGCTGCTTGCCGTCCTGCTTGCTGGGCAACGGTCTGTCGCGAGTAGCTAGGGATACACTGGCGCGGCAGGGTCCGGGGGGCGGTGTCGCGCGGTGCACGCCGCTGCTTGCCGTCCTGCTTGCTGGGCAACGGTCTGTCGCGAGTAGCTAGGGATACACTGGCGCGGCAGGGTCCGGGGGGCGGTGTCGCGCGGTGCACGCCGCTGCTTGCCGTCCTGCTTGCTGGGCAACGGTCTGTCGCGAGTAGCTAGGGATACACTGGCGCGGCAGGGTCCGGGGGGCGGTGTCGCGCGGTGCACGCAATTGAAATAATGATAAGATCAGCAGTGGGATAGTAGAGTATATTCATTCGTGGTTAATATTTTACAAGCAAGTTACAAAGTCTAACAGAACATAAACAACCCGTAACTAAGCTTTTTTAAAATCAGTGACAGCAATGTGTTACATATGATTATTTCTCGCAGGCCAGTAAATACATTAACACACACTATATTTTTACCTATTTTGAAAATTAATCCTGTGAAACAAAGGTTAGACGTACCTTTTAAATACCTTAAGACCCGTTTCGCACATTTAAAATGTATTTCATCATAACATGAATTGAATTGTGAAAGTACACTTACCGCATGTGCTATGTCTGGTCGCGTATTACAGGCCAAATAGTTTAGACAGCCTATTAAATTTTGATATGGAATCGCAATGGGAATTTGTCGATCTTTCTAATTTCATACCGACTTCCATCGGGGTCAAAACTGGCTTAGCGTCTGACATGTTAAAGTCATTCAAAATATCCGAAATGAACTGTTGCTGATCTAGACAAATAACATCTTTGTCTCTCCTCAGCCTCATGCCTAAAACATGCCTAGCCGGCCCTAAATCTTTCACTTTAAACTTTTCAAGCAAATTGTTTTTTAATTTTTGCTTTTCTTGTTCACAATTTCCAAAAATAAAAAGATCATCTACGTAAATAACGACAATCAACTTCTTGTTACTTTTAAGCTGCTTTTGATACAAACATGGTTCTATTTTTGATTGTACAAAGCCTAAATTCAACATTTCTTTATCTAATTCCTTGAACCAAGCATTTGAAGCTTGTTTCAATCCGTACAAAGAACGCTGCAGTTTGCATACCTTAGTTTCTTAACCTTTGACTACTGCTCCTTTTGGTTGGAGCATGTAAATATCCTCTTTAATTTTTCCGTACAAAAAGGCAGTCGTGACATCCCATTGATCAATAAACCATCCATATTCAACAGCTAGCGAAATCTACAATCTTAAAGTAGAGCTTCTTACTACAGGTGAATAAGTCTCAGTATAATCTACACCACACCTGAGTGAAGCCTTTTGCTACAAGTCTAGCCTTGTACTTTGTTACCTTGCCATCGCTATCTTTCTTAATTTTGAATACCCATTTGCATTGGATAGGCTTCTTATCAGCTGGAAGATCCACCAAAGTCCAAGTCTGGTTCTCCTTTAATAGTCAATGGATCACCATCAAAATTGCTCTCCTTGGCATACAAACATTGCATCCGTACCTTACATCATCTGCGATCTCTTACAGGATACCTTCTTTCTGATTCATGTATTCTCACTTCTTCAGTCAATACGTCCTCAGGTACTCGCTCTGGTACTACAGGTTCAGGTCCTATCTCCTCCGATACTTCTGCATTCTCGTCTACAGTATCACGATACATATCATTGTGAGCCAAAATGCCAAAGCTAAATGTTCAGCAGGGCTATTGCGTATCTTTTAAATGACAGTGGCTATCATATTGTCTATGGATTAACTGTCAAATTGGTTATGGTTTAGTACATATTGGAACCATTTGACAGTAATTGATAGGCACTATAGGTTAGCCACTGTCATTTAAAAGATACGCAATAGCCCTGCAGATCTGCTTGTAGATTCGTTCGGTAAACTGGAAAGAACAGAATCTTTATTCAGGTTTATGATTACGTCCGACTTTTCTACGTTTTCTTTTTGGAGAAAGACGTTTTCCAGAAATTTCATATCTCTCGCAGTCGTCACTTCACCTGTCTTAGGATTCATCAGACGATAACCCTTCTGATTATCAGGATATCCAATAAAAATCATCGGTTCCGTCTTCATATCCAGTTTCCGTCTCTTTTGTTTTGGTATCAATCTATATGCCAAACAACCAAAGATTTTCAGATGACTGACATCTACATCTTTTCCATTCCAAAGCTTTTCTGGTACCGCATTATTCAATGCTTTCGTGGGGCTTCTGTTCTTTAGGTAAACAACAGTATTTACAGCCTCGGCCCAATACTTCTTGCTCAAGTTGGATTCTGACAGTAATGTTCTTGCCTTCTCTATTATAGTACGATTCGCTCTTTCTGCGACAGAATTATGTTCCGGCGTGTACGGTACAGTCGTCTGGTGTTTTATGCCTGCAGACTTCAAAAATGATTTAAATTTACCATTACAGTACTCCGCACCGTTGTCAGATCTCAGACATTTAATAAATTTACTTGTCTCATTCTCAACTTCCGCCTTGTATTCACGAAACTTATCGAAAGTTTCACTTTTGTAAAAAAATAAACATGAGTCTTTCGAGTATAATCGTCGATAAATAGAAGAATATACCTCGAACCACCGAACGATGGCTCCTCGACTGGTCCGCAAACGTCGCTAAAAACCAATTGTAAGACCTCGTTCGCTCTCGTACCTTGCTTTTTAAAGGGACTTTTGCATGTCTTTCCTTCGATACATGGAATACACGGTTCGCATAAATCGGTACTTTTAAATTCCATACCGGTTACTAAAACTTTCATTTTTATTCATATAATTACGCGGAGCTAATCTTTTATGCCAAATGTTCGAAATATTTTCATTTTGTTTTGACAATGTCACATTCACGACGTTATTTTGATTTTCTGTCAAGTCATAAATTCCGCCGACCTCTTGACATCTTGCAATAATTCGATTTTTATTTTGAATCATGCAACCTCCTTTGTCAAAATTCATGCAATAATATTCTTCTTGGTCAAATCGCTTACAGAAATTAGGTTCATGGATAAATCAGGAACATGTAAAACGTTTTCTAAAATTAATTTTCCGTTTTCGCTGACTTGCGGCTCAGCATTTCCTCGTCCTTTCACCAATAACTTTTCACCGTTTGCTACTGCAATCTTCATGTTGCCGTTTACATGTGTGTAAGACAACAATTTGTTTTTATCATGGGTCATGTGATTTGAGCACCCACTGTCTAAATACCACTTATCTTTGTTTATCGCCCTCTTCGTATTCAGGCAGATATTCGCGGTTTTGATCCGCTCCTTGCATTCGGACGCCTTGTGTCCTTGCTTGTTGCACTTAAAACACTTATAAACGAACTTCTGCTTGCGATCATTAGTTTTAATGTTTGATCTAGCATCTTTTTTTTTTTTTTTATTCTTTTATTCAATAAAAGGGGTTTTTATCCACACGGATATGCTAACCCCATCGTACCTTATGGACTAAATATACACATATAAGGGATACTACTATGCATTAAAAGGGAATCACTGATTCGACATCTTCACTAAGCCACACAACCTCTTTGCAATTGCTGATGTAGGGTTTGCTAAATTGTTTTGTATCAGCCCAACGTCCAGAGTGTTTAATTTAAATTCTCTAATCAGTGATTCCCTTTCATTCTTGCTCCTAACACACTCCATCAGCAAATGTTGCACATCTTCAATTTTGTTGCATATTTCACAATTAGGTGATGCGACCTTTTTCATTAGGAAAGCAAACTTTGCCGACGGATAGTGTCCAGAACGTAACCTTAGTGCTAACTTAATATAGCTTCTACCCAAACTTGTATCCTCGAACCAAGGCACGCGAGGAAGCTCGTTCTGAATGACTTTGTACCAAATGCTTTCTCTTTAGATACTTTGTCAAAGTTGTTCCTCCATCTGTCAAAACAAGTCAGTTTAAATTTGGAGCAATATTCCCAATAATCTGGTATGTTTCTATTTTCGCTACCCATGTCTACTGCAAGCTTTGACAGACAGTCAGCCTCCTCGTTGCCTCGTAAACCTATATGTGCTGGAACCCATTGCAACATTACTCTACACTCGTCCTTGTTAATATTATTAATTAAATTGAGGATATCGTAGGCTATCGATGCACCTCTGGCACCAGAGACGCATCGAGCCACATGCTGTATGGCACTTCTGCTATCAGTAAAAATAACTACTTTGTTAAGCTTTTCACTAACTGCATAAGCCACTGCTTGATATATTGCAATGAGCTCCAGAGACATAATACAGACAGTTGCATCAATTTTATAACTAGCCTTATAACCTGTATTTTGACAGAAGAAAGCGGCTCCACATCCATTTACACTTTTAGAGCCATCTGTGAAAATTTTACACCAATCACTGTATTTGTCACCTGATTCTGATATCACTTCATGAACCAATACATTGGGATTATAATAGTTTTTTGATTGCTTGATGCATTTCAAATCCGTTCTAATGGCCACTCTAATTTGTATAGCAGAAACCCAAGTATCTAGGGAAAACATTTTAGGGATGTCCGCAGAAGTAATTTGTAGTTGCCCCACTTCAATAAAAGTGGTAAAGCTAGTAATGGTTTCTTTTTAATTGACCAGTAACTATAATGACTAAGGCCCACTTGTACCAAAACTTTGAGTTAAATAAATAACTCGAGGTTTACTAACTCAGTGTTAATGTTCTAAATTTTTAACTCGCATATTAAGTTGCACCAGTAAAAATTAACCCAGAGTCAACTAACCCTAGTCTTGTCATGTTCATTCATTCTTTTAACATCTGGCAAAATATCTCTCTCTCTCTCGCTCCACAGTACTTTGAATAAGTTTATTTCTTTATGTCAGATTAAAAAAATACACGTTGTTCTTTGTCGCGTTATATTGACTGTTGTGACTTGAGCGTGTTGCACTTGCATTGTCGTTTACAGTTATTATTTTGCGAAATAATTTAGGCAGACGGACGCGGAAGATCTTAAAAATGAAAAAAAAACTCGATTACGTGGCCTCAATTTCACAAATAGCGACAATTTGTTACTGTGCGATATAGTAGAAAAATATAAACACATTGTAGAAAACAAAAAAACTGATGGAGCCAACATTCTACAAAAACAAAAAGCTTGGTTGGAAGTAATAAAAGTTTTTAATTCTATTCAGACTATTGTAAAAGGAGTTCACTGAAGAGGCACTAATCACTGAAAATGTAATGTAGGTCACATGCCTACATGTGACCTATCTACATTACTTTTTATTCGCATTTGTATATTGCAGTCTATTTTCAATTTTATCTAATATTTATAGAGAACAGTTTCTTTTTGTAGACGAAATCTTCTATGAAAACCTTTGTCTCTTTGTGAGTAAAAACCGGCCAAGTGCGAGTCCTACTCGCACATGAAGGGTTCCGTACCATCGTAGTAGGGGAGTCGCTTTTTTTTTTTTTTTTATTTTTTTAAAAATATTTTTATTATATGATGTAACTAAAAATTTATGCTTTTCGCAATTTTTCCTTTATCTGTGTTATAAGACGTTGCTTCGTACCAAATTTCAAGATTCTGAGTTCACGGGAAGTACCCTGTAGGTTTTGATTCCCTTGCGAGTGTCGAAAATTTGCGGCATAAACGGGAGTATCTTTTGATCGCGTTGACTTAGAAGTTTGATTTTTTCACAGCTCCAAGAGACCATAGACTTGAGTATTTGATATGAATTTCAGCTTGATACCTCCACGCGTTCCTGAGAAAAAAGGTCTTGACAGACAGACAGACAGACAGACGGACAACAAAGTGATCCTATAAGGGTTCCGTTTTTACCTTTTGAGGTACGGAACCCTAAAAATGATCAGTCCGTTCTGCAATTCTTCTGTTATAAAAGTGAACTAATGTAGTCGATGATCTCTTCATCATCATCAGACAACAACCATTCGTTTATCATTTTCAGGACAAAATAAAACCGATATCACTGAATGCAACAAACACGAGACACAACCAAAGCGTACTTAGCCTAAAATATCTCAATTTTGACATTACTAACCCAGAGTTAGTTGACTTAACCCTCCCACATCAGTGGGTTAAATTTTTAAAAATTTAACTCATGGTTAAGCGTTAACTCTTGATGGTACAAGACATAATTAGAATTTAACTCCAAAGTAGTATTTACCTCTGAGTTAACCGTGTTAACCCAGCCTGGCGCAAGTGGGCCTAAGAGAACTTAATTCTGACCATGAACGTAATTTTAATAAGTACTTAAATGCAAGATATTGACGTCTTACATACAGTGGTGGTATGTGAAGTTCACTTTCCATCACATGGATTGGGGTACTCCTTATGAAATCTCCTACTACCCTGAGAGCTTGACTTTGCAGCTTATCTAATTTTGAAACATGTGTCATTGCACTGGAATCATACTAGTAGCATGCATAATCAATACGACTTCTTACTAACGATATATATAATCTGCGTATGTGTTTTGTATGGACACCCCATGAAGACCCTGCAAGTACTTTTAATAAATTTAAGAATTTTGTACATTTATTTGCTATCTCATTAACATGTTTAGGTACGCCAGTGTAGGTAAACTTCTGTCTAACCATATACCTAAATACTTGACACAATCTAATAGTAATAACGGTTGGTCATTCACTTTTAAGGAAGGCAATATTTTTCTTCGACCCCTACTAAAGACACAAAAATTGGATTTTGTTGGTGATAACGTCAGTCCAATCTCACCCATTAAAGTTACTAAAACGTTTAACGCGTCTTGAATATTACGTTCAGAGGTTTGAATGTGTTTGTCACTTGTATAGATTACAAAATCGTCGGCATATTGCGATATCATCACATTTTGTATCTTACGACAGATTTGATACGTAACTAAATTAAATAATAATGGGGAGAGAGGGTCCCCTTGAGCCAATCCTCTATTAGCCCATCTAACTCCAAGACCTTCACTATTAAATGACTTAATTCGTAAGTGCCTTTCATCCATAAAAGACCAAAGGTAAATACAAATTCTAGACCCGGCCTGAACCTCATCCAATACCTTAGTAACCGACTCGATTGAAACGTTGATAAACGCGTTTCCGATATCCACAAAACATGCCAATGTAGAAACATTTTTAGTGAAGCCAATTTGGATGTGAGAAACTAGTCGGGATAGTGAATCTGAACAGGACTGTAATTTTCTAAATCCTACTGTATTTGGGGACAGAAGTTTGTGTTTTTCAACGTACCATTCTAACCGTTTGCAGATCATTAAATGGAATGTTTTACATGCACATGAAAGAAGCGAAATAGGCCTTAATTTAGTGTCGCTGTTCTGTGTTTGCACCTTTGGGTATAGGGATAATTTGTATGTCTCGCCATTGGTGGGGTACGGTACCAGATTTAAAAATGTCATTGTATATTTTGAGTAACAACAGCTTTCCACATTCCGGTAAGTTGTGTAACATTGAGTAGGATATGCCATCTTGCCCCGGGGCCGAATCCTTTTTTTTTAATACAACTATCTAGTTCCTGACTAGTAAATTCAGCTTCTAAGCAATCATTTTTTGACTTAAAGTTCGGGACTAGATTAGAAGCATACTCCGGTGAAAGTGAGCGTAACAACGTAGTTTGGTTTTCAATGGGGAAACATGGTCCTTGCTGTTTAAAACCTTTCATCCATCTCATACGACGCCACATCTCTGGTACCGTAGTCACTTCATCAATAGAATCACAAAATTTTTAAAAACTGCCGTACCTAGCCTTCTTAATTAAAGTTTGCGACTCTAAGGTTTTGGATTCTAATTTGTTTAAATTTTCAGGGGTGGGATTTTTACGGAAATTTGACAATGCTAACCGGCGTTGTGCGACTATTTCTGATAATTTTGAATTCCAATAATTTTTTGGTTTAAATTTTTCATCTGTCTTTAGACAGAATTTATAATAAGGGATATGTTTATTAGCTGCATATTTGAAAATATTTACAAAATAATCATACATTTGCTGAACATCTACATTATTATTGGGAAATGCATCCGAAAAATTAATTTTATCTGAAACTGCTAGCCGAAATTTATTCCAGTCTGCCTTTTTCCAGTTTCTTTTTCGGCCAATATGTACTAGAGTAGACAAGTTTGCAGTAATTGTTATGATCAGGTGGTCGCTTCCGAGAGTTTCATTAAATACCTGCCAGTCAAATTTAATTGCCACGTCCGAGGAAACAAACGATACATCCGGGCAAGTTTGCTGTACATTACCATTTACTAACTTAATCCGTGTTGCCATGCCGTTATTAAGGGATATATAGTCGTTTTCTAGGAATGTTTGATGACCTCTCACATCGGATCTTATCGACCAGTTAGTATGATGGCCATTAAAGTCGTCAGCTAATAATGATTTTCGTGTAAATTGGGAAAAAAGTTCATTCCAATCTGTTAGCTGAGTTCGTACCGACGAAGGGCAATAAACTGACACAATATATTCTAAGTCTTTGCAATTTAACAACTTAACACATATTACCTAAATACCCACATTATTAACATTAAACGACACTAGGTGAGATTGGATCGACCTATGAATCAGTAAAGCCACACCGCCATAACTATCGCATCTATCGTTCCTATATACATTATACCCGCTAATGTTTACATTTAACTCACAGCTGAGCCATGACTCACTTATTATTGCGATGTGAATGTTTTCTCGTACCAATAGTTCAGAAAAGGATACAAGTTTCGGCCGTAAACTTTGTGCATGCCATTGGAATATGTTAACTTTTATGACTTTTTGTAAATTATCCATTATTAAAACAGTTTATAAAATACTTCAAGACTTCTTCTCCGAACAGAACATTAATCAAAAAAATCTTTAATTCCTCACCAATAATTTTTAACAATGATAATAATTTACCTTTCACATTGAGATTCGATTTACAAATGCCTTTTATCTTCAACCATATCTTAGTCCATTCAAATTTATAACGCATATGTGCACTTTGCGTACTATTTCTTTCTTCTTTCTGTAAAGTATTTATTTCTTCGTTTATTGGTTGTTCGAAGGGTTCCTCATTCCGCGGTTGATGACTTTTCTGCTTGTTTGATTTTTGTTTTGTTTTGATAGTAACTTGTCCTGTGTTTACATTCATACCGTAATCTTCTTCTGGTATGTTAGATAACAGTTCTTGGCGTATTACGGCATTGGCCAGCACACTACTATAGGTTTCCTTCTCAGAGCGAGATGTAGTGATTGCAGATTGGTTAATATTATTTTCCTCCGCCTGTGACATCTCATGCTGAATAATTGTATTTTATTAATTAATAAAAAATAACTTTATTTTAAATTATAATTTTAAAATTCTAAAAGCACACTCGGAGGTTCTATTACGTCTTGGTGGATTACTCCTGGCTGGTTTTATGACTGGCAGGTGACATGTCATATTTCAATTCGAAATTGTCAAAGAATTTTAGAAGAGAAGAAAATGTCTTATTTTTGGTATAAAAATGGGCAGCTGATGCTGACCCGAGGATTTTTTACACTGGATTCCACGCCGGGATTATGTCCGGTTGATTTTACGTTTGATTTTACGATCGACTCTACGCTGAGAATCTACGCTAGTCGATTCTACACTAGTCGTTTCTGTCGAGATTCTGTCAATTCTACACGGGACTCTACGTCGAGGTTGTCCTGTTTCTACGCATGGATTCTGCATACATGTAAATCTACATAGTTCTACTGTCCAGACCAACTCAAAGTGGATCACCATCATTGCCAAAAGTGGATCACATTAACTAAATTTTTAAAAACCTCCGCCGCCTGAGTGTGTGATAGGTAGAAAGTGTTTTGGTTTTATTGGAGCATCAATATCTGATAATTGATGTGTCAGGAACGTAATTTTGGATATGTAGCTTTCCATAGAATCAAAATTCTCAAACTTACAGTTGAAAAGCTCTCGCTGAAAATGTATACGTCTTCCCCAACCTTTGTCTAGCTAAATTATGCTCTAGCATTTGTGCTTCCGGGACCTGGGCCCATAACCAATTGAAATAATGATAAGATCAGCAGTGTGATAGTAGAGTATATTCATTCGTGGTTAATATTTTACAAGCAAGTTACAAAGTCTAACAGAACATAAACAACCCGTAACTAAGCTTTTTTAAAATCAGTGACAGCAATGTGTTACATATGATTATTTCTCGCAGGCCAGTATATACATTAATACACGACCTCCAATAACCACAAGGTACCCTCTTTATAATCTTAAGTCTACCTACAACACCTTGTCTTTTTTAACTATGTTGGGGTCGTCTTTTAGTTTATTGAGATGCAGCTGAATACCATGCGTCTACTTAGGTGACTTCTACAACCTCGTTGCGTGTGCGTAGTCGCAGCGGAAAAATGTCGATTTTTTTATTTTCAGTTTTGCAGATGTTTAATGTATGACGTCGTGTAAATGTGTATGGTAAGTACACATTTGTGCATCCAACCATTGAGGAGTTATTCAATAAAAAGTGTTTCCGCTGGAACTACGTCATCCTAGCGGCACTTTTTTTTTCCTATGGACGTACAAGAAAAAAAATACATCCAATCTTTAGTGTGTAACCAGGGGTAAATGTGTATGTTTAAATGATAAATGTGTGCCGTAAAACAGCGAAGATAATCAAGTTTCCGCTGCGCTGACGTTTGGCTATTTCATGAAAATCATATAAAACGGTTTAGTGCAGAGTTGTAATATTTTACGCACGTTGCTTTGAATTTGTGTGTAATGTTTGGGAAAAAGAATTTAAAAAAAAAACGTACCGTTCAGAAGATATACACGCAAAAGTAAAATAAGGTTATTAGGTCCAAGTACTTAAAATAGGAACTCTAGAGCCAAACTTAAAACGTTCATATGCATCTTGTAAGGGTCTACAACGTCTTGCGGAGTTTCATATAAGTGCGCTTAGTAATTAATGAGCTATGGCATAATTTACTACGACTGGACCACTATTTGTATGACATCCGATTGTAGGACTTTTTTATGGAAAAGCTGAATAAAACATATTCCGATTTTTAGTGTATTAATCCAACTATTCGCATGTTAAATTGCAGCTCACACTAAATAATTAAAGAGATATAATAAAAATACCAGAACAACCGCCATACATGGATAAACCGACCAGCAGGGCTATTGCGTATCTTTTAAATGACAGTGGCTATCATATTGTCCATGGATTAAGTGTCAAATTGGTTATGGTTTAGTACAAAATGGAACCATTTGACAGTAATTGATAGGCACTATAGGTTAGCCACTGTCATTTAAAAGTTACGCAATAGCCCTGCTGGTTTAAATGGTTACAAATAAGCGGCCGTGCAGTATATACAGATAACGTTGTCAAATTTCCAGTGTTGTACCATTATTGCATTGGTACAGGTGGGCACACAATTCTGGAACAAGTAACTAATAACTTTCATGATAAAAATAGTAGGTCACTTGTTTTTTTTTTTAAACTTACGAAATTATTACAATAATAAGCATCAGTATTAAAAAATGAATTTATTTGTCAGAATATTGCAATTGTCACATTAGGTAATTGTCAACTCCGATAAAGCCCCAGTAGCACCCCTGTGTGTCACTTTTCTCCGACCTTCAAGCCCCGCGGATAAACCGGTGTGACACCCTATAAACTTGGCTTTCATCTCTAAAACTACTATACTACTATAAAATAAGGGCTAATATCCCGTGTGGGCAGTTTCACTCTACGACCTGAAGAAAGGACTCTCGTCGACTTACCTACTGCATGATTCTAAATCATAAATACCGATAGATTTAGTTTTAATAAAAAGAACACACGGACATTGCAATGACGTTGGATGTCAACGGGACTTGATCAGCTTAAATTCTGCTGCTTCCAGCGTACTAATTGTTATTACTTTGTTAAGGCCGGCCGCAAAAGTTTAAAGACGAAGACGAATTGAGGTATTCCTCGAAGCGCCACCGTTTTTTTTTTTTTACAGCTTGTACTGTCCCACTGCTGGGTAAAGGCCTCCCCCAAATCCTTCCAAGTGCGCTCTTTTCAAGGAGTATAGAGCCTTTGCAAATTGTATAAAATAACGTGTTTTACTTATTATCGATAGTTTCAGTTAGTATCCTATCTCTATTCGAAAATTAATCATAGCAGCGCTTCGAGGAAAAAAAAGTTAATATTTTTAATTGTTATCGGGAGCACTACTAAAAGGTGCGCTCTGAGGAATAATAAAGGTGCGCCTCAATAGGTTCGCCTCAAAACGGTTGCGCTTCGAGGAATACCTCGACGAATTGATTGCTGTCGCACTTTTAGTGATGCTTTTAAATCTGCTCCCAAGCCAAGTCTTTTACGTCTCTATTGTGATAGTCCGTATTTTAAATATTCCATATGCATGGATTTCGTTCCATCACCATAATTAAATTTTCGGCTACACACATTTTGTTACCTACAATTACGATGCGACGATGTCTACTCGTTAGAAAGTTCACGCGGATCTGAATTAAACTTTCCATGCGTGTACGGTGGAGGAGCCAAAATATACGCGAGTGCTGCGATCCGAAGGCATCGAACCGAGCGTTAGGTTAGGTTAGGTTTTAGCCAACGCCTTCAACACTATGCCCTGGAGCTGCATTAGGGAGGCACTCCGGTATCACCGGGTGCCGACCTACCTTCGTCGTGTGATCGGGGACTATTTGACAGACAGGGCTGTCATCTACCCTGGTCAAGACGGACAGTGGAACCGGCGAGAGATGTCGTGCGATGTTCCACAGGGATCGGTTCTGGGGCCGCCCTTGTGGAACATCGGTTACGACTGGGTGCTGCGCGCCGACCTCTCTAGCGGCGTCAGTGTGGTCTGCTACGCGGACGATACGCTGGTGCTAGCTCAGGGTGGGTCGTACGAGGCGGCGGCCGACAATTTGACACGCTGGGTTGCGATAGTCGTAGACAGGATCCGGCAGCTGGGTGGCGCTTTACAAGTCGGAGGCCATGGGCTTCCATGGACGTGGGAATGCGCTGCCGTCGGGATCCCAGTTAATGGTGGGAGGGGTTCTCATCGGCGTCGAGTGTACTTTGAAGTACCTAGGACTCGTCCTCGACAGCCGGTGGAACTTCGTGGAGCATTTCCGACGTTTGGCTCCCAGACTGGAGCGGGCCGAGGCTGCCTTTAGGTGGCTCTTGCCCAATCTGGGGGGGCCAAACGCCTCCTGCCGGAGGCTCTACGCGGGGATCGTGCGGTCCATGGCCCTTTACGGGGCCCCGGTGTGGGTGCCTGCTTTGAGGAAGCGGGCCGCCCACTACCTGAACGTGCCCCAAAAGGTCATGGCCGTAAGGATGGTACGGGGGTACCGCACGATCTCCCGCGAAGCGGCGAACCTCCTTGCCGGATTGCCGCCGTGGGATCTGGAGGCGATAGTCCTCGCGCGCCTGCATCAATGGCGCGCGGAGGCGCTGCGCCGGGGGGTCACTCCGCTGCCGCGGCAAATTGCTGCGCGGCGGACAAACCTCCGGTGCGATCTCATGGCGACATGGAGACAGCGACTGTCGCAACCCCGTGCAGGGCACGCCACGATAGTGGCGGTAAGTCCCCTCTTTGAGGAGTGGCTAGAGAGGCGCCACGGCGCCCTCACCTTCCGTCTGACGCAGGTCCTCACCGGACACGGTTGTTTCGGGAGGTACCTGCACCGAATCAGGCGGGAGGAAACGCCCGGATGCCACCATTGTGAGGATCGGCCGGAGGACACGGTGGAGCACACAGTGGAGGTGTGCCCCGCTTGGGCGGAGCCCCGCCGTGTTCTCGTAGCGGCGATCGGCGGCGGCGACCTCTCGCGCCCGGCCCTGGTGCAAGCCATGGTCCGGGGCGAGGAGGAATGGGACGCCGTCGCCTCCTTCTGCGAAGCAGTGATGCTAGCGAAGGAGGTGGCGGAACGCGAGAGGGAGAGAACCTCTCGTCCCAGCCGCCGCGGGAGGTGCTCCGGGCGTCGGGGGTCCCGCGATGACCTCCGGCCACCGTAGACGCGGGCCTGTGGACGGTGAGTGATGGGCTAACTCGCCGTCCGTCCGTCTCACGACGAAAACAGGCCGTGTCGACGGCGCGTTCGTGTTCCACGCGCGCCTCAAAGAGATGTCAGCAACATGGGAGGGGCCCGAAAGGGCGGTCGCCTGTTGGGGCCGCGGGTAGTCCACCGGTTATCGCGGCCTCGACATAGAGGGCGAAGAAGGAACATAGGTGGTTTTTAGTCAGTAGAAGTCTGACACTCCCTTTCGCTCTGCCCAAGAGCGGGAGGGGTTATTCGATGATTTTAAACCCACCAAAAAAAAAAAAAAGGTTAGGTTAGGTATAAGAATAATGTGCTCTATGTTGAATATTTTGTATGTAAGTAGAGCATTCAGGTTTCCGAATCTTAATTGCCAGCCTAAAATAATGTTTATTTTTTTAATTTTTATTGGTCATTAACTTATAAATTCGTTTAAGAGAACATATTCTAAGTGGTTGTTTTATTTTTTGCAAAACTATTTAACGCACCTGTACGAAACTATTAAACACAATAATGGTACAACACTGGAAATTTTAAAACGTTATCTGTATATACTGCACGGCCGCTTATTTGTAACCATTTAAACCTGGTCGGTTTATCCATGTATTGCGGTTGTTCTGGTATTTTTATTATATCTCTTTAATTATTTAGTGTAATGAGCTGCAATTTAACATGCGAATAGTTGGATTAATACACTAAAAATCGGAATATGTTTTATTCAGCTTTTCCATAAAAAAGTCCTACAATCGGATGTCATACAAATAGTGGTCCAGTCGTAGTAAATTATGCCATAGCTCATTAATTACTAAGCGCACTTATATGAAACTCCGCAAGACGTTGTAGACCCTTACAAGATGCATATGAACGTTTTAAGTTTGGCTCTAGAGTTCCTATTTTAAGTACTTGGACCTAATAACCTTATTTTACTTTTGCGTGTATATCTTCTGAACGGTACGTTTTTTTTTTAAATTCTTTTTCCCAAACATTACACACAAATTCAAAGCAACGTGCGTAAAATATTACAACTCTGCACTAAACCGTTTTATATGATTTTCATGAAATAGCCAAACGTCAGCGCAGCGGAAACTTGATTATCTTCGCTGTTTTACGGCACACATTTATCATTTAAACATACACATTTACCCCTGGTTACACACTAAAGATTGGATGTATTTTTTTTCTTGTACGTCCATAGGAAAAAAAAAGTGCCGCTAGGATGACGTAGTTCCAGCGGAAACACTTTTTTATTGAATAACTCCTCAATGGTTGGATGCACAAATGTGTACTTACCATACACATTTACACGACGTCATACACTAAACATCTGCAAAACTGAAAATAAAAAAATCGACATTTTTCCGCTGCGACTACGCACACCCTCGTTGCTTGGTAAAACGTTAGGTACTCTTTGGCAAGACTAGTTGTTATTAAAGTTTCTAGGTTCTGAGACCCCTTACGACTGTCAAAAATCTACAAATGACTGCCAAGATCAATGCCTCATCGTGCTTCCATTCGTGTCGATGTTTGGAGAAAAGTTCTTATGTAATGGATTGTCAACCTTACCACGTACTGACCTGGGGAAGACGAACCTGTGTTGCTGTTATTACTTAACCTTTAGTCCTTGCATATTTATTAAATGACTAGCTGACCCACGCAACTTCGTATGCGTCACAATAATATATAACTTACAACTTTCCTCGATAGATCGACTATCCAACATAGTAATATTATTTCAATTAGCTTTCTAATGTTGAAAGAATTTTCCAAGGCGTCTGAGTTTTGAGTTAAATCGTAACAAACAAAAAAGCTAATCTTTCCTCTCTATAATATTTTATAGAACCTTCGATTACATTATTAAATTGAAAATATCTCTTACTGTTAAATATACAATCATCATCATCATCATCAGCCTATATTGTTCCCACTGAACGGACTCAGGCCTCCTCTCTAGGAGCGGGATGGGCTATAATCCACCACGCGGGCCCAGTGCGGGATGGTAGATGTCACAATCTTCAAATTTTTGGTGCTAACATATACTGGTTTCCTTAGGATGTTTACCTTCACCGTTTTGAAAGCAGTGGTGATGAAATAAATTACACAAAGTAATGTGCCTGTCTGGGTTCGAACCCACGACCAACTGTTCGTAAGTCGGAGCCGCCACCACTGGGCCGCTACTGCTCACAAAACAATATACAATAACACCTTGTAAATATTATGGTGCAATAAATATTTTGAATTTGAATTTCCCGGAGGCCAGAATCTCCACGTATCTTCATCGGGACGCGAGGGCCGGCGGACCGCGTAATTATTTTGTCGCGCGTACATTTTAACATTGCGATATCTTCTAAGATATTTGATTAAACTATATAGAGTAAAAGGGACAAATATTCTATATTAAATTTCCTTTGTAACAAACATATTTATTTAGATATAGATTTATACCATATGGGTTAAACAAGCTTCGCAAAAAATAATTCTATTTAACCTAACATTTCGATAGTAAAAAATGGTTACAGTGAGTCAATCTTAGTAGATAGAGATATATGCTGTCGCGGACTTATTTGTAGAACTTTTAAAAAGGAACATTTCTTTCATACATAATATTTGCATAACTTAACCATTTTCGCAGCGCACGCAACGGAAGCTCTCAATAAGGAATATCGTTTCCCGTTTTTGCAACATTTTTCATTTATGCTCTATTCCTATTGATCGTAGCGTGATGGTATATAGCCTAAAGCCTTTCTCGATAAATGGACTATCTAACACAAAAAGGATTTTTCAATTCCAACCAGTAGATCCTGAGATCTTAGCGTTCAAACAAACAAACAAACAAACTCTTCAGCTTTATAATATTAGTATAGAAAAGAGCTTCGGAAGTGTAAACCACTGTCAATAGTTGTCTTTTTGCGTAACGGTGTGTGTGTCTGTCAGGCGGTGTCGTGCAGCACCGGGCTGGAGCTGTCGCCGCGGCCGCGCACGTGCGTGGGCGCGCTGCGGGCCGCGCCGCCCGCGGACGACGCCGAGCGCGGCCGCGGCAAGCTGGACAAGGCGCACTCCACGCCCGCCTACGACTTCGACGCCAGCCTCGAGGAGCCGGGCGAGCTGGCCGCGCAGACCATCCCCGAATCTCCCACCACGCCCAACGACAGCCCGCACTCGGCCGACAAGGCAGACAGGATCCTCGACTTCAAGAAGTCCAGCTCGCAGATAGGCGAGGCGATACTGCAGCGCGGCCGGCGCAGTAACGCGGAGGCGCTGGGCGACGGTGACAGCGGGGCGGCCCGGGACGGCGACAGCGGGGCGGCCCGGGACGGCAACAGCGGGGCGGCCCGGGACGACGACAGCGGGGCGGCCCGGGACGACGACACGCAGCGCGTACTGGACACCATCAACTTCGCCATGGTGGAGCATCGCCGGCGCTCTGCCTTGCCTGAGCAGCTGCACGAACATGGCGTGCAGCACAGGTGATTATCTCGCGCTATTTGTTCATCTTCTTCTTTACGTGTCGATGATCTCAAATCGTGTCGCCAATTACCACATAAAATCAACCTATTCCCATTCAAACAAAGTTTTTTGTGGATCGATTATTGATTATTGGTTTATCAGATGTTGAATACAACTTAATAATAAAATTAAGTTTTCTTTTTGATTACACTGGAAAAGTCGACAGTACCCTCATTAGTTGGTTATGCTGCATGGTTTCAGACCCTTCATTTTTGTCTTCAAAATCTGCATGTAAAGCTGGAGTCACATAATTGTGTCGTGACGCAGAATACACCAATCAAACGAATCTACTCACACTACGTCAGAAGGCGTCACGATCACGACAACACAATCATATACATTCAGATAAGGATAGTTCAGACTGCTCCCTTCTTAGGTATTTTTTAGTTGGGACAAGCCCGCCACACTATTCCCAAACAACTGTAACTCCTGTAAGCCAGAATTAACAGTGGCGACCACAAGAAATGAAAGAACAATAAAGCTCAACGAAGTGTACTCCTCAGGTATCCCCCCCGCGCGCCGGAGCCGCCCCCACGGCCGGCGCCGCCCCCGCGCCCCGCCCCGCCGCCCGGCCCCGCCCCCAGCCCCGCCCCCTACCCAGTGCTACGCGCAGTACCGCGCACGGAGGACCCCCCCGCCTCGCCACTCAAACCTATCCGACCTGTGGACGCTTCGAATGTAAGTGTACTCTGTTGCTCTACTTGTGTCGAATTTATGTGTTATATTATACAGGCTGTGATGGACAACCCTCCGAGGACTGATGGGGGGAATTCAATATATCGTATAAGATGACTGATATAAGAAATTATCATCATCAGTGTTCAGTTTTGGTTTTGTCCATGTTCATTTTAAGACCCACTCTTTCGGAAGCTCTATTGAGGTCGTCGAGCATTGTACTGAGGTCTTCCATGGTCTCAGCCATGTCCACTATATCGTCGGCAAACCGAAGGTGAGTAATGTACTCGCCGTTGACGTTGATGCCAAGTCCTCTCCAATCCAGAACCTTGAAGACATCCTCCAGTGCAACGGTGAACAGTTTCGGAGATATGACGTCCCCTTATCTCACACCGCGCTGCAGAAGGATAGGTTCCGAGGTCTGGTCCTGAAGTCGGACTGACATGGTGGGTTTTTTTACTCACTTCAACACTTCGATGTACCGGTAGTCGATTTGGCACCGTTGGATAGACGGCAGTACAGCCCAAGTCTCGATCGAATCAAAGGCTTTCTCGTAGTCCACAAACGCCAAACAGAGAGGCAGGTTATACTCTTCGGACTTCTGTATAACCTGCCGTAGCGTATGTATGTGGTCTACGGTGCTAAAGCCTTTTCGGAATCCGGCTTGTTCGGGAGGCTGGAAATCTTCAAACCTGCGGGCGAGACGATTCGTAATGACTCTTGAAAACAACTTGTAGACATGGCTTAGAAATGAGATGGGCCTACAGTTCGTCAATCGGGCATTGTCACCCTTTTTGAAGAAGAGCACCACCACACCCCTGCACCAAGCCTGAGGCGTTTTCCCGTCGAGTATAACGGAATTAAACAAACTCAGAAAGGTCTTAAGGACCAGTTTGCCACCCGCCTTCAGAAGTTCAGCCGTAATTCCGTCATCACTCGGTGCCTTGTTGTTTTAAGCTGTTTCAGAGCCATCGGCCTAATCTCGTACAGTCTGACATCCGGGATGTCTTCGGTATATGTCGGGTCAGTCTAGCTCTGGAGTCTTTCGCTAGATTTTCAACTGGTTGACTAGTTGACGTGACTGTACAGCTACCCATAAAAAGTCTCGATCTCTCTCAGAAGTTCCGGTTTGGCGGATATGATCCTGCCATCGTCAGTCTTCAGTTTCGTGAGCTGGCTCTGCCCAATAGCCAGATCTCTTGCAAATATCTTGGAGCCTTTGTTCCGTTCAATTGCGTCTTTAATACGCTCGGTTTTTAAGCGGCGGAGGTCGCTCTTCAAGGATTTGGAGATCTGTCTATTGAGCTGCCGGTATTTCCACGCCTCGTCTGGAGACTGCAGGATCATCTCACGCCGCTCCTTCATGAGCTTGAGAGTGTCTCTGTATCTGAGAGTTTTTTGATCTTATTTGCACGACGTATCTTAAAGTATGTAGACCAAGTCGTATGGACAGTTTCCACAAACCCGTCGTTATAATCGTTCGCTTAGCTTCCTAGGCATTCCTAGGGTTTTGGATCTGGATCGGTGCTGGACGGAGCGTTGACTTCACCAGTCGTGCTCGTGACCTTTCAAGCTGGATGTTGATGTTCAATGTACCTCTTACCATGCGGTGATCTCTGCCGGTTTTCACCGAATTCATCACGGAGACATCAATGAACATTTGCTTATCGGTAGACATGATGAAGTCAATCTCATTTTAAGTCGCACCATCTGGGCTCTCCCAGGTCCACTTCATGTGCTCCCGTTTTTTGAAGAAGGAGTTCATCATAAAGAGGGGGCTCCTTCTCCATAAAACTAGCCAGTTGGTGACCCCGGCGGTTCCGATGTCGAACCCCAAATTGCCCCACTTACAGCTCATCCTCGCTTCGTTTGCCCAGTTTCGCGTTGAAGTCCCCCATGACAACGGTGAAGTAAGTTCTAAGCGTCTTTAATACGCTCAGCATAAAAACGACGTAGGTCGCTCTAGAAGGGTTTAGAGATCTGTCTATTGAGCTGCCGGTATTTCCACGCCTCCTCTGAAGACAGCAGGATCATCTCACGCCGCTCCATCATGAGCTTGAAAGTCTAATCAAAGACTTTTTGGTTCTTATTAGCACGACATGTCTTGAAGAGGTTAGATCAAGTCGTTGTATTCGTTCACGATTCTGGAGTTCAAGCTTAATGCTTTCAGAGTTTTAGATTTGGATGTGTGCTGGACGGAACGTAAACTTCATCACTCGAGGCCGTTCATACAATGATTCTATTACATGCGACAATCGCTCTCGGTTTTCATCGTCTTTAGAATAAAAAGTAAGAGTCAGAATGATTGGGCTGCAGATATCCGCCCCGCTCCGCCACATGCCGCCGCACGACGGCCGCTCGGTGCCGGCGCTCAACAGCCCGGCAGCGCGCGGCGACATCGTGCTGGGCGCGCACTTGTGCAGCTCGCCCGCTCGCGGCCACGCGCTGTCGCCCACCAGCGCCGTGCGGGGCATCTTCCCTACCTCCAAGTCCAGGAGCTTGAAGAAAAAGAGCTCCATTCTAGCAAGTGAGTTTTGTTGTTTTGTTTTGATGTGATATATTCGCTTGTAGCATTTCATCCTTATTAGCATACTTTTGGTAAGTGCAATAATATGAAGGGTGTAAAAGCACAAACTTTTTTTCACAGCTGTTTTTTTTAAATACTAACTTCTCAGGTTTAACTTTGCTTAAATAATCTCCATGAAAGGTTTTTTTTTTAAAAAAAAAACGTTGCCCCACACTAGGAATTGAATTTCTCCTGTGTCGTAGGTGCGTTTACAAACCGCGTTTTTGCGTTTAAATGTTTACAAACATTTAAACTCACATACACAAATACCCAGACCCGGAACAACTATCTGTAGGTCATACAAATTGCAGCGCATCAGTCCATTGCTTGAGCCACTGCGCCAACCGTGCCGTCAAGTTTACAAGGTTCGTCAAAGTTTACAATTCAAATCATCCACTAGCACAATGTTTTAAGGCTTAAGTCTTGTGACATTGACAGTCCGTCGAAAAATTCTCACAGGTATACAATGTTTTTTTTAACTAAAGTTGTTAATGAATTGCAATTATTTTTAGTGCAACATAAGTTATATGCGATCAAATCGTTGTTTTCGAATCCTACACACCAGTACAAAAAATCCAAATAAAATCTAGACAAATAACACCCAGCAATTTAAATAAGTTTAATGATAATTTAATTAGTAATTTAGGCATTCCAAGACAGATTATCGACAATGTAAATCTATTTTATGAGGAATTCTTTTCGGTAATTCACACGGAGTTCAATAATACAATAAAAACGAAATCAAAATCTATTTGCCCTAAGTTTATGTTCAGTGACTGGGCAACTAAGGGCATTAGGAAAAGTAGAGAGCGCTTTTTTGAGCTGTACGGTCTTAAGCCTTACATTAACTCAGAAACTTTTAATAAATATGTTGTAACTTACTCTAAAATCTTTAAAAACGCTTGCAAAGTAGCTAAAGCCTTATTTATTAGCAACAAGATTTAATCCGCCGATAATAAAATAAAGACGGTTTGGAAAATTATCAATAGTGAAACGAATAGAAATAAAAAATATAATAATGATATCACTCTAGAGACTTCACGTGGCCTTTTAAGTTGTAAAAACGAGGTTGCTCAAGAATTTGTAGATTTCTGTACTAGTATCCCACTGAAAACTACTGAAACCTTAAATTCGTCACCCTTGCTTTCTATTGAGTTATTAAGAGCTAACGTTCCAGCCTGTCCGGATGAGTTTCAATTTAAACATATAAACCCCATAGCAGTCATTAAAGCTTTTAAGGAAATTAAAGTCAAATTAACCGAAGATCTATGGGGACTGTCGATTAAAGTTTGTCAAGCTATTATTGAGACTGTAGCCCCGTACTTAGCCTTAATATTTAATTTGTGTGTGCACCCAGGGAGTCTTCCCGGACCTTATGAAATACAGCAAGGTAATACCACTTTTTAAATCCGGTGACAGTAAAGACACCAATAACTATAGACCCGTATCCGTTTTGCCCGTTTTTAGCAAGGTGTTTGAAAAGGTAATGCTTAATCAAATGCTCATCCACTTTAACACCAATAAAATCTTACATGAGAAACAGTATGGTTTCACCAAAGGACGTTGTACAACTGACGCCGGTGTCACCTTATTAAAACATATATTTACTGCGTGGGAAGAGTCACAAGATGCCATAGGGATCTTCTGTGACCTCTCGAAAGCATTTGATTGTGTCAACCACGAAACCCTTCTCATAAAGCTTGAACATTACGGTTTAGGGAAACTTGCGCTCAGTTTAATGAAATCGTATTTAAACGATAGACATCAGCAAGTACAAATAAATGGTGTCAATTCAATGGGCTTAAAAGTAAGTATGAGTGTGCCACAAGGTTCGATTCTAGGTCCCTTTCTGTTTTTAGTCTATATTAATGATCTACCCCATTTATTTAAAAACCAACCTGAAATGGTATTGTTTGCCGACGATACTTCTTTAATATTTGAGGTAAACAGACGTGCCACAAATCTCGATGACGTAAATAACGCCCTACTGCAGGTTCATAATTGGTTCACCGTTAATAATTTAGTATTAAATGGGAAAAAAACGAAGTGCATAAGATTTGATTTACCAAACTTCAAAAGTACTGATTGCGACATAGTATTGAATCAAGAAAAACTAGAATTTGTAGATAAAACTGTTTTCTTGGGGATAACGATTGACTCAAGGCTACAGTGGGGTCCGCATTTAACATCTCTTGCAGGCCGGCTGAGTTCAGCAGCATATGCTGTTAGGAAAATCCGTCAATTTACTGACGTAGATACCGCGAGACTAGTCTATTTTAGCTATTTTCATAGTGTTATGTCATACGGTATTTTACTATGGGGACGGGCTGCAGACATCGAGTCTATATTTATTCTTCAGAAAAGAGCCATTAGAGCCATATATGGTCTAAGAAGACGCGAGCTGTTTAAGGAAATTAACATACACATTCAACTGAATGAGACGAAATTTAAATCTTGTATAAAACGCACACTATGTAGGCAAGCATACTATAAGTTGGGGGATTACATTGATGATAAAAATGCTTGGCTAAATGCTGGTCCTGCTCCACAACCATAGGGGCAAATAAATCGATTATCATGTGAAGTAATTGTAGAAGCTAGAGAAGATTGTAAAAATATCTTTGCGTTATTTAGATTCGATATCTTAATATTATATAATTGCATAGCACATGTGTGAGTACTGTGTACTATAAAGCCACTTTTTACATTTAGTTATTTTTTTTAGTGACTTTGCCCTAGTGGCTGAGAGAATGTCATGATCACTCAAATGTCTCGCTGATGGTGGCGCGTGTGTCGGATCATTTAGCTCCCTTCAAAATGGTTGAGCTGAATGGTGCTGATCCATGCGTCATGTTCGTGAACGGGCGCTGTCAGTAGAGACTGGTCATCTCTTAGTTGCCATGGTACATTTTTATTTTTTTACTAGCTGACCCACGCAACTTCGTCTGCGTCACATAAATATAGCTTATAACCTTTCTCGATAAATCGACTATCCCATCTAACTACCTTATTTTATATTTTATTAGAATATCTCATGTGTAGTTATTGTAGAGGCTGCAGAAGATTTTAATTATTTCTTTGAATTGTATAGATTCAATATCTTAATATTATATAATTGCATGGCACATCTGTGAGTACTATGTACTATAAAGCCACTTTTTACATTTAATTATATTATTTTTAATGACGATGCCCTGTTGGCTGAGAGAATGTCATGCTTACTCAAATGTCTCGCTGATGGTGGCGTGTGTGTCGGATCATTTAGTTCCATTCAAAATGGTTGAGTTGAATGGTGCTGATCCATGCGTCATGTTCGTGAACGGGCTCTGTCAGTGGAGACTGGTCATCTCTTAGTTGCCATGGTTTATAAATATATACATATTTTTTTGATTTGTTTATTATATCTTTTTACTCTGGACGCTCTTAACTTGCACGTCTTGCTACATAGTTCTCACATAATATACCATCTCAACATGAATGATGTAATGTACCAAGATTTTATAAGTAACAATATTCTGATTTAAAGAGTGTCCATGGAGTTTCTTGCCCGTTCTTCTCCATAGAGATCTACGCTAGGGAACTGGCAACTACAGTACTTTCACAAGTTATTATGCCTTGTGACTGTGACTGTAGCTTAGGAGTGCAATACGTCCTTTCGGGGGTTGCTGCGTCGGGTTGCGCGGCGCCAGATGTTACCGGCGGCGAGTGCTGTGGGTGCGGGGGCGCGTGCCGTGGTGGCGGGTGCGCGGGGCTCCGGGTCGCGGGGCGGCGGTTGCGCGTTGCGGCGTGCATTCGTTGTTCCGTTGTGCGTCGCTGCGTGCTTTTTTGCTTGCAGTGTTCGTCGTTGCGGGCATTCGGCGGCGTGTGGTTCGACGTGGTGACTTTCGGAATGACGTATTGCACTCGTAGTTTCTCGTAGTTTTGTTTTATGAATTGTTCTTATGACATTCAAAAGTGCCAGTAATGGTTTCATTGAAATAAATGCTTTGAGTTTGAGTTTATGCTTAATAACTACGTATTTTTTTAAAGTACAAAAAGCTCGGTCTTGTTGCGTTAATCAGGCTTTAAAAAGAGGTCTCTCGCGCCCAACGCAAGTCCGAGTCCACTTTCAGCAATCAGTGCGAGGCAACAGAGGCTAAATCGCAAAGCAAATTTCGTTCAGGATCCAGAGCCATGGTTTTTAATTTGTCAAAGGCGGCGACAATACGATTGCGCAGTTCATCTTCGGTTTCGGAGACACGCGAATAAACTTCATTTTTAATAAAGCCCCATAAAAAGAAGTCGAGAGGCGTAAGGTCGGGTGACCGAGCTGGCCACCTGCGGGGGCCATAGCGACCAATCCATTGTGATGACCAGGGTTCTAAGTGTAATTTTGAGGAATGCAAAGAAAAGCATGGGTTGTATAATACATTTACTGATCAGCTAGAATTTTAAAGGTCATTGGGCATATCTGACCCGCTTTGCGAAGAGTGGCGGACATTAACCAAAATAGTTTTAAACTAAGGGTAATAATATGACCTTTCACTGCATTTAATTATTTTATTAAAAATCGATGGAGAAAAATGTACAGGACCGTTTAAAAAAAAAAAAAAAAACAGTTTCAGACGATTTTTTTTCATCTTATAACCATACAGCATTTTGCACGGTTGAGCCAATGTTCAGAAGCATGTATACGCTGTCTCTTTCGCACATTAAACAAGTTTAGTAGAAAAGGTTTCGTTGCGCTCGCGCACTGACTCACCGCCCCCCGCGCAGTCCTTCGTTAGCTACCGTTGCGATCTGTACGTTTACCTGGTTTGTTTTATCTATTGTTTTAACGACTACTATTAGCGTGTTTCATGGACTCTGGTTATTTGCTTTTGGATTGGATTTTCGTCGATATGGAAAGACAAAACAGTTGTGTGTCGTGCAATCGATCTGTGTTACGTCGAAGAAAACACAGTCTTAATGCAATCTTTCTCGAAAGGTACCGGGATCTCGTAGTGTTGTTATTACAAGAAATCATACCACGCGAGGTAAGTACTCTGTCTGTACACCATCTATCTATCTATTTACTAAGAAAACAAAGCGCAAGAAGCGAGTCTTTGTCGACCAATCTATTGTTTTTATTTATGTTTTATTTTACACAATCTTAACTATTATTGTACAAAAGCAACCGTAATGCTAAGCATTTTACCTGTATCAGTTAACCTTAGAGATGTTTTGAGAACTTATTGTTTATGCATAAAGAACAGCCATAAAGGATTTCAGTGAAATAAAAGATTATTTTTCGAAACTACTATAAAATATTTATTAGATATTTTATGTTTTTATACAAATGTACAGAATGTTATATCTTGTTTCAGATTTCTTTTGACGGCACAAGATCTATATGCCACCCTTGCTGGCAAAGATATGATCGAGCATTGCATAACCAGCTATCAGATGATATGCCACCCCAGCCAGTACAAGAAGGTGCAAATCAAGAAGAAGTTGGAGAGGCGGTGGCGGTCCAACAAATAGAAGTCGGGGATCAACAAAGTCCTGGTTTTATTTCTGTTACTGGATATAGACGTGTATCAAATACAGCGAGACGCTGTTTATTTCTAAACTGCAGAGGTATGACTACTCATCGTGTGCCAACCTACGCCAAGTTCTACCTGTTGCACAATCACAATTTGTATATACCGGAACTTGCTAGAGTTTGCCACCCTCATTTAGTTCAAAATGATTGGGAAGAACTTGTGAATGCCCCGACGACACATGAAAGCTTTAATAATGCTCATGTACTTGACATAATCAACTTGTATAAATGGGGATTAGAAAGCAGGTCTGAAATGGATTTTGAAAATATTGAAGCAATTGATGACAACCACTTCCATTTTTGGACAGCTTTAACTAAAAATCAGTTTATTGACTATTTTAGAACAAACACCGTCTCTTCGTAACAGGTCTGATCGTCCTGCTACCACTTTAGGAATTTATTTGACTAAAGTAAGAACTGGTCAATCTGATGAGCGCTTAGCTACGAAATTCCAAATATCTAGAAGAACATTAGAGAGGAAGTTAAAAATAGCGAGAGAATGCTTAACTGAAGATTTTGTTCCACGTTACCTGGGTTTAAATCATATAACCAGAGAAGAAGTGGTGGCAAGAAATCTTCGTATCCCAACCCATATTTTTGGTGGTAGCCAAAATGAACCGGCAGCCATTCTGGTATTCGACGGAACATATATTTACCTTCAGAAGAGTGCGAATTTCCTATTCCAAAGAAAAACCTACAAACTCAAACTCAAACTCAAACTCAAAGCATTTATTTCAATTAAACCTTTATAGGCACTTTTGAATGTCAGAAGAACAATTCATAAAAACAAATCTACGAGTGCAATACGTCATTCCGAAAGCCACCACGCCGAATCACACGCCGCCGAATGCCAGCAACAACGAGCACCGCGAGCACGAAAGCACGCAACGACGCACACCGCTACAACGAATGCACGAGACCCCGAATCACGGAACAACGAATGCAATGCGCAACCGTCGCCCCGCAACCCGGAGCCCCGCGCACCCACCGCCACGGCACACGCCGCCGCACGCCCCCGCACCCGCAGCACTCGCCGCCGCAAACATCCGGCACCGCGCAACTCGACGCAGCAACCCCCGGAACGACGCATTGCACTCTAAAGCTACAGTCACAGACACAAGGCATAATAACTTGTGAAAGTACTGTAGTTGCCCATTCCCTAGCGTAGATCTCAATGGAGAAGAAAGGGCAAGAAACTCCATGGACACTCTTTTCAATCAGAATATTATTACAAAATCTTGGTACATTACATCATTCATGTTGAGATGGTATATTATGTGAGAACTATGTAGCAAGACGTGCAAGTTAAGAGCGTCCAGAGTAAGAACATATAATAAATAAAAATAAATAAATAAACCATGGCAACTAAGAGATGACCAGTCTCCACTGACAGCGCCCGTTCACGAACATGACGCCTGGATCAGCACCATTCAACTCAACCATTTTGAAGGGAATTTAATGATCCGACACATGCGCCACCATCAGCGAGACATTTAAGTGAGCATGACATACTCTCAGACACCAGGGCAACGTCACTAAAAAATAACTAAATGTAAAAAGTGGCTTTACAGTACATAGTACTCACACATGTGCCATGCAATTATAAATAATATTAAGATATTGAATCTATACAATGCAAAGATATTCTTACAATCTTCTGCAGCCTCTACAATAACTTCTCATGATAGGTAATCAATGGTTGTGGAGCAGGCCCAGCATTAAGCCAAGCATTTTTATCATCAATTTAATCCCCTAACTTATAATATGCTTGCCTACACAGTGTGTGGTTTATACAAGATTTTAATTGCGTCTCATTCAGTTGAACAATGTGGGGGAGTCTACTTTAGCTAGCCTAAATGCTGCGATCTTACACATATGTGAGAACAAAGTACAAAAAAATAAAAATACTTGCAAGTTAAGAGCGTCCAGTAACCGATACAATAAACAAATTAAAAAATATATATATATCCATGGCAACTAAGAGATGACCAGTCTCTACTGACAGCGCCCGTTCACGAACATGACGCATGGATCAGCACCATTCAGCTCAACCATTTTGAAGGGAGCTAAATGATCCGACACACGCGCCACTATCAGCGAGACATTTGAGTGAGCATGACATTCTCTCAGCAACTAGGACAAAGTCACAAAAAAAAAAAAAAAAATAATAACTAAATGTAAAAAGTGGCTTTATAATAGTACATAGTACTCACACATGTGCTATGCAATTATATAATATTAAGATATTTTAACAATCTTCTGCAGCTTCCACAAATTCCGCAACCTGGTAAAACCTTTTCTAATCGTATGTACAGACGGCTATTAGAAGTCGTAGGACCGTATTCAGCAACTACTTCGGATGCAACTATTATGCGCAGCCTGATGCAAGAAAGCTCAGCTTGGCATTGGTATCTTAGACCTAACGACGTGTTTCTACTGGACCGTGGCTTTCGGGATTCTATCCCTGCTATTGAAGAACGTGGATATAATCCCTACATGCCGCCAACTAGAGGAAGAGGAGAACAGTTATCTACACCTGACGCTAATAAATCTCGGTTAATTACAATGTGCCGTTGGGTGATTGAAACAATTAATGGACGATTTAAGAAAGATTTTAAAATATTTCGACATACATATTTTAATGTTGCGATGCGAAATATGATGACTGATTTTAAAATAACCGCGGCAATTATCAACGCTACTCGGCGGCCATACGAAGACAATATATACGCCGAGCAGTTTGTGGATATTATAAATCAAAATATAAACAGAGAAAATGAGTTGGCAGAATACGTATCAACAAATAACTTGAACAGACAAAGAGTAGCATTTGTGCCTCTAGATGGAAACAGTCCAGACTTTGAGGATTTTCCACAGCTGAGCTTTGAAGATTTAATCTTATTCACGTTGGGCTCATACCATTTGAGAATCGCAAGGTCTTATTGTCACGAGCACATACGACCAAACGGGGATTATATCATAGAAATGTATCGACACCAACATTTAATTGATAATAAAATATTGATCAGAGGGCGAATCCAGTCACGTCATATTCGAATGAAACAGTACTATACATATATTTTGTTAAACCCAACACAACACGGAAGACAAAGAATAGAAGAATACTACTGCTCATGTATACACGGCCGCCGCACTGTCGGGAGCTGCGCCCATATCGCTAGCATAGTTTATTATCTGTCTTGGGCCAGACATCAGGAAGCAACAGACGCACCTGCTGCTTTTTTAAATGATTTTATGCTTGATTTGGATCAAATTGAATAAAAAAGTACATGAATATTAGCGTTTTATTCATCTTCCCTTTACCAGTTTCTAACACTTGAATTTTTCGAGATTCCCGTGGCTCACATTAATGCGACTAATTCCATAGTAAATCAAAGCCATATAACAATATATTCTGCTATATTTCGTTTGTGTCCGCCATGGGTACGGTTTCCATACTAAGGTGCCCAATGACCTTTCCTCACAAACTAAAAGCTAAAACCTTAATAACTAAACAACAAAAAGAAAATAAAAGTAAATAACATGCACACAAAAGAAAATGTAACAAAATAACAGTGTAAAATCTAAAACTAAATGTCTCGACGAGGAAAAAGGAATGTCTGTGACTGGGTTCGAACTCGATACCACAGCAATGCAAGTCGACGTGCTATACCCCGAGACCAAATGACTTCTTAGGGACAGTAGCGAATATGTCAAGCTGTTTCGCGAGAATCCGTACTGTGTCGCTTCACCAATCGAAGCTGGAATTAATCCACAATATTGTGTCTGACTGAGAAGGGCGTTTCCGTAGGCTCGTTACTTCTATCACTCGCTTACACACTCATGACATTGTACCAACGACTACACGTTTAACTTAACAATGTTCCGTTGCAGTACTACTATATGCAAACAATGATGACTGTTAACAAAAGAGATTAGTTTCATCACGGAGCAACCGTTTTGGTTCCGTCTTCCAACGACAACTCCCCGGTCCCAATCTTGTGCCGTTACCCTCACTTGTAAATTGTCAAAAAATAACTAATTATTGCTATTGTGGCGAGCCTAGTAACGCCATCTATTGTTAAACTTGACAACTAAATTATTGGACACTACAATATCCCCTCTCCTCTAAAGAATCCAACCGGATTCAAACCAAACGTTTAAGGTCACAAGAGTGCCATTTCCCTAAATCCTTGCCTCTGAAACTCGTTAATCTGTAAATGTCGCCTGATATCTTCTCTGCTATGACCGCTTTTTCAAACTTAGGGGCCAAATTAGACATAAAAGCCTTATCAGCATTCGACAGGAGTTTAGTGCGTTTCCATACCAGATCACCAACTTTATAATCGCAAATGCGACGTCTCTTGTTGTACAGTTCGCTGTTGGTCTCGTGTGATTGCCTTATCCTTTCACCAACCTCGTCATAAATCTTACTACGGAAGGCTATATTTCTTTCAAATTTTCCTTTGTTGAAGGTAATCGGTATGTCTGGTTCGAAGCTATAGGGTTTCATGCCCTGGACCACAGTCTCGCGTCCAAAAAACAAATATGCCGGTGTTTTTCCCGTCACTTCATGAACAGATGTTCTGATTGCATGTCCTATGTGTGGTATATACTTGTCCCATTCTTTGTGATTATCTTCAACGTAAGAAGCTATAGCCGAGCCAATGACTTTATTTACCCGCTCAGTGGGGTTGGCCTGGGGATGGTAGAAAGGGGTATACCATAGCTTTACACCGTACCCTTATGCAAGATCCTTAAACTAGTTGGATACAAATTGCTTTCCATTGTCACAAACTATAACACTAGGAGTTCCATACATTAAGAATATTTGTTCCTCCAGTATTTGAGCTATAGTTGACGACTTTCCATTCCTGAGTGGATAAAGAAAACAGAATTTACTGAACCAGCATGTTATGACTAGCAGCATAGTATTGCCATGGTTAGATTTCGGAAAAGGCCCCATTAGGTCCATAGAAATTATTGGAAAGGGTTCTGTTACCTGTCTTTGCTTTCCCATTAAGCCAGACGGTCTAGTTTGTGAGTGCTTATATTTTGCACATACTTCACATTTCCGTACGTAGTTTTTAATGTCCTGGATCAATGTCGGCCAAAAATATTGCTGTCTCGCGCGGTTTACCGATTTTTTAACACCAAAGTGGCCAGCTGTGGGGTCATCATGACATTTTTTTAGGATTTCTTGACGTAGCTTTTCTGGTATCACAAGTTTCCAACTATCGTTTTCATTGGGAAATTGTTTTAATTTCAAGTATTTCCATAGTTGACCTTGACTGATTTCCCATTCTGAGTCATTCTTTCCAGAAAGCACGAAATCCTCTTTTGATTTATACCATTCATCTTTATCTTCTGGTCTTATCTCTAATAGGTTAATTTCTTCTTCAATCGCTCTTGATAAAGCATCCGGCACAGTGTTATATTTGCCTTTGCGATGGATTATTTCGTAATCAAATTGTTGTAAGCGCATAGCCCACCTTGCCAAACGCCCATGAGGGTCTTTATTCCGGTGCAGCCACTGAAGTGCACTATGGTCCGTTATGACTTTAAAATGACTCCCTTCAATATATAGACGAAACTGTTCTACTGCGTGCAAAACACTTAATAGTTCTCGCTCAGACGCTGAGTACTTGCATTCTCTTTTTGAAAGTTTTCTGCTCGTATAAGCAATGGGAACCTCCAGACCATCGGTTATTTGAATTAAAACTCCCCCAGTCCCCCTGTTAGAAGCGTCACACTGTACAGAGAAGGCTTTTGTGAAGTCTGGCACTCTTAACACTGGTGTTGACGTCAAGGCAGTCTTTAGAATTAAGAAAGACTCTTCAGCCTCCTTATTCCATACAATGCATTTAGTCTTTTTGCCTCCCTTGGTTAGTTCATTTAGTGGTGCTGCGACAATGGCAAAATTTTCTACAAACCGCCTGTACCAACTAGCTAAGCCAATAAATCGCTTAAGCTCCGTATAAGTTGTAGGCCTGGGATATTCGAGTATGGCTTTTACTTTATCCGGGTCTGTGCGTAACCCTTCTTTGTCTACAATGTAGCCCAAGTATTTTAAAGACGATCTTGCAAATACGCATTTCTCCTGGTTGATCGTTAATCCTGCCTGTCTAAGCTGATTTTTTACATGTGACAACGACGATAAATGGCCTTCAAAACTGGCGTCACATATTACGATATCATCCAGATACGTGAACACTCTACCTTCAAATTCTGGCGTGAACAAACGATCCATTAGGCGTTGTTGAGTTTGAGATGCATTACTCAGACCAAATGGCATGACTTTGAATAGTTATTTAATTTATTAACAAGAGAAACACGTTCTTTCCTTAATTGAGTATTTTTGGAAAAGTGTTTTTGTTTTTTCTTATATTGATTACATTTTTTAATGATTTTATTTAGTCGTGCATATTTCTTAATTTTATTTTTACTCATTTTATGACTTTTATGTTTAAGTATTGTGTCCTCTGTAAGGTCTATTGTAATAATGGAATTAGGATTGGTATTTGTATTAATTAATTCGTTAAACAAATGATCAGTTTCTATAGCCTGAGTGCGATCCTTTTCCTTTTTCAAATTTAAAAGTTGAACATTAACGTGGATTAATTCATCCTCAAGGTACCTAATTTTACATAAAGCCTCCTCATACAAGTTGCTGCAGTTTTTGAACCCATCCGTGACCACCCTTAGTTGATCCCGTTCATCAACAACATTCATATATTCCTGATGAAGGTCTACTAGCTCCCGTTTTAAGCTTGTGTTTTTGTTGTTAACGTTAATGACCTCCTCCTCACTGTCATCTCTTTCCTGTAATAGTTGTTGGCATTCGAGTTTTGAGTTCTTAAGCTCTTGAAGGGCCGTTCTTAATTTTTGTTCCATATCAAGGGCAGTAGCCTTCCGCGTCATAACAGGCATGGTTTCCGGATTGGTTACTGAAAATTGGAAATAAGGGAACGGTGAGAGCGAATAGGATAGACCAATAAAGAGAATTTAGAGATGTAGGGAAAAACAACAAATAAAAAAATAGGAAAGAAGTTTACTTTACTCAGAGAAATGAGGTAGGCTGCTTTACTAGCTCAAAAAGATTGATATTATCCTGCTTAATATGGAATTTTATTGCTTTTACTGAATTAGAATATTTAGTTTGTGTTGAGTGGGTAGGTTGCATGAATTATATAGAAAAAAAAATAAACTTAAGACAAAGCAAATTAACAGTTATGAACGTTCTTTTTTAATTACAGTTAGTGAAAAGATCGAAAAAACTAACAAATTGTGGAATTAATCTTCACAGGTTATGATTTTTACGACAACAAGTTGTAAACAAAGCTAATAATTATGAACCAATAATTATAGGATACTGATTCATCATATTTTTATATGAGCGTGTTACAGAGTTAAAAGTGATGTTTGTGTGCTAATAATAACATTAAAATGAATAATACTCCCCATGTGGTGTATTTCCGTAGTTCAAAACTTTGAACGTCAGCTGTTGTTTGAAGGTTACCGGTAAATTTATGTCTCCGAAACTTTATTTACTTGATTCCAATAGCGAGAAAACACTTTTGCTAAGGATATATGCATTTATAATACGATTACACATAATATTACACCTTATTTTAACATAATTATTAATTAAATCCCACATAATTAGTAATACAGGAGAACGCCATGAACTGAAGGAGGGTTCTATCACATCATTGTCCAGCATATCCTGAATTTCCTTCTCAAGTTCTGCCATAATTGGAGGAGCCAAGGGGTATTGTCTATGCTTAATGGGCAAACTGTCCCCGGTGTCAATTCTATGTTCGATCAACGATGTTCTTCCTAATCCTTTACCAATTTCTGTTGCCATTTCGTCTAACAATTTATCTAGGCGCTCTTTCTGTTGAGCAGAAAGTTCATCCCGCGAAATTACTGGTTGTGAGTGTTGTGATACGCTAATTTCCGTAATGTCAGCCATCAATCTCCCTGCCCCTATAGCTAAGTTAAATGACTCGAAAAAGTTCATTCCTAATATAATATCATGTTTTAGGCAGTCCATGATATAAAAATCTAACACTTTGTATCTTCCCATAAACTCAATAGGTAAATGAACAATAGAATCCATTGTATGATTTGTGCCATCTGCCGTTGAGATCATTTCTTTGGCGACTTTTTGTTCTGAAAACCCTAATTTCATAATTTTAATTGCGAATTTCCGCGAAATTACCGAAACAGTAGCTCCAGAGTCCAATAATCCCACAAACGGCTGATTAATAACTTTTATTTCAGCAAAATACCGATTGTCTTGACTATGCTTGCTAATATTACAGACATTTCCTGTTTTAAAAAAAATCGATACTGTAAGTAGCCATTGCTGCCAGTCATCTGGGGTAGAATGACTTAGTTTTTCGGGGTACGATCGGCCGGCATCGAATCCGAATTGTCGTTTCCCTTATCTGTAGCATTGCATGAACACTTATTTGTGGTTTTCCCAAAGCGTCCACATTTGTAGCAGAAGAGTCTTGTTTTGGCAATTTACAATCCTTGAAACGATGCCCTGGAGTTCTGCAGTTCCAGCATTTTGTTAAAAGTACTCCCTCATTATCCATGGCTGCCAGCTCAGTCGTGTTTTCATTTCGTGATGTCGTTGAAATAGTTCCCTTATATGCTAAATCCCTTTCCAAAGATTGATCACTTTGAGTTGGTTCCTTGAAATTATCGTAGCTTATCTTGGTGCGTTCAATAATTCTTAGAACTGATGTCAATTCGCTCACTGAATTAAAGGTGTCTCGACATATGGCCTTTTGAAAGTAGGGCTGTAAATTCCTTCTGAGTATCATCAATTTCTGTTTTTCAGGAATGGGGGTGGGTAGTCGATTAAACATATTTTGCATTATAGCAATATAAACCAAAATGCTCTCCTGGTTAACAAAAGAGATTAGTTTCATCACGGAGCAACCGTTTTGGTTCCGTCTTCCAACGACAACTCCCCGGTCCCAATCTTGTGCCGTTACCCTCACTTGTAAATTGTCAAAAAATAACTAATTATTGCTATTGTGGCGAGCCTAGTAACGCCATCATTGTTAAACTTGACAACTAAATTATTGGACACTACACCATTGCTCGCCGAACATGGTGTTAAGCCGCTCTCTCGCGAGGAGTACGGAATGTGGAGGAGCTCCGTCTAACTGGAACCAAACCCGCTTGTAAGCTACCACAGACAATTCCTCTAGATAATCGGTTATTTATTGGGCCGTTAAGAAGATCCAGAAACTTCTGTGCATTGAGGTTTCCGTTGATAAAAACGGGGCCGATTATTTGGTCTCCGTGAATACCTGCCCACACATTAATGGAAAAGCGGTATTGATGAGCTGATTCTCTAAATAAATGGGGATTGGTACGGCTCCAGTGACGCATGGTTTGTCGGTTCCACATGCCGTTTCGAGTAAACGTGCTTTCATCTGTCCAAAACAGATCTGATAAAAAACGTTGGTCTTGAATGTTTTTTTCCAGTACCCAGTGGCAGTAAAACTCTCTAATCGGCTTATCACGGGGCAGCAGCGCCTGCACCTTTGCAAATTTATAAGGTCGTAGTTTATTCCTTTTCAGCACTCGATGTATTGTTTTATGGGTCACTCTAAACGCACGCCCAGCTTGTCTAAGGCTGCAGGTTGGGTTCTGCTCGAAATGTTCTAGGACTCGGTGTTCAAAAGAGGATGGAACGTGACGCGGAGCAACTCCTTCATGAGTGTTGGGCACTATGTGCTGATTTTCCCTGATCCTTTGGACAGCTCCTAGGATTGTCCGGACACTAGTAGGGCAGACGCGAGTTGCGCCGTATCTCTCACGATAAGTACGTAGATTTAAGGCTGAATTTTGGCCGCATTCGCCATACAATAACACCATGTCTGTATACTCTGCAGCACTGTAAAAATGCTGTTGTCTTGGCATTTTGTTAAAAAGACACACGCGAACACAAAATTCAAGTGTCAATTTCACCTTAAAAAATGTAACAAAATACTTTAAAACACAATTTACACACACACAAAGTCAAATAAATACTAAACTAATAAGTGTCCATTCCGCTGATAAAAAATTAAACTAACTAAGCACTAAATTTACTGGTATTTGCTAATCACGTTTTGAAGCAATGCGCGCAAGTAGACTCTGAGTAGACGAAATCTCTGCGAAAGGCACACACACTATCCCGGACGACTAGCGGTGAACTGACAAAGCGGAACGCAACTTCCGAGATGGCGAAAAATATCATAATGTAGGGCACATGGTGCAATTATCGTAATTAACGGTTATCGATAACTTTTTACACATAATTACTTACTACCGAAACAAGGCATTAGAATACAAGTATCTTTGTGTAATTTGAATATTTATTTTTAACAATTAAAAAATATTAATTGGACATTAAAAATACGATTGAACAGTTTACGAAACTACCGTTACGTTAGTGACTTCCTGAGTAATCCTGAGTATCAATCGGGTCTGTCGATTGACCGGGAGCCGGTCGGTAACTAACTATGTAACATGCGAAAACAATTCATAAATTGTTGTTGTTTACTTTATGCATTTTATCTCTAAATCTACTTAATAATATTTAATAAGAACACACATAAACAAAAAAGCTGTTTAGATTTAAATACTCAGGGCATAGTGGTTTCTAGAATCATGACAATAATTCTTAAAACACCATAGCACCACCTAAGTATTTAAAGCTAAACAGCTTTTTTTATTATCTATCTTTATTCCTTTTAACAGAAGCTAATAGTCAATAACAGGTGTGCTTCCCTACGTGGCGCGAGCGCACCCCGCACCCGCGCGCCCCTCTCCCTCCCTGCCGGCCTGCCGCGCGCCGCGCCGCCCGCAATATTATTTCGCTCAATCGCCTTTGAAGAAAGCCGCGTGGCTCGTGCCGCCCTGTTTAAAGAAGCCGCCAAAAGACACCGCTGCCGATGTACACCCGCAGGAAATGTAGGCGCGTCCCAGTGATAGATTATGTTTGTGTAAACAAAACAAAGTTTCGACCATGGCAGGCCAAGGAAGTTGTTCAATAGGAAATTCCAAGTACTAGTATACCGAAAAAAAAACCACATTAACATTAAATTTCATAGTCAGTCTGTACTGGTCTTGTGTCTGTGAGAGGTAGTGGGCCGTACCGTCACAGTATTAATCGAATGTGGGTGTCGTCGGGCGGCGCGGTCCGCGGCTGCGTCTCCCGTACACGCTTAGTTTTGCGCACGCACTCAAACGTTGAATTGTTTTTTTTTACATTAAATTCCAGCCTGTCGTGCAGGTGTACCGATTTTACATTTCGGCAAATAAGTAGAATAGGTACGTAACAGCGTCGTGATGGTTTGCACTGAGTGGCAACGTCGCATTTTAAAGGGTTCATTGAATCATTGACCTAGTGATCCAATTCTACAGAGTGTTTAAATTTGTTCAAAATGAAAACTCTACTTTTTGACCTAATTACTGGACCGATTTCGTTAATTTTTTGTATATCGTCAGAAAAGGCGATACCAAGTGTGCCCTAGAAATTATTGCACATAAGCGGTCCCCATACTGTATATTGTGTTGTATTGATAGGTAGTGACCCTAGCTATCACCCCTTGCAGTATGTCGTGCTATTTACTGGACACCCTGTAAACATAAACGTTTGCCATATTTCCCTAGTTGAGTTAAACAGACTTAAGAATATTGTAAATTTTTTCCGATCGTCATTTGTTTGCGGGTGATAAGCCACGCCCACAATTGTCTTCATCGCTCATGTTGACATGCAGGCTGCTCCGCTTAATTATTTTAACCGACCGTAAATAAAAGAAGGATTACGTGTTTTTCAAAATATTTGTTTTTTTTACACATGCGCGAAAGAAATAAGCGCAAACGGATTCTTACGGGAAATAAGATTTCCTTACGATGAATCGAAATCAAAACTAAAGATGGCGGCTATGAAACCTTTTTAAAATTTTGACTTGGGTGACATTTTCATACCAAAACGCGTAATGCGTAGGGGTGCCGGTCGACTGGTGTTCACACCGACCGTCGTTACTCGGCTCGGCTATGGGCAAGTATGGCCAACAAGTGGGAAGTCCGCTGCCGGCACGCAATGGGCGCGCCGACTGAATTAGCCGCGTAGCTTGCAGATATTAGGATTGAGGGTGTTCCTCCAACCGGAACTTTGGACCCTGGAACATGACGTCCAGCGTGTCACGAGATGACCAAAGGCCAACTCCGCTGATTGCGACACCAAGCCAAGCAGAGCGAAGCGCAATAATAGTGCACTAATGAAGGTGTTGGTGGATTGTCACAATCAGACGGAGTTTACATGTGGTAACAGTGAAAATAAGGCATGATAGCACATTTTGAGTGTGAAGCACGAAAAATCAAAATGCATTGAGCTGAAGGCATTAGATTGAAATGAAATACATGAAATAGCGTACAATAAAATAGACAAAATTAAGCATACATGCCAAGTTAACCTATAAGGACAAAGAACACAAAATATACACATGATCATGCTATCCAACACTTACCCAGTATGGGGGTTTCAAAGACACCGAATTTAATTGCTCGATGGCGGAGAATTACGTTGATTAGGTAATTGTTTTAGGCCCGGATAATGGCGAGTTAGCCGGATAGAGCCGGATAGAGCGACCTTCGCCGCTTGAATAGCGAGTGTATTAAAGACGCAATAGAGCGGAATAAAGGCTCCAAGGTATTTGCAAGAGATCTGGCTATTGGGCAAAGCCAGCTCACGAAACTGAAGACCGACGACGGCAGGATCGTATCCACCAAGCCGGAGCTTCTGAGGGAGATCGAGAGTTTCTATGGACAGCTGTACACGTCAACTAGCAAACCCGTTGAAGATCTAGCTAAAGACCCAAGAGCTAAACTGACCCGACACTATACCGAAGACATCCCGGATGTCAGCCTGTACGAGATTAGGATGGCTCTGAAACAGCTAAAGAACAACAAGGCACCGGGTGATGACGGAATTACGGCCGAACTCCTGAAGGCAGGTGGCAAACCGGTCCTTAAGGCCCTTCAGAAGCTGTTTGGTTCCGTCATACTCGAGGGAAAAACGCCGCAGGCATGGTGCAGAGGTGTGGTGTTACTTTTCTTCAAGAAGGGCGACAATGCCCGACTGAAGAATTATAGGCCCATCTCACTTCTGAGTCATGTCTACAAGTTGTTTTCAAGAGTCATTACGAATCGTCTCGCGCGCAGGTTTGACGACTTTCAACCTCCCGAACAAGCCGGATTCCGAAAAGGCTTTAGCACCGTAGACCACATACATACGCTGCGGCAGGTTATACAGAAGACCGAGGAGTATAATCTGCCTCTCTGTTTAGCGTTTGTGGACTACGAGAAAGCCTTCGATTCGATCGAGACCTGGGCTGTACTACAGTCTCTCCAAAGGTGCCAAATCGACTACCGCTATATCGAGGTGTTGAAGTGTTTGTACAAAAACGCCACCATGTCAGTCCGACTTCAGGATCAGACTTCGGAACCTATCCTTCTGCAGCGAGGTGTGAGACAGGGAGACGTCATATCTCCGAAACTGTTCACCGCTGTACTGGAGGATGTTTTCAAGGTTCTGGACTGGAGAGGACTAGGCATCAACATCAATGGCGAGTACATCACTCACCTTCGGTTTGCCGATGATATAGTGGTCATGGCTGAGACCATGGAGGACCTCAGTAAGATGCTCGATGACCTCAGTAGAGCTTCCGAAAGAGTGGGTCTTAAAATAAACATGGACAAAACCAAGGTCATGTTGAATGCCCATGTAACACCCACTCCTATCAAGATCGGAGACTCAACACTCGAAGTTGTAGACGATTATGTCTACCTGGGACAAACGGTCCAGTTAGGTAGGTCCAACTTTGAGAAAGAGGTCAATCGTCGAATCCGACTCGGCTGGGCAGCGTTTGGGAAGCTGAGTAGTATCTTCTCGTCCAACTTACCAGTGTCTCAAGACGAAAGTCTATGACCAGTGTGTGTTGCCAGTGATTACATACGGGACCGAAACGTGGTCGCTCACAATGGGCCTCATCAGAAAGCTCAAAGTCACCCAAAGGGCAATGGAGAGAGCTATGCTCGGAGTTACTTTGCGTGATAGAATCAAAAATGAGGACATCCGCATGAGAACCAAGGTTACCGACATAGCCCGAAGAATTGCCAAACTTAAGTGGCAGTGGGCAGGGCACATTGCTCGCAGAACGGATGGCCGATGGGGTCGAAAAGTTCTGTAGTGGCGACCGCGAACTGGAAGACGTTGCGTTGGAAGGCCTCCCACTAGGTGGACCGATGACCTGGTGAAGGTTGCGGGGATCCGCTGGATGCGAGACGCACGGGACCGGTCAATGTGGCGACACTTAGGGGAGGCCTATGTCCAGCAGTGGACGTCTTTCGGCTGAAATGATGATGATGATGATGAATGGCGAGTTAAGACACGTGTGAAATCACATATAATTTAGATCTGGTGAGACGTTTGACCGCTTCGGGAAAAACCAAAATTCCTAATGTCAAACGAAAAGATCGCGTTGGCAGCGTTGGATAGAGATGGGACATACGCGAGCCCATAGATAAATCCTCACTCGCGCGCCCGATAGTTGATGCATCTTGTGCTTTTAGTAATTACTATTTGCTACCGCACTACTTGTAATTTTCTATGGTTATTATATTATGACGTCTGCGGTTCCTTGACAGTTGGATGAAAGTAAACATTGGAATGTTGCTGTTTTTATTGTTAATTTAGTTTTTATGTTTTGTTTTGTGCAAATATGTAACGTGCGACGTTACAGTAATCAGTGTTGAAACTATTATTTCGGGCCTCCACCATGTTAAACTTGGACTCTGACAACGATGTACTCGAAATAGTTGAACTACCTTCGTTATAAATAATAGTATACCATATAACAAAATTTGACTTTTGCATTTACAGAATACATCAATACCTACTATTGAAAACAAAGTAAGGGCCACGTGCTTATTTATATTCTAGTGCAGGTAGAAAATAACGTAATTATATTTCGACTAGCTTTTGCCCGCGGCTTCGCCCGCGTGGATTTCGGAAAATATCCCACGAAAACGTAATACCGTGATTAAAAGTGCCCCATTTGTTAATCTAGGTAAACAACGAGAAAATCCTCTTTATTCTCTATCCTGTGAGAATTAGAAAAAAATAGTTACGTAAATAATCCCCGTTAACCCCCCCCCCCCTTCTCCCCCTAAACCCCTTAATGACGTGTTTTATTACATCTAAATCAAAAATCTTATTTGAAATTTGACATAAATACGTGCCTATGCAAGTATTTATGTCAAGTTTCAAATAAGATTTTTCATATAAACTGTATTGCCTATTTTCTGCCCCACAGGGGTGTTAAAAATAATTTGTGATGCTTCCATAACTTGACTCCTACAAAACCTGATACACGTTATTCTTTATTTTTATTCTCAAGCTTATACAGGGTTATTTGTAAAACACCGTTAACCTCTCAGGACTAAGTTGCTAACATCATAATCAACAACTTTTGTTCTATGACTTTTAAAAATTCATCATATTTTAGTTCATCAGATTTACATACAAATATAAAAATATTTAAATTGTACGCTCTAAATGTTACCAAGTCTGCGAAGCAAAAGAAAACGATAGTACAATAGCGAGGGGAGCGGGGTAAGGGCGGCGGGGTAATCGTGGCGCAGCGAGTTACGACAGTGCGCGACAGGCTTAGGTAGGTACAGCAAAATACAGAGTTGAAATGTGTTAGATAGGACAACGAAATCTTGAACTTTTGTTTTTGGTAAATGTATTATGTTTTGTAAAAAGTCATAGAACAAAAGTTGTTGTTTATGATGATAGTAATACAGTCTTGCAAGGTTAACGGTATTTTAGGAATAACCCTGTATACTGAGTTTCGAGTTAATCGAACGGACTCGAACATACAATCTTTGATACTTTGAAAAATAAAAGTGACAAACTTTATAATTTACTTTATAATTTATTTTAGCCAAGTTTCAAGTATATTAACTCGTGGAATAAGATTTTGCATACAAACTTTCATCCCCTATTTAACTCCCTTAGGGGTTGAATTTTGAAAAATCCTTCCTTAGTCCTTGTCTACATTATAAAGGAAACCTCTGTGCAAAATTTTAGCTTTCTAGATCCAAGGGTTTGGGCTGGGCGTTGATGAGTCAGTCAGTCAGGACTTCTCTTTTTATTTATATGTAGATAGATTAGTTTAGAATTTTAAAAGATTCCCAGCTTTAGTTATACCTTGTTTGGTATGCATTGAACAGCAAAATCGTGTTCAAATGACAGTGGAACAGGCATTTGAGTGGTGTTGCCATTCAAAATTATCGAGCTGTATCTGCCAAGTCCGAACGTGATTGATAATTATTTATTTTATTTTTTAAAAACGTTGAACGCACCCACGAAACAGGAGAAATTCCTAGTGTGGGGCACTAGGAATTTCTCCTGTTTCGTGGGTGCGTTCACAAACATTTAAACTCACATACACAAATACCCAGATCCGGAACAACTATCTGTAGGTCAAATATTTGTTCCGTGCGGGGATCGAACCCGCGACACGCAGCGCAGCAGTCCATTGGTATGGATTCTGGATTTCCCGAATTTCCCGAATTTATGTCATTCCCCGGGGTCCCGCCGCGCTAACCCTCAATTCCCTGCAAATCGAGGATTTTCCCCGCGATTGGCAGCACTGTTAAACACTCGTTAAAACGCCAAAACACTGATCACGCCGCTTAACTACACGCTCAAAACGCTGCTACGAATACACCTAGAGAGAAATCCATACGTTCAGTAGTCGAGCGTGCACGCTCAATACAACGAGCGACTGCATGCCCCGCCTCTCCAAATTCGCGCCATAAAAGTGTTACATTGAGTTTTATCGTAAAATGTGATTTTTCACCCCAAATAAAAGTCGTTTCCCAGTAATATTTTTTTCAACACATTTGCTCATAAAATGGCTCTAATTTCACTGTAATTAGGCACATAATGACACCTGTAATCAAGAGACTTTTTCATTGCTATTATTCACAAGCGAGTTATAGGTTTTTTTACCCGACTACGGCGAAGCCAAAAGGAAGGGTAATGATTTTGGCAGTCTATGTATGTATGTATGTATGTTTGCATGTTCCATCGTAGCGCCTAGACTACTGAACGTATTTTAATGAATGATGTGTCATTAGATTCGTAAGAATAACCCGGGTGACATAGGCTATATATATTTCAACAATTCTTTTCATGACGGAATTTAAATGTCAAATTCTGAGCTCTGAAAAAATTTAATTGAGATAATCTTAACATGTTTGATATCAAATGAGAGGTCTTGGCGAGCACATTACAAACATGTATATTATACAGTGTGAGTCTTTATAATGTGCACATATCAAAATGAGGGAATCTATGCTTAATTTTATCGATGGAAAAAATATTTAAAAAAATCTAAATATTTTTTAATATTTTTTATGGAATTTTCAAAAATGTTGTCCGCTGTTGTGACCCCAATGTAAACAAAACGGTGTAACTTTTAAACTAAATTATCTATCGCGATGAAACAAACTCCATAATGATTGGAAGCAATTAGGCGTCCTCGTAAAATGAAAATTGTGGAAAAAAACTACTCTCAATTGAAAATAAACACGTTTTTTGATCAAAAAAACTTTTTTTTTTCATAACTTTTTACAATAATCGTAAAATTTCTCAATAAGACGCCCCCATTACCTACCTTTTTTATTACTTTAACGTATTTTTCATCGTATTAGCTACCCAATACTAAAAATGGCATGTTTATAACTCAAACATAACATTTTCTATCAAATGTTAAAAGATGGCACTCTGAAAGCGCCATTTATTATTCTCTTAAGGATGGTTTATTTGGAATGTTAATTGATACAAAAGAGTTCAATTAAAACCATTTATTATTTTGCCTAATTGCTTCCAATCATTATGGAGTTTGTTTCATCGCGATAGATAATTTAGTTTAAAAGTTACACCGTTTTGTTTACACTGGGGTCACAGTAGCAGACAAAATTTTTAAAAATTTCATATAAAATATTAAAAAATATTTAGATTTTTTAAAATAATTATTCCGTCGGTAAAATTAAGCATAGATTCCCCCATTTCGATATGTGCACATTATAAAGAATCACACTGTATTATAGTTTTAGTCAACATACACGTTTAGAATGCGGTCGAAAAGTTCTCGCGGTCTAATCTGCTATTTACTCGTACTATATAAATAGCAAAACCAACATTCAGTATAATTTTACATCATGAAAGTAATATATTATAACGGTTTTATAAAATAACACTAAAATAAAATTCAAATAAAAATATAAGCTTAAAAACTAAAACCCGACTACAAACCGCGGTCTTAAAAGTAGAAAGAAGAAAATGATTCTTGTCTGATATTCATATATTGAATTTGTATATTTCTATTTAAATATAAGTAAAATTATTATAGAGGTCAGTCGTAGTCAAAGTAATGCGCCTGCCTGGGTTCGAACCCACAACCAACTGTTCGTAAGTCGGGGCCGCCACCACTGGGCCACCACTGCTCACAAAACAATATACAAAGTCAAAGTCAAAGTCAAAGTCAATTTTATTTGTGTAACATAGGTAGTGAATACAGTTCTTAAATTAATATTAGGTCGCTATGTTATGCCAAAAGGCGTACAAATATAAGGTTGCATAGCATGCGATAAAATAACAGAAAAATCACAGAGAAAAATGCATCATGCGAGAGGTAGACACAAATTATTTGGTACGTATGACAAAATTAATAGAATTATAATAGAAACAAGTATTATAAAATGTCACAATATGAAGTACTACAGTCAAAAAAAAATAAAAAATAATAATAAATGTCAAATAAATTACCATTAGTCACAATATTCGACTAGAAATAGTCTAATGTGTATTCTCTAGTCAAAATAAATAAATAAGTCTACATTAATTTATCATTTAGAAATTCATCAATCGTATAATAACATTTTTCAATTAATAACAGTTTTAATTTGTTTTTAAATTGTGTAACATTTAAATGTTTTATTACATCTGGTATCTTGTTGTAAATGCGCGGCGCCATGCCTAAAACGCTCTTTCTCACTAAGGCTGTCTTACAACGCTGATTGCTTAAAGAGTTTGCGTATTGGCTACGAATCGCAACATCTCGTAAAGTTGACACTCTTTCGAATAAACTCATGTTTGTTTTGACAAAAACACTAATTTCAAATATATATTATTAGAAATCAGAAGTGGATTAGATTTAAAAAAAAAACAATTTACTTGACCTAAAATTATCAGAATTTACAAAGCAAATACAATCAAAAATGACACAAAGGAATTACATAAAAAACAGTAAGAAGAACACAAATTTACGACTCACGACCTCCTCGTACGACGGATGACAGCAGAAAGGGGCTGCGCTCCTCTTCTACACCGTATTTATACCGTCATCCGCCGTACCCCTACCCTCAACCTAAATAATAGCCAACACGGCCTCTCCTGACACCCTGACGTCCACGGCAGGCTTGGTCGACTGATCCAGTCACAGCTTAGTCAAGTTTAGGCATATCCAGGCCTCGTGATGGGTCTTCTCTCAGGTCATCAGGTCCAGTAGACGGTCCTGGTGCTGGCTCGTTTAGTTCAGGCTGATTTGGCGTTGGCGAAGATTCCGGTTGGTCCCGGTTTGGGTCTTCATTTTCATCGTCATCATTCGCTGAAACCATGCCGCATTATTACAATTTAAATTGTAGTAAGTTTGTCACTTACCATGATAAATTAGTTACATAGGTTAGAGTTAGTTTTAGTAGTACTGTTACAAGATAAACTTTATTTGAATGCCTGTGTTCTAGAGTAAAACTTAAAATATTTCGTTTAATAAAACTAAATAAACTATTCCATGGGTCACATTTAACTTAAGTTCTCTAGAACACTACACATTCAGACAACCACACCACAAAACAACAACATGCTAAATAAAGAACACTGTGAGCCCACACTGCACAGCGACTGATCGGTTTGCAAGGCCGACCAGCTTCCGAGGTCGTGGGTACACCCCTCTGAGTGTACCACACAGACAGACAAGGATCCAACAGCACCATTCATCAGAATAGATGCAACACTTCCGGATCAGAAGGATCATACAGATCTGAGACTCACCCTCAAAGAAGGCAGAGCATGATTCGGGAGTCCATTCACCTCCCCAGGGAACCATAAACTGAGCAGCAGCATATGTGGTTTTCCCGTATGATCCAGCCAACAGCCTCAGCTCATAGCGGCCGTGAGGAAGAACACGCACCACTCGATAGGGGCCGCGCATTCCATGGTCAAGCTTGCCCGTGGACTGAGCATACTTGATGACAAAGACATGGTCGCCTTCCTGAAACACACGAGGGGCACGTCTGTCCCGGTTAACATAAGTGTCCATTGCTGCCTGATTTCTAGTTAACCGTTCGGCCGTCCTCTGCCTGACGATTTCTCTCCTTGCCTCACGACTACTTGTAGCAGGCTCCTGGGCGACATCTCGCACCAGAGCACGAATCGCTGGCGTAGTGTTTTCATGGCCCACCAACAATTTTAAAGGCGACGTCTGCGTAGTCTTGTGCTGTGTTATATTAAGAATTAGTTGCAGATGCCATAATTCCTCAGCCCATTCATGTCTTCTGTGGTTTACCTCAATTCGCAACATGTTTAGGACAGTTCGAGCGTACCGTTCTACTTGCCCGTTAGCGTGATGCATCTCAGCAGTAATGTGATGTAGCTCGATGCCGAGGACTTGCATCCACGACTTGAATCCAGACGACTCGAACATGCGACCTCTGTCGGTCACTATTAATTTCGGTGTTCCAAATAAGGATATAACTGTTTTACAGACCTGCTTCAGTTCGTCCAAGTCTTGGCGGCGGATAGCAGTAAGGAAGCAGAACTTGGTGAAGGCGTCAACGACCAGCATCACGTGCTTAAGTCCTTTCGATTCAGGCAAAGGGCCCAGCACGTCGAAGTGTAGGGTGTCAAACGGGACGTCAGGTTTAGGCCAGGAGGAAATAGGTTGAAGAGGAGCTCTAGGTACACGTTTATGAGCGACACAAGTTATACAATGACGTATGTATTTTTTTTACAAAAGCCCTAAGGCCAGGAAACCAAAAATGCCTAAGTATAAGCTCTAATGTTTTATCAGCGCCAATATGGCTGTGTTCATCGTGAAAGACCCTAAGGAGGCTTAAGCGTTGGCCTTTCGGTATATAGCAAAGGAGCCTCGACTCTTCCCCTACCCCACTGTACCGGTAATACAGAACATCATTTTGTACTCGATAACGTGATGGGTCTAACTCTCCCCGTTCCACAGCCTCGATCATGTTACGGGTTTCTTCATCACCGGATTGCGCCATTTGGGCCCAATTACGCGGTCTTTCAATGTTATTAACCGAACTACTGGGGTTGCGGCTCAAATAGTCCGCGTGTGGCAACATGGCGCCTTTTCTGTATGAGATGGTAAAATCAAAATCTTGCAAGTAAATCCACCATCTTGCCACACGCGGTAACAAATCTTTCTTACTCTGAGTAGCTTTCAGTGCGTTACAGTCTGTAACTACCGTGAAGCGCGAACCAACTAAGTAGTGCCGGAAATGCCGCAGCGCTTTTACTACAGCCAGGGTCTCGAGCTCGTATGAATGATATTTAGGCTCAGCACCTTTAGTCACCTGGCTGTAATAAGCAACCACGCGCTTAATATTGCCCTGATGGACTTGCAACAAAACCGCACCGTAGCCCAAACTGCTGGCATCGGTATGTACCTCCGTGGGTAAACTTGGGTCAAATATAGCTAGGACAGGTGCACTGGTCAGATTGGTGATTATCTCCTGCCTGACACACTCTTGATCTGATCCCCAACTAAACTGAGCGTCCTTGCGAGTTAGACGTGCTATGCATGCTGTCTTAGTTGAGTAGTTTGGGATGTATCTACGAAAATATCCTGCTAACCCAAGAAATTGGCGCACCTGCTTGACATTTTGCGGGGGACTAGAATTGACTAAGGCCTGAATTTTACCGGGAGATGGTCGTACTTTGCCATTTGATATAATCCGTCCTAGGTATTCAATTTCGGCACACAAAAATGAACACTTTTTAAGGTTGATCGAGAAACCCGCCTGGGTTAACGTAGCCAAAACCTCTCGCAAGGTCCGCAAACCCTCGTCAACTGTATCGGACAGGATTAAACAATCATCGATGTATACCAATACTTTTCCAGACGCTATGAAATCGCGTAACGTAGTGCTTATAATGCGTTGATACACTATGGGTGCATTAGCCAAACCATAGGGCATTTTCAAATATTCGTAATGATTCTCAGGCGTTACGAAACCGGTCATTGGCACAGATTCGTCATCTAACTGAATTTGGTGAAAACCTGTGGCCATATCTAGCGTGGTGAAGAACCTACACTTGCCCAAGCGATCTATGTGGTCGTCAATTAGCGGTAGAGGATACCTATCCTTAACAGTTATTTTGTTCAAGGCGCGAAAATCAACACACATACGGTCGGAGCCGTCCTTCTTTTTGACCAATAAAACGGGGCTAGAATAGGGCGACTCCGATTCCCGTATGATGCCTTTAGACATAAGGTCTTGGACAATGTCACGAACCTTCAACTTTTCACTGTGAGACATTTTATAAGGGCGATAATGTACAGGGACATCGCTGCTGAGTTGAATGCGCATACATCCGGTATTGACAGTTGATGTAGCGGTACCCGAGATCATGTGTTCCGAATAATCTTCTAAGATAGCTTTTAATTCAGTCAAATCATCACCAGTTAAAGGAGTATTAATAACGGACTGCACATTCAACGCCGCAGTCGACACAGCCAATGGATTTGAATCGCGAATAATGCGTTGGGTATTCTTAGTTCGTATGTAAACAACGCCATCTCTATTAAGCACATCTGTTCCGATAATAACAGGGGCGTTCATACATTCGCTCGGAACTACCAACAAATCTACCTGCAGTGAGATACCTTCCAATTCGATTGTAAGCGTCACATATGAATCAATTTGAGTAACTGACTCACCTACCCCCTTTATTTGACAGTTAGTATTTTTCTTGGCACAAGAAAAATATGTCATAATGGACGACGATATCAATGATACACCAATGGCGCCACTGTCGATTAAAATATCTACGGGAATGCCCTGAATGACACCTACGACAATATCACTGCGCTTTTGCAAAGGAGCCGAGCAGAAGTTAACCTTCTTATTATTGTTACGTTGCTCGTCAACACGTTTTCTGGCAAAACACGATTTTATATCATGACCCGGCTTTTTGCAATAAGCGCACGTTATTTCACTTGAAACTGGCCTTTTTTCAGAGGAAGATGGTTTCGGTCCTGAATCGATATTGGCACTAGACTTAGGTCGTTTTGGGCATGAAATTTGCCTGTGTCCAAGCTCACCACAACTATAACATTTGGTTTGAACTTTCTTAAAACCCTGTGATTTGTTCTTGTCCCTATCGACAGTAAAATGGTGATTTGTGCGTTTACTTGTATCTACAGCTGCAGTTTTGATAGGTTTCACAAAAGTAGACAGATAATTTACCAAATTAACGGGTTTTAAGTTAGCATTCGTCGCTGTTGCCTTCACTTGAGGATCAGTTATTCCTCTCAAAACAATCTCTATGATTAGATCATCGCTGAGACCTTTTACGATACGCAACCGCAATAGTGACTTCCGTGCATACTCGGCATAAGTACGGTACTTATCCGAATTAGTCGACATTACCTCAAACAAAATACCCGCCGAATCTATTCTTTTAATGCACAAAGGTTTAAAATCAATTTTAAAGTTTGTCCACGTTCTATCATTTGACACCCACTCATTGAGCCATGATTTAGCATCACCCTTCAGACAGTTCCCTATGCGTGAAAGACATTCGTGGTCGCTCCATTTATTGGCAAGTTTAGCCCTATCGACCTCACTAAACCATGTATCAACGTCATGAATACTGGGGTCAAAATTAGAGACGTAATAATGACTAGTACCTACAGATTTTAACGAATGTATCGCTTCAACAATTTGTTCCGTGCCTGGTCCAGCGACGGGCTCAATAGACACATGCGAACGCCTCTCTAGCGCCTCTAAACGCGAAAGCACAGTATTTAAAGAGTCACAATTTCTCTGCAATGGCGGCAAGGAAGGCGTACGCACAGACCGCGAAGATCTCTCTCTGTGGTTAACATTAGTCGCACGATATGACGAGTACCTATCACGACGACATCCTCGTTCACGAGAACGGCAATCTCGTGAGTCACGCCCTTGAGAACGCCGTCCCCGCGAAGCCGATCGACGACTGCGCACACGCTTAGCATGCGGCGAACGACTGCGCGAGTAGCTACGCGAGCGTTGATAGCGCGGTCGTGTGACACTACGCGAGTGTCTGCGCGAGCGCCGGGGTTCAGGCGATCGATCCCGCGAACAGCTATGCGAGTGTTTACCGCCGCGTGAACGACTATCACGCTGGCACCTGCTAGGCGACTCAGGCGAGCGTCGATTACGAGAACGTGAACTTCCCGGCTTATCCATGTTTTAAACTCGGTTATAAACAACAAAACAAAACGTCAACTCAAACCTAAGATGTTCGAAACTTAGTTAAACATATCAAAACGAAACGTCGACACGAACAGAGTTATATGTCAAAGACAGTTAACAAATGTAAACAAAGAAAAGTACCCTCCTAAGAAAATAATATTCGTAACTTTCAAATTAACGAAAACAAAATTTTGTTATAAGAAATGGATGATAAAAATAATCATGATGAAAGTGGGAATGTTTTCTTTATCCCACTTCTGATATTAGAAATCAGAAGTGGATTAGATTAAAAAAAAAAACAATTTACTTGACCTAAAATTATCAGAATTTACAAAGCAAATACAATCAAAAATGACACAAAGGAATTACATAAAAAACAGTAAGAAGAACACAAATTTACGACTCACGACCTCCTCGTACGACGGATGACAGCAGAAAGGGGCTGCGCTCCTCTTCTACACCGTATTTATACCGTCATCCGCCGTACCCCTACCCTCAACCTAAATAATAGCCAACAATATAATGATGGCAAGGTAAGTATTCTGAGCGATTTAAAGAATGGTACACAGCTATCATCAATTTTAAGACCACACATCGATCTTATGCATCTTTTTTGTGCCTTAAAAACAATATCCCTATCAGTAGAATTGCCCCAAAAAACAATACCATATCGCAATATTGAGGCTACTAGGCCGTGATATGCAACTAGTAGCGCATCCATATTTATTTTTCTGGCAATTTGGAAGAGTGCGTAAGCTGATTTATTTATTTTTTTACTTAGGTCATCTATGTGGGCCTTCCAGTTAAGCTGATTATCAAGGAGTAAACCTAAAAATTTTGCTACTTTAACTTCTTCGATGTCACAGTTACTATGACTAATATTTACTTTTGGTACTTCAGTTCTTTGGTGAAAGTGCATGATTTTTGTTTTTTTTAAGTTAATAACTAAATTATTTTTATTTAGCCAATTAATTATGTCCGATAATGTATTATTTATGTCAACTTGATAAATATTGCGATCAATACATTTCACTATGGCAGTACTGTCGTCTGCAAACATCACCATTTGATGTTGAGTCACCTTTGGTAGATCATTTATATAGATCAAGAAAAGAGGTGGTCCAAGGACGCTACCCTGTGGGACACCAAACTTTATTAATCTAGAATGAGATAGAAAACTCTTTTCAAATTTTGTTCTTTTACATATTCTTGCAATCTCTGTACACTGCATTCTGTTGGAGAGATAGGATTCGAGTAGTTTTAAAATGTTACCTCTGATACCGTAGCTACGCAGTTTGTTCAGCAAGACGTCGTGCTTTACGTAATCGAAGGCTTTGGTCATATCTGTGTATATAGCACAAATAGGAGTTTTTTGGTCTACCGCCAACATAGTGCTACGTAAAAAATCAAAAATAGCCATATTGATCGTGGTGTTTTTTCTAAAGCCATACTGTTCCTTGCATAATAAGTTAAATTTATTAAGATAACCGTACAGAGATTTATAAATATTTTTTTCAAAAATCTTAGAAAATACAGAAATTTTTGCTATTGGCCTATAGTTCTTCATATCAGTTTTATTATCCTTTTTATGAAGTGGTTTAATGATAACTTTCTTCAAGTCTTCAGGATAAACTCCGTCAACAATGCCAAGGTTCATAATGTGCGCTAATACGGGTGCTATAAGTTCATTTACGAATTTTATCGCTTTTGTTGACATGCCGTCAAATCCTACAGTACTAGTGTTTTTAAGCGATCTTATAGCCGAAATCATGTCGTTAGGTAGAATAGGCTGCATAAACATTGATTGACTTGTCAGATTATCTAATTTTCTATTGAATTCCATGTTCGTTTTAATATTATTCTCAATTTCATCTATAAAATAATTATTAAATTCATTTGCAATGTCAATAGGTTTTGAGAAGGTCTGGTCAGATTTATTAATGGTCATTATTTGTTCTTTAGGAGAGTTATTTTTAGGTCTATTGACAATTTGCCATACAGCTTTTGACTTATTCTTCGAGGTTTTTATAAAGTAATCATTTTGAGCTTTTTGTGTAAGTCTTATAATTTTCTTATATTGTGAAGAATATTTTTTAAACTTTATTTTATTTTTTAATGCAGGATTTAGTCTGTATGTCCACAATAATTTTCTTTGTTTTTTACTGCAGCGTTTTATACCGCTCGATACCCATTTTACGTTTTTATTGGTATTGATTGTTATTATTTTATCAGGGAAGCAAAGTTTGTAGAATAAGGAGAATGTTTCATAAAATCTTTTGTAAGCTTTATTGGCATCGTTACTTGAATATACATCCGTAAAGGTTAAACTCCGTATGCATTCGCGGAATTTTTTGAGGTTCTCTGTGGAGTAGTCTTTTTTTACAAGTTTCCAGAATTTTAAGCGGCACGTTCTATTTATGGGAACCCTGAGTATCTGTGACGTGTGATCAGAAAGGATAAGATCGACAATTTCAGCTTTACATCTCCTTCGTAAGTTATGCGCGAAATGATCGATACATGTGTTACTACTGAGCCTGGTAGGTTGATTTATTGCTAATGTCAAGTTGTAACTCAGCAAAAAATTCTCCAGTTCCAAAGTAATCCTATTCCTTTTTAAAGTATCAATATTTAAATCGCCACACAGAACAATTTTTTTTCTATTTAACAAACATAACTTTCTCAAAATAATGTCAAGCCTATCATAAAATGTCAAGTAATTGTATTTAGGAATTCTGTATATACAAATCACAATAATAGCATGAGTTGTCAATTCAACTCCACAAATTTCAAAAACGCCTGACACAGAGTGCTTAGCAATATCCGGTAATTCTCTATATTGATGCCCAGCTCTAACTAGAATACAAGTCCCTCCGCGATTTGTTTCGCGACAAAAGAAAGCAGCGGGATGAAAACCAGGTATGTCCAACAAACTTTCATGGCCAGATGTAATAAAATGTTCAGTTATACAGTGAACGTCCATAATAGTGCCTTGATTTTCTAGATTTTTCAATTGAATTGTTAATAAGTCCGATTTATTCAACAAACCGGCAATATTTTGATGCAGAATATTGAGAGAATTATAGAAAAAACGAGTTCGAGTGCGAGTTCTGTTCCTCTGTACTAATATCAGTCGCTGATGTTGTCTTAAAATTAGGGTACATTTTGTCATTTATGTCAAGTTCACATATGTTATACTTCGAATTCACATTTTGAATATAAATAATCATATCACAAATATCATTAAAAATTGATTTCATTCCGGAGTCATTTATCATACCCGTGCGTCTATTGAACATGGTTTCATCGTATGTTAAATTCTTGTTACTATCAAAAAAATAAGCATACCCATGAGTAGATGTATCCAAATATAACAAGTTATTAAAAGTTTCTACTCTCGAATTGTATAGATAATTATTAGTGAAGAATTTGTAGGTTGGTGTGCATATAATTATGTTTGTATTTGTGATCTCTTGTAAAACTTGTCTTAATAATAAAATGCTGTCATAATATTTACATGTGACTTGGAAGTCTTCGCCACCTATCAAAATAATGCAGTAGTCCAGCATGGTGAAGTTTTTCAGTTTTTCTTTGATGCCTTTCAGGAGTACTTGGATGTTTCCATGAGGTGTGATGTAGTGACAAAGTACAAATTTATCCATAGTTTTTTCTGCAATGTCAAGCAATTTATTCCTGTTGTCGGTGCTTATGATGCATATTTTGCTACGTTCTAAATTACAGTGGTCCGAATTATTAATAATTTGTTTTGTTGGTGTAACAGTTTTGTTTATTTCAGTTTTGCTGTCCTGGTGTAAAGAAGGATTATTGCAAATATTTACATCCGTTTGTGTCTGTTTGCATGCATTTTCCGTTTTTTGTTGGTGTTTTAATTTTGCTGGCATATGATCTTCTGTTTGCGTGAGTTTATGGTTTTTCTTAAGTTTTAATGCCTTTTTAGTGCTGGGTGACTTTAGTTTAATAGGACTGCAAGTGACTTTCTTGTACAGCTCATTTTGTTTGCTCAGATTAATGTTCATTGTTTTGAGATTATTATTTTCTAAAGTCAAATCTTCAATTTCTAAGTGAGCGCTCTGTAAGTCAAGTGTGAGAGTAGTGATCTGATCTCGTAGTTTCCTGATGTCATTGTCATCATCGTCAGATATCTCCGGTACACTGGTGCCTGTCTCATTTAAGGTCGTAAGCGTAGCAGTTACCTCGCTGTCGTTCAAAATTGAGTCTGATTTAGTCCTGGTACGGCGGAAAGTAATGTTTTCTAGGAAATTCATACTGGATGTTTTTATTGACTGGGGAAATTGTGTTAATGGATCAATTTCTACCATTAATAGTATATTTTATTACTTGACAACACCGCTTTAACAAATTGCCAAAAGACTTGTGTTCAAGTCTCGTTATATCGACTTCTGAACGAAACTTCTTGTGTCAAAAATTTTACCAGTCGATTGTGATTGGTTAATATCCCAAGTGATGAATCAGCTGTTGATTGTTTACAAAATGAGAAGAGATTTTTCAAGTTACTACTGGTTTTATAAACGAAATTTGTACTTAACTCTTTGGAATGATGTTTTTATTAGTTTTAAGTCACTATTTGGTAATTTCCGTCTTCTGGCACACAATTTCACTGCTTAAGTTGGTGTATAATTATGTATTTCAGGTCACTTTAGTCAAAACACAGTGGTCTTCACATTTAGTATATTGCACAGAATATTCATAAGATAACACTCTCACTTGTGCGATATGATGCACCGAGTATTATAAACAATGGTTAGGTTACTTTAAAAGAAAAAACACATTAAAATTAAATATAAATATGTAGACTGATGTTAACATTGGCTAGTGTTGCCATCCCATCATACAATAACACCTTGTAAATATTATGGTACAATAAATATTTTGAATTTGAATTTCCCGTAGACCAGAATCTCCACGTATCTACATTGGGACGCGAGGGCCGGCGCAGCAGACCGCGTAATTATTTTGTCGCGCGGACAATTTTACATAGCGATATCTTCTAAGATATTTGTTTAAACTATATGGAGTAAAAAGCACAAATATTCTATATTCTATTCTATTCCGTTCTAACAAACCCATTTATTTAGATATAGATTAATATCATATGGGTTAAATAAGCTTCGCATAAAAAAACTCTATTGAACCTAACATTTCAATGGTAAAAAATGGTTACAGTGAGTTAATCTTAATAGATTTTTAAATCTAATTTTCTTTCAGAACTCCTTGTCAATTTTTTGAATTTTTCCTTGAAAATTTTTTATCTTGTATTATTTTCTTCACAAGTGTGTTGAAACCGACGTATGATACACGTGTGTATTGATGATTACCGTCCTCGGCTCTCGTAAGACCCTCAGCTAACGGCTCGGGTATCAATGGCGCCTCAGCAACATTACACACCTGTACCATAATGTATGGGTACTTAGTTTGATATAATTGTATCACCCGTAGGGTTCGTTTACACCCCTTGTAGGTTGCTGTTTTTGTACAATGAAACTTATTGATATTCCACAAATTGTTTAAGCAGTTGAGTAATCTTGATAATTATGGTCTGCTAGACGTGTCTAATGTTACTATTGTCTGTAGAACGGCGCTGTGTGCCGGCGCGAGCGCTGGCGGCGCGTGGAGCGGCCGGCGGCGTGTGGCAGCGCGTGCGGGGCAGTAATGCCGCACAGCCGCGGTGGGCGCGTCGACATCTGCTGCTCACACACAACCTGCTGTACGCGTACAGGACGCCTGAGGTTCGTGTCAATGTTACCATTGTCTGTAGAACGTGTCTGTAGCGCGTGCGGGGCAGTAATGCCGCACAGCCGCGGTGGGCGCGTCGACATCTGCTGCTCACACACAACCTGCTGTACGCGTACAGGACGCCTGAGGTTAGTGTCAATGTTACCATTGTCTGTAGAACGTGTCTGTAGCGCGTGCGGGGCAGTAATGCCGCACAGCCGCGGTGGGCGCGTCGACATCTGCTGCTCACACACAACCTGCTGTACGCGTACAGGACGCCTGAGGTTAGTGTCAATGTTACCATTGTCTGTAGAACGTGTCTGTAGCGCGTGCGGGGCAGTAATGCCGCACAGCCGCGGTGGGCGCGTCGACATCTGCTGCTCACACACAACCTGCTGTACGCGTACAGGACGCCTGAGGTTAGTGTCAATGTTACCATTGTCTGTAGAACGTGTCTGTAGCGCGTGCGGGGCAGTAATGCCGCACAGCCGCGGTGGGCGCGTCGACATCTGCTGCTCACACACAACCTGCTGTACGCGTACAGGACGCCTGAGGTTAGTGTCAATGTTACCATTGTCTGTAGAACGTGTCTGTAGCGCGTGCGGGGCAGTAATGCCGCACAGCCGCGGTGGGCGCGTCGACATCTGCTGCTCACACACAACCTGCTGTACGCGTACAGGACGCCTGAGGTTAGTGTCAATGTTACCATTGTCTGTAGAACGTGTCTGTAGCGCGTGCGGGGCAGTAATGCCGCACAGCCGCGGTGGGCGCGTCGACATCTGCTGCTCACACACAACCTGCTGTACGCGTACAGGACGCCTGAGGTTAGTGTCAATGTTACCATTGTCTGTAGAACGTGTCTGTAGCGCGTGCGGGGCAGTAATGCCGCACAGCCGCGGTGGGCGCGTCGACATCTGCTGCTCACACACAACCTGCTGTACGCGTACAGGACGCCTGAGGTTAGTGTCAATGTTACCATTGTCTGTAGAACGTGTCTGTAGCGCGTGCGGGGCAGTAATGCCGCACAGCCGCGGTGGGCGCGTCGACATCTGCTGCTCACACACAACCTGCTGTACGCGTACAGGACGCCTGAGGTTAGTGTCAATGTTACCATTGTCTGTAGAACGTGTCTGTAGCGCGTGCGGGGCAGTAATGCCGCACAGCCGCGGTGGGCGCGTCGACATCTGCTGCTCACACACAACCTGCTGTACGCGTACAGGACGCCTGAGGTTAGTGTCAATGTTACCATTGTCTGTAGAACGTGTCTGTAGCGCGTGCGGGGCAGTAATGCCGCACAGCCGCGGTGGGCGCGTCGACATCTGCTGCTCACACACAACCTGCTGTACGCGTACAGGACGCCTGAGGTTAGTGTCAATGTTACCATTGTCTGTAGAACGTGTCTGTAGCGCGTGCGGGGCAGTAATGCCGCACAGCCGCGGTGGGCGCGTCGACATCTGCTGCTCACACACAACCTGCTGTACGCGTACAGGACGCCTGAGGTTCGTGTCAATGTTACCATTGTCTGTAGAACATGCACACGACTGCTGTTGTCGTCGCACTACAGTGCGTACAGGGGATCTTGTTACTTTTGGCTGCGCTCGACGTCCAGTGTTAGTCGTGCTGTATGACCACGAACTATACCTCATCATATCTTCACCGGTGGACGCTTTAGAAGCCGTTCATACAGACTGGTTTGAAGAGAGCAGATTTCTTATTACGTTTAAAACAGTTTTGGATCATCGTCATAAGATTTATTTTTAAATTTCACTACGCGTTAGGTTGCTCTCAAGAATTCTCAATAACAAAATTAGTCGGTGTGAACGGACTCTAAGCCTCATTGGCCGGGCTCGGACCGCACGAATTGTCCGATATCGCTGAACATCGGATCAACCAGTCGATCTCGTTCATAACAGTGCATCTCCCGCAGTGCGCGAAGGCGGACTGCATGATCTACCTGGAGGGCTGCACGGTGGCGGCGGCGGCCGAGGTGCACTCGCGCGAGCACGCCTTCAAGGTGTACCACACCGGCAGCGCCTTCTACTTCTGCTGCGACTCGCGCGACGCGCAGCTCGCCTGGATCCAGCTCATCCACCGCGCCACGCTGCTGCCCTCGCTCGCCACGCATGTCAGTACACCACGTGATCTCATTCTAATATTCTCACTGCCGGATCTTTCATACAACCTGAAAAGCCCGGCTTGCAGGTGGTGAAAAAACAACTTCAAGTTAAAATTTTGTTGCGAAACGTTTTTCCACTTGTCCGTTGAAGTTTCACTTCTACTATGTAATGACACACACACACACATATACACACACACACATTTTGATTCTTTCGCACGTTTACTGCAAATTATGTTTTGGTTAGGAAAGGTATACCTATTTATTAATGAATGCATTTTGTCCCTAGAGGTCATTAGCAGTCTCCCGCAGACTGATCAGTCTTTTTCCCGATTTTGCTACATTTTTCAATTATACTACTGATATTGTATAACTTTTAACTTTCTTCAATAAATGGACTACCAAACACACGAAGAATTATTTAATTCCAACCAATAGTTCCCGAGGTATCTTTCTCTCAAGCAGCCGTAGCGCTTTTGTGTGACACGCCCGTGACACTATCGTCAAAAATTGACAAAAAATCCAAATCTTGGGTAGATTTGGATTTTTTGTAATTTTTAAAATTTTTGTCTTTAGAGAATTTTCACTTCAAAAATATTAATACAAAAACAATACCTTTTTTACCCCTATAAGCGTCAGTTGTTCAATTGGACTTTGCTTCCATTTTTAGGGTTCCATACCTCAAAAGGAAAAATCAAAACCCTTATTTTGTGCGGGCACACCATTGATTTAATTATTAAAACGACATTAGCACACAACTATCCTGATATCCGTACCTACCTACCGTGTTCTCGCTTTCAGATGGACGTGTCGAAACAATTCTCTGAGACAGACTACTCTGAGACAGAGTCAGACACAGAGAGTCCACACAAGGAGTCACGCGAGCGCTCCCGAGACCGAGACAAGGACAAGGACAAAGATAAAGACAAGGATAAGGACAAGTCGAAGTTCAACTCGCTGAAGAAACTGACGCACCGCATGCAGCGCAGCGAGTCGCACGAGAACGTGCCGCACTCTTCCACCAGCCTCGACCGCAAGTATCTGCGGTTCTTCTACCGGAACAAGACCAAGGACGACGCCAAGCTCAAGGTGACTCCACTCGCTCTGACCTACGAAAATAGTATAATTAACAAAATAAATGATTGATTGAGTTCCCCGCAGAAGGCGCAAGCAGGCGTGCCCGTGCCCACAGAACACTACCGCAGCTACCGGCGCCCACCTGGGCCCCCCGGCCCCGCCACCCCGCCGGGCCCCTCGCCGGGCCCCCCGCCGGGCCCCCCCGCGCCGGGCCCCACCCCAGTGCTGACAGTGGAGGGCACGGAGGAGGGCCCCAAGTCGCGGCGCCCGAAGCCCATCAACTACATCCACGCGTCGAACCCCAACCTGCTGGACTTCGACAAGAGCGACTTCGTCACTAAACCCACGCTGCACGTGCTTAAACCTAAACCCAAGGTGAGTACTTGCAACGTCATAGTTGCCTAATGTTAGGGCGTGAAGCTCAACAGAGTTTTGTACACTTGTATGTTATCTTATGGAAATGAGCAGACGAGTGATTGCTTTGATGGACATTCTGTCACTGAATGTATCGTAAGTTAAATAAATGCATACATAAAAATCGTCAAAAAGCTAAAATTTGTGTAGTGTATACACAAATTTTAGCCGAAACCAGCCAAATACAAATAGTATAGCCAAAGATATTTTATTACAAGTTCATACATACTATAATGCGAAAAGACTTTTTCCCCAACCTAATATGTATATCGCCTATTAATGCAATATTATGAAGATATGGAACTGATCTGATGATGGAGCTGGAAGTTGACCATAGGAACTCCATTTTAGAATATCATAACCCCATCGAGATTGGACTCGTTTGATTCGTCTTGTCGAGTAGTTTGTCTTAAGATGGAGTCCTGGGTCTGTTGATGGAGCTGGAAGGTGGCCATAGGAATTCCGTTATTAAACAACATAATCCTACCGTGTTTGGACTCGGTTGATTTGTCTTGACGAGTAGTTTGTCTTTAGATGATGTTCAGGGTTCTGAATAGTTCTGATGATGCGAGCTGGAAGGTGGCCATAGGAATTCCGTTACAAAACTACATAACCCCATCGAGTTTGAGCTCATTTGATTTGTCTTGATGAGTACTCTGTCTTTAGTTGGTAACCAGGATCTGATGATGGAGCTGGAAGGTGGCCATAGGAACTGCGCTATAGAACGACATAACCCATCGAGTTTAGACTCGTTTGATTCGCTATGACGAGTACTTTGTCTTTGGATGGTCTCCAAGTCGACTTGACCTTGTCGAGTTTTTACTCGTTTGATTCAGCTAGTCGAGTAGGTACTTTAGCAGTACTTCAAATCGATGAATAAGACTGCTCCCAATTCGAATAAACCTATGTATAGTTGATTCATTAAACGAAATAGATAGAATGAGAGACACTACAAAAAGAAATGACATCCCACCAAAAACAACACTTGAAAAAAAACCAAGCCGCGCAACTCAGTTCTTTTACCGCAAAAAGTAGTGAGATCATTTCTTCTCAAATCCATGTAATGTGTTGTTTTAACTAAAATATTCACTGGGCCACTGCATAACATTGGCCAATGCGATGGCGATTAGCTATTACAATGGCCTGTTTAAGATTGGCGAATGCGATGGCCAAGTCTATTTAATATTTAGAATTAAATCTATTACCTGACTTGGTATTACATGGATCTCACTACTTTTTACGGTAAAAGAACTGCTTGGCTTTTTTTTACAAGTTTTGGGTTTGGTTGGATGTTTATTTTTTAAAACAATTATATATTCTGATACATTAAAACACATAGTTTATTTTACAATATAGGTACTACAAAACATAACCCTCCTTTTGGGCTTCGCCGCAGTCGGGTAGTAAAGGCACTAACATCTTTGTCGACAGTTCAAACGTAAAAGTTAGTAAAGTTAGTAAATATCAGAACATTATTTTGTATATATTTTTTATAATAAAATTTGTATGTATTTAGAAATATATAAGTATGTTTATCAGTTGTCTAGTACCCATAACACAAGCTCTGCTTAGCTTGGGACTGGATGGCGTTGTGTGATAGTTGTGGAATATTATTATTATTATTATTTATTATTATTGTCATTATTGGATTTATTTTATATACCAATAATAAGTAGAAACCCTCCTTTAAGCGTACCATTTTTTTCAATTCACAGTATTCTCTGAATACTTAATTAAACTTGAATAGAAGATTAAAACATCGATAAACCAGTCTTGTTACAATAATTTAGCATTCGAGACAACTTTGAAATGACATATCTATTGAACTACTGTCTGCATAGTGTTCATGTTTTAGAATAATGTGCAACACTTACCCTGTGTTTTGGGGGGTGTAAAATCATCAAATAACCCCTCCCGCTCTTAGGCAGAGTGAAAGAGAGTGTCAGATTTATACTGGCTAAAAACCACCCATGTTCCTTCTTATGTCAAGGGTGCGGGATCTCTTACAACATTCCGCAGCCCCGACGGGCGTCGGCCCTTGCGGGCCCCTTCCTTGTGGCTGACATCTCTTTGAGGCGCGCGTGGAACACGAAGTGGAACACGAACGCGCCGTCGACACGGCCTATCGTCGTCATAAGACGGACGGACGGCGAGTGTGCCGGTGCTACGGTGGCCGGAAGCCATCACGTGGCCCCCGACGCCCGGAGCGCCTCCCGCGGCGGCTCGGACGAGAGGTGCTTTCCCTCTCGCGTTCCGCCACTTCCTTCGCTAGCATCACTGCTTCGCAGAAGGAGGCGACGGCGTCCCATTCCTCCTCGCCCCGGACCATGGCTTGCACCAGGGCCGGACGCGAGAGGTCGCCGCCGCCAATCCCGCTACGAGAACACGGCGGGGCTCTGCCCAAGCGGGGCAACACTTACCCTCAAGTCTGAAAGAAAAAATATTATTCGATATTGCGACACATTGACCAAAAATTATTTTGAGATCCTAACCTTTAAGAATTGATCACTGTGCGTCGTACTGGGCTGCGGCGATCTATTGCGCCGGGGTGGCCCGAGCACACCTCAGTGTCCCGCCATGTCATAACGTATGGCTGCCCACAGACGGAGAACCTGGTGGGGTTCGTGACGCTGGAGCAGTTCATGCTGAAGAAGCAGGCGGAGGAGAGACGACAACTGTACACCAACCGCGTACTCATGGGTGTGGAGCATCAGAACCGCGCCGCCGCGCAACACGACCTCATGCAGCGGCTAGACAACATCGGTATGTGTAGCACTATACCACAGTAGCAAAAAGCAAGAAAATAGTTTTATTTTTTTTATCACCACCTTCTCTTTTAATTTTTTGCTATCAGCAACCCCGAAAATGACACAAGTGTAAAATCAAAATCATAATCATTTATTTCAAGTTGGCCAGTTACAGGCTCTTTTGAATAGTCGAACAAATACTAAATTTTAATAAGCTAATAAACTAAGCCACAGTCCCACTCACTAGGCATAATAACTGCCAGTGTACTGTAGTTGCCGATTCCAAAGCGTTGGTCTCATGAGAAGAATGGCAAGAAACTTCATGGATACTCTTTTAAATCATAATATTGTTACAAAACTTTGGTTACATCATTCATATCGAGATTGGTATATTATCATGTGAGAACGATGTAGCAAGTTGTGCACGATAAGTGTCGACAGTAAAGCCAAAACGACGATTTAAAAATAATATAATAATTCAAACAAGCCGTGGCAACTAAGAGGTGACCCGTCACAACTGACAGCACCCGTTCACGAGCATGACGCATGGATCAGCCACCATTCCACTCAACCATTTTAAAGGGAACGAAATGACCCGACACACCCGCCACCATCAGCGAGACATTTAAGTGAGCATGACACACTCTCAATCGTTAGGGCATATCCAAGTCAAATAAAAAATAGAAAAATAAATGTAGGTTTCCAGAGAATGATAGCTTTCTAGTACATAGTACTCACACAATATGTGCTATGCGACTATATAATACTAAAGAGATTGAATTTATACATTGCAAAGATAGTTGTACAATCTTCTTCTTCTTCTTTCTTCTTCCTATTAAATGCTATTCATTTAAGCGTCCTGTCCTTGTGGAGCAGGACCGGCATTGAGCCAAGCATTTTTATCAGCGATATAATCGTCTAACTTGTAATATGCTTGCTTGCATAGTGTGCGTTTGATACATGTTTTAAATTTCGTCTCATTCAGTTCAAGAATGCTTTGTGGAATTTTGTTAAAGCATCTCAAACAGTACCCCATGAAAGATGAGTCTACCTTAGCGAGTCTGAAGCCTGGCTGCACTAACCGGTCCCTATTCCTAGTAATATTATTGTGTCTGTCACCTCTTTTACTAAAAAGATGCAGATTTTTTCTCACATACATTATGTTTTCGTAGATGTACTGACAATGCACCGTCATAAAGTTAATGTTTTTAAATAGTTCTCTCAGAGAATCGCGCCTACGAAGACCATATATTGCTCTGATGGCTCGTTTTTGCAGAATAAAAATAGATTCAATGTCTGCAGCTCGTCCCCATTACAAAATGCCATAAGACATTAGGCTATGAAAGTAACTAAAATAGACCAGCCTAGCGGTATCTACATCAGTAAACTGACGGATTTTTCTAATGGCATATGCTGCTGAACTAAGCCGCCCTGCAAGAGATGTTAAATGAGCACCCCATTGTAGCCGTGAATCAAGCGTTATCCCCAAGAAAACCGTTTCATCTACGAATTCTAGTTTCTCGTTATTTAATAGAAAATCACAATCACTACTTTTAACATTCGGTAAAGCAAATCTTATGCATTTTGTCTTTTTTTCATTTAATACTAAATTGTTTGCTGTGAACCAATTATGAATCTGAAGTAGGGCTTTATTCACGTCATCTAGCTTTTGAGCCCGTCTATTTATCTTAAAAATTAGGGAAGTGTCATCAGCAAATAACACCATATTCTGAGGTTGGTTTTTCAATAAATAGGGTAGATCATTAATATATACCAGAAAAAGGAAAGGGCCCAATATTGAGCCTTGTGGAACCCCCATTTTTACTTTTAAACCCTGTGAATTAACACCATTTATTTGAACATGTTGTTGCCTTTCACTCAAATAAGATTTTACTAAACTAAGTGCAAGTTTACCTAGTCCATAATGCTCAAGTTTCAAAAGCAATGTGTCGTGATTCACGCAATCAAATGCTTTTGAGAGGTCACAAAATATTCCTACAGCATTTTGGGACTGTTCCCACGCATTAAATATGTGCTTTAATAAAGTTACACCAGCGTCAGTTGTGCAACGTCCTTTAGTGAAACCGTACTGTTGATCGTGTAAGATTCTGTTGGTGTTAAAATGATTGAGCATTTGGTTAAGCATAACTTTTTCAAAAACCTTGCTAAAAGCTGGCAACAGCGATACAGGCCTTAATTATTAGTATCTTTACTGTCACCAGATTTGAAAAGAGGTATGACCTTACTGTGTTTCATTTAATCTGGGAAAACCCCTTGGTCTACACACAAATTAAATATTGCAGCTAAGTATGGTGCAATAGTCTCAACTATGGATGTACAAACTTTGATAGACATTCCCCATAGGTCTTCGGTCAGTTTAATTTTTATTTGCCGGAAAGCTTTAAAATCGTCACTAACAATCCCTTTTCGTTGTGTCCAGTTCCAGACGTAATCTACGGCGAGGTGTGTGCGGCCGAGAGCTCACTCAGCTCCACGGGCGGCGGGAAACCTGTGTCCGTCAGGGGGAAAGATGGGTCAGTGTTCAACTACAAGTTAATTCTTATTTAATTTTGTTTAGTTTCCCAATATGTAGGTACCTATAAAAAAAATGATGTGTGAATGGGCGTTGGCATAGGCAGGGGGGGCAGCTTTTCTTGCTTGATGCCACAGAATTAGTAAAAAAGAAAGAAAGAAAGAAAGAAAACATGTTTGTTTAGCACAATGCCACAAGTGCACACAACAAACAATAAAAATTATTAAAGAAACTAAAAAACTAAACTGAAGAAAAAGAGTGTGTGCATCTCACGGCTGCGCCAAATAGGACCAGTTCAGCAAACTGCCGAGCAACTAGTGCCCGACGCTGGTTTTCAACTGGCCCTGAGATGGTGATGTTACGAACGTGAAACAGTTTTGTACTCTGTGTTTATGTGTATGAGTAAGTGCTTATAGTAAAAATATAATAAACTAGCTGACCCACGCAACTTCGTCTACGTCACAATACTATATAGCTTACAACCTTCCTCGATAGATCGACTATCCAACATAGTAATATTTTTTCAATTACTTTTCTAATGTGGAAAGAATTTTCAAAGTCGTCAGAGTAATTTTTGAGTTGAATCGTAAGAAACAAAAAATGTAATCTTTCCTCTCAATAATATTAGTTTAGATTACCTTAGAATATATTATTAAAGTGAGAATTACTATAGGTACATATGATCATCATCATCAGCCTTATATTGGTCCCACTGTAGGGACTCAGGCCTCCTCTCTAGGAGAGGGATGGGCTATAATCCACCACGCGAACCCAGTGCGGATTGGTAGATGTCACATATCTTCAAATTTTTGGTTCTAAGATATGCCGGTTTCCTCACGATGTTTTCCATCACCGTTTTAAGAGCAGGGGCACGTGATGAAATAAATTACACAAAGTAATACTTCTTAAATGATAAGAATTTTGTTGTTCGCTGAGTCGAACACAAGACACTGTGTTGATATTTATCTTCTTTCTCCAAGATACACAGGTTACAAATATGTTATTTTTTTTTTTATATTCTTTTTTATACTTGCCTTACTATTGTATCGAGTCTGGTTCTTCTAACCAACCTAACAGACAGATGTGTTGCTGGGGAGTTGGTTCCGCATCTTCTTCTTCCAGCAAAAACACTAGGAAGTGTCGAAGGGGGGGCGTTTTGGGGACTGTCTCTTGTAAATAAGTAAAGTAAAGTAAATTTTGACGTTCGAAAAGTGCTGATTATCAGCCTTGTTTGAATAAATGAGTTTTGATTTGATTTGATTTGATTGAATGCGCCTGCCTGGGTTCGAATTCGAACCCACAACCAACTGTTCGTATATTATTGTGCAAAAAATAATTTGAATTTGAATTTCCCGGAGGCCAGAATCTCCACATATCTATTATCGGGACGCGAGGGCCGGCGTACCACGTAATTATTTTGTCGCGCGTACATTTTAACATTGCGATATCTTCTAAGATATTTGTTTAAACTATATAGAGTAAAAGGAACAAATATTCTATATTAAATTTCCTTTCTAACAAACATATTTATTTAGATATAGATTAATACCATATGGGTGAAATAAGCTTCGCAAAAAATTATTCTTTTGATCCTAACATTTCATTGGTAAAAAATGGTTACAGTGAGTTAATCTTAATAGATAGTGTAGTGGGGTCAGGTAACGAGATAAATTAATGGACGATGTATAGTGCACAAAAGAAAGTTTATTGTCACAGTACACGGTATACAAAAAAATCACAGTAGACAGGTAGAAAATTAATAAACGTGACCGTATGCGACAGCGATGCGAGCCGGACTGAGGCGTGCGCGGGGCAGGGGCGTGGGGCGGCGAGCGGTTTTGTACCTACCTACGCTCGCTGCTAAGAAAGCGCGGGCGCCTTGTTGCTATGCCCTCCTACATACTCCCCCTTTTGACCAACCATTGGTGCCCTCACCGTTGGTCAAACGTCAACAATGACACGTTTCTTACGCGGCCTACCACGAGAACGCTTAGGAGCAACCGGCTGCGGAACCTCAGGGCATTCACCATCCCTAGAATGATATCTCTTTAACGCCGAAACGTGGTACTTCCCAATGACTTCATTCGGTGAAACAGGAAACGTTAAAAGGTAAGTAGTTGGGCTAACCTTCTTCTGCACCAAGTAAGGGCCATCCCTTTTTGGCATGAGTTTAGAGCTGACTCCTTTAGCAGCACTGCTAAGCACGTGCGTCTTCATCAGGACAAGATCACCGACGGCAAACTCCTCAGCCTTTCGTGTCTTATCTTTGGCAGCCTTACGGAGATCTTGCTGTCGCTCAATGCACTCCTTACTGTTGCTGAGTGTCTCCGCTAGCTTCAGCAGATACGGCGTAATCTGTGGAACATAGTTTTCAGCCTCTATCACAGCACGAAGATCGCTCTGTACTGCAATAGGGGAGCGGAGTTCACGAGCAAATGTTAAATAAGCAGGTGTCTGTTGCGTCGCTTTGGTTATTGAAGTGTTCAATGCAAATCGGATGAATGGCAGAGTTTCTGGCCATTGCTGATGGTGTCCTTCTACCAAGATCGCCAACTGGGTCTTGAGGTCGCGATTTTTACGCTCGACCGGGTTCGCCTCCGGATGGTAAAGTGGCACGAGACTCTGTTTTACACCAAGCGTGTACATTGCATGTTGCATGACATCGGCAACGAACTGTACGCCGTTATCGGATATGAGACGCCTTGGAACACCAAAGCGTAAGAAAACCTCTTCAATTAGTACCTTAGCGCATGCTTCAGCTGTGGCTTCGGAGAGGGCGAACAGCTCAACCCACTTGCTGGCTGTGTCTTCTACGATTAACACCCATCTCTCCCCATTAGCTCCTTTAGGCAGTGGCCCGAACAGGTCTACAGCTAGAACTTCGAAGCGCTGAGCGGGAACCGGAGTCTGTAAGAGTCCCGCAGGTGTCTCATTGGAAGGTTTGTAGCGTTGGCATTCTATGCAGGTTTTCAGATACTCTGCTACATAACGTCGCATACCGGGAAAATAAAATCTCTGACTTATACGGTGCAGGGTTCGATCCAGACCGCCATGACCTGAAGTAGCTGAGTCGTGACATTCGACAAGTACCTGTTTCCTTCGGTTTTCAGGAACGACAAGCTGTGGTTCTTCAGTCTCCGCTTCAGTATACCTGTATAGTACACCTCTGCACGTATGATAACCTCTCTCTGACCATCGCGTAAGTTCTAATTCATCTTTGCCTTCCAGAGCCTTCATGATCTTCGCCACTTCAGGGTCTGCGAGCTGATCCTCACGAAGAGTAGTGGCATCCCAGCGCGGCGGGTCAACGAGCACTATGCAGACTCCACAGGAATCGCGAGCCTCCTCCTCACACGGGGGACGACTGAGCGAATCAGCAACTACGTTTGCCTTCCCAGGAGTATAGTCGACTTGTAGATCAAAGGACTGGAGTTTCATGGCCCATCGTACGAGACGTCCAGCAGGTGACTTCAGTGTAAGTAGCCATTTCAAGGGCTGATGGTCACTGCCGACACGTACTGGATGGCCATCAATGTACCCTCGGAACTTCTCGACTGCCCAGACAACTGCCAACGCCTCGCGCTCGGTGGTAGAGTAGTTCCGCTCCGCCGGCGTGAGGAGGCGACTGGCATACGCGATGGGTTTCTCTTCTCGCTGCGACTCCCCCTGGAGTAGAGCCGCACCCAGTGCGTAATTGCTAGCGTCAGTCCTGAGAACGAATGGCACGTTATAATCTGGCTGAATAAGAATCGGAGGTGAGGTAAGTAGTCCTTTTAGTTCTCTAAATGCCTTGATCTGTTCTTCACCCCACAGCCAGGACTGATCCTTACGCGTTAGCATAGTCAGTGGCTGTGCAACTTGGGAGAAATTCGGCATGAACTTACGGAACCATGAGCAACTCTGTAGAAAGGATTTTAGATGCTTTACATTAGTTGGTTCCTTCATATCTAATATCGCCGTAACCTTATCTGGATCTGGGGATACTCCTTCTGAGGTGATAATGTGGCCTAGGTATTTCACACTCTCTCGAGCAAATGTGCACTTATTGCGATTTGCGTGGAGATTGAAGACACGTAAGCGATCGAATACCGCACGTAAATCCTCGAGATGTTGGTGAAATGATCCGGATATCAATATCAGGTCATCAATGTAACCAAGGAGTGTCACCCCCTTAAGAGATGACGCAGAACGAAATCGATCGATTAAACGTTGAAACGTTGCGGGCGCATTGCGCAGACCAAACGGCATACGAGTAAATTTGTGAACTCCAAATGGAGATACAAAGGCAGTTTTATCCTGGTCTTCAGGCCTCACTTTGACTTGCCAGTACCCCGATCGGAGGTCAATAGTACTCATGAAACAGCTCTTACCAGTATATTGAAGGAGGTCATCGATTACTGGCAGCGGGTACGAGTCACTCTTGGTGACGGCGTTCAGCTTCCGATAATCCACGCAGAACCGGTAAGCACCATCCTTCTTCGGTACCAAAAGAGCTGGTGCTGCCCATGGAGATTCACATTCCGTGATGATACCTTCGCGAAGCATCTTCTCTATCTCCGTTTCCATGATGGCTTTCTTGGCGGGAGTGAGTCGGTATGGCGGCACCGCAATCGGCGGATGATCACCACAATCAATGCTCTGCGAACGGTGTGGGTTCTCCCCCTTCTGCGAAGATATCTTCATACTCTTGTAGCAGCTGAGCGAGATTTTCCTTTTCTGAAATTGACAGCATCGAACCTTCATTATTACGTAAGACATCCGCGGAAGCGCACCCAACGAAGTCACGTGAAGTCTCACACCGCAAGGGGTGAATGACCTGAGGCCGATCAGCTGTGAACCAAGTATTGTTCGAAACATTAATAACAATACCGGCTTTACGTAAGAAATCAATACCGAGTAACGTGTCATTGTTAACTGAATTAGGAAAAATCACAAAAGTAATAGGTATCGTCAAGCCCTTTAGTAATATGTCAACATCAATGAGTAAGACCTTGAGTTCCCGCACTATGCCATCGGCCAATTTTACCGACATAAAACTACTACGGAACGAATAGTGTAGTTTACGAAGCAGTGCATACAGACTCGAACCGGCTACGCCACGCTTAGCGGCCGTATCAATCAACCCGGTACCACGATGACTGCCTATCTCGATATCGAGTATCGGACGACCGTCAGTACATAAGTTCGACGCGGGCAAGTTACCTACTCTAATCGGCAACGCATCGCAGTCGAGGTCGACATTACACATACAAGTATTCTTATTACATAAACAAGCAGATTGAGATACGTTACTTAAATTATTAACAAGGTTTCACTATTCAAAGTTACATTACAAGTATTATTATAAACCCTAGTGGGCTCTAACATGTTGAACTCGACAACAGAAATGGGATTTACCGAACACTTAGCGCAATTTGACCTAATTACACCTATAGCGCCACAGCCGTAACACTTCACACTTGACTCGGAAGTCGCACTTTTATCGGATTTGTTTTTAATATTTTTACAAGTGTCACGTGTATGTCCGCTTTTACGGCAATAAACACAGAAAAGTCTTTTACCTTTATTGTCCGAATTTACCACAATAGGCGGGGGCGCAGCGCTACTCGTAGCACTCGACGACGCTGTAGGTATGTTCGCTGGCGCCGCTGGCGCGCTCGTCGCGGAGACGGCGGGAGTGCGCGCGGGCGTCGGCGCATGCGCGCTAGCGGCGGGTCCACGTGCGTCGGTCGACACCTCGGAGAGCGATTCTTCTATGTTTCGCGCCTTTTCGATTAACAATTCTACATTGTCGATCGATTCACGTGTTACCCGTTTTCTTATTCGCCTATGTAGTAGGCCGTATATCATGTCGACTTCCATTTCTTTTATGACATTATATGGAAGTTTAGCAATAAGCGCGCGAAGGCGAGCAACGAAGACCTCCGTGCGTTCCTCCGTTTGTTCCGCGGCAAATATTTCTCGGAATATTTTGTGTGGCGGTCGGGCTACACCGAACATGGCGCGAAGTCTCTGTAGCGCGTCTTCCCATGACGTCACTGAAGACTTTATGCCACGAAACCACACAGCTGCCTCCCCTTCCAGGAGCATAGGTAGGCCGCGAAGCGCGTGTTCGTCACTGATGCCTGTACACTCCTTATATATCACTATAGAGTCGACGAATGCTTCGAGGGCCTCTGAGTCCCGGTGAGCGCCGCTGAATCGCGACGTACAGCGCGCAAAGTTTCCATGTTTGGCTGGTGCAGCAGGCGATGGAGACGGTGAAGCTGAGCCGTTGACGGCCGACGTCACCAGCAGGCTCTGAACCAGCTGACGGTTCGATTCTGCTTGAGCCTTGGCGAACGCCTCCAGAAACGACGTAAGCGTCCCTTCAGATAGCGGCGCGGGCGTCGGGGACGCCGGCGGCACGCTGATGTCATCATCGTTGCTTCTACTTTTGCGACGAGGCATTGTACACAATAGTCAGTAAGACACAAGGAACACTGTTTACGCTGTACGTAACGTGCACTAAAGTTAGTTTTGTCCACTAAGAAAAACCGTTACGTTGCAAGAATTTGAGTTCGCGTCGCGTCGGTTAGGTACGCGTGCCGCGTTGGAGCGCCAGTTTGTAGTGGGGTCAGGTAACGAGATAAATTAATGGACGATGTATAGTGCACAAAAGAAAGTTTATTGTCACAGTACACGGTATACAAAAAAATCACAGTAGACAGGTAGAAAATTAATAAACGTGACCGTATGCGACAGCGATGCGAGCCGGACTGAGGCGTGCGCGGGGCAGGGGCGTGGGGCGGCGAGCGGTTTTGTACCTACCTACGCTCGCTGCTAAGAAAGCGCGGGCGCCTTGTTGCTATGCCCTCCTACAATAGATATATGCTGTCGCGGACTTTTAAAGAGGAATATTTCTTAAATACATCATATTTGCATAACTTAAACCATTTTCGCAGCGCACGCAACGGAAGCTCTCAATAAGGAAAATCGTTTCCCGTTTTTGCAACATTTTTCATTTATGCTCACTGCTATTGGTCGTAGCGTGATGTTATATAGGCTAAAGCCTTCCTTGATAAATGGAATATCTAACACAAAAAGATTTTTTCAATTTCAACCAGTAGATCCTGAGATCTTAGCGTTCAAACAAACAAACAATCAAACTCTTCAGCTTTATAATATTAGTATAGATTATGTCGTACAGAAGCACACACTTACTATTCTATTTTATGTCAGAAAACAATGGAATTCCCGTGAACGTTCAAAAGGTCTTTTTATCATGTGTGCAAGCAATTTTTATCATGTGGTCGATATAATAGTTTTTTGGGATCAAGGGTTCTGTTAATCAATCCAGCTAACGTTTTAACTCTTCTGAGAGCGACATCCACATTATCACTGTTTTTTTGTTCTGTGAGTGTCATGATGAATCGTTACAGGTACGAGAAGATAGTGTACCGCGACGAGATGCCGAGTGCGCACAACAGTGCAACCGCGCACGGTAGTGCGGGTATGCACGCACACGCACACAGCGCGCACGGCAGTGCGGGTACGCGCGCACGGGCGCGACCCGAGCCGCCGCCCGCGCCCGAGCGATGGCGGGACTCTCTGCGCAGGAACGACAAGGTATAGTGCCATATGCATTTTATTATTCACTGCTAAAAATGGACATAAAATTTATGTTTCCATAAAACTGTAACTTTTGTTTTTGGTGTTGGATGGGTTATGAGATAAATGAATCGGACGGACGGGCGGACTGGACGTGAGAGGTCGCCGTCGCCTTACGCCGCTACGAGAACACGGCGGGGTTTCCACGGTGTACTCCGGCCGATCCTCACAGGGGTGACATTCGGGCGTTTCCTCCCGCCTGCGCAGGTGCAGGTGTCCGGTGAGGACCTGCGTCAGACGGAGGGTGAGGGCTGTGCGGCCACTCCTCGAGGGCACGTACCGCCGCTGTCGTGGCGTGCCCTGCGTGGGTGGCGACAGTCGCTGTGCCCGTGCCGCTATGAGACGACACCGGAGCTCAGTTCGCTGGGAGGCAATGAGCCGCGACTCCCCGGTGCGCTCACGTGCCAGCCTGCCGGCCGTGAGCGCGTTGCGGAGGGTAGTACCCGCACAGAGCCTCCCGCAGGAGGCGTTTGGCCCCCCAGTTCTGGCACCAGGCACCAGATTGACAAAAACTCTAGCCTACAATGAACTTGGTAAATGGGAGAATGTGATGGCTGCCTTGCTATACCTCAAATTATTTTAAGCTTGAAATTTGTCGCAAATACTCTGTACATTCACATGTCGGTGTGTCTGTCACGTACTCCTAATTATTAAGCAAATTTTCTTTTCCTCGTTTTGAATCTTACTACCCGACTACGGCGAAGCCAAAAGTAAGGATTAGGAAGAGAAAAAGAAAAGAGTAATGATTTTGGCAGTCTATGTATGTATGTATGTATGTATGTATGTATGTATGTATGTATGTTCCACCGTAGCGCCTAGACTATTAAACGTATTTTAATAAATGATGTGTCAATAGACTCGTAAATACCGGCGTTAACCGTCGCGGGGGACTGTGCACCCTGAAGGGGAGAAGGATCGGAACTGGTCCCAAGCAGCGCCGATGTCCTTCCCTTGTTGTGGGACTTGTTGGTCTTGGCCGCGGTATTCGCCACTGCCAGACCTGTGCCCGCACTGGAGCTCGCTGCCTTAGCATCCGAGCTCCCGGGGGCCGAAGAGGTGCTTGGAGCACCCCTCTTCGAAGTTTTGGCTTGCGCCTTCGCTCCGGTGTGTGTGTGTACATTGTGAGTGTTTGTGTTAGTGGTTGTTGTATGTGTGTGAGTTAATGGTGTGTCTGTGTGAGTGAATGGTGTGTCTGTGTTTGTATTCGTTGCGTGTTTGTTGAGTGTGTGTGTGTTAGTGCTGTCAAGTTTTTTATTAGTGTCCATAGCGTACCTTATTTAAAATTCATCTCTTTGGCTTCCCACCCTCCATGGAGCCCGCACCAGGGAACGTCTCACTACAAGCTAGCTCGAACGTTAGGATTACCATCGCGATATAGGAGTGTGAGGCTGGTTCACAGTGCGACATCGGGTGCTTGATCGGGTTGGCATAGGGGACTGACTGATCCCTTCTGAACTGATCAACCCTCACTTACACCGTCAGCATGACCTTCACCACCGCTTTGGCCATCCTAAGATAACCTCCACGGACCTCCCACTCCTCGCCGTGACCCTCTGACGGGACACTGTGGCCATTTCCCTACCCCCGGCTATTGGGTAGGGCCACCGTTTCGCTTGAAATCCGGACCAAAGAGGGCGTGTTGCCTTGCGGACACATAACCACCAGCGCCGCTTGGCTCAACCCCCCAGGACTCCTTCATCCCCGCTTACGGCGCTCAACTGCGCAGGTCCTAGCACAGGTGACTGATTTTACCTACTCGATACCAGCTGAATTTAAGTGGCAACTGAGCCCACCACCATCCAGTCACAGATGGTCGCAGTGAGGTAGGGTAGAACGCGCCTGGTGGTTTTTGTTACGTCTATTTCGTATGGAATTAGACCAAAAACGGGGTGGCAACCACGTGAAGGTACACACACCAGACTTGCCTTGAGGATCTACACGACTGTGGCGCTCTCCCTCAAGACCCCACCACCTTACCGCCTCTGAGGGAGGCAGTAAGGTAGACCTGCATCTATACTACCAAGCAAAGCATAAGCAAAGCGTGTCGTTGTGCAACCGCAAAAGCATAAATACAAGTCCCCCCCCAAAGTTATCGGTTATATAACAAACAAATTAAACCTCTTACTAGGATTCCGTAGTCGAATGGCAAAAAACGGAACCTTTATAGATTCGTCATGTCCGTCTGTCTGTCACGGACGTGTGTCACAGCCATTTTATTCAGAAACTCTTCACAGATACATAGACTACATAGATAAAACTTGGTAGTTAGATGTATTCTATTCCCCTCATACAAGGAATTGAAGCTAATAAAAACTTTTGTTTTTAAGTTGTTAACCCGACTGAAAAAACTGAAAAGCAAAAAACAAGCACATTTTAAATTTAACAAAATTTGGAAGCAGGCGGGGTTCATTCTATTCTCTATCATTATAAATTCTTTTGTAATTTTAGATTTAAATGGACCCTGCCTGTTTTTGCCAATCGCCAACGGAACCCTAAAAATAGCAATTAAACAACCATGGAAAGCATGGGAAGACAGGCCAAGCGTATACTGGAGATGACGAAATGACAGTCGGTTGTATATCGCTGAAGGGTTCGGACGTGTTAGGCCAGTCGAGCTAATTCAGGGTAGCCGGTTGAAGTCTGGTAAAGTGTTAGGTTATAAAAATAGAACGATAAATCGCCTAATGCGTAGTTTGACCGCCAGCGTTCTTTTTACGTGACGCGGCCTGTACCTCTGCCTGTCCCTCGCTCAACACAGTCGTAATGTTTGCACTGTACGTGTGTGTCTGTGCAGGTGCACACGACTAGCGCGGACGTGACGCCGCTGAAGCCAGCCCACGCCGCCAGTGCCAGCCGCAGCCCGGCGCACTACCCGCACCTGCAGTGCCCGCCCACCTTCCAGCCCGAGACCTACTCGCTGGCACGCCTGCCGCCGCGCACTCAGCCACACAAGGACGCCTAGCCAGCACACATCCACGTTCCAGACGACCATCGGTTCGCGTCTATTTCAGCTGAACCAAACCTCCGTACAAATCGTGTTTGGTGAATATGTTACAAATGTCCCTAATTTTGTCTCATTGAATGCACATGTCACGTACCGAATCGCCGCATCCGAGCGCGAGTACTACGATATATTCTATATCTTCGGCATTTCGATTACTACCCACCAATCGAACACTTTCCGACAACTGTCCTGACAACACTAACGGCGCATCAAATAATTGGCATCTTAAATACGTTCTTCTTCCTAGTGTGTCGACAAATAAATTTTATTCAAATCACATGTATAAAATACTTATCAATTACAAAATAACAAAATATATGCTACGCTCAATTATTTTATATTTTGAACTGTAAATAATTAGAAGTAAGCAATTAACCACTAAGATATACAAGTAGAATCAAAAAATATATGCCACTCTTATTGAAAATTACTAAAACATATCTCCGAATAAATTGAATGAAAAATATATAATACGGAATATTGCTTTCAATTAGTGTAATTAGGTAGGTCCATGTCTTATTCATTACTACTTATATTATTTAATTAAAATTTATTAAACGTAAGCAGTTAAATCACAGGAGTGTATTTCGGCCTCTGCGAACGATTTTTTGCGTTAGTTGTCTTCCAACAATAACTTACCTAACGACTGCTTACCTTCATATTTAAACTCGGTATCATGTTATGTTTCCGTGTCTAGTTTATTAAGTTCGCCAAAGTTCACCTGGTAAATCTGTAAACGTCCACAGTACAGACCTACGAATTTAAAATAACGCATTATCAATATTACTCATTAGGTCTGAAATCAATTGACACTGACTTAACTTCTTTAACTGAATTCAGTAGTGTTTCTGTAAAGTGTAATGTTGGTGCAACAACATCAATTATACGTGCAACATGTTTCACACTCACAGTAACATGTTACCCGTAACACAAAATTTGTTGCTGCACCGATGTTGCGCATCTTTTGTCAAATCTACGCTTAAAGGCGCTGAATACCGGGACCATTTACCTGCAATATAACAATCCAAGTTATAAATGCTCACAATTTAATTCTGAATTACAGGCTTTACACTTTTTTTGGATTGTTACTTTACAGGCAAACAGTCCTGCTGAGGGAATGCCTCTAAGCTACTATTTTAAGTGATGTGTAAAATTGTACATACAGTGAATTTGTATGTGTGAGTGGTTGAAACGTTAGCGTCCGATATGTATTATACTATGTGTAGTTATATGATGTTGACTAGGTGTTTACTTGAGGCAATTGTTTTAGCGCCGATCAGTGTACATAATTTGAATTACTGTTCACAGTGATTGTTATCTTATATCTACGGAAATCAATAGTATAAAGAGATGTAATGAAAGTCTTAAACATTTTAACTTTTTCTAAATATATACGTACTGCTTTTTAGGTTTACATTGGCTGGCAGCCTTCACAATATTTAGGAAATTATATAACCGTGACCGTAGTGTAATTTTAAAGAATGTAACGAGGCGCGTCATTTTGTAAAGTGAAATGCGTGGTAATATTCGAATTGACGCTCTTCATTAACGCCTCTAGCAGTCAAAATCAGAACTCGCCAGGAATGACAAACCACACGCTGTTTTGTAAAAGCTAGTTTTACAACAAAAGATGCCCATTAATATGTGTAAAGTATTAATATTAATTGCTAACCATGAGCCATTCGCTCTTGACATAGAGAATGTCGTCGCTAACAATGGGCGCGCTTATAATAGGGTATTTCACCAAAAAAAAAATCGAATTACCCCGTCAGATAGATTTTCAAAAAATAATGGACACGTGTTTTTTCTTTTTTCACATACTTAAACAAAAGATGAAGACGATACAGTGCTTCGAAAAGTCGCGTCAAGTCGGGTGACTTCACAAGGTTAGTAGTTTTTTACCCACAAACGACGTCAAAAGCATTCATTATCTATGACACGTTTTATTTTTGCCTATTTTCATTAATTTGATAAAACAAAAAACACTTATCCAATATTTTTCTATAATCTAACGGACTAATTATTTTTTTTTTGTGAAATACTCTATTTGCGTTAGCACAACTTATCATGTTCGTGGAATGACGTTTGTTGATGTGGACCGTTCCATCCGTATGGGATTCTATAAGATGACATATCGATAATGCGTCTATAAATTCAATTTGTTTCCAATTAAGCCGCGATGGTAACATCACAACGTGACGCCTCTTGCTACAGTCAGTTAAGAAAGTGCTCACGGTGGAGTTATGTTACGTATACAAAGTGGGACAAGTCTGGAGCGTGCCACACAGAGGGCGCTAGTAGTTAACTAGATAGATACACTATGAGAAATGTGCTTTATGTAATACACCATAGCGTCTTAATTATTTAATCATGGCTTCCAACTTATATTGTGTTTTATTGCAAGATATTTAAAATGAATATTATTAATTTTAGAAGAATACTGGATGTTTTTAGCATATTAATGTATACAGCTGTATGAGGCAGTCTATTGTGCACAATCCAGTGTATAAATGTTCACGACATTATACTCAAAAGAGGACGTTGTGTTGATGGTCATGTCGTAGATCATATTATTATATTTTGTATCTCAAAGCCGTCTCGCCACTTCCTAATAAATCACTGGGTGACCAAGTACTTACAGACCTCACAGTTCACCGATCCTCGCGATTGAACCGAAGTGGTGACTCTGCCTTATATCACTTATGTATGAAATATTATTATACTTAGATAAATAAATTGCTATCCTATTTTAAAAGTAACGCTTTTAGCAAGCCGTCGACTGTTTTAAAGAATTTTATTTTTATTAGATGTAATAAGAGAAATAATTTCATCGTAAGTATAAATTATTGTTTTACAATAATATACAATGAGAATGTCCACACTTGTTCGATTACGCGTGTATTCGTAATACGTACAATGTTATGAATGACTATTAAATATATTTTATACAAAATTTGCCTATTTATTTTGCCCTAGTGTTCCATTATTCGTAGTGCTCAGTGTACTAAGAGAGAAGGCTCGCGGGCGGCATTGTCCTCTGCTTATAATTAACATAACTAATGATCTGGCGATGCATTGCGATTCGTTATCCGACTGCACGGAACCTTGTGTCATGAACTCGTTCGCCCTTGATGTAGGTACAATTATGTACACTTTTATTTGTCTGATTGATATGTTTGATTTTTAGTTAATTATTAACATGTTTTGTGCCCTGCGTGGTAAAAATAATAGTCTAAAGCAATAATTTACCTATATATTGAAGTAGCTGTAGGGTCTAAAGCTTGAATAGAGGAAAAAGTACAGGTTTACAAAATCTTAGTTATAATAAGTACAGTTGGCGTTCAGAACAAAGTAAGAAACAGACACTGTGACACTTACCCTTAAGAGGGTGTCAGCAGATAGGTTTATGACGATCATTATGTAGAAAGAGGTAACGTTAAAAAAACATGATATTACGAGGGCGGGTCAATAAGTCCGTGACTTTTTGAATTTCTGACCTCTTTACTGAAACAGCAACACTGCTCCTGTCAACAGGCATCTGTCAGTTGACTTCTGTCAAAATTTAAACTTGCTGCGTCAGTTAGTTTGTGTTTGACAGCTATTTTTATCAGACTACTCACTAATTTGAGGAGAAAATGGAAAAAAGTGAATTTCGTGTGCTTATTAAGCATTATTTCTTGCGAAAAAAAACCATTACCGAGACCAAGGCTAAGCTTGATAAATACTATGGGGACTCTGCACCATCGATTTCAATGGTAAAAAAGTGGTATACTGAATTTCGTTGTGGCCGTACAGGCACTGAAGATGCCGAACGTCCAGCAGGGCTATTGCGTATCTTTTAAATGACAGTGGATATCATATTGTCTATGGATTAATTGTCAAATTGGTTATGGTTTAGTACAAAATGGAACCATTTGACAGTAATTGAAAGGCACTATAGGTTAGCCACTGTCATGTAAAAGATACGCAATAGCCCTGCTGGACGCCCAGTTGAGGTCTCTACACCCGAAACAATCGAAAAAATTCATGATATGGTGTTGGCCGACCGAAGATTGAAAGTGCGAGAGATTGTGGAAGCCGTAGGGATCTCGCATGGCTCAGTGGTTTCAATTTTGAATGATCACTTGGGCATGAGAAAGCTTTCTGCAAGGTGGGGGCCGCGTTTGCTCACAGTCGACCACAAACGCAAACGTGTAACAACTTCACAGGAAGGTTTGGCGTTTAATCGCAATATGGAGGAGTTTTTGCGCCGTTTTGTAACCGTGGACGAAACATGGATCCATCACAACACACCAGAGACCAAACAACAGTCAAAACAGTGGGTTTCTAAGGGTGAATCGGCGCCAAAGAAGGCCAAGGTGGGTTTGTCAGCCAATAAAGTTATGGCGACTGTTTTTTGGGATGCACGCGGGATAATCCACATTGACTACCTTCAAAAGGGAAGAACAATCAATGGGGAATATTATGTCAACTTATTGGACCGATTCAATGACGATTTGAAAAAAAAAGACCTCATTTGGCCAAGAAAAAACTTCTTTTCCACCAAGACAATGCAAGGGTGCACACATGTGCAGTTGCCATGGCAAAAATCCATGAATTGGGCTATGAATTGCTCCCTCATCCGCCCTATTCTCCAGATTTGGCTCCGAGCGACTACTTCTTATTCCAAAACCTGAAGAAATGGCTTGGTGGAAAAAGATTTGACTCCAATGATGAAGTCATCTCGCAAACAAAGGCCTATTTTGAGGACCTCGACAAATCATTTTTTTTGGAAGGGATAAAAAAATTGGAGAAGCGTTGGACAAAGTGTATAGAGCTCAAGGGAGACTACGTTGAAAAATAAAATTATTTTTTTATCAAAAAATCTGTGTTTTATTCCAAAAGTCACGGACTTATTGACCCGCCCTCGTAATTGTACCCAAGTACCTATTACCAACAACAAAGTTGAATACATTCGTGCAACCCTAATGTTGCCATTGAATAACAATTAGTGCTTGTGATGTGAAACGAAGTGTTACTTAGCTACATACCTACTGCTACACTCGTTCTACTGTCATTACATACAAAACTGCTAATGTGAGTTGTATTACTGTTGCGATTCACTTGTACGTACTAATGTGCTTAGTACACATGCTGGCTGAATTATACGACCCGATCCTCATAGATGAGCCAGTTCACCTTATGGAATAGGTTTCAATCGAATAGTTGAAATCAAGGTTATTTTGTTGGTCATATTTTGTCCTATCATCATTCATAAGACCCACAATACCGGGTAAAACGGGGTGAATAGAATCGCAGGGATAAAAACAAAACTTTGAAAGGGATTTTAACATTGAATTAGTACGATAATTATGTTACCAATAATTAGGTACCTACTCTATTGTATTCACTTAATTTTACTTTATTAAACAGTAACCATTTTTGCCACATACCACATTCATTCAACGAAATTAAAATCCCTCTCAAAGTTCTGTCTCGATTCACCCCTGAGTTTCTATTCACCACGTTATACGGTTTCTACCTAGGTGCATTCGAGCTTTCGATATTCTTATTTGTGAGGTCACTCACACTGCCCACACGCCTTTACGTTTCTTCTCTATATCATCACATGCAATTTATTATTTCGTGAATACCTAATTGAAATAAATGATACAGTTGCTTATTAGCCAAATATTCAGCGGTAAGCCGGTAAGGAATTCGCACAGAACAGAATGGGAATTCGCCACCATCTGTTTCTTAGCTAATGTGTGTAGTATATGTGCCAAAATTCATACAAGACTTCAGAAGAAAGAATTAGCTTCCGAAGTCACTTTTCTTTGTTTTAACTTTTTTTTTGCCACCGACTTCTGTAGCTAATCTTTTATTTTTCACTTTTTTGTGTTTCTGAAATCGTATTTTTATGCACTTACAAAGGAAGAGGTTCTCAATTCGATTAGTATGTTTTCATGTGTGTTCACCGATATCTCCGTCCATTGTAGACGCATAAATGGTGGCAAATGGTGGGACACCCGATATAACTTGGAGGATCTTGAGCATATTGCATAGTCTGGTTTCAACAAAACCTTACATTGGCTCTATTCTCACTCACTAACACTTAATACTTCCAAAACTAACTTTATTACCTATTCAATAAGTCCCGCCACTCAACCAAGAAGTCCTGTATCTATTAAAGCCCACAAATACAAGTGTCTACAAGGTAGTGCCTCTTGCCTCTGCCCATCCCTAAATGTAGTCGATCATATCAAATACTTAGGAGTTTATATTGACAATAATCTAAATTTTAAAACTCAAATAAACCAGCTTACCTCTAGAGTCCGTAAGTTAATTTATATATTTAAAACCCTCAGAAGTATCTCGAACCCAAATATTATACGTGTAGTTTATTTTTCCCTGTGCTTGTCTATTGTTACATACTGTATCACATGCTGGGGTGGTGCTGCGAAAACTATTCTAAAACCACTCGAGATCGCACACAGAGCGGTATTGAAAGTAGCGACTTCAAGACCTTTCTTGTTCCCTACTGATCTATTGTATAGTAGTTGGAATGTTCTTAACGTTCGACAACATTTCATCCTTCAAATAGTTTTCCCACAGCACCGTAACACCCCTTATATAATAGTATCAAAGCGTAGGAAAGACTTAGTTTGCTCGCCTCCACAGGTTCGTACATCATTTGCAAGTAGATTTTGTTACCGCCTAGGCCCGACACTGTACAATAAATTTAACAAAATCTGCATGATCTACGGATTATCATATTTCAAGTGTAAAAAGGTTCTACGTTCATTTCTTCAAAATAAAAACTATAATGAAACAGAAAATTATCTCATTAAGCTACAGTGACCGTGATCAATTAAAACCCCACTTTACTACAATCAATTCAAACACACATTCACCTTTTCACTCCATTACTCACATACATCTACACTCACATACCACTTACACACACACACACACACACACAAACTCGAACATATTCTATTAATAACATTATTGTAGTGTTCAAAAAAAAAATGTACTACTTTTAGTGTAACTTTTTGTAAGGGTCAGGGACTGTTATTCCTTAATACAGGTTATTCTATAACCTAGCTAGGAATAGCAGAACTTCACTCACTAGATTGTGTCTGACTTGGTACAAACTTATATGTATAACTTTGTGTACGCCTCTTGTACTACAATCTCCTTTTTATGAAATAAAAATTTATTATTATTTATTATTATTATTATTATAACTTATTTAGAATTCAGCACCTATATTATATTTACACGGCATTATTGCTTTATTTTTTTTTAATTTGCTGATTTTTAAATAAAAGCTATTTGTGCTAAGAAGATTTAAAAAACATCTGTCATTTAGAAACATTTTTATGTTGTAAAATTCTAGGTCGTCTAGGTAGGGTACCTAAACCTACCTAGACGATTCTAGTATGAAACCACGCGATGAGTCTACAAGTTGTTCCTGCTACGCCGCAGATGTAACTTGGCTACGCCGTAGCAAGCAGTTTCGTAGGTACCTACACTAAGTTACTACAAGCACAGTTATGCACTTTACAACCAAATCTAGCTGTATTATGTAGCTGGGGAGGGAGGTATCCACTCGGTAGGTAGCTTACCTACTAGGTAGGTTGTATTATTGCAATCGAACATTGATGCTTTAATCCCTGGTGGGACTGTACGTACTGATGTCTCGGAACTCACGATATTAATCAAACGAGACGTCTCGGGCTCTGGAGCCGTACTTACCTATGTTACATGCAGTTAGACCGTCGCCGTTGTCACAGTGAGTAGGTACCTATTTGTTGCCTAAGGACAGAGCCGCTGGACGCAACTTCATCCACCTTTGTTGGTTAATGCTTCTGAGTTCTATCAGCTGTACGTATATGCAATAATATTTTAACCAGATTTTATGAACGGTGTAAACGGCAATATTGACATCTTTGTCCAATGTAGTGCCCAAATTCTAAATCAATATCTTGTTATTTCTAGTGTAGAAAATAATTAAGATATGATTTGTGCATCAGGCAGTAAGCACATGATAAAAACGATGCGTGTTTTATAACCCGATTGCGGCGAAGCCCAAAAGAAGAGTGTTTATTTTCTTCATACATTTTCAAAGAGTATCGCATCTACCTAATAATACGGTATGCAGATACGATCCCAGAAGCGAGAGGTTCCCGTGTTCCCGACCATGTACTCTGTTCTGTACGAGATACGTGACGGACAACCGAACTCCCCCCGCACCTCTCGCCTGCCCCACCCTCGCAATCCAAATAAATAATATATTATGTATACATACGTATAAATTGGATCGAGAAGCGATTGCTCGGGCTCCGCGGGGACTTGAATTACGGTGAAGACATTCACCTTAAAATATTGGTACGTCCGTGCGCGCGCTCGATTTATGTAGGATCGCACGAGCCGCGCCGACTTGCCAGCGCGCAGTATACGTAGTACGTACGACCTCGGCTCACAGGACGCTGCTGAGCTTACCATAAATCCGCGGGATTCGTTTAAGCGAATTTCCTACAAATCAATGAGAATGGAACGACCCGCAGTTTAATTTTAATCCCATTTGCCCTTTTGCTTAGTTAGTTGTAAATGGGTACCATGTCTTACCTACGTAAGTACGGATATTTTTACCCGACTACGGCAAAGCCAAAGGAGGGTAATGATTTTGACTGGCTATGTATGTGAGTATGTTCATCTGTTCCCTCATAGCTCCTAATCTACTTATGGAAACTCGACATTTGAGGTATCATTAGAACCGTCTTAATTGTCCAGTGAGCATAGGCTACGTAACGTGTCACAAAACTCGATATGGCACCCGCTAGCGGACAAAACGTAATGTGATAATAAATAAAAATGGAGATAAATACGCCGTGTTTGGTATCATTTGAAAGGGTTTCACTTGTTCATTTCCAAAATATTGCTCTAATTTAAAGTGACGCCCTCTAGCGGACAAAAAGTAATGTGTTATAAAAAATATTTAACACCAACAAAGTTTAAATAAAAAAAAGTTAAAAACTAAAACCCGACGACGACAAAAATTATGCTGAAAAAGAAAAGCCGCAGCCACTCGTTATTAAAGTGTTTAGGTTGGTACCCATTGGTACCTATAGACGTGTGACTGCGGCTCTCCTTTTTCAGCATCCTAAAAATCTTGTTTCATACTTTTTCAGCGTCGTTTCTTTTGTCCTTCTGTAAAGCTGGTATTCACGTCCACTTTCGAATACACTTTCTGCCTAAAATCAAATCTGTCTGAAATTGAATGCAGCAGTCGTCAGTCACTTAGTTGACTTTGACAATCAGTTTTGATCGCGACTAATTTCTGAGTACAATTCAGTTCCATTAAATAATCGTAATCAATAAATCCATGGTTGTTTCCAGTGGGTATTGAGGACGCAGGCTGTGCAGCCTAGCCTCTGTTCGCATTAATTCGCCGGCGGCGCGCGGCGACACAAAACGGCCTGGACTCATTTGAATACGCGTTTGTCTGTTGTTTAATGCTAATTCCGGTATCGGCTAGGGGCACACACGCTGCCGCAGTCACGCTGGAGTGCGCCAGCCGCGCTCTGCGGCACCCCGAGACCACTGACTGATGTTGTCTACGTTAGGTAATGTTTCCATTTATTCTAATGTTGGCGAACTAAGACTTACGAAGGATAGTGCCGGAATCCAAAATATCACCTCTTTGTAAACGTGACATACAGTCCACGGACAAACCAAAATGCCAGTAGGTACTTCTGCATAGATACTTTAGTATATTTGTATTTGTTGTGGTCCTCTTCAGGGTATCCCATCACCACTGAACATTTGGTTTAGTACCAAGCTTACCACCTCTGTACTACCTAGGTTTCACAGTAGGTACCAAGGCAAGAACATTATAGAAATCATCGCGTTCTTGGTGATTATAACAGTATTATACTAACAGTTCCCCTTACCAAAAATAATCTTAGTAATCCCTAGAAGAAGTTATGATTATATTGCCCTATAAGAATGTCATAATACGAGAAATAGGTAGGTATACTCACCTTAGTAGATACAGAAGCTACAGAGCACAGGTAGAGGTACACACGAGCGTGCTCCATTCCACTAAATAATACACGGCCATACATCTGACTCCGCTCAACATAATACATATTAAATAGCCGTCAGTTCGGAGCACTCTCGCCGATTACCTCTCATATCAGATTTCTGACGGCGGATAAAAAACGCACTTATCATTGGAGGCTGTGACTTATGACTACAATCTAATCGAGCTGCTATTTTATTTGTAGAGCTTTTAGATGATCAAACAATAATTTTGATGATTGCTCATTGATCAACAGATTTGTGAGCGTGAGTAGGGTACGCAGAAAATCTTGGTGTAAAGAACCGTAACATCGTGTCTAAAGTTTAAACCCTGTGAGTGTTAGGTTAGCATTTTTCCCTAACCATAACTATATAAACATCTCATGATTATAAATTATTGATGTCTTAAACGGAGTATATCTACATACAGTATAGTATTAAAATTAGCAGCTTCATGTAGATGCGAAAATACTACAAATATTAATAAACAGACGAATATTTCCCTGTTAATAAATGTACATTCCCGGCGCACTCACCGCTCAGCCTCTGTGTCAATATCAGTATAATTTTGCTATTGTTGTTGTTATAATTTTGATATAACGTAGCTCCAGTGTGTTCCCATCCGTCAAGCGAGACGGTTTCTCCTAGATATTTGCTGTGTAAGCTGTGTGCACTGAGACATTACATACGACTCTACAGAAGATTCAACATAACGAAACGTAATAATATTTGTATGCAATGATAATGTAAGGCCGCCGCCCGCCTACGCTTCTGCGTCCGCTTATTTATTATAGCATGCCTTCGTTCGTTAACTTCAAAACCAAAAAAATAGAAATTCAAATACGAGTTAAACTAAAACTTCACCTAATTGCTTTGAGTGTTTTGCTTTATCGTCTCTTTTTGAGAGTCTTGACAATTTATGAAAGCTATAAGACAAGTTTGACTACAACCGTGTCTGATGTGATCACCCTTGCAGGGTTTAGCACTTCTGCTCAAGTATGCGCTCGGCTGCGTCCCGGGGAGGCGGTATCGTGTTGATTCAGCTCGAACTGTCGATGCGTCACAAGCTTGTGTTTGCGGAGAGATGCACCGCACACACACACACGTCGGTATCTACAGCCCGCGTAGCTGTATGCTCAGTGCACCGTGCCTCGGTGACGTGTGCGAGTATCTTGATGCTTTGTTGCACCACTGGTCCACACTGGGAGTCCCTATAATGCACGTCACTGTAATGCACATACCAGCAATGCGCGACACTGGATTGCACAACACGGGTGTGTACGCCCTTGTGAAAGGAACCATCACAATGTCTCCAAATACTCGGCTGTACCTTGCTTGTCCGACCCAAGAATGTACGGCACTTTAAATGGCGACATCGCGTGATTGGCCGATTGGTTGGCCAATCAGGTGACTCGGAATTTTGGGACTTTGATATGTTTTGAATTGCAATGACGTACATTCCAATGTCGCGCATTCTCGGCCTGGACCAAGATTGTCCGGCTTGTTAATGTACAGCATGACAAATGAAACCAAAACAAACATACTTAGAAGAATTTCGCGACCAATTTCGAGGTACCGCTCGCCGGCCGCTGCCGCGGCACCGCTCGCTTCGCTCGCTCGGCTCGCGCGTAGTTGGTCACAGTTCTAACCTAACCTAACCTATGGATCCCTTCGACATCGTTTTTACAATCGTCTTTCGGAACAGCACTACCTAGTATCCAAGTCCCAAAATTCCGAGTCACCTGATTGGCCAACCAATCGGCCAATCAAGCGATGTCGCCATTTATCGTGCCGTACATTCTTGGATCGGGCAAGCAAGGTACAGGCGGTACAGCCGAGTATTTGGAGACATTGTGATGGTTCCTTTTCCAAGGGCGTACACACCCGTGTTGTGCAATCCAGTGTCGCGCATTGCTGGTATGTGCATTGTCGTGCTGTACAATATCAAGCCGGACAATCTTGGTTCAGGCCGAGAATGCGCGACATCGGAATGTACGTGTTTTGAATTCCAATGACGTACATTCCTATGTCGCGCATTCTCGTGCCGTGCATTGTTGATGTTGAGCATTGCTGGCTCCCCACACTGGTGACACTTTGTCGTCCGAGTGCAGCACTTCTCATGTTAAGGCCCAGTTTCCACCATAGCGGAGTGGAGCGCAGACGAGAGAAGATGTGCGGAAATCGACCATTCACATTAGTTAAAATTAACATCAGGTCTTTCGCCCTTCCTGGTACATCTCCTCTCCGCTCTGCTCCTCTCCGTTTTGGTGGAAACCGGGTCTTACTGTCTATCTTTATATATATATTTCTTCTGTACGTGTGTTTGTCACTGAACTCCTCCTAAACGGCTGGACCGATTTTAATGAAAATTTTCGTATGTGTTCAAGGGGATTTGAGAATGGTTTAGATTCACAATCAAACCCGGTAGGTGGCGCTGCGGTCCGGGCAAGACGACGTCTCCCAGGTCCGCTAGTTAAATATATATTCTTACAAGTCTTGTAACTACTAGAAAAATCTAGCACTTGCTCACGTACCTAACTAAAAAAACTTGAAAAACTTAAAACCACCAAAAATGTTCAGCAAGAAAAAGCACAGCTACCTTCACTTCAGTAAATTTACATGTGCTCCACATAGCACTTCACGAGTCGGGGCGAGCTAGATAGGTACTTCATTTTCGGGGGACCTGATGTTCTTGTGTCATTTTTTGCTACTAGCACTTGATTTACTGCATGTAGCTTGCAACAGATATTCGTCCTGTCGTGGATACGTAAATAACTCCAGTAGTATCTCGGATCGTCCTCTGTCCACCGACCGATGATTGTTGTCCTTTGTGAACGTGATTTTTTTGTGAACGGCATTAGCTCGCACGTGACATTGAGGTCTTGTTGGTCGAGTGTTTGCAAGCGCGACTGCTGAACATCACGTCCAGGGTTCGATTCCCGGGTCAGACAAAGTGTTACTGGCTTTTTCCATCAGGAATTTATCATTAACAGCCACGGAGTGTGGTTGCGTGCCTGGTTGATGGCAATAGGCTCGCCCCTTATTACATGGGACTTGGGACTTAAAATGTGGGTGTACTATTAGGTACACCTCTGCTTAACCCTTCAGGGATTACAGGCGTGATGTTATGTGACTTTTAGGCAAAAACTACAATATGTTGTTATATTCAAGAGTAGACAATTTCCAAGTTATATTTTTTTTTTTGAAAATCGTCCCAGACTAGAAATTTCTCCTGCGTTTACAAACATTTAAACTTTACTTACAAAACTGCAAAAAAATAAGCAAAACTTCCAGTAAATGTTCGCCATTTCTTCTTTTGAGAACTATAGACGATCTTTGAGTCTTATTGTGCCACAAATAAAGCTCATTCTGTTTGCCAGCTCGTTCACGAACTGTTATCTGAGAGGATTAGCTTCGACGTCAGTTTGGTGATACCGCTCACCAGCTCACTGCATATGAACGGCCGCTGTAATTATGTGTATCGCTTAATGAGATGAGATAATATCAGCTGTAATTATGGTGATATTGCTAAACTCATAACAGCTTGTGTCAGCGTTGCGCGCTTTTGTAAAACTTAAAGTGTAAACAGTACCTATGTTGGACTATAAAGAGTACTATTAAAGGCTTATAAAACCTTAACATCGCAACAGTTTAATTAAATTAACATTTCGAAACAGTTGTAGGTCCTAATCACATTATAGAAAACAAGCCGATGATCCGTTTAGCAGAAAATTTAAATTGAATCCAACTACATGGCAAATACCTAAAGATTAAGAGAAAAGGCCAATTTCAAGAGACGTAATACAACACAGCAAACAATGGATCTTCTAAGAATGGTATTTAATTAGTAAACAAGTAGTTCAGCAACTTTAAATAGAAACCAATGAAACTTATAGTTACATTCATTTCACTTACTTGTTTTGATTAGTACAAAGGGCGCGCGCCGTTCCCGACTCCCGCTTGACCCGTTTCACAGCCAGCCCATACAATAAAGTTTGTAACAAATACAGTCGTTACTGGGATGAGCTCGTAAAAATAATACCTTCGAGTCGCGCTCATTGTAAACGAGCCAAGTTTTTCTATTTCCTGCGTAGCCCCCCCCCGCGGCAATGTGGAGCCCTTCCCCGCGGTCCCCTGCGGCAGGTTGTTGATGAGCAGTGTGATCACCTGTCGCCCGTCACACAGGAGTTATGCCGCTCGGTCAACTTGTAGTACTAGTGACGCACCCACAGGTGGACTCTGACATATTTTGACTTTGCTATTGTTCCGCTGTTCCGTACACACTCAGTTGCCAGTACAGGATACTGGTAACTGAGTATGTGTTTCAGATTTTTTTATCAGTCAGCTGGATAAAATCTTCGTTGTCATTATTTTGATTTTATTACCAGCATGTGATTATTCGGCGGTTTTGAGATCGCGCGGAGCCGAACAATAGACACAAACAGTGCGCAAACAGTGCTGGAAAGACTTGACGACGAAGTTCATGATAAAGCTTTCAAAGCAATTTCTTTTGAAGATGAGTGTCGTGAGGCATATGATTGTATGTTAATTACTGTGACATAATGAAAGGGCGTGTAACTGGAGGATGTCGGCGGCGGCGCGCGGCGGCTCTGATTAGGATTAAGTAAATTACGTCGCACTTCTCATTTGCCAGTAATCCCGCATCCCGAAAGCTCTCGAATCTCTAACGCGCTGCTAATTCTGTCAGCTCCAGAAATGTATAGAAGTAAGACGATTGCGATTTATACACACGTCGGGGTATTCTAATTTACTGGGAAATACTAGTGCAGTGCTGTAACGTGGTTGTGCTACATGCAGTCGACAGATGAAGATGAAACAGATACAGTACTTATGTGCTTACTGAGGAACCTAAATTAATTCAAAATGTAATGAAATTATGACTAAATTAACTTTAATTAAATTATTAATATAAATATGTAGGATTCCGCTTTGTGGGCATTTTTTTTGTTTCAAAATATTTTAATCACTTTGATTAGCTTCCTTCTTATTTTAAATACAAAGCGCAATGTATATTAAATCCTAAGTTTAATTAGTGATAAGAGTTCCAATAAAGAGACTCCAGTAGCACCACGCTCGGCTAAGCCCCCACACTGTAAGAAGCCGCTGATAATCCTCCACAAACAGGGCTCGGCGATGAATCACCCGCCATGTTTGCACAGATACTGTGCTAATCACTACGTGTGCACATCAACTCAGAGATTACAGACTCTTTCGACAGTTGACACAAGCTTACACAATATTTAATTTATTGTTTAGTTGATTCTCTTTTGATTTAACAATGATAATCTATTGAATATATATTTTAGAAATCGTAGTATTTAAGAATTGTGACACGTCTGCTAAGGAGTTGGATCTTCGCTACGCCATATGCATCTACATACAGCTGCTACGCCGTAGCCTGCAAATATCGTGACTAACCACAGCTACGCTGTAGCTGGCATTTGCTACGGCATAGCTCGGACCCTGTTCCCGATTACGGTAGGCTAGTATTTTTTTAATATTTAAAAAAAAATAAACGAATACTTGAGCAGCGGTTGCCCAGTGGTGTCGGCTCGTCGTGGGTTCGAATCCAGGCAGGCGCATAAATTACTTTGTGTAATTTATTTCGTCACCGCTGCTCTCAAAACGGTGAAGGAAAACATAGTGAGGAAACCGGCATGTCTTAGAATCAAAAATTTCGAAGACATGTGACATCTACCAACCCGCACTAGGCCCGCGTGGTGGATTATAGCCCATCCCTCTCCTAGGGAAGAGGCCTGAGTCCCTGCAGTGGGAACATTATAGGCTGATGATGATACGAATACTTTGTTTAAATTTCTTAAAAATGTAAAAATATAATAAAAGGCAAGGGACAAAATGAATGAACGATAAAAGGAAGCAGAAAGTTTTCTGAGCTCGATGACTGGCCACCGCGCGCCGCTCCGGTGAGTGGGCGAGTCCCTCCGGGGCACTCCGTGGTATCCTTTCCTGTAATATTTTTGTAAAGAGGCGCTCGTTTACCGCCAATTATTGACATTAATGATCTTATACACATTACGTTCGGTGTATTTACTGAAGTTTGGCAATTATCTTCATAATGTGGTTGCTGGAGGTCCAAAGTGTTTGGAGACATTTAAATAGCTATAAGTAATAAAGTATAAGTACAGTAGACACAATGTATATATTTTTCGTTTTTACAGCTTGTTATGAAGTTATTTTTTTCATTTTCATCATATTTTTATTTATTTATTACTAGCTGATCCACGCAACTTTGTCTGCGTCATAATAATACATATATAACTTACAACCTTCCTCGACAGATCGACTATCCATAGTAAGATATATGCGAGTCGATAGATATATGCTGTCGCGGACTTTTTTGTAGAACTTTAAAAGAGGAACATTTCTTTCATACATGATATTTGCATTACTTCAACCATTTTCGCAGCGCACGGAACGGAAGCTCTCAATAAGGAATATCGTTTCCCGTTTATGCAACATTTTTAATTTATGCTCCACTCCTTTTGGTCGTAGCATGATGTTATATAGCCTAAAGCCTTCCACGATAAATGGACTATCCAACAAAAGATTTTTTTAATTCCAACCAGTAGATCCTGAGATCTTAGCGTTCAAACAAACAAACAAACTCTTCAGCTTTATAATATTAGTATAGATTTCTTTTTATTAAGATAAAAAACGTTGCCCCACACTAGGAATTTCTCCTGTATCGTGGGTGCGTTCACAAACATTCAAACTCACATGATACACAAATACCCAGACCCGGAACAACTATCTGTAGGTCATACAAATATTTGTTCCGTGGATATCTAACCAGCGACACGCAGCGCAGCAGTCCATTGTCTGAGCCACTGCGCCAACCGTGTCGTCCTTCATTATTATCATCATTTCAGCTAAAAGACGTCCACAACTGTAGACTGGCCTCCCCTCAGTGTCGCCACATTGACCAGTCCCGTGTGAATTGCATCTAGCGTATCCTCGCGACTTAAAAAAAAACTGATAAACAACTGGGAATAGTATATTATGTATAAAGTATTTCCATTCACACATATGTACGTAAATTAACACTGTATTTAACTCATCAACTTTTTGAACTTTTTACTGAACAATCAAACATCGTGTAACTTCACATACACAGTGGTTCCCGGTACTACGCAGCAAGGTAACTTATCTCACGACGCATGCGACCGCGCGTGAAGTACCGCGAAGTGTTCACAAGTCGCGGTCGCCCGCGGATCAACTCGCGACTTGCGCCCTTCATCATACTGCGGTCGAACCACCGGCTGGAGGAATCATAACAATAACAGCAGACGAACAAACTTGGCTTGTGTTTACTTCGTTGTCTTTTTGTTTCAGACATTCAATTACGGAAATAAAACATCAATAATTTATAAAAGCAAACATTGGAAGGTGCTATAATATGCACAACATTTTGATAATTCCAATGGTACAAACTCATAAGATTAATTAAAATTTATATTTCTTAAGAATACGATTATGTGTGTTCAATTGTGTACAATAAGCATATTTCTGCCCTTTTTTTTTTTTGGCAGGTGTAAAATCATCGAATAACCCCTTCCGCTCTTGGGCAGAGCGAAAGGGAGTGTCAGACTTCTACTGACTAAAAACCACCCATGTTCCTTCGTCGCCCTCTATGTCGAGGCCGCGATAACCTGTGGACAACCCGCGGCCCCGACGGGCGTCGGCCCTTTCGGGCCCCTCCCATGTTGCTGACATCTCTTTGAGGCGCGCGTGGAACACGAACGCGCCGTCGACACGGCCTGTTTTTGTCGTAAGACGGACGGACGGCGAGTTAGTGCATATTTCTGCCCTTGATTGTTCTTCGTTCACTGTGCTAGAAATAAACAAAATAATGGTTGAAGATTTGAGAACACGAAATTAAGACGATAGTGTTCCAAAAACGGATGTTACCATGTTACAATGCCAGAACAGTTTTGTAAAACATAATAAACCTATCAGTCCACTGAGGCGCGTCGTCATAAATTAGCGGAACGCAATGCGTGTATCAGTAGCGCGGCGTGTTACAATCGCAGCACATTCGGGCAGCGAGTGCGTCGACAAACGAGCATCACATCCATCACCCGCGCCCCGATCTACAGTGTGCGCATACGTTTATTTATATTTTATGCGTTTCAAAATAATGATAATGGGACTACAGTTGTACAATTAAACTAAAACATCTACTACAGCTATTAAATTTGACTAAAACCAGGCTATACAGTGTGATTCTTTATAATGTGCACATATCGAAATGAGGGAATCTATGCTTAATTTTATCGATGGAAAAAATATTTAAAAAAATCTAAATATTTTTTAATATTTTTTATGGTATTTTCAAAAATGTTGACCGCTGTTGTGACCCCAATGTAAACAAAACGGTGTAACTTTTAAACTAAATTATCTATCGCGATGAAACAATTTTATGTAAAAAGTTATGAAAAAAAAAAGTTTTTTTGATCAAAAAACGTGTTTATTTTCAATTGAGGGTAGTTTTTTTCCACAATTTTCATTTTACGAGGACGCCTAATTGCTTCCAATCATTATGGAGTTTGTTTCATCGCGATAGATAATTTAGTTTAAAAGTTACACCGTTTTGTTTACACTGGGGTCACAGTAGCAGACAAAATTTTTAAAAATTCCATATAAAATATTAAAAAATATTTAGATTTTTTTTAATAATTTTTCCGTCGATAAAATTAAGCATAGATTCCCCCATTTCGATATGTGCACATTATAAAGAATCACACTGTATAATAGTTTTGGGTAAAAGATTCATCATTTTATCGTCCAAAGCAGAAATGTTTTCTTAAAATCTTTATTCTGACTTGTTTACCTTAAATGCTTTGTGTTTAAAAATGTTAATTGCAACACAGTGGAGCACAAAGCGTCAGTCACATTAGCGGTCGCGCGGGCAGCCTGCCTGCGCGCCGAACTTCACCGCAACTAACGTGTTTTAGCCGCGCGGTGTGCCCCGGCCACATGTCCGCGCGACTCGCGATTACGCGCGTCACGCGTGTTCTGCGCATTACTTAACTTTGTATCGCTTGGAAAGGATGAAGGGTCAAACCTCATCGCGTTTTGTTTACACTCCTTTTGTGTATTTGTTCCAGCGCTTAAAGAGTGCTGCTCTTTTGTCAAGATGACTTTTCATTTACAGCTTACAGTGATTGGCTCCAGTTTAACTTGTGTTGTTGCTTGGTGACATGTATTTACAATACTGGATTCTTTGTGGTAAAAAAACCAATTTGTCGGTATTATGAGATTAGTAATTATAAATGCAACTGAGGGTAGAGAGAATGTAGAGAGGTAACAAGGTGAAGGAACAGAATAAATGATTCAGTCGTTAACCTGAGCGGGTTTTAATTGACATACAAGTCATACATGGTGCAGTTGCTAAAGATCTCAAGAAATTAATTGGTTTAATCTCAATCTAGTTGAGTAGAAGCGCGGCGCAGCTGACAAATTGTAAGTAGTGACGTCACGGGAGCGTGCGAACGAGCGGAGTGGGCGATATTCACGATTAAGTAAATTAATTGTTGATAGTTCCTAACTAGGCTCACTGAGCGAGTGCTGTTATTGTATTTAATAAAAACATACCTAATACCAACACAATGTGGTTAAATGTATGAGGATCACGTTATGTTTCACACGTTATTACGCCCCAATAATGTTTCAAGGACATTATATCATTAGTTGCGTTTGCAAATAATATTTTGGTTGCGGTTAGAAAAAATACAATGTGTTTAATAAGGTTACTTTAATTATATTCATAGTAATAAGCAGATATTGAAACTCAAAACTTTTAGAGTAGGTAGTCACTAAATAATCACAAAAAAGAATAATATTTTGGATCAACATCACGATCAAGGCTAGGTCACCCAACAAAACCACTGCTCGAGTACATTAGCTGTATGTAGTACAAATGCGCTGCACCAGCTCTGACATAAAGCCAGCGATTTATAAATTCCGCAATTCGGGTTCGGGCGCGCGTGGCGCGTCGCGGTGCCCGTCAAAAGGCGCGCTGTCATTCGGTGGGCCCCGGGCCGCGTGCCCCGAGTAAACAGTTTATGCAAAACGAGGAATTGAATAAAGGGAAGGATCGTGGGCCCCGCACTGACACCTCTTGCACGTACGCGAGCGCCGCGCTAAGTGCGAGCCCCTGCTTCACGCGAATATTAGATTTTGGAGAGACTGCTTGCAAGGTTTTCCTTTGACGTTTTTTAGTCTACAGTTTGAGTGGTTGTGTGGTGCAATTTGAATGTATAGCGTTGCAACGCTCTTACGTCATGTTTAATATTTACAGTTTTATTTAATTTAAATTAAGTTCAATTTATGTCAAGTTAATTGATATTGATTCGCAAATACAAAAAAAAAAAAAATTAAAATAGTATAACAAATATTCAATTTCAAATTCCGTAAAATTGTGCAGCACAACGCGTCGGCGTCGCCGCGTCGGTGTGACGAGCGACCGCCGCCGCTCCGGGGCAAGCGTGATGTGATATCGTTGCGATATCGTCATAAATATACGCGCTTTGTGTTATTCAACTAGTCGAGGGAACTAGTTTACATACGCGGCCCGCGTTATCGTGTTACGTTTATTCGCTCACTACTCCCGACCCCCGACGAGCGAGTGCTCACATTCTGTAAACTTATAACCCTATCGGATATTGTTTTTCAACTACATGTAATGAGGAACTGGTAGTCTCGACTCTTTTGTGTTGAATTTGCTTCTGTAAAATGTTTGTCAGAAAAACACTGTTTGTTATTAATTAGATTAGGATGTTATGTGAAAGACAGATGAAAAATTGACTTTATGACGACTCATTACAGTTTCAGACACAAACAAGAAGCTAAAGTTAGAACAAAATAGCTAATTTGAAACGAATAGTTGAATAAGTTATTTTAACTTATTTGTTTCAGTAGATTAATAAGAGTTTATAAGTAATACTATGGTTTTCTTTCTTTATAATCAGAGAACAAAATATTTGTGAACAAGCAGATGGTAAGGTAATTAACACCCATGATTGCCACTCACTCATTCAGTTAGATCAACAAACTACTCCGTAGCAATTCCACGTATATATGTACCTGTGCATATACTCGTACTCTCCGTCGGTTATACTGCAATGCTAACAACTGAACGACATGACGATCCAATATGCTAAACCGAACAGTACACACGTACTAGTTACGTCTATCTAAACAACGTGAAATTGTTTACTGTACCTGCCGGTGTCCGTCTGATGCACCCATTCATCGTCTCCGTCTGGCCCCAGGGCCCCCATGCTCCCGGGCCCCTGCTGCCGCCCCGTGGCCCGGCCGGGCCCCGCACGTCCCCGGCGCGGACAATTAGCATTTAGATTAAACAAATAAACGGCACCACCGCGTGACCAGAAAGAATTATCTGCGTTATTTATTGTTCAATTAATTAATTTATTGCATTTTTAATTGTCACGTTAGTGCTACGCGGCGATACTGTATAACTATACATACAGTATAGTGTATAACAAAGATTTTCAAAGAGTTGGTTTGTAGTGAATCAGATGTTCGCGCTAATGGTAGTGTTAAGTGTCGTGTGAGGGGGAGTCAGACACACCGTTCATTTTGTAGCTAGCCGACGCGCGACGAGTATTGATAATGGACTTTATTACAAGGAGGAAAGAAAGCAATAGACTGGGTATGTAAGCTACTTGTGATACAATAACGATGTCTTTTTGTATGGAAAGCAAAGGATGGATATGATTGTGCTTAAAACTAGATTTTTATAGTTTTCTTTAAAAATTTATTTGAACTTTACTTTCGGAAGTCAGTGAATTGTTTGTTTCATTGTCTTTGTTTGCATCGACTTTCGCTTTTTTTGGAAGTCGGTGGTTATAATTTGCAAAAATGTTTTCCGTTCCTAACAGGTTCTTGTCATTTTATAATTATAATTCGACGGAAATAAATCTTCCCATAAGATACAATAAACGGAAATTATATCAATAAAATGTACATACAAATATACATACAGCCGAACATATAAACTCAGCCTTTTTAGTATTGTTTTGAAATGGTTACAAACGTTAATAATTCAAGTTAGAGTCATAAATTCATCAGTTAAATATCCATTAAGCTGTTAGTTATAAGTCTGGCTCAAGAATAAAGAGAGATGCAAGATAAACCTAACTTAGATTTAACTGCAGACAGGCTTCAGTACTTGCATACATTACAGATAAGTTGAGTCGCGTTTGTGTCGACCTACAAAAGATAGGTAAGGTATTAAAAGTAATATCAAAAGAAACGAAAAAATATATATATTCCTTAGATTTTTGCGACTCCAAAACTTTTAAGTAATACTTTAACTTTACTTTAAACTTTTAAATAATAGTTGATATTCTAGTAAAACAGTCATTAGAATATCAACTATTCAATTATTTAGCACTAATTAGTAGTACTTCAAAATACGAGAGAATCCAGCTAAACGTTACAAGACAAAGGAGAATGGGCAAAATCGTACGGCACTTGGTCTATCAGCGGCCAGGAACATTTTATTTTTTTTTGGTTTAATATCACCCTACAATAACGGGTTCAAGAAGTTTTATATCTGTAGTGTCATTATTAATGGAACTAAATACATTTTTATTTTAGATATGTAAGCCTGTGATTTAGCGTATTAATTACTAAGATTTAGTCTTAAAAATAAGGAAATAAAATAAAATGACTTGTTTACTTCAATACATTTATTTTACATACATTTACATACATAAACTCACGCCCTTTTCCCATGGGGGTAGGCAGAAACCACAGAACGCCACTTGCTACGATCCTGACATACTCCTTTTGCCTCGTCCACATTCATACATTTAATGTACAATAATAGCACTGAGTTCTGATGCCGGTAATAAAATATCCTCGTCTTGATGTCTAGCCCATGCCAGATACCACACTACACACATAACGTGTGCGCAACAACCGATTGTGCGCCTTCCACTCAAACAACTGCAATAATAATGAGCAATTGCTTCTCTATTTTGTCTTTGTCGGTTAATTACAATATAAGAATAATATATTCTGGACCTTACATGTCTAGATTGTATTCGCACACGTAATAACCAAATATCTTCTTCTTCAATAAAATCTCTGAGCTGACTTATTTGTCGCTCCCGGTATACTTCGATATTGTATAAGCCTTCAATTAAGTGTTCAGCGTAGTAGCTGCGAGCCAACTTGATTTGGTATGTGCCAAGTGCAAACAGAATTAGGTCTTCTTCAGAAAAAACCGGAAAGTCTTCAAAAATAGGTTGGTCGCTGCTGAGTCTTTCAAATGATGCCCTCTGTCTATTTATGTTATGACGGATAACATAGTCCGCTAAGAGGTTCGGTATTTCAAAACGTTCATTAATTATATTTACGAACGATGATGCATGAATACTATCTTGTATTGGTGTTTGGAACGCATTGATGAGTGCCGCTGCGTTTTGAAAGTCCTCAAACATGTGACTTAAGGCGCGATTAAAATATTCTTGCCTAAACAATTTGAAATCTCGCTTGAACCTGCCATTTATAACTTCCACTACCCAGCGGCATAGAGTTACCAGCCTAGTTCTATTGGCCTGTTCAGTAGTAAGCTGGTCTGCACCGCGGTCTTTGGTTTCTGGCATATAGGCACTGTAGTTGCATCGCTCCAAATCGCCACAGACGTCTCTAAACCCACGATCTAAAATGAATATGTCGCCAGCCCGGTAAAACCAGTGAAATGTGCCTTCTTCGTCATTTATAATTCTTTCCAAAATACTGGCATCTGAGTCGGTAGCAGCATAGGGCCCGCAAACATCAATTATATGCCCATCGGAACACACCATTAAGAACGGTTTTAATAGATTTTCGTATTTGTGTAGACTGTAGGTCTGTCGCTGGAACGAAAAGTTGGAGCTCTTCTGTATATAAATATATGTTCCATCCATGATTGTTACTGCCTTCCTTTCTTCTGGAGAAGACTCGGGATTTCCAAATAACGCGTTTGGTACAATAAGATTACGGTCAGCGACCATTCTTCTATTTAAATGGTCGAGTCCCAGGTGTCGTGGCTTAAAATCCAGAGATATAGCATCACGCGCGGTTTTTAAATGCCTTTCTAGAGTCCTTCTACTTATGTTAAAGAGCGTGGCTAATCTCTCGTTGCTAGCACCAGTTCGCAACTTCATTAAATAAATGGCTAGTTTTGTTTTGGCGTTTGACTCAGACAAAGAAGGCGTTTGTTCCAAGATTGTATTGAATTGATCTCTGCTAACGCCCAATCGAATATGAATCTCATTAGGATCCATATTTGCAATATCTTCAAAGTCCAGAATATTTTTATTTAAAACAGCTTTTTTAAAAAGCTCTAGTATTTGCACAAAATGAGAGCTGTTAAAATCATGTCTGAGATTTGGACTATCAATGAGCTCTTCCCAATCATTTTATGTTAAATGTGCATCACATATTCTGGCACTGTCTGGTATGAATAAGTTAGAATGTAACATAAGAGTAATCCTTACATTCTCAGGCATTCGACGACGTGAAACACTACGGCATCTGTCAAACATACAGTTTGCCGAGGTGCTAGGCACTCGTGAATATTCTTCCACTTGAAGAACACATTCGTGCGGGGCAGGGTTATTGTTTGGCTGCACAGCCCGTTGAGCTCGTTGCCAACAGGGTCGACAAACGTATTCTCGGCCGTTGTATTCAACCTGAAAAGGAAAATAGTTTATAACATAGTATTTAAAACTCACAGCAGTTTCAGTTAAATCATGTGTTGTATAGTAGAACATGCCGAGCTCTTTTTCAACGTGACGAATGAGTCATGCTCATACGCATTGTTAATGAGTGGTTGGCCTCTATTATATTTCGAAGCTAGATAACGTTGGCTCTGTTTCCATATGCACCATGTGTGTAAAAGAGAGAGAAGATCTGTTTTGACTATAACTTAAGTATTGTTAGAAAAGAACCATACGCTTAAGGAAATAACATAATTCACTAAAAGGACGTACATAAAAATACAATCAAAACTGTAACGTGGACTTTCAATAAAGAGCCCACACTTCACCCAACGATGTGTCGCATATGCACATCGTGACACAATATTATGAGGCCATCACCGCTATAGGGTGCGTACATACGGGTAAAAACAACCAAAAAATAGTCTAAAAATACTTACTTGCTGTGGAGCTATAGCTTCAATAATATATTGAGCATTGGCAGCATTTTCCTCAAAAAGAGCATGGGTTATTTCTAACCTTCTTCTATTAACCACTGATCGATTGCACAAAACACATATAGGTCGATTTTCTGCCATTTTTCAATAATGTTCCGTTGGCGTACACAAGTCCAGAGTCCAAGTACACAAGCACAAACGTACAGAAGTTCAGAGTTAATAGCCAGGTTATCAGGTTAGGAAGAAACACAGTCCAGAGGGTAGCCAGGGTCAAAACGTTTGAAAAAGAATCCGTAGATGAGCGCACAGTACACAACGTCACAAGGGTAAGCGAAGGACTGCGCCGAGTGACGCACACGCACCCCACACCTCGGCTCTTTTGTTTGCACTCGAAGCTGATTGGGCCGTTCGAACTCAGGTAGTCCATGTAGTAAACCCATTGTTGAGCTGAGTCTTGTAAACGGTATGCTGACAACGTTTTGAAATACTTTTGAAGACATAAACTAATGTTAATAAGTATTTTATAAAATGGGTTTGCACATTTTCTTGCACTTATTATCTAAGTATTTTACCTATATGTATTTTTTTTTCTAAATGAGCTGCAATGTTACGTTCATAGTAAAAGTTAGTCCTTAGTAATAGTACTTTCATTTAATACCTATTTCGTTGTTGGCCGCTCATAGACCATTTTGCTCTTTCTCCTTTAACAAAATGAATTGAAACATTTGATGCCCCAACAGCATTCTGAGCACTACTAACAGCGGACAGGTGGGACAGTATTGGGGCATTGGGTACGCCTACATGCCACTGTGGCGTAACGTTGAATAAACAATTGTTTTGTTCCTCTGGCAGATGTAATAATAATTATTATTATTATTTAAGATGTTTATGATTTAATATTAATATTGTAATCACACTATCACACTAATATTATTAAGGCGAAAGTTTGTGAGTGTGTGTGTTTATTACTTCTTCACGCAAAAACTACTAAACGGATTTGGATAAAATTTGGTAAACAGATAGTTTATAACCTGGATTAACACATAGGATAGTTTTTATCATGATTTGATCTTCCCGTGGGATAATTTTCGAGTTGTAGCGGGCTAAGCCGCTGGCAACAGCTAGTGCTTGTATATTTTTTAAAAAATCAGCTCCAGAAGTCGGTGGCAAAAAAATGAAATCAAAAAATGTGATTTTTCTTCTGAAGTTTTATTTTTCTCTTTTTGGTTTTTTTGAGGTCGGTTGTTTTTTTTTGCAAAAAAGATTTCTACTAAAATCATCCATTTCAACCATTAAACCATACGAACAGGGCCCCGAGTCTGCTATTCAATAGTGTCAGAATGGTCTATCATGGATCTCATAATTGTTGATTTTGACAACACCAAACTTGGCAAAATCAACAATCATGAGATCAGTGATAAATCATTCTGACACTATTGAATAGCAGACTCGGGGCCCTGACCAAGTTAAGATGAGTGGAGTAACAGTGAGAAAGTAATAAGAGGAGGAGTTTTGCTTATATCAATACTTAACGCAAATAGGCTCAACCGTAACGTAACATCACGCCTCTAATTGGGGAAAGTCTAAGCGGAATTAATAATAAATAATAATAAATAAATATCCTTGGACATTTCACACAACGCCATCTAGTCCCAAGCTAAGCAACCTAATGCTTGTGTTATGGTAACGAGATGGCTGATAAACTACTTATATACATTTCTTTTTGTAAATACATACATATTATAGATAGAAAAACACCCAGACTCGGAACAAATACTTGTAGGTCGTACAAATATTTGTTCCGTGCGGGAATCGAACCCGCGACATGCTGCGCAGCAGTCAATCGCTATTAATTCGTGATGGAAAAATCCAGTCACACTTTGCTCGAGACGGGAACCGAACCCACGAACTCAGCAGTAGCATTAAAACATATTCGCATGTTTATTCTGTGCGTTGTAGTGCAAGTTCGGTTCTCCTAGTGTCTACACAGTCATAGCCGTACACTGTAGAGCTCATAATTAGTGGGAGCTGACCGATGGGCCGCCACTATGATGCATCACTTTGTTTTACTTCAAGTGTATCTTTACTTACTGTAGCAGTGTAGGTCTCTAGTCTACGTCGCCGCACTAGTTTCTCTGCTCGGCTTCTATTATGTGTTAATATAAGATAATTATTGTGGGTTTACTACAGATATTCAAGGTAACATTTTCCTATCACGAAAAAAGTCACTGAAGGACTTGATTAGAAGCAATAAGCAGGAACGGCATTTTCCGGACGTTAAAGTTTATAATACCTATGGGATAACCAACCAATTGATGATAGTGGTAACATTGCAGTGCAGATTGGTCTGTCCACGGCCTCTTATAAAAAAAAAATCACCTTTAAAACGGTTTACTAATTAATTTTTCTCTGCAATCAGGTACTTCACTGGGTCACTAGCACACCTCGACCTTCGTCAATAAAAACCTAATTTACACTCGAATTCTTCGGGTTCCGTAGACCCCTAGTTCCGGAGGGATCCCTAATTAAAACACACATATATCATTATCGGGCCGCAGCTTAGCACGGGTGGAACCGAGCGCCGCCGACTGAAGCCGAGTGGAGCCGAACAGTTCAATACTCAATACTTTATTGCATTCCATAATGTGTACATATAACAGTTGGTATGTTAAAACATAGAATCAATTATGGACCCTGTCGGGCACAGCAAAGTTAATTTTATAGAGGAGAGAGGATGAAGGCGTCTTTTTAATAGAATAACAAAATAAATAATATTAGTTTAAAATAGTATCAGTAAGATAGTCGTATTATTTGCTATGAAGGTATTTAAATATTTAGTTTAAAGTTATATTTATGTGTTTTATTTTATATATTGCACGAATTATATTATTAATAAATAAAATACTTTTTTAAGTTTTTTTAGGTATTATTATTATTATTGTCAAAATAGTTTTTATTGTTGTTGAAAATCGTTAAAATATTCGTCAATAGTGTAGTAGCTTTTGGTTATTAAAAATTGTTTTAATTTATTGATAAAGACATTATGATTATTTATATTTTTGATGTATTCCGGTAACTTATTGTAAATTTTAATGGACATAACGAATGTAAAATGCACTCTTCTAGAGTGCATTTTTAACCGTGAAGTGGGTATGTTTAATCTGCTTTCATGTTTAAATGCAATTTTTGTTTGGATATCTCCTCTTTTGTATAGAATTGCGGATATTTTCGTACAAATTTACAAATTACAAATATGTAGAGGCAGGGCAGGGTTAATATTTTTAGGTCTTTAAAATGAGGTTTACAGGAGTCCGTATCTTTGATATTTATTAAGATTCTAATCATTTTTTTCTGTATAGTGAATAATGTCTGTACTATTTCCCCATATGATAACTCCATACTTGAGCCAAGAAAATGCGTACGCGTAATATGTTACTAGTGCTGTTTTGAGGTCTGTTGTTTTCTTGATTTCTCGGAGAGCGTATGTAAACTTGGATAATTTTGCTCTTATTTTTTGAATATGTGATTTCCAATTGGTGTGTGAATCTATGTCCAGACATAAAAGGGTGAATTTATTTACAGCTTCTAATTTTGATCCGTTGTATTTGAAATTTATTGCTATAAGTATCTTTTGTCGGGGGTGGAACGTTATTATTTTTGTCTTATTGTAGTTAATTTCAAGGTTGTGTTCGTTCATCCAATGTGTAATAGTGTCTAGTATAGAAGTCAATCTTTGGTTTAAGTTTATATTATTATCACATGATGTTAAGATAGAGATATCGTCGGCGAACAATACGCATGACTCATTGATGTGGTTAGGGAGATCGTTTATGTAAACAAGGAATAGCAGGCACCCTATCACAGTTCCTTGTGGTATAGAAGCGTTTACGGGCATGTTTTGGGATCGAATTAATTCTATTTCTTTTGATTTATGATTGTAATATTCTATTTCTACAACTTGTTCTCTATTCTTTAGATAAGATGTGAACCATTCGAGACTTTTTCCGCGGATACCTATGTTGTATAGTTTATTTAATAATATATCTAATTGCACCCTATCATAAGCCTTTGTCATGTCCAATAACAATCCTACAGCGTATTTTTTCTTATTAATTAAATTGAGGGCTTCTTGTATATATTTATAAACAGCCAAAACGGTTGATCGATTTTTGCGAAAACCATTCTGACTATCATTGAATATATTAAATTTTTCACAAAATGCATAAACACGATCACACATGGCTTTCCCAAATATTTTTGAGGCTGTTGGTAAGAGAGCAATGGGACGGTAGTTGTTTGGGTCGGTGTTTATATTCTTCTTGTGGATCGGTTTTATAAGAGCTTTTTTTAATAAATCGGGAAAAACGCCTTGTTCAAATGTTTGGTTCAGTAGTATATAACGGCAAGGATAGTTCGTCAGCACATTTTCTTAAAAGAGTGGGTGGAAGTTCGTCAATTCCATGGCTTTTTTTTTGTTTTTTAATTTTTTAATTATTGTATTTACTTTGTAAGGATCCACTGGGCTGATGATTTTTCATACTTTTTATAATATTTTGTTAATATTGGATTTTTTGTCTTTGTTGTTAATGTCTTCAATAGTCTTTTATTTAGACAAGATTTTTTTATACCCACAGTGAGCCAATATTTTTTTATATTCTGTTTTTAGTTTAATTTTACGCAACGGTATACATTGATTTAGAATAGAGATAAGTGTGTCATTAAATGTTTGATAATGTTATATTAATGTTATTGTCGGATTTAAGAATATCATTCCAATTTAATTTTTGTATTTTTCTTTGAATTTTAATATGTTTGTGTTATTAAATAAACTTTTCATTGTGTACCAAATATATTTTTCTGATTGTTTAGGTATTTTTAAATGTAATATTGTTCTATGGTGGTCGGAAAAACCTAGCTCTTCTGTAGTTGTGTACATGTCTTTAAAGACAAAGTTTGTGAATATAAGATCTATGCACGTTGCGGTGTTTGGTGTAATACGTGTAGGGCTTTTTATATGTTGAGTAAAATTATGTTCTTGCATGAGATTTAAAAATTGATTTGTTTTTGAAGTATCCGATATTATATTAACATTAAAATCGCCGCCTATTATTATATCTAGTTTGTGGTATTTATTGTTTAGATATTTGAGAATTTGTTTCAATTGTTGATAAAATACTTCCTCCTCTCTTCTATTCCAGTACATAGTTATTATCAATAAATTTTCTTTTGGTAATTCTGTGGCGCAAAGTTCTATTATATATTCTATAGACATGTCTGAAATGTCGTTTCTATTTATGCTGCCGATATGTTCTTGTAGAAGTGTACAAACACCGCCACCCGTTCTAGTGCTTCGACAGAAGGAAGATGCAAATTTATATCCACTGAATTGAATGAGATCAAGTTTTCCTTGAGTTAGCCAAGTTTCTGAAATGCACCAATGTGCCGCCAAGTTGTGTGTTGTGTGTGTGTTGTGTGCAAGCCAAGTTAAAATGCACCAATGTGCCGCCAAGTTGTGTGTTGTGTGCAAGCCAAGTTTCTGAAATGTATTCAGTGGATATAAATTTGCATCTTCCTTCTGTCGAAGCACTAGAACGGGTGGCGGTGTTTGTACACTTCTACAAGATATACTTGAAGCATTTATTGATAAAAATCCATTGTATAAGGCAATCCTTAAACAATGGATTTTTATCAATAAATGCTTCAAGTATATCTTGCTTGTTATTAAGGCTTTGAAAATTTTGGAACATTATTTTAAATGGTAGGTCGTTGTTTACAAAATGTCTGGTTCTTAGCTTCGTAGGACATGTTATTTGTAGGGCAAAGCTGGTTGGTGTTGTTCAAATTAATATCATTTTCTTGAGTGTTGTATTCGTATTGGTGTTTGTTGTTTTCTATGTTTATCAGTTTTCCGTCTATATATAGGTGGTTTTTTCTTATAGTTGCATGAGATCCATTTTTCCTAGCCTTAAATAATTCTTCTCGCATTTGTGCTCTATACTTTCGTTCACTTAGGTACATCTAAGAATTCAGATATGAATAGTCCGGTTCCTTGAAAGTAAGTGCTATTGTTAATAATATATTTAGCCATTCTCTTACTAATAAATTCGATAACAAGTGGTCGGTTCCGAAGCGAACCGATGCTAATACTTTAATGAATGCCGCTGACCGTTTGCTACGGTGATAATACGTAGATAGGTACCAGGTGTAATGTTTCCGTAACGGTGTGGAACTGATAATAAATTAAATAAACAAAATGAGAATGAGATTAAATTTGCCTTTCGAGTTTGGTTAGCATTTTTGGCATTTGAATAACACTTCATTCATTATGTATCAGTGTAACTTGTGAACAACGTTGTGTTATAATATTTTTGACTCACTATCTTCAGTCAGTTCATTAGTGCCAAATGTTTGATTGTATTTCAACTAGATACTTTGAGTTTAACAATATAGCTAAAGTATACCTTTTTTTTTGGGGTTGGGGAATCATCAAATAACCCCTCTCGCTCTTGGGCAGAGTGAAAGGGAGTGTCAGAGTTCTACTGACTAAAAACCACCATTGTTCCTTCTTAGCCCTATATGTCACGGCCGCGGTCTCTCTCAACATCTCTTACAACATCCCGCAGCCCAGCTAAAGTATACCTCGAATATGAAAATGGAATACTTTCACTGAAATAAGAAAGTAACGAATGTTCGCATCTCTACATCCGTGTCTCCCTGCTACACTGCTGACCTTCTCAACTTTATTTAGTGAGCCTGACGAGGCTGTGTCACGGTGTCGCGACACATCCGTGTCACATTGAATACAAACGTGACAGCGGCACGGCAAAGCGGCTCGCGGCCGACATCAAAGGACCCGCAGGATTACGGTTATAAACTCGCGCTTTTGACACTCATGTTACCGTTCGCGTCAGCTACGTAATTATTATAATTTTATAGCCGTTAGTTATTTAAAACGAGTTCCTAGCTCGTCATTCGATATTGACCGTTAAAGAGTAAACACATAATTATTATCACTACATATTATAAAACTGGACAAAGTGTTATTGGGTTTTTCCATTTATGCCCCGTTGATGGTAATAGGCCTATTACATGAATGTTAAACATAACTGTTGAAATGTGAGTGTACCATTAAGTACACCTCTGCTTAACCCTTCGGTGATTACAGGCGTGATGTTATGCCACGTCTGTCTGTCTGTCTGTTCGCGATAAACTCAAAAACTACTGCACCGATTTTCATGCTGTTTTCACCAATTGATAGAGGGGTTTTCGAGGAAGGTATAATTTATATAATTTGACGCGGGCGAAGACTTTAGTTTTTAGTTTTAGCTTCTATATTAAAATACATAGTCAAATTCTGAACTTTTCGGTCTTTAGTTTGCCAAGAACTAGAATGAAAAATGATGATCATGATAAGGTGATCAACATGAAAAATGTTGATCATGATAAGGAGATCAACATGAAAAATGATGATCATGATAAGGTGATCAACATGAAAAATGATGATCATGATAAGTTCATCAACATGAAAAATTATGATCATGGTAAGGTGATCAACATGAAAAATGATGATCATGATAAGGTGATCAACATGAAAAATGATGATCATGATAAGGTCATCAACATGAAAAATGATGATCATGATAATGTCATCAACATGGAAAATGATGATCATGATAAGGTGATCAACATGAAAAATGATGATCATGATAAGGTGATTAACATGAAAAATGATGATCATGATAAGGTGATCAACATGAAAATCATTGAGCTAAATTAAATTGCAAAGATTCGCCCGTAAATACATAAATGAAGCCTAAGCACTCAGAATATAACTCATCTGCGCAGTTTTTCCAGCATTTGTATTATATCGTATTGCTCTTTGTGTCGTGGTGCACCATACATCACAGTGGAATAAATTCCCTGGAATTTATCCGCACTTACGGCGACGTTTTATTCGCTTGACCTCCCCCTTCCCCTACCCCGGCTGCCTCACTGCCCCCCCCCCCCAGCCTGTCGGTCCCGTCGTTGCAGTTCAAAGTGTTCGCATCTAAAATATTCAGACTGCGCAGTCATGTTTATTGAAAGGGAACTTTGTCTCAGACTACTTGATTACCTGGAATACCTGGACAGAACTAAAAGAGAGAAAATGTGAAACATATACTTACGCTAAACAGGTGTGGGGGTACCTACTGTATCTGTAAGTCTTTGTGTTTAAAATATTTACTACTTCTGATAGTTACTATGTTTAGTTTAAAATAGAGTACCTAGTTAACAAACAACGGATCTAATATTTTGCAATAATCTAACAGAACGACTAATTAGAATCACATTTTTTCTAGTCAGTAAACATCCCTATTATCCTATCAAAATTATTTAAGTTTTTTTGCTAATCTTATCTATCCGACTCCCTACCCCACTGATCAAAAATCCAAATTCAAGCAAAAAGCTTATTTTTTTCATAAAATTATTAGAAACTGTTTCTATTCATCTCCTGTATCCTCTGAAAACGCAATTGCACAATATACGATACATTTTGTTCACAGCGGATTCTTGCGTTCCGATCCGTTAGCGTGCGATACTAACAAATATGACACGGCTCCGCATCACTTCGACGCGACGCGCGACGTCACGGCAATTAAATCCGCGCGGCTGTTTGCGGCGCGCTCAGCAATTTCAGCACTTTCCTGAGTTATGTTTGCGATTACATACGTATGTATACGCATATTGATTTTGTTATTGACACGATTTAAACGCTCATTTTGGATCGGAGCGCTAGTTGTGTTAGATACGGACGAATTATTGCAATTGTTTTTGTGTCTGTCCAACCATCATTATGGATTACTATACTTTACAGCAGTGAGCATTACGAGTGCCATGGCTTCGAATCCAGGCCTTTATATTGCTCTGTATATAATATTTTACCACCAGAGAAAGGTCTGTGTCCTCTTTTGTGATATTACAAAACGTTTCGCCATTGAAACCCCTAGTGTAACCGTTTTCAAGCAACTTCAAAGTACTTGTTATGTTCTGAAACGGAAAATAAATGTAAACATTTTAAACTCTGGAAAGCTTAATTTACGCACGTCACGTTATTGAATATGATAGTGATCTACATACACAAACAACAGGTGCTAATATTTGCAGCGAGACGGCACGTGTACTACCCTCCGGTGAAATAGGCAAGTATCAGCGAAGCCGCGCCGACAGCCGACAGCCGACGTATTAATTATCTAGCGCAAACAAAGTAAGCGCGCTGTTTGTCTACTCACAACCTATAGGAATGCTGAAGAAGGCAACATCGTTCTTAAACTCATAGCACGCTTACCTCATACATCGGCATTAATTCAGCTAATTAAAAGCTGGTTCCATTTGAGAGTTTGTAGTCAGCTGCGGGTTGTAGTCTGCGGAAGAAACATGGATGGTTGTAGTTAGTAGAAGACTGATATTCCGCTGGACCGGGAGGAGTAATTTGATGATTTCCCAGCGTGCAAAAAAAAGGGATTTGTAGGTGCTTATGAGTGTGACCGAATCCCGGCCGGTTCAAATTGAGGCGTGCTTATCCCGCGCAGTACTAATAACTGTGCGGTTATATTAAAAAAAAAATGTGTAAGAAATGACTGAAATATAATGAGGGAGGATCACTGAGGCATATTTTGTAGCAATTCAGAAAAAAGACACTTTGAATTGGTTTAGAGGAAATACAAGAGTTTATAAGTGTCTTTGTCAAGGAAATTCTGAAGCTACTTTTGGAAGCATATGAAATAGTTCAAGGTTGTTACAGAGTTTACGTTCTGTATTAATTTGTTGGGTGTGAATCCTCTAGTCCACTTCCCACTCGGCTCCTACGCAGCGTGGCGCAATCTAATCGTGATTCCTCCGCTGTTTATACGAAGACGCTGATAAGATAGGGATGCCAATATCAGGTAGTATTCATCTCTCTATTTAAGTTGCAAGTGGAACATAGTGGAAAGTAAAGAAATGAGGATAAATTAGATTAAGACAAGACATACAAAGATAACAGATAGAAATCCCTTCAGCAACATGATACTCGTATGTACCAAGAAGATTTAAGTAAGTCTTTTACAGATCAGTGTTTTAGTAAATATAGTTTATATTTTCAAGTAGGCTTGCTGTAAAAAACTAAGAATTTTTAATTTATGTAAATGCCAGTTCATGTAACGTAGAGACAAATACTTGGAAATAACTCCAAGTGAACGAAAAACTTATCTGAAGAGTTGGAAATTCTGGAAGATCAACTAAACTTATTAGAAATAGATAGATATTATCATCCATCCCTTTGACCACAGAATCAGATAAAAAGAAAATTGATACCACTGAACAATCATCACGGAGTAATCTAGCATTTCCACTTACTTTCTCGTCGGGTGTCCTAGAAACCGGTGGTAGACACCCTCGGAAAAATAAAAGTATGTTCCATGTTTAGGATAAAAACAATAAAGAAAACTGTAAGGATTTTTCTGCGCCACTCCCAAAATAATCATCGCTTCCATTTAAAGAACACAGGAAATATATTTTCTTAAAAAACACCTTCAAAACAGCCACGAATGAGTTTAAGCGGCGCGAAGCCGCGAGTAAAAGATTGTCGGCTCGCCGCTTACGAACTCATTCCGTTCACAATTTACGGCACGCAATGAGCTTTTATGAGAGAATACATTGGTATTTTTATTTGTGCCACATCGGGGGCGTTCCGCACGTGGTACGCTTTACAGTACATTTAGTTTTTAATGCGCGTTTGTTTGTATCGCACGTTGTGGAAGAGTAATTGCTTGCTACTACAGAGGTATCACGTACGTGAGTATCATTTATTCCTTTTGGTGAGAATAGGTTTATGATGCTGTCGGTTATCTTTAGTGGGCTTTGTGTATGAGGTTAAAGTTTCGGTTATCACCTAAAAAGAGGATGCACGGAAGCGGGAAGTATGGCAGAAGATAGAAGGTTCCTTTATGAGTTGGAGGTGAATCCGAATTGATGTGGGAGTTCGTTCGTACGAACCATTGGAACGTATGACCAAGATAAAAATAATCCTATCACTTTATTTATGGTCTTGACATGTGCATAATATATCTGTTCTGACGTCAAAAAAGCAACTGAAAGATGCAGTATAGTGTTCACGCTTACACACGCTGCTTCACTAAAGACATAAGCTATTATGTGTGAGGCGATGCGACGCAGCGAGGGCTGTGGCTACCGTAGCAACCCTGCAGCGTGCGTCTGCGGCCAGTCCTCGCGCTACTCTCACGGGACCAGCGCGCGGCGCCTAATTGATTACATGGACGGTATATTTGAACACTACTTACTTCAGCTGACAGAAGGGAACGAAGTTAGACTTATAATTACACTGTCTTGGCATCTTTATTCTTTCTATTCTATGGATTTTATTCATTAACCCTGTTTAGAGATACCTTATAAATGGCGACTCGTCTTACTTTAAAATTTTTGACACTTAAACATCTCATAACTTTATTCATCCGCAATTTATCATTTTTGTTTACACTCAAGGAACAGATGGCGATCATTCAATATTTTCAGTTGATAAGATTCTCTATTCAACAGGCTCTATGTTTAATGTTCTTAATAAAACAAACAATTTTATACGACCTCTTATAAATTTGGTGCCATCTTTCCATAGAAGAATTTCTTGGAAACTGGCGCACAAGAAAAATATTATTTTATGTACACAGTATCCACGAAATAACTGTACGTATGGGAACGAAATCATCTGGCGGCGGCTCATTGTAAACTTTACAACGCGATCTGCGCTCGCTTTAATGATTACGTTCACGTTTTGAACTTTAACCCTCTAGCAATAAGAGCGATGTGCATTATTGAGAGGAGAACAAAGCAGCAAAGAAATTTCTTAAGTAAAGTTTCTCAGCTAATATTTGCGGTACATTTTCGCAGAATACATTTAATACAATCATAACATTAAATGTTGTTACAAAGTTTGTGCTGCGAGAATTTGTGGTGCGGGGGGCGTGACGAGGGAAGCCGACACACGTGTCGTGACACTGCGACACCGCTGAGACCGCTGGCACCGCGGAGAGCGGGTGTCAGCGGTGTCCACACACACTGCGATGTCGGGCTATCAATGGTTACTACCAGCCGGTGAGGTGCCGCGCGGGAATCAAACGAGCACTCGCTCCATTGTACGTGTTGAGTAATAATATCAAACTGTTGTAGAGTTGGGTAATGTCGTAACAGAGAATGGCACTCGTGTTCATGTATATATTACTGAAGTAATTAAGATCGTTCGTTTTATGAGAATATGTGCTGTCGCCGACTGTGAGGAACAATGGAGAGATGAAGGTTTTGTGGAAAGTAAATAAAGGGTTCTGAAAGCGATCGACGATAACTGTTCGTCAAGTCGTTGCTTCATTGAAATATTGAACAATTATAAAAATATTAAAAAATCGCTGCAAACAGTTCCGGTTAATGCGTAAACAACAATAAATGTTAGGTTTACTTTACTAATCCTTTACTAATTAAATTGTAAACCACCGTAATTATGACAACACACACACACACATTCGTAGCCCAAAAATAACAATATTAACGTAATAATAACACATTTTATAGTTAGTAATATGTCATGGATTGCGCTGTATCCGTACTAATCCAAACTAATATTATTCATGCGAAAGTTTCACACAAAGATAGTCCATGATGTAGGTGTTGTTATAACATAGGTCTTATCATGATTCAGGTGTTGTCATCAGATACTTTTTAATTTTTCTAGTACCGCAAATGGTAAAGTTAGTACGGTCAGTAACAGCAGTAGATTAACATTTCGGAATTTCCATAAAATTATTTGATGTACACATTAACAGGTGGAGCCCGCCTATTATGGTGGAGCCCACCTATTATTTTTCATGTTAAGGATGTTTATTCTTTAAAATATTCCTAACTCTTCAATAACTTGTTAGTAACGTGTAATATCGAACAAGTTTTTATAAAAAACCTGCTTTGAAACTTTGAGTAGTGCAAATCTACTTCTGATGCTGACGGTAACCAGAATGTCCTACATATTAACAATGAACCTCCCGCTGAATTTGATATCGGGCACTCATTGATGTTAGCGGTACATACAGTAGTAGGTATACAATACAATGTACATTATAGTAATTATAATCTAGATATGGCGCCCGAGGCTTGGCAGCCTGCCGCTGACATGACAACAATTCGACTACTTTCGCCCAGAAAATCTAACGTACATGACTAACGGTAGGATTCCTGTGATGTCGCCGATAGTTTCTTCATATTAAATTCTTTGATGATATGTGTTGAGATTTATTAACTCAAGGTTATTTTATTTTATAATACTCTCAATATTGAGAAAAAAAAAATACTTACAAGATAATTACGATCATAAAGTTGTTTGCAATAGGAGATCAAAACATTATTTTTGAGGAAAATATAGCTTCATTAGCAAAATCATGGTGGTTTACAACCACCACAGTGAGTAGGAGAGATCAAATTAATTAAAGAAGTTGATAAGAGCATGCCACTGTGACGCGTTCAAAGTTAAGCTTCGGTCACCTGCGAGTACTAGACTCTGGCAGACAGTTAAGTACATTTATAATTCTTTTTCGAGTCTGGTTTAAGTTGCCAGGCCTCAACTCTCCGCACCGGATTGACTATTATACCGTGATGGAGTCGCGTCAGTCACATCAATAAACTTGCAGCACATACCTACACATGATCTACTTCACGTGCTCATTGTTCTCAATCCCGTGTCCCCGAGTGCGTGACAAAAACACATGTTTATCTAAGGCGGCTCGATAAGCGATATAAATAAAGAGGGTGCCATAAATATCCGCGCTGGCCGCTGTGACGTCACGCGCTACGTCACGCCGATGAAATATGGCGGCGGTGGACCGTGGCCGCGGTCGGCCGTGCAGCGGTCCGACCGTCCCGCCAGCCCGCCAGCCCGCTATCCCTCCATCCCACCATCCCGCCTGCCTACCGGCACGCGGGACACTCTAGGGCTGAACATTTCAACAACAAGTTTTTTGCGGAGCAAGTTTGTCTCGCTGGACGTTTTTATGGTGTACTTGAAGAATGGGTTTGGTTGCTTGAGTTATGTGCTTTTTTATTAATGTTTAAGTTTTGTTTGGAACTTGATGTTTATGATGTTCGGTTTATACCTACAGCGCATTCGTGAGGTACTGGATTTATAACCGACACAAATAAAGCCTGTGGACACTATGTACAATAATTAATGTCTTATGAAAGCATTACAGTGATTTAACCATGTCTGATGTCCGATGCTCTTGTAGAGTTACCAGATGTTAAACCACATTTTTGTACGCTAGATAAATAAATTTAGTTACACATATTTTCATACAATGGCTGTTGTAATCGCATTGCCTAATGCTAGTCAAGGTTTTGTATCTGAGGACAAATTCAAATTCATTTATTTTGTAAACACAGGGTACAGAAGATGTTATAATAAATTAAACCCAAGCTGAGTGCCTGCCAAAAGGCATACAAAATATACATGGTTTGTTATAAAAGAGATTTAAAAGTAAGTACTATCACAATAATTAAAAATAATAAATCATGCTAACATTAGAAAAGATTATTCATAAAATATAAAATTATGTAAAGTACGCGGAATATAAAATAGAAATACTATAAATTGTCACAAATTAATTAATACAGTAATAATCACATAACAACAGGTTCGATTTAAAATTATTCATTTAAATATTCATCAACAGAATAATACCCCCTGTTAATTAAGAGATCGAACAAGTTTCTTTTAAACTCGTTAATATTCGTACTTGAAATAACCTGTTCTGGTAACTTATTATATAGTTTTTAAACCATTGCATAAAAGCTTTTGCTACGAAATTGAGATTTAGTTGCTAACACTTTTAACTATTTTGAGCGTCGTTTCCTTTCCACAAATTGATATAGATGCATGATGTGTTTTATAAAATTACAAATTTCATAAATGTAGAGTGACGGAAGAGTTAATATTTTTAGATTATGAAAATGTGTCTTGCATGATTTTTCTTCTTTAATTTTACAAAAAGCTCGGATACATCTCTTCTGTGCTATAAGAACTTCTTGAACCTTAGGAGCATTACCCCAGAATATGACTCCATACCGCAGAGCCGAGGCGACATAACCATGGTAAGCTGCTAGTAGGGCGGCTTTATTTACAATTTTACCCAGCATATATAAAGCATATGAAAATCTACCAAGGAAAACTTGGTAACATAAACACAAACACTTTCAATTTGAGTCCGCCATGTCATTTCATTGTCAATATGTATTCCAAGGAAAGGAGAATGAGCAAAATGGTACCCGGCTCCAATAGATATGATTGTAGTGTCGTTTAAAAGGTCTTACCAAGAGGAACAATTTTTACTATAGCCGCCACTCTCAAATCTGATTGCGTTTGAAGATAAACGACAGTCTTACTAACTAATAAAAACCCTGTTCCTTCAGTTTCCCTTTGCTTTCCAGGGCCACAGTAACCTGTTTAGACAGTCTCGTGGCCCCGGCGATAAACATACATATACGAGTATATTAGTTACCACTTATTTATGTAAGAAAATGAGTACCAAGGTAATATTTTCGGCATTTCCGTTCATGTTTTCTATTAATAACGTTTTTACGTAAGACTTTGCCATGCACTCCTCATTTTAACTCGAGTCCCCTTGCTCCTGAGCGCAGCGGGGGAGGGAGAGGAGGGGATCGACTGACACCAGACGTGTTCGCGTCCTGCGTCAGTCGCTCGATTTTATGATTTTATTTTAAGATTGCCGCAGCTATCACGAATCACTTCCACCAACCCATCGTGGATAGCGTACACGCAGACGAATTCGTCCATATAATAAGGCAGAAAATAGATACCCCGAATCTTCTGCATATGTATGTAGAGAGAAAACGGCTTAACCACAGAAGAGTAGATTTTCAGAGGATGGAAGCGAGCCAGATTGAAAACTTCCCTTCAATGACGGAGGAGGATATAATTCTATTAGCGCTAGGTACATACCAACTCAAGCTGGCAAGATCTTACTGTGCCGAGCATTTATCAAATGGTCTATATATAATTGAAACGTACAGAGAGGGAGCACTTGATGATCTGCCAGACTATGGCATACACGAAGATGCCTGGCTTTTGCGTGGACGAATCCAGTCGCGACATGTCCGTGTAAAAACATATTTTTGTTATATATTAATCAGCAGTGCAAATAATATTGTCCAACAGTATTGCACATGTTTAACCGGGCGACGTACGATCGGCACTTGTGCACATATAGTGTCCATCGTATGGTACTTAGGCTATGCGAGGCATACGGGATTTACTGCTCCGGCATCTTTCCTCAATGCTGTTTACCGATATGTAATGTTTTAAATCTACTCACTTATTGATAAAATATATGTTTTGTATTTAAAGAATGCTTGTTTTCTTACTTCTTTTAATAATAGAATCCTAAATGTGTTATATCATGTTATTCTAGCTTTATTTTACTTATATAAGTAGTTTGTAATAAATTCTTCATCATTTATAAAACACAAGCTGTTCCCCGTGGTTTCACCCCTGCTGCTCGGCTCCTTTTAGTCGTAGCGTAGCGATGATATATAGCTTATAGCCTTCCTCAATAAATGGGCTATCTAACACTGAAAGATTTTTTTAAATCGGACTAGCAGTTCCTGAGATTAAAGCTTTATAATAATAAGTATAGATAGTGAGATTACTGCTTTCCAAACGTGAATAGGGACAGGCGCCATGGTAGACGTTTTTCTGCATCAAAATGTCTATTCAATGATATATTAATGAGGACTATTGGAGCGGGTACCACGTTCCATACATTTTTGCCCATTGTCCTTTGTAACACTAGCTTCAAGTATGTCCTTCCCTTTATAGTTTACTAGCTGTTGCCAGCGGCTTTGCCCGCTACAACTCTAAAATTATCCCACGGGACGGAATAATGTGTTAACCAGGTTATAAACTATCTGTGTACCAAATTTTATCTAAATCCGTTCAGTAGTTTTTGCGTGAAGAAGTAACAAACATACTCACACACTCACAAACTTTCGCCTTTATAATATTAGTGTGATATGTAACTGTGATTGTCCTTTGTGTCTAATTTTAAAATTCATTACAACAATGTGTGGCCCGTACAACATCAGTCAGTGACCATCCCTCGTCCTCGTGTTCGAGCGGTTAGCCCTGCGAGGCGCGTCTTATTGACACTGACACATTTTATTATCATTGGATCGGCCCGCACTCACCTCCCCCACTACCCGCACCCCTCTGTACCCCGTCCGGGTATATTGTTGCTCTATAATATCTTTTACAAAAACCACAACTAAATATTAAACACCCTTTTTTCGTGAACGTCGGCTGAATACTGATGTGGTTTGTTGTCTTTGAGATATGAGCGTGTACATTGAGAGTAAGTTCGTAAGTAAGATTATATCAACTGGAGACGAGATGTTGTAAATGGAAAAAAACATGAAAACTGCGCTTTAGCGTGGGAAGAATGCGTTGTAGGGCACAAATCTAGATCTTGTGCAAAAATAACGCAGATATTTTTTTTTAAACATTAAATATATTGCATGTCTTCTTTACACGAAAAGAGATATCTTTATAGATTCCCAAATGTTACTTCTATTTTGCAATCTACTCCCCAATGAATTGATTACATGTTAAATCCCGTCGTACAAATGTGTGAACGTGTTACACAAAGCGAGTCGGCTTCGTATTGCTCAGTAAGCTATTATTACAGCTCCGTTATTTGTCTTCCTCACGACTCTAGATGTAAAGCTGATACGTTATAAGTTTGCTTACGTTTCATTTAATCAACACGTTGTTCTGCGCTCTCGGTTCGTGTATTTATTATAATTAGGCCACTGCTATTTGGCGGTAACTGTTATGTTAGACTTGCAACAATGCGGGCACGAAATTATTGCTCGGTCCGGTTAAGGGTGGCCTAAGTAGCGCGGCAGCGCATTAAACATTAGCGCTGTAAGCGGCTTAGCGCGAGCCGCGGGTCATAGATGCGCTGATCCGGGATAAAGCGCACTAACTCACACTTGTGCGAACAGCCGCGACAACGCGCGGCCACACAGCTTCTCGCGCCTCCTCCACGAGTGTGTGTGCGGCTCTGTAACACACTAACAGTGCTAAACTGACAAGCGTTTCTCAAAACGTTGTCTTTCTTTAGCAAATGATTCTGCGCTAATAAAGTTTGGGTCAAGCCAATCAATAATTGGGTACATTATAATATGTCAGAGTTCAGTGTCAGTATCGTGAGCTGCTTCCGCAGTTTGGCCAAACCACAGTTTGACAAAACTTTGAATTGGAATTCATTAATTTGTTTATACCATCAACATAAAGCAACATGTCACGCACGGCTCGTGTTGCTGTACTTTGGTAGCATTATTTTACAACAACCACCAACAAGTACCAACAAGTCAAATAGTTGTAAAACAATGCTACCAAAATGCGACAAAACGCCACCACCGCCTACGATCTGCACATACTGGTGTCTTATTACATCTTAGCTGGTGGCGTTTTGTCGTTTCTGTCTGTGTGGGTCATAAGGAAAACGTGTGAGAGTTTGTATTTGACTACGAAAATATAATTATACGGCGCTTATTTAGATTTCCACATAATTCTTTTAATATCTGATTCAATATTTCATGATAACTTGAGGTTCCCTCCTGAGGTTAAACAACGAGCGTAATGTTGCGGCGCATTACCCATTGTTCGCGCGGGATTAGCTGCACGCACAGTTGCACGTCAGTGGCGCTGAGAACAGGCTTACATACATTACACTTTATACATATGTATACATGGTACTTACGTGTAATGGGCATTGATTATTACAGGATTAGTATGCCGTATTTAGTGAGCTACCTAACTGCTTAACTAACATCACTACATATTAATAAACAAAGTTCTCTGCCGCGTCTGTCTGTCTGTCTGGTCACGATAAACTCTAAAACTACTGCACTGATTTTCATGCTTTTTCCACCAATGGATAGAGTGGTTCTCGAGGAAGGTTTTAGTATATAATTTGACGCGGGCAAAGCTGCGGGCATCAGCTAGTAACTGTACAAGTATTTTGTAATCAAGCAGTGATATTTTAACACAACAATTAAAACAATGTTGAAAATTGTGATTTGATCAGATACTCCATTTTTACGAATCGTTTTTGGTTTCATTCCTGTTTTTTTTTATTATTTTACTGTTAATATTACAATGTTTGCACTTATATAATCTTCTTCTTTTCTTTGAGTCGATGACTAAACTCTGTCCGCCCAGCGACCAGCACGTGGCCACCTGGACGGCACTATCACTTGCTTCATACAAGTCTTTGAGCGTGCGATTAGTTGTAGTCTTACATAATATAACATCACGCCTGTAGTCCCTGAAGGGTTAGGCAGAGGTGTACCTACCTGTGTATAATAAATAATAATAATAACGTAATAGTACACGTATATTTAGACAGTTATGTGTTTTCACTAATTTGTCACTAATAAGGTTACTAAGGTTAAGTTCGAGGTCTACATATACTCCAGTGCTACGAGACTACGCGGCCGTAGCAGCTGCTCTATGGTAATTGTGAAGCAGTACATTTTCCCAGGAATAAATTTACTGAAGCTGTCAGAGTCCAGTGTCATCTAAAATTTGTCTGCACCGGTTTGGATGAAACTCTTTTTTTTTCGTGGTTGGGAAAGCAGCAAATGACTTCTCCCGCTGGCCAGAGCGTTAGGGAGTGTCAGACTTCTACTGACTAAAAACCACCTATGTTCCTTCTTAGCCCTTGTGCCGACGCAGCGGTATTTCTTTTGAACAACGCGCAGCCCTGACGGGTTGGAAGAACCCCTTAAACTATTAAAAAAAACAATAGAGCCATAGAAAGCCAATGTCACTTCTCATTTCCTACGCATTAAGTACGCTTGTAAAACGCGGCAAACATTGGCGTAATGTTGTCGTTGACTCGCCGTTAATTGTCTCTTTGAGCCGTGAACGAGCGTTAATCGTCTGTCGACGAACTACGCCAGCAGTTAATGTCCGTGTAAATATTGGATGAGACACTTTATTTAAAAAATACGAGTTTTTCAACATAGATTTACTTTTGTTTATATTGTGAATTCTATGTAAAACGAAACATTATGAGGATATCAAACACATCTTTAATATACCCACTAAAATATCAATGTTTTGACATTTTGACGTTGCATCGTTACTAACGTTACTACATTCCTATCACTGTAGGATGGTGCCGGCGACACTTGCTGACATTAGATGTCAAGATATGTTTAGTGGTGACATGATATGATTATGGTAGATGGTCGATAGTTTTAAAAAGTCTATGCATGCATTAGAACACGTATATATTTTATATAATATATTTTAATATATAAACATTGTGGCAGGGTTTTATCACTAATTTCACATTTTACGAACGAACTATAGGTCACAATAATATGTCAAATCCAACATAACGTTATTAAACACAAACAAAATATCAAGTAAAATTTTATGATTTTTGTACCATTTCAAATAAAATAATAACTTAAAATAATAACTTTCCCAGTTATTATTTTATTTACTTGTATATACAAATAAAATAATAACTTGGATCCCAATTCAATCCTCATTATTAGTATAAACGACCAAGTCACTGAAAGATATAAAAAGCCATATCAATCGAAGGCAACCGCGTAGCTGTCGTAGCTCGTAGCATCTCTCGTAGCGGTCGACCATCGGCCCTTGAAAAGAGTTCAACGAGAATTTGCTGAATGTGTGACCATTTTGGTGGTTGAATGAATAAAGTAGTTTTGTGCCCGACTGTTACAGAACTAAGGTAAAGTTTTATTGCGCGTGTGGTGTAACGTGAATGGATAAAATAAGGAATTCGTACATAAGAAGAAATCTGAAAGCGGCGTCGGTGACTGTAAATTTGTGTGGTAATCAGTTTTTCTGGCATGGGCATGTGATGCGGAGGAATGAGAAATATGTTGAGTACGAATGTAGGGAAATGAAAAGATGAATGGATTGTATGAAGAATAACATGGCTAGAAAGGACGAGAATGCTGAGATGACGAGTAATAGAGAAGTATGGAAGAAGAAGATATCCTGCGCCCGCGCCGCCTCCACGTAGATATCCTGCGCCCGCGTCGCCTCCACGTAGATATCCTGCGCCCGCGCCGCCTCCACGTAGATATCCTGCGCCCGCGCCGCCTCCACGTAGATATCCTGCGCCCGCGCCGCCTCCACGTAGATATCCTGCGCCCGCGCCGCCTCCACATAGATATCCTGCGCCCGCGCCGCCTCCACGTAGATATCCTGCGCCCGCGCCGCCTCCACGTAGATATCCTGCGCCGCGCGCCGCCTCCACGTAGGTACATTGGGATGAGCGGGATAATGATGATGATGTACGTGCACAATGTTTAAAAAAAACCGATCCAAAAGATTCACATTCAAGTAAAATATTTATGTAAGGAAACAAGGGAATTAATTTTTAAAATGTTTGCTCTCATAAGGAAGGGTTAGTTTGTATTGGTTTATTGTGCTAATACTGTACGTTCCAAGTAATGTTGTATTAGTATACAAAATAGCTTATATAATCTATTTTAATAATACATAAGTATCATTGCGATATGTTACAAAAGTTTCGTAAAACAAATTTAAATTCAAATATTTTAGCCAAATTTAACCCTTATTGTCAAGTTTAAATTTTTTTGTGTGCATTTTACATTAAGAGTCTGTATTTAGTATATTGTATGAACCGATTCCCTTTAATTGACTATCTCCACAAATCGACGCAGGATTCCGTACCCAAAGGGTAAAATCGAGACCCTATTACTAAGACTTCGCTGTCTGTTCGTCTTTCCGTCCGTCAGTCCATCCATCTGTGTGTCACAAGGCCTTAACTCAAGAACCGAGTTAGCTAGACTGTTGAAATTTTTACATTTTTTTTATTTTTGTTGCCTCTATGACAACAAATACTAAAAACAAAATATAATAAATATTTGAAGGGGGCTCCCATACCACTAACGCGAATTTATTGTCATTTTTTGCTCGATATCAATAGCGGCAACAGCGCTTGCAATATTCAATAAATACTCAGTTATATTTTTACTTTAATAAAAAACAGAATGTGCTAGCGGAGGAAATTGGCTGTGACAGATGGAAAGACAGACAGACACACGAGTGATCCTATAAGGGTCTAGTTTTTCCTTTTGAGGCACGGAACCCTAAAAATCGATGACTTGTGATATCTATCAACCTGTACTGGGCCTGCATGGTGAATTATAGCCCATTCCCTATCATAGATACGATCAAGCCTCTGTCCCATCAGTGGGAACATTATAGGCTGATTATAATTATACTGATTAATCTAACGATGCGCGACGTATCGTTGGATTAGTCAAAATAAAGAAAAACGGTGAACCTTTGAATGGCATACTCGAATAAAATGCTATGGTGAATGCTGAACTGAGTGGCATTTATCGATTGTCACCAGCCCAGTGACAGCCAAACTTGTTATCTATACTAATCTATATTAATATTATAGAGCTGAAGAGTTTGTTTGTTTGTTTGTTTGAACGCTAAGATCTCCGAATCTACTGGTTACAATTGAAAAAATCTTTTTGTGTTGGATAGTCCATTTATCGAAAAAGGTTTTAGGCTATATAACATCACGCTACGACCAATAAGAGTGGAAAATAAATGAAAAATGTTGCAAAAACGGGAAACGATATACCTTATTGAGAGCTTCCGTTGCGTGCGCTGCGAAAATGGTTTGAGTTATGCAAATATTATGTATGAAAGAAATGTTTCTTTTTAAAAGTTCTACAAATAAGTCCGCGACAGCATATATCTATCTACTAAGATTGACTCACTGTAACCATTTTTTACTATCGAAATGTTAGGTTAAATAGAATTATTTTTTGCGAAGCTTATTTAACCCATATTTTATTAATCTATATCTAAATAAATATGTTTGTTAGAAAGGAAATTTAATATAGAATATTTGTTCCTTTTACTCTATATAGTTTTAACAAATATCTTAGAAGATATCGCAATGTTAAAATGTACGCGGGACAAAATAATTATGCGGTCCGCCGGCCCTCGCGTCCCGATGTAGATACGTGGAGATACTGGCCTCCGGGAAATTCAAATTCAAATTATTTATTGCACCAGAATATTTACAAGGTGTTATTGTATATTATTTTGTGAGCAGTAGTGGCCCAGTGGTGGCGGCTCCGACTTACGAACAGTTGGTCGTGGGTTCGAACCCCGACAGGCGCATTACTTTGTGCAATTTATTTCATTACCACTGCTCTCAAAACGGTGAAGGTAAACATCGTAAGGAAACCGGCATATCTTAGAACCAAACATTTGAAGATTGTGACATCTACCAATCCGCACTGGGCCCGCGTGGTGTATTATAGCCCATCCCACACCTAGAGAGGAGGCCTGAGCCCCTGCAGTGGGAACAATATAGGCTGATGATGATGATGATGATTGTATATTTAACAGTAAGAGATAGGTAGGTACCTACAGTAATTTTCAATTTAATAATGTAATCTAAGGTTCTATCAAATATTATAGAGAGGAAAGATTAGCTTTTTTGTTTGTTACGATTTAACTCAAAACTCAGATGGCTTGGAAAATTCTTTCAACATTAGAAAGCTAATTGAAAAAATATTACTATGTTGGATAGTTGATCTATCGGGGAAGGTTGTAAGTTATATAGTATTGGGACGCATACGAAGTTGCGTGGGTCAGCTAGTCTAACATATGTATATTGCCGAATAGAAAGTGCCGACCTAGACATGTGAGTAGATGAGAGAAATTGTGTAAAGATATTTCAAGAAACTACTAACAGTACTTACTACTACTACTCCCAGAATCGTGAAATTTATCACTGCTTTCTCTCAACCTAATTAACAGTATTTTCTTAACACTTCAGCGCTAAACAAACTACCTACTACTAAGTCTCCTTTCTACGTTCCTGCCTGCTTGTTTGCACAAAGCCTTCGGCGGCAGTCACGCGACACCGCACGCCGGTGTCCGTTACCAATTACCGCCGCGAGGGGGCGCTGCGCTACTGTCACCACTACTTGTACCTACGTAGCAGCTGTTTGTCTTGGCAGGCGATCGGGTAAACAAAAGGTCTTCCTTCCGTTTATCTAACGGTGATTTGAAATTATCATGGTTGTTTGTTGGTTTGTATCGTAATAAATATGTCGTTTTCATTTAGGTTACAGTTAAGATTTAACAAATAATGTCCATGAAATAAGAATACAGGTAAATCATTGCCAGTTTCGGTATTTTTTTTTATCCATACAAAGGCCTCCAGGCTGCTGTGGATTAATTAATCCAATATCCTTTTGCCCATCTGGTATAGCAGTGCAGTAGCAGTAGCACTAAACCAATAGTCTAACGAGGACAACCTTGTATCCCTATTTGTTGTTTCCGTATAAGTTATTTTCCCTCAGTTAAACTGAAGCTAGAAACAGGACGGTGTACCTGTAAGCAGCGCGGTGCGGTGCTTCCTCGCGGCGGTAAATCCGGCGCGGCGACGTAACGACGGTGTAAATACCGTCCGTTGTAAGACCAGCCAGGAGTAGTGCGGCCGCGCCAGACGAGGGAGGGGGGAGAGGGAGGTAATTTACTGTTTAATTGCACGCCATCTGTTAGAATAACGGGGCAAACTTAAATCGTAAGGAACTTGTCGGAAAATCAAATTCTTGAGTCGGAGTCTGCAAGCTCAAGGATAAGCCGGATTTTGTCAGTTTTGTATAAAGGTTTGCGTTTATTGTTGAACTCCCTTGCACTAGATTGTAATGTAATCTTAACCAACTCCTTATAATTGAGGATAAACGATTCTATTTTTCTTATCATGTCACACAAACACGGGTAAGATAACACAAAGAAACCTCTCCAGTAAGATCATCCGTCTCATTCCTCAGCGACTTACTCCATGATATCAACAGCAATACATTTAAAGCCCTTTCTACTTGCACTGTCTGTTTGTGTTGAGTGATGACCCCGCCGTCCCGCCGCCGTCCCGCCGTCCCGCTGGATTAACAAATAAATGGCGGCCCCCTGCGCACTCGCGCTCGCGACACAATAATGTACCTCCACATTAGCTGGGCTGTCTACTGCTTACAAAAAGAAAGTTTAATCCAACAGACTTCTTACTTTTAGACACAAAGTCGGCAAGTTTTTTGAACAGTGACAATATTATAGCACAGAATTAATATAATAAAAACATATTTTGTCCCATATAATAGGGTAATTAACAATAAAATCTAATTAGTCCGTCAAATAGATTTCCAAAAAATATTGAACACCTTTTTTATCTTTTTTCACGTAAACAAACAATGAAGACATATAAGATACAATGCTTTGAAAACTTGTGTGATGTCATTTTCTAAAATAGTAGTATGGATTGGTTAGCGGTCAGTGACGTCACGAACCCCCACTCAAATCTTCGACGCGTTTTATCTTCGTAATTTTTTATTGATTTGATAAAACAAAAAATATGTATCCAATTTTTTTCAATAATCTAACAGACGGAGTAATTAGAATCACATTTTTTTTGTCAGTAAACTTCCCTATTGGGGGCGAGCGTATTGCCATGAACCAAGCACAGGTTTAGGCTCCTTGGCTGATACTGAGAAAATTTCGATTAAAAAAAACCCAACACAATAACGCTTTGCAAGACGGGATTTATAAATAACCAATTTAACATGTTTCACAACCCAAAGCTTATTTCGAAACAACTTAGTCTAAGTTTCCACTTGGCCATGAGATACACGCTGGAGTTTTGAGAACGCAAACATGCTAGCACGCTACGAGTTACCGCGATCAGACTTGTTAAACGACATCAAAAAATAACATACAAGCGTGTCGTTTGACAGTCGCGTCGTGAGCATAGGTCGTGAGCATAGGTCGTGAGCATAGGTCGTGAGCATAGGTCGTGAGCATAGGTCGTGACTCCCATCGCCCGGTATCGTGAACGGGATAGTTTACAATTTTGATTTTTAAAGTTTGTCCTCGTGGTATGTGACTGTTATAGCCCCATTTGTATGTTCGCAGCCCTGTGTTATGACAGTGAGAGTATATTGGCCACATGGAGGCGTTTAATTCGGCTAATGGCGGCGCGGGAGGCGACGCTCATTTGTTCACCAGCTATTACACAAATTGTGCGACGGAGGTCAGACTTGGCTTGAGGTTAGGATTCGATTTAGTTGTTGAGAGAAGACACAGCTAAGACAATTTTGTACTTTTAAAATATTCTATTATTTATTTCGTCACGACTAAACTCTGTACATAGATTTTCAAAAGTGATAAAATAAAATAAACTTGGATATTTAATTTATTTCGGCTGATTTCTAATCCATTTTATATAAAAAACAATGCTACTTTTCGTTGTAATTTTATAACTCAAGAACGGGCTCACTTATCCAAACCAAATGTTTCGGCTTTGTTCAAACTATTTAGTAGATGGTTTATGTGAAGTTTGCACAAAATCGGTCGAGCGGTTCTTCATTTATCACATTTTTTGTAACAAATGAATTCAATAAATGGTGGATCATTTTGTTAATGGGGATTTCGCTGTCTTGGACCCGGTAGGTGGCGCTGCTGTCCGGGCAGTACGACGTCTGTCAGGTCCACTTAATTAATTAATTAATTTTAATTTTTCAAGGTCTTTATTAGTGCATAATAGTTTACAATACAGTTTACAAACGATCTTATTCTATTTGTATACTAAACAGGATTTATGTTGTTACACAGGCTGTTAACGCCTTTACAAACATTAAAACATGGTATTATTTAAAATTATTTTACAATCAATTTACTTAATGCTAAAATGTTTAAAAACGGGGTATGTGCAAGTTTTAGTGTTGACTCACATAAGTTTACACTGTTTCATTATACAAAATGTACACGTCTAATTATGATAAAGTTAAACTAATATAAGGTAAGTAGCGGGTACTTCACAAAAAGATCAGTCATTCTCCGGCCGAACGAGCGGCATCGGCTAGTAAGCGAGCTATCGTTATGATACGTCACGGAGGAAATAGTGATGGGGCAGTCGGTATCGACAGTACGTTCGGGCGTACGGTAATGTGCTGAGACTACTTTTACCAATTGATGATATTAGGAAGTTACGATGAGCTGGGTTTTTATACAAGTAAAATTTACGCGAAGTTTTTAAAATGAAATCTTTTAAGAATGGAAAGTTTAAATGTTTGTGTAATGTTCTAAGGTTGGTGCGAAATGGTGTGTTATATGAAAGTTTAAGGGCTTTATTCTGTACAATTTGGAGTTTGTTATATTTTGTATCTGTTATACTAGACCACACAGGTGCTGCGTAAGTTAGGCAGGGTCGAACAAGTGTACAATAAATACGCAATTTAGTTGAGGCACTGAGAACGGACTTGCGATTCAAAATTGATTTTAACGAATTTAGGGCTTTTGCACCTTTACTTATAATTAGTTCAGTGTTCTTATTCCAATTGAGTGTCTTGTCTAATATAATACCCAAATATTTAACCGAAGCACGCCATGTAATCTGGTATTCGTCTATTTTTACTACCCTTGTAGGATGTGCGCGTTTCCTGGTAAACAGAATGCCTTCAGTTTTCGTTGAATTTACTTTAAGTTTCCAGGTTTTAAAGTATTTACTGAGTAATTCCAGTGAATATTGCAGTCGTCCAGTTACCACATCAACGTCGTTGTGTGTAGCAAATGTTGCTGTATCGTCAGCGTAGATTGCGAGCTGTGTATGAGCCTGTTTAGGAATGTCATTCAGGTACAGTATGAAGCCATAAGGGCCTAGGAGCGAGCCTTGAGGCACACCGGCTGGGATGGTCTTAGGATCAGAATGGTCTTTACCTATATATACGGAGAACGATCGATCTCGTAAGTAGTTCTGGATGAGTTTTACTAGACAGAGAGGAACTTCAAGCTTAATTAATTTGTGCAATAGACCATCATGCCAAACAGAATCAAAAGCTTTTTCTATGTCTAATAAAATCATGCCTGTGGAGAGACCGCCGTTTAACCCGTGCGCGATGTGCTCAGCTACTCTGGCAAGCTGTTGTCAGGTCCACTAGTTCATTCTAAATGTGGTGTAATGATTCAGTACAATCTTTCCATATACTTCCAAAGCGTATGTTTAGAACTGATTTACTATTGATATGATGTCGGTTGGTACATTTGGCAGAACATACCGCCATTTGTCACTGACACTTTATCGTTAAATCAATCATTTTCACTATATTTTTTTGCGGCAACGCGAACGGGATATAAATCTGTTGTTTTTTCTGGTAATATTATAACAGAGAGTCCAATCGCCCAAAGTAATAGCACCGCGACATATGACCCGCTAACTCGACGCGCGATTGACGCGCGGCAGTTAGCACGATTGTGACCCCTCAACTCCCCTCCCTAGCCGGTCACAACACTGGCCATGACGTCACGCGGTAGGACTACATGATACGCACGATATTAAGTGCTCGCGAAAAATGACTGTGTTAACTTGTTTGTTGTTTTCTGTAAATTATTGCGGGTTTTATCTAGCTTCTTTTTGTTCAATTTTTTTACTAGTAATACTCCGCATTCAGGCTACCTCTGTTTGTTTATGGTTTAATGTTAATAGGATCACTCCCTTTTAATGGGAACACAACTAGCTCTTAAGTCATGAAATGTAGTTTCACAGAAAAATACATTATGTTATGGCCAGTTTTTTTATAATGTTCTGCTTTAGAATATCTTTTGGAGCGTCGTATAACCGCAATGTATTGTAGTAGACTATTGAACACACGTGTGACTCAAGTTTTCCTGTTTAACATGTAGTTAAATATCTTGTACTACTCGTACACCTTCCACAGCGTGTCACGTAGTCGCGACGTGCCTCTCGCTACGACTTAAATAACGTTACGAAAAAGATACAAAGGGTCTATTAATCCACCACTAGACTACAGACACAGAGGAGGTATTCAATATTTCACGTTGACTATAAAATTGAATAATATTTCATGGTGACTGCCGTGTATTTGTTCGCGACGGGATGATATCCTAAAAGGTTCCACAAGGAGGTCGCGCCGGCCGGGGCACGGTGTGCAGGGCGCGGGCTGCTGGGGGGGGGGGGTACAGGTGCCGCGAGGGGGGTGCAAATGTGCATCTCACGAGATGAGCCGCTTGAATATGCCTCAGTTATGCAAGGCGCTCGCTGGTTGAATAGTGTGGAGGTGGCTCTTGTGAAACTTTGAGTGCCCGAAATATTATGTGATTTTTTCGGGGAATGTCAAAAGTGAAAACTAAACCAGATTCCCAAGGGCAACTCTTAAAGTTATATAGCTTTAAATTGATCACGATCGAATCAGTCAAATGTAAATCTACTAATCGAAAACATTTATTTCTTTAAAAACTAGAATCATCATCAGCCTATAATGTTCCCACTGCAGGGACTTAGGCCTCCTCTCTAGGAGAGGGATGGGCTATAATCCACCACGCGTGCCCAGTGCGGATTGGTAGATGTCACATGTCTTCGATTTTTTTGATTCTAAGACATGCCGGTTTCCTCACGATGTTTTCCTTCACCGTTTTGAGAGCAGTGGTGTTGAAATAAATTACACAAAGTAATGCGCCTGACTGGATTCGAACCCACGACTCACAGTTCGTAAGTCGAGGCCGCCACCACTGGGCCACCACTGCTCAAAAAACTAGAATAATTTACCTAAATGTTTTCGCTATATGTTTTATGTCTTACATATTATGTAGATGTTTATTTTTAAATAGTATTATAAGTATTTTAATTATGGAATGTGAATGGATAACCACACCAATGTGTTTTGATAATTTAATGTTATTTTTGACTTCATAACAAACATGACTTGTAATTATTAGGCAAATTAAATCAATTTATTTTATCTTTGTCACCTTCATTATAAATGCAATTAAAAACGATAATTGGAAATCAACAAAGTGTTTTAGGCAATTATTCGCCATTTGATTATCAAATATAAATTATTAATTTATTTGCCTACAGTATTACGACTAGACATATATCAATTAATTTTCTGTACCAATTTTTTTATGATCTATCATTGTCAATATTTAATTGAAAAACGTCTTATGCTGAATGATAGAAAGGCAAGTTTTATTTAAAGTTTCATGTACAATTTGGAGGCAGCTCGTGTGTCCTGCCCAACTTTAATTGAGTTATTATAAAACTTTGTATGTACGTATGTCTCCGGATTTCAACGTTAAGAAATCGTTATACCAGCTTTTGCCGAGCATGAAATACTCCAGTGACATTTCATAGTGCTACGGAGTATTTCAAAATTTAAACTGCTATCACTCAAAGACTTAAAATATAGTGCAAAACCAGGTTAATAGTGTAAACAAATAGTAAATCCTAATTGAACAACTAAAAGTACGAACTTATTAATCTATTGGAACGCTGATGAAAGTGACAACTGAGAATAACAGACAAAGTCAATTGACAGTTATACAGTGTTTTGAACTGCACAATAAAAAAGACTTAAGTGTTGGTTCCCTGAAAACCACAAGACGTAGCATCTACAGTAAGTCAAGCCAGATACGCGTGGCTAAGCCACCTAAAATACCAATTTGAATACCTATAACCTAAAAATTTACTGCCAAACAACATCAAGAAATGGTTGTTTTATCTATGTTTTAAAACATTGATGAGCGCCACCTAACAGATTTACGAGGAACTAGCTAGTACGACCGACATCATAAATCAATAATCGAAAGCGAATCTGCTTCAATACACACCAATAGAGGGCGCTATTTAAAAAAAAGGATGAAATAAAAGATTTGCTTATACATATGCAAATGGAAATGAACCAACAAAAAGTGGATATGCTAGCTATGAAAGAAGACATCAAAAACACTATCAATAATAATATAAATGAGAAATTTAAAGCTTTAGAAACCAAAAACAAGCAACTTAAACAAGAATTAGAAATACAAAAATTAACAATTAACAATTTCGAGAGATTCACGAGGAGAAAAAACTTAATATTTTTTGGAGTAGAAGAGCAAGAAAATTGCTACCAAGATTTGGAGGAAAAAGTGCTAAATATAATCAACAACATATTGAACATCAAATGCGAAAAATACTATATCGAATCCGTGCGAAGACTTGGAATAAAAAACGAAAAAATAAGGCCTATTGTAGTAACTTTGCTAACTATGGGGATGAAAATACAAATACAAAAAAACAAAAAGAAACTAGAAACCACACCATACTATATAAAAGAAGATTATCCATTAGATGTCCTGAAAAAACGCAAAGAACTCCGAAGCGAAGTAGAAAAAGCAAGCGAGCAAGGGAAAAAAGCGATTATAAAATATGACAAACTCATAATACTTCAAAATAAAAACCAACAAGATGAACAGCGTAAGACACAAAATAAGAAAAGAAACCTCTCAGAATCCCCAGAGATGGAAGTTTACTCTGCCACTAAAGAGAATTATTTAAAAAAACATCCTTCAAAGATAAATAAAAACAACATTATGACCAATTTTGTTATCAAGAAACCTACGCTGACTTTTTCCGATCCAACTTCTCCTAAAGCACACCATTCGAATCAAAACACTGAATAAACAATTAACGTCCCCCCTCTCGATCTCCCAGTACGGCTGGTCACCGCGGGAGATCTAGACTACAACCCTCTCACATGCTAAAAATTGCATTTATGTATTATGTAAGTAAATACCAGAAAAAAGAGGCAAGTGGAGGAGGCCTATACCCGTAAGGGACCTTAACTAAAAACTACTATTAGAATAATAATATGTCTGTTTATAAATGTAATGTGAAATGCAGAATCTAAAAATAAAATATGTTAAATTAAATTGACTAAACTTTAACGAAATGTTGTTGTATGAAATGATGAACGTGATATTTTTAGTTATGTAAAGGAAATGAAACATCTAAAGACATGTTAAAACTATTAAAAATAAAATACTAAACCATGTTATTGATTTAAATTTTTTGTCGATAAGAAATGTGATATGTTACTTGCTAGATCAAATATTTTGTAATAGGAATGAAAAAATGTACTAGTGTAAGATAAAATGTGTTAAATTGTAGTCAAAATCAAAATCAAAATCAAAATCATTTATTTCAAGTTGGCCAGTTACAGGCTCTTTTGAATAGTCGAACAAATACTAAATTTTAATAAGCTAATAAACTAAGCTACAGTCCCACTCACAAGGCATAATAACTGTCAGTGTACTGTAGTTGCCGATTCCAAAGCGTTGGTCTCATGAGAAGAATGGCAAGAAACTTCATGGATACTCTTTTAAATCATAATATTGTTACAAAACTTTGGTTACATCATTCATATCGAGATTGGTATATTATCATGTGAGAACGATGTAGCAAGTTGTGCACGATAAGTGTCGACAGTAAAGCCAAAACGACTAATATAACGAATAATATAATAATTCAAACAAGCCGTGGCAACTAAGAGGTGACCAGTCACAACTGACAGCACCCGTTCACGAGCATGACGCATGGATCAGCCACCATTCCACTCAACCATTTTAAAGGGAACGAAATGACCCGACACACCCGCCACCATCAGCGAGACATTTAAGTGAGCATGACACACTCTTAATCGCCAGGGCATATCCAAGTCAAAATAAAAAATAGAAAAATAAATGTAGGTTTCCAGAGAATGACAGCTTTCTAGTACATAGTACTCACACAATATGTGCTATGCGACTATATAATACTAAAGAGATTGAATTTATACATTGCAAAGATAGTTGTACAATCTTCTTCTTCTTCTTTCTTCTTCCTATTAAATGCTATTCATTTAAGCGTCCTGTCCTTGTGGAGCAGGACCAGCATTGAGCCAAGCATTTTTATCAGCGATATAATCGTCTAACTTGTAATATGCTTGCTTGCATAGTGTGCGTTTGATACATTTTTTAAATTTCGTCTCATTCAGTTCAAGAATGCTTTGTGGAATTTTGTTATAGCATCTCAAACAGTACCCCATGAAAGATGAGTCTACCTTAGCGAGTCTGAAGCCTGGCTGCACTAACTGGTCCCTATTCCTAGTAATATAATTGTGTCTGTCACCTCTTTTACTAAAAATATGCAGATTTTTTCTCACATACATTATGTTTTCGTAGATGTACTGACAATGCACCGTCATAATGTTAATGTTCTTAAATAGTTCTCTCAGAGAATCGCGCCTACGAAGACCATATATTGCTCTGATGGCTCGTTTTTGCAGAATAAAAATAGATTCAATGTCTGCAGCTCGTCCCCATAACAAAATGCCATAAGACATTAGGCTATGAAAGTACCTAACTAAAATAGACCAGCCTAGCGGTATCTACATCAGTAGATACCGCTAGGCTGGTCAGTAAATGAATGATAAATAAATGCTTTATGAAATGTAGTAAAAAACCAATCGAATAAAAAATAGAGAAATGAAATGTATCGCTAAAAAGAGATCACAGTCATGTTATAAATATGATCAGGAAATATATAAATGTAATATTTAATGTAGGCATTGTTAAATGTAAAGTTTAATGAAATGCTGTATGAAAATATAATATGAATAATGTTAAACAATTTATTAATGCATGTATTGTAATGAAAAGTAATTATTTGTTAAGGCAAATAAAGGCTATTTTATTTTTTATTTATACCAGCTTTTGCCGAGCATGAAATACTCCATACACAGTCTCCTGCGCGAGTGCCCATGGTTCAGAAGTCACGTCATCGTTCATTCGTCAATATAGGCAGATCAATATGGTTACTGAGGAGGAATTTAGACTTATCGTACTTTGACTGATTTAAAATGTTGCTAAACGCGTCCATCCCAAACTGTACTCTTCTTTCTTTTGTAGATGCTTATTGTTGCAATTAATTTCTAATCTTATTCTATCTATATATATTATAAGTTGAACTGAAAGTAAATATTCGTTATCTATAAAGCTTATGCCACGTTTGTTAGTCAGTCAAGCAAGCCATGTGTGTGAGTGGCGTGTCTCGCGAGAGGCGACGTTTTGTTGCTACGGCGCTACGGCGTAGCTGTGCTACGAGCTACACCGCCGCGGTGCTACGAGCTACGAGCTACAAGGCAGAGGTCGCTATACAGAGTCAAGCCATTTGTTGCTATTGTATGCATATAATATGTGAATGTTTCAAAATATGCTTCTCTAATATTTGTATAATAGAGCCGAGGGGAATAGAAATAACTGATTGTGAGACGCTTTTCAAAAATTTTATACTTTTCAAACGTGTTTTGTAAAGTGAGAAATGTGAACGTGAGATATTGTTGAACTATTATTTATGTGTGAAATATTGTACTTGCATCGAACGTAGTATGATCATAATTCAAAACATTGTTGTACTTGTATTGAAAGAACTTGCAAAATATGATATTAACGGAGTCGTTCAAATATTTATTCTGATACAATCATTTGTTTTGTTTTATTTTCTGTAGTTATAAATAGTATTATTACAGAAATAGTAATTGTTTTAGATTAAACTAAACAAATCAAAAGTTTTAGTTAGATAACGGGATAGTTAGTTGTGTAGAGCATGCCAGGAGTCGACGCGGCGCGACTTGCAGAGTGACGGTAAAGGAATCAGTGACAGAAACCGCATCATCCGTGGTCGTGTAGGAGCCGTAAGTTGTATTCAGAGACTTTTTTTTATTAAGGTTTTTTTTCACTAGTCACCGTAAAATCTCATCCGTAATACAAAATAGTAAAATATTGCAAGTATCAAACATTGTAACACTAGCCCGTTTTTTACCTCAACCAGACCCACCAAGAAATACCTCATGTCAAGTAGATATTATTATCAGCTAGCACACCGTGATGCAGAGCCTGCATCACGCTCTGCGTTATCTCCCGACATCAATTACACCTCTAATCTGCTGCAGCGCTGCATGCGGCCGCTGCACGCTGCGGCCAGCGGCTGACAGAGACGGATACCGTATCGTAGAACTGCGAACAAGCGGACGAAGCCCCACTTTATTAAATCTTACACTTTGACTAGCTTTTGCCCGCGGCATCAACCGCGTGGATGTCAAAAATTATTCCATCGAACTTTCATCCCCTATTTGGCTCCCTTAGGGGTAGAATTTCGATAAAAAATATACACTAAAACCTTCCTCGAGAACCATTCTATCTTTTGGTGAAAATCAGTGCAGTAATTTATGAAAAAAATTAGTTGTAGTATTTTTGAGTTTATCACGAACAGACAGACAGACAGACGCGGCGGAGGACTTTTCTAATAATATGTAGTGATAGTGATAGTGATGCTGTAGCGGTACATTAAGTGAAGCGGTGAAGTGTTCGTCTTTGTGCCCAGCGGGTGAGGTTTGTGCACTTACACTATGATGTTGAAGGAGTTGATAAATACAGCAGAGCAAACTCCTCTAAGAGTTTATTATGGAAGAAAACGATAAAAACATTTAATTTGTTGAAATAAATTCATCTTCTTGATAACCTTTGTTTGTTGGAAAGGAAACCAAAAGTAACAAAGAAGAGACTTTGATAATTTTAGAATACCCTTAACGGCTGGTAAAATTACTTCACAATAGCACTACAAGGACATTTAAAAATACAAAAAAAGCTAAATAACGTTCACTGTCGCTTGCAACACTTTCGCAGGAAAATGTTTAATTAGAGTTGGTAATAAATAACGCGGAGCTACTTCACATTCAACCTGTTAATGTACATTCATTGCGCTCCATATATTTGCGAGGTGCGCTTTAAACGCTAAACGAAATAAACTAGCCTCGCTGAAACTAACTGAGTTTTTGTAAAAACATTTGTTCATGGAGTGCTGTAAGGAAAACTGTGAACAGAAGGTCCAGTTCGAAATAGTGCAGTGAATAAAAAAATAATATCATACCACTTAACACCTCGTTCATGACCTCGTGCATTACGATTACGAGGCATCATTTCCTTCGCGAAACAGCGCGTCGTCAGTCACTCGTGGCATGCCATAAGCAACTTCTTTCATTTGTTTTCTGTAGTGATCGTCATACTGCGGTACTCAGAGATATTTAACGATTCCTTAAGCCGTTATTGTATCTAAAGATTTGAAATACTTTTGTAAGACAAAACTGTCAAAACCTTTACTAAGTGATGGCCTAAGTAAACATTAAAGCTCTCTCAGTGTGGCAGTGAGTGTATTTACAACGTGTAACTAATAGGGTTTGATCGCATTGAAGGATGAGCTACAGACCATTAATCTACTTTTCGTAATCACTAAAAAAATATAATCTTTCCCATACACTTTTGAGATTGAGCGATTGAGCGGACATTGGAATGCTGTAAAAGGAAGCTGATCATTTAAACATAGAGTACTCTCACCACACGAAGTGGAACTTCTGAGCTTTGCTATTGACGCCGCAGTAGTTAACCCTACGTATGCGCGGCGGCACGTGCGGGCCACATCCGCGACGCGCGACGTCCGGCCGCGAGCGCCGCACCGGTCCGCAACGGTTCGTTGCCGGTCCGTCACCGGCGCGGCACCCGGTACAATGCCGCCAGCTAATGTTCCCCGCATCTAGTTGAGCGCTACGACACAACGAGCAGACGAATACGCTAATTACTAGCACTATAAATAAAACGGCTTGATGCCTGCTTTATAGTAATTGGCTTTGTGTATGTTGGCCGTGTACTCTCATATGAAACTGCTGTGTTTTGGTCTTTTGTTCTGAATGTTATATAGTTAAGTTTCTATGAAGTGCCTCGGGAATTCCAACAGCACAGAATGCTAAAACATGCCGCCGAGTCTTGCATTACTTGACAATAAAAAAATGGTCGGGTCAAATTGAGAACCTCCTCCTTTTTTTCGTCAGATAAAAAAAGACGTCTTGCCTAGTTTTAGTAAAACAAAGAGAAAATAATATTTTTCTGCGCCACTTTTTATATTTCCTTGAAACAATAGTATTTTACAGCGCCCAAATTGATCCTCTGTTGGTAGTCGCAGAGGCGCGGAGTAGTGAGGACAAAGTGCACGTAATTTATGGGCCACGCGGGAAATTAGCGGCGCGCGCGCCCCGTGCGGTGCCGCGGTCGTACCGACCCGCGCCGACCCGAGCCGACCCGCACGACCCGCCGCCTGCGGGCGCCGCGTGCCGCCGGCACAATTAGTCACGATCGACGTTGAGGGTTATTAAATTCTTCCGTAGAGGATGGTCTAGATAAGTCGACGATACCTATGATGTTCCACTTTAGTTTATGTTTTCTTGAATAGCTTAGTCTGCTAAGTATGACCAAACCTTTTGGGAATCTCTCAACAATAATAATAATAATAATAATATTCCACAACTATCACACAACGCCATCTAGTCCCAAGCTAAGCAGAGCTTGTGTTATGGGTACTAGACAACTGATAAACATACTTATATATTTCTAAATACATACATATTATAGATAAATTACACCCAGACACAGAACAAATGATCGTGCTCATCACACAAACATTTGTCCTGGGTGGGAATCGAACCCACGACCTCCGGCATAGCAGTTAGCGTCACTAACCACTAGACCAACAGGTCAGACTTAGGGCTTGCGCCTAGTATTTAGCTAGTACTATTCAGTCTACCTAATGAGACTGACTACGTCGTTGTAGGTGAGCGGGTTAACTAAATTACGTTTAGTTCGAACGAATTCATCATTAGTCTCATTACCTAATGAATAGGTCGCGTGAGGCCACCCGGGCCTAGACCACGGCACGCGAATCCGAGACAGAATCAAATTAATTTCAACACTAATTCATTATTAATTTATCCATACAATACTATGAACGTAAAAGTAACTGTCGGTCTGTCTCTTACACTTTTTACGCCGTAATCATTTGGAAAAAATCTATATTTTGGGAGTATATTTACGAATGTTAGTGAAATCTAGCGTTCTCCAGACTACATGGCTCCCTGCCATTGTTATTTGGCTCCGTGACCTGGGTTTAGTCATAGACGACTTTCTATTCCTGTTGTTAGTGTCCATGGGATGTTCCCATGTTTTCCGATTTCCACACAGACGAAGACGTGGATAAAAGGTGGCATAATAATTAAAATTAGACTCATATCTAAATGTTAAGTTTATTTTTGTTTTGTTTAAAATGATTAATAGTGAATGGAAGCGGAAAGCAGGTCACTAGAACATCTAACCCGACTACTTCTTTAAATACCTTGACAATACTAAGCAGGTTTATTCTTTTCAATGTTAACTATTGTCGGATTTTTTGCAAGCATTTTACGCAGACAAATAAAACTGATTTTGATTGTTTCTATATAATATACACCGAAACTACACATAGGCATCTTCTCGATGACAGAAATCTGGCTGTTATGCCCTCGCAGTGGGGGGCACGGTGTGGATTGTGCTGGTACTCTTATGTTGTGTTTTTTCACAATTTGGGAGCATGGATGAAGAAATAAATGTATTTATTTTGATTTTATTATTTTCATTTTTAAACCTTCTTGAATTGCCTGTTACATACTTTATAATTAGGCTGACACCATTGTCAGTCTTAGTTAACAAAAATGCTGCACAAAATAATATTTTTATATTCGTCCGTAGCTTAAATATTGACTAACTTAAAAGTAGGTATATCAGAGAGTGCAAGATTAACTGGAGAGATAGCCGTCAGAAACTGTTTCCACAAAGCGCTCCTTAATTTTAAAAAGCAAACATCTTTCACAGAAACAATAGTAGTGCACGGTACAAGTCAAAATCCGCGGGCGCGTGCTTCAGATTCCACAATAGCAAACGCGCCGGCAAAATACATCGGGATCCCGTCGCAATCCCGGGCAGCCCGGGATTCCTGGCGCGCTTCACCCAACGCTGCAATACACCCAATGAATTGCTGATTGTGCTCTTACTGTATTTAGTGGTTTATTAAGCAGTAGCTACAGCTCTCGGTTCAGATCAAACGTTGCGGGCGCGAGCAGTTTGTTACAAGTTCCTGCCGTTTATTGTTTTCTGGTTATATGTGTCGAATTTATTTTTATTGTTTTGTAATGTATTATTAAAAATAAATTCATAGAGAAAGTCCAGACAATTGATTAGTATTCCCAATAAAGAAGTGACAATATTGATGAGTGATAAACGGATTAGCGTACTAGACAAAAATAAATGCGTTTCAATCTGTAGATGAAATCGAGTACTTATTACAAATCCATGGTTTGAACAAGCCGCCCATTCTATTTACGTCTACAAATCAACTTACATTCAGCAATAACCCAAAAACAAAAGCCACTAAAAATAAATCGAGCAATTTGTTCAGCAATACAAAACCACGTGATTGGATACGAACCTCGATCGGTTGATATCGGGCAATTTTTTGTAATGCGTATGTGGCCGGCCGGCGATATATTACGTTGCGTTTGTTAAAGGCAAGCAGGTTGGACAGGGGCGTCGGGAAAAAATATTAGTTTTCAATATTTAATAAAGCAGTGAATCCCGGGCTGTGTCCCTTGTCCCGGGCCGCTGACGCGAGCCGTCGCAGCACTAACCAGTGTTGTTTACGCGCAGGTGTTGTTGTTGCTCGTATGTAAACTTGTGACCGACTTTATTGTTGCTGAATTACTTATTTGTTTATATTGCGCATTACAACTTTTTTTTGTGTAATATGTATAGTATTGACTTAAGACCTTCCAAACTGATTAAAATATAAGGTCCCATTAAAGTTAAAGTTAAAGTTAAAGTGTTACAACTCAACGAATGAGTTTTTAAATGAAAAATTTGATTCAAAATTTAAATTAGACGTCGACTTGCCTCCTGATTAAATGGAATTTCAACTCTAGGACATTGTATTGTAATCTTTAATATTTTGTTCATTAGATTTAATAATACTGACATTATATTTAATAATTCTTGACATTGTAATTAATAATCCTGACATAGTAATTAATAATCCTGACATAGTAATTAATAATCCTGACATAGTAATTAATAATCCTGACATAGTAATTAATAATCCTGACATTGTATCTTTTAATTCTTGACATTGTATTTAGTAATTCTTGACATTGTAATTAATAATCTTGACATTGTATTTAATCATTCTTGCCATTATAATTTGATAGTAGTTAACGAATTCCTTATTCTTGACATTTTATGGTTCATTTGTATTAATTATATTGTATGTCAATTTTAATGTTAAATTTATTCTTTATTATAAATTCATTACCATTCACCATGCTTCATTATTCTTTAAAATATTTGTACGCTGGAAACAGCAGAATATTATGGACATCAAATTATGTGTAACACCTATAGCAACAATATTCTGACAAATAAATTTATTATTATTATTATTATTATTATTAAAAAAGATGGACAAATTTTAACACAGCATTCAGTACGTCTAACCAAATAATTATATCCAAGCAAAGAAAACATTGATAATAGTAATTTATTTTGACTTAAAATAACAAAATTGCCCACTTTTCTAGTGTATTGTCATTAGTTTTTTTTGTAAATGGCATCTCGCAGTTAGGAGTCCCCTCAAGAGGATGGCTTCTGCTTAACCGGACTTTCCTGCGGATTCCTTGAAATGAAGGCCTCCAGCCGGGGCATTTTCTTCAGCTGATTCTTATTCTGGTATGTATCTAAAGCGTTTTTCTTGTTATTTTTTTACCATTGTCCTTATTTTGGTGATCTAATTGATTTCTAACATCATCTACTTCGTTTGTCATCTAATTTGATGGGAAATTATATACGGAACTAAGTTACTAATCAATGTCCCATTAAGCATTTTGACGTGTCTTCTTTCTGTCTTACTCTAAAACACAAAAAAAAACGTTCTAACAGGACTTGTGTGTGAAACAAATATTTTAATCGTCAGACTTCAGTCTCGTATGTTTTGAATCTGTTAATAACAGTCTGATCAAAATTAAATAAAGATTGAATAAATATTATCAGAGCACTCACTTGCTTGATACGATGCCGATTGTGCGATCCAATAATTGGTAGTATGGAAATGAGAAGGAATACAAGTTGTCGATGTTGGACCAAAATATTATTTTTTTACTGAAACAAATTGTCATTTCTTGCAAGGTGCTAAGTCAGCTACTAAATTTAAATTAAAAAAATACGGGGTAGATAATGCCACCATAATTCAACGTTGGTGGTGGCATTTGGTTCATCCTTGTATTTGATCTTAAAATCTTTTATCACAAAGTGTCTCTATCTGAAATTCTCACAAACGCAAAACCAACCTGGGAATCGAAGTCATAGTTCTTGCTCAGTACACCGCAGAACACCCAGGCCAATCCAACAGTACCAAACTAGTATGAAGCTGTCATGTTTTCGGTAAATACACTCAAGCGTACAATATATCCGAGACGTTCTCTGTATCCCTCCCCTCCCTCCTGTGTTCCCCTGAGGTTGAAGTAGCGTTCAGACGCAATATGCTCAGCATAGCAACTCTGTCAGGTATAAAAGTGCATACATACATGGCTTCTTACCGCTCCTTACTCGATGTTTTAACATTCCGATCCCGTCACACAACTCCAACTTAACTCCGCGAATGTGTAATGCACTCTAAATACTTGACAAACTTTCAATACTTCTGACCAACTCAATTATAAACCTTATTTCAGTGCGCTAAGAGTTGTATTGTCTGCATCTGTATGTTTGAAGGTGGTATTCGTAAGGTGAACGCCAGTTTTTCTTGCTGAGCGTACGAACGTAAATGTTTCAGGCATTTAGGTGTAGTTTTATATTGTTCTCTAACCTGCCATGTGAAGTCGTTGTACATAGTTGAGAGTTTCACACTACTGAACGAACACTTCAGTGACTTTCAGATCTGATAGTAATGCTGCACATAACTGAACTAGGAACTTACTTATCTAGAAGCTGAATTGAATTTTAACTCCTGCAACGAGCCAGTTGAAAGCTATTGTTTTATATTCATAACAACGTTAAAGATAAACAGTAACATGTTTTATTTAGAACTGCAGTAAAATCGAGAATTCTTATAGACAATGTATGTTAATCCAGTGATATCAGGGAAAGTTTTTCTTAACAAACGAAAATGTCACTTAAATCGACGGTCGGCCGGCGATTACAGCATAATTTACTGATTAGGTTGATGCCCTCGAAATAATTGAATTTAAAACCTCTAACAGCCCCTGAATAATTTAAACAACCTCTAGCAACGTGATCTAATTAAAGATTTCTTCGTCAAAACTAAGTACTTTCACTCGCCAAACTTGGGCCTGCTGCCATAAATAACTGCGAAAGTGGTGACCAATCATTTTAAGAGCAGTTTCCTGTCCTCGTTTGAGAACCTCGAGATAAAACAGAGTAATGAACACAAAAATACGAAGAAATAGCGGAAAGTTAATAGAGCAGTGTGTGGTTACAAATGGGACGGAGTCGTGCCGCAGTCGCTCCGTTGTCGTGTCGTGTCGCGTCGCGGATGGTTTGCGTCGGTTGATTGCTTAACATATCTTGCGGCGCCCTCCACGAATGTGACAATATACGAGTATGTATTGTTACTAGAGATGCTTTGTGTCCCGTTCTGCCCATATCGTCATCATTCATCATTGCATTGTGCAACCTAAATCCGTTTTCTATTTGATTAAGAAGCCCACTGTTGTGCTCACAGTTGTTCTGGCACTCATTCACAAACGTTAATGTTTTTTTTGTTCAAATGGACACTTGTATTATTTAACTATGTGCAATGATGTAACTGAAGCTTCCTTGGTAACATAAGGGTTGGTTTCCGCAGGTTATTTAGATAAATTAATGATACTGATACTTTGCGTGATAGAATCAAAAATGAGGACATCCGCATGAGAACCAAGGTTACCAACATAGCCCGAAGAATTGCCAAACTTAAGTGGCAGTGGGCGGGCATATTGCTCGCAGAACGGATGGCCGATGGGGTCGAAAAGTTCTGGAGTGGCGACCGCGAACTGGAAGACGTTGCGTTGGAAGGCCTCCCACTAGGTGGACCGATGACCTGGTGAAGGTTGCGGGGATCCGCTGGATGCGAGACGCACGGGACCGGTCAATGTGGCGACACTTAGGGGAGGCCTATGTCCAGCAGTGGACGTCTTTCGGCTGAAATGATGATGGTGAATGATACTGATTACTTATCTTACAGATCTGATAGTGGCTGTATACAGTTACCTCAGGTTTATATGGAAAACGTGGCATGTACGTACGTGTTACATATCTGTATGTTCGTCACCAGCGGCGCGCGGCGTCACTAAATATTATGACATTTGTCGTTGTCCCAGCGAACGAGAGGAACGTCTCACGATGTTTGCCTTCTCTTATTAGTTCTAGTTTTTTTATTATTTGTATTGAATTTTAAAACAGATGATTTATTTCTGCAATCTACTTAACTTGGTATTAAGTGTCCTCTTTTCCTGCCTGGCTAATGATTTAGTTTTCCAAAGTCATGTCACACGTAGAACCTTTAGTTAAGTATAAGTAGCCAGGATTGCCCTAAACAGGATGTTAAGAATATCAACCCGAAACCTGTGGCCACGAATTCCATTAGCTGTTTCGTACATTTGACCGTGTGGGCATTGCACTTTTGTACAATTGCAATTGCAGTCCAAGCAAAAAGCTAGCAAGACACTCGGACTAGTGTACCAACATCTCCGTGTAACGTATAATGTCTAAATGTCCGACGTCCGAACACCCGGACAGTCGGACACTCCACCTCATCCGCGGACAAATGGCGGCACATCTAACTCCACATACCGGACATGATTAACTTCCCCCGCTAAGATGTCCTGTTGATAAAATAACGCTATTTCTTGTGTATACTACGTTTGACTTAGTTTCTAGACTTACTGGAAGTTAGGCAAGCTAAATACATGTTTAAAAAGTTGCTTACATAGTTTTGCGTCCATAGTGCTTACAATAAACAAGCTGGGCTTATTTGTTTGTTGGAATGCATACATCTCTAATCAGGAGATAGATGTTCAGGTATTGATTAAAGTTTAAATAGCTGCAGCATGACCGTTGAACAACACGTATTTTTATTTCACTGCCTTACTGATACGTTACTGGCTTGTGCCAGCGGCTTCGTTCGATAGTTGTCCCACGGGATCATACTATCGGGATAAAAAGTATTCTATGTATTAATCCAGGTTATAAACTATCTGTGTTCTAAATTTCATCCAAATCCGTTCAGTACTTTTTCATCGATACATCCTCACAAACTTTCGCATTTATAATATTAGTAGGATTAACAAAAGCTTTGTAAAATTAAGCAATAAATTAATGTTTAATTAGGCATAACTAACTAATTAGCTGTGCTCGTAAATTTTTCCATAATATTTGGTTAGTTTGCTCTATATTCTTTACACTTTAATATTTTCATTTGCGATTCCCGGTGCTCACCTACATTGTAGCGTGTACTTAAATTCAAGAACGATTGAAAGGTTTCGCCCAATATTCACCGTCGAAGTGAACACTCTGTGCATGGCGCAGCATTCATTGCGTTTTTTCGTCTGTCGGTTAACGCCTAAAGCAGCACTCAGCGAGGCTAACTCGCCTCCTCGGCGCGACGCATCAACTCACGTTTTATCTACTAAATAGTGTAACGAATCTACCGATCCCTAATGAAAAATAAAAGAGTTAAGGTAGATTGTACAATAAATATTAATTTTTAAGATAAAAAATACAAAAGAATATATAAAACACCTTCCTACCTAACACACACTCAGACGGCAGAGGTTTTCGAAAATTTAGTTAGTCACTTTTAATTGAGAGAAGAGAGATCCGCTTCTTAGATGGTGATCCACTTTTGGTAATGAATTATGGTGATCCACTTTGAGTTGGTCTGGACAGTAGAACTTCGTAGATTATGTATGCAGAATCCATACGTAGTAACAGGACTGAATCTCGACAGAAACGAGTAGCGGTGATCCTCAGCGTCGAGTCGATCGTAAAATAAAACGTAAAATCAACCGGACATAATCTCGGCGTGGTATCCAATGTAAAAGTTTTTGGGTCAGCATCAGCTGCCCATTTTTATACCAAAAATCACATTTTCTTCTCTTCTAAAATTCTTTGACAATTTCGAATTTAAATATGACATGTCACCTGCCAGTCATATAACCAGCCAGGAGTATTCCACCAAGACGTAATAGAACCTCCGAGTGTGCTTTTAGAATTTTAAAATTATAATTTAAAATAAAGTTATTTTTATTAATTAATAAAATACAATTATTCAGCTTAACAATGATAAAAAATAATGAAGTTATATAAACCAAAAAGTGACCTTCTTAGACTAAACTAGAAAGAAACTATGACAAAAAGAAAAGTACCTACTGACTGTTTGGCACATTTGACATACATGTCACAACAATGAAAATATGAAAACTAATATTTAATTTCAGCAATTTAAATGGAAACGAATCGTTTAGAACGTTTCGCCGAGTATAAATAAGGATAAACTATAAAAAGGATGATAAATGGTATGTGATATATATAATGATAAGTAGGAATATAGCATATACTATATTTCCCCAACGACCCCGAGAAAATTTTTGGCCTAGAACAAAAATTTTGTAAGGTTAAAGTATAACAGCATTCACAAAACGTACATACTTCATTCAAACACACCGACATCTTACGAAGTTAGGTCAGGTAGGATTCACATTCAATGATCACTACTCGACCTGATAAATCAATAACTTTAAGGCTTATTTTCGGAGTTGTAATCCGCTCTCGTCTAAAACCCATGAATAAGATGAAATATAAAGATTTTTAACAAAGGCTTATTTTTAAAGGAGTTGTAATCCGCTCCTAGTCAACTTTAGTTGACATATAACAACACCGCAGTCAGTAAACTCCGAGTTAACGTCAGGGCAGCTCCCGCAATAGTAGTCGGTAAGCTCCGAGTAAAACGTCAAGGGCAATAGCTTACTGCAACAATCGACTTTTAGAGTCGATAGTTAGAAACAAGAGTCATACTAACTTGTAGAGTTAGTTGACACGAAGGTTAGGTAACTTGAACCTAACAACACTTCATAGAGTTGTGTTAAGAACAGACATAAAGGAGGATTAAGATAATCTTATAATGGTTTAAGAACCGATGAATGAATTAGAAAATAAATAGAGTTTTAATAAGCCGAAAAGGAACTCTATTTTAGAAGAGGGAAAGAAGAAAGAGATGAGTCGTGTAAAATTAAAAAATGTAAATATAATATAAAAATATAAATAATAAAAAAAAATATAAATATATTTATTTTATATGATAAAATTTTGTTAAAGGGAGGGAAATAAGGGTTAATGAGTGTTTAAGAAGACTAGAACTCAAGAGTGTAAGAGGACACAAGTGAGAACTCAAGAGTAATATAGGACTCTGAGTTTAAGAGAGAACTCAAGTGAGGACTCAAGAATTTAAGAGGGTAATGGAGGGCTGAGGAGGGACAAAGAGTAGGAGATAAGTTCTGAATGAGGATTCTAAAGTAGCCTACTAGCAGTCAGCAACTATTCTTTGTTTTGACCCAGCGTCGATAATAGTTACAAGAGCCCACGACACTAAACTTAGTTCGATAATAGTGTTAAGAGGAGGACTTCTGAGAGTGTTAGAGGTCTCCTTTAGAGGGAGTGTTAGAGGTCTCCTTTAGAGGGAGTGTTAGAGGTCTCCTTTAGAGGGAGTGTTAATATACTTCGTAAACTAATAAAACCTTCTGGGTGGTAAAAATTTAGTACCAGTTTTTGCCACCACAAAAATATCCATGTAACACTTTTACCCTGTTACTTAGCAACGGTGTTAAATAACAAGATGATGATAATTTTATTAGAGCCCACATATCAGAAAAATATAAATAAGAGGATGATGATGATGATGAAGAATGTTTTAAGAGGATAGTATAGTATATGTAATGCTAATGAGTGTTATGTAGAATTAGGTTTGTACAAACAACCACAGGATATTGTCCTGCAGCTGTCGTTAAGTGTCTCAGTCTCCTAACTTGGTAGTGACCACGAAGTGGTTTTAAAAACACACCCAAGCGAAGACTGAGTACGATTACCAGTGGGTAACCGCTGTGATGTGCAAGTCTGTGGGGGTGTTGAGTAAGTGAGAGTTGTTGTTAAAAGTGTAAATAGTAAGTGGAAAACGACTACGGGATATTCTCCAATAGTACGTCGTAGAGTAAGCCAAACCTCAACTTGAAAGAGACCACGAATGGTTTTAAGAACTCTTACAAGTGAAGAATGGATGCCAATTACCAGTGGGTAAAAGGAATGTGTGTAGGGGTGTCGAGTAAATGTATGTAGAGTAAGAAGTGTTGAGATGAGGAGGAGGAGCAGGGCTGTAGAAAAAAAATAAAAATAAGTTAGTTACTAAGCCAAATAAGTTACCAAAAGAAAACGCTACTAGTGATAGTTTTTAGAATTTTGAAAAAGAGTGGGTACGATTGTTGGGCGCCAAACTGTAACGAATCTACCGATCCCTAATGAAAAATAAAAGAGTTAAGGTAGATTGTACAATAAATATTAATTTTTAAGATAAAAAATACAAAAGAATATATAAAACACCTTCCTACCTAACACACACTCAGACGGCAGAGGTTTTCGAAAATTTAGTTAGTCACTTTTAATTGAGAGAAGAGAGATCCGCTTCTTAGATGGTGATCCACTTTTGGTAATGAATTATGGTGATCCACTTTGAGTTGGTCTGGACAGTAGAACTTCGTAGATTATGTATGCAGAATCCATACGTAGTAACAGGACTGAATCTCGACAGAAACGAGTAGCGGTGATCCTCAGCGTCGAGTCGATCGTAAAATAAAACGTAAAATCAACCGGACATAATCTCGGCGTGGTATCCAATGTAAAAGTTTTTGGGTCAGCATCAGCTGCCCATTTTTATACCAAAAATCACATTTTCTTCTCTTCTAAAATTCTTTGACAATTTCGAATTTAAATATGACATGTCACCTGCCAGTCATATAACCAGCCAGGAGTATTCCACCAAGACGTAATAGAACCTCCGAGTGTGCTTTTAGAATTTTAAAATTATAATTTAAAATAAAGTTATTTTTATTAATTAATAAAATACAATTATTCAGCTTAACAATGATAAAAAATAATGAAGTTATATAAACCAAAAAGTGACCTTCTTAGACTAAACTAGAAAGAAACTATGACAAAAAGAAAAGTACCTACTGACTGTTTGGCACATTTGACATACATGTCACAACAATGAAAATATGAAAACTAATATTTAATTTCAGCAATTTAAATGGAAACGAATCGTTTAGAACGTTTCGCCGAGTATAAATAAGGATAAACTATAAAAAGGATGATAAATGGTATGTGATATATATAATGATAAGTAGGAATATAGCATATACTATAATAGCTAGACTGGTCTTAATCTATGAAAGTTACGTACTGTCAAATAAAATATGTGTTACTATTTATATGTTTTTTTTTTTAATAAATATCTTTTGCTCTACATTAGGAATTTCTCCTATATCGTGGGTGTATTTCAAACATATAAACTCAGATACACAAGCCAAATACTAGGACCAAAACAACTATCTATAGACCATACAAATATTTATTCCTTGCAGGGATCGCAATCGCAACACGTAGCGCAGTAGTCCAATCACTGGGCCACTGCGCCTACCTACCGTGCCGTTTTCAAATTACTATATTTTGTATACTTAGATCAATGATGGTTCTTAGCTACTCTCATTGTGATAAGTTTTACGTAGAAAAGAATCTAATTTTACTGTAGGCACTTAGAATGAGCCGGAGTGTGTTATAAAGAGTTGCGTTCCTAGAAATCGAAGGCTGTTAGTGAACACCCGACGCGGTACCTGATTATATACACACCTGAGATTGACTTGTGTAGGTATGTATATTGTATACAGGTGGATGACGTCACTGAAATCGTCCTGGTAGATCTTGTAGGCAATCTACTCGGAGTACGGAGAAATGCTTTAACGTAAGTATTCATTTGAAGCAGTCGTGTTAAAACAAAGAATATTCTGTAGCAAAATGTTTGTTGAACGTACTTTTTGTTTTCGTGTTGTAGTTAAGTAATGTTCTGCGTTTGATTGTCGGTTCAAACTAAAGAAGCACATTAAGTATAATGGCTTGAAAAGTGCCGTAATGTTATAATCAGTAAAATCCATTTAGTAACTCTGTCGGAGTTAGTAACTCTGTTTTTCACTTTTATGACTGAACCTATTTCGATAGCCCAGAGATTGACTTGAAGTACCTAATTATGTTCTTTACGTACGTACTCTACTGTTTGTTTAAATCCGACATTCACGCGGAAGGCTCTGCGGGAAAAAGCTAATGTCAACATAAAACAACTCTTTCAGAGAATATATCGTCTCTCTTACAATATATTGTATTTACAGAATAATATCAAATTAAATTACTCTTCCCACAACGAGACTGTCGCTGTTCAATATAATTAAATAAGTTAAACAATATATGGGCAGCGGTTATTGCATTCATTCTTTGTACTTCATTTACTTCGGTCATTAATTCGCTCTCGTTAATTTCAACTGGCCTGCAAACGAATCTCATTTTGTGTTGACGATATGACGGTACGTATATTGCTTTATACCAGAATGTCGTACGTGTCACGTGAGCGTAGAGGAGGGAGCAGAGAAGGCTCACTATTTATACCGTATGCTACCTATCTATGGTCTATCTTCGATTTTGTCTAAGTGTGTTTTCAGGTTACCCAGTTGTAGAACTGCTCTTGTTAAACCTACGGGACTTGATTGTTGTGTTTTCTGGGTGTGCGTTTCAGCAGCATGAAGGCTACTTAAGTATTAAAATGTGCCCCGATCAAATTTGAGCAACTTCTATTCAAATGATTTTTGGATTTTGCCAATATCAGCCTTTGTAATCCTATTCTGGGAATTAAAAAGATTGACTTGATGATAAAAAAGACAAGAAAAGACTTCAACGTTGACATGAGACGGGTAGGTAGAACACTCGTGACCTCCATGCAATCTGGGTGATAGATTTTACTCACGAAGGAGTTGCAATTTTGTCATAAACGAGTTTTCTGCAGCTCCTAATGGTGCGAGCGAGTGGTCTCCGCATTATCGGGTGACGTCACACATTCGCGTAATGATTAATGAGAAGTATCAGCGCCATCTCGTGGCGGCGCCAAGCGAATCGACGCGCCGCACTGCCGCACAAATGCAGGCGAGCATTTATCTCCCAAATGCACCGTTTAATTCACTACTGGACCGCTAACCGTGTTTAAACCCGATACACGCTCCGGTCCTCCGTCCCGCTCTAAGGTCTTATGATAGAGAGAGACGTAATGATTGATAGGATTTAATGAGGTGCGGTGAAGTAACGAGGTGCTATGAATGATTGATTAGAGTATTGAGCAAGTTATACTGTTTATAGGTGGGGTAATTAGGTGTCCGGCTGAGCGATGTACGGTGGAGCTACTTCTAATATTAGCGGATATGGAAATGTGTTGAGTGATTTCTGTTGATGATATTATAGGCAAGAGATGATTTGTTTTACTGGTAATTTAGAAGGTTTGTGGTTCGAAATGCAGTAGTATCAGCTGCGCCTGCGGCACTAAGCTTCCAACACATTCCTCACTTCGTTTTTCTATATCATATTCTCACTTTAAAGGCAATCAACTATAATTAATTTTATTCACGAGTTGAAAGTTATTCGCTACTCAACAAAGAATACTTTCAGCTTTAATCAACTTTTAGTCTCATTACAATAAAAGTTCACGTTTGAAGTTGTTTGTTAGTTTAGGAGACACGATTGTGACATTGCGATTAGTTTAGAACTCTTTTAATTACGAGAATTGCCCTTTAGCCCAACATTTTAAAGGTATTTTTTATTGATCTTCTTCTGATTTCTACCAAAAGGCGGGGGCTTGGAAATATAAATGCTATAACGTAGTATTATAATATTCCCCACTTATCTCTGTCAGGTAGAAAGAGAGAACAGTTCTGACATAACTAATGGCTCGGTCGGTAATCCGCTGCGCTCTAATGTAGTTAGCATTGTATTTTATTGGCCACTGCAGGAAGTAAGTGCCTGCTATGAGTCGTTGTATTTATACACTGAATAAGAAAGTATAATAAAATTGTACTTTTCTACAAACCTCTGCAGAAAACAGCTGTTTTGAGTTGCTACTGAGAAAATTCTGAATCCACAAAATTCCAATGATATGTGACACCCGGACACTCGATCAATAGCTTATTTTCATAAAAAAATAAAATATCAGGAAAGACAATTTTGACGATCTTCTTCTTATCGTGTGGTCAGTAGGGACTAACGACCACAGAGTATCAGAGTTTTTAAACCGCCTCAAGCACCTCTGACAAGGTTTGGAGACCACCTTTTGGCGGCCGGAATTTGATTGAAATCGGTATCACGGTTGTAATTCTTTAAAAATGTTTTTATAAACAGTAATTTGTTAAATAAAAACGCTTGTAGTCGAGGACTTATATATAGGTATTGGTGTAATCGTCAGCTACGCAATACGATCGCATCACAATGTTATGAACTTCTCTATGAGCCATTTGCCTTGCCGACTGCCACTGGAATGTCAATTCTTCGGGCTACATCGTCAGTAACCTTGGTTCTTTTGCATAATATGATTGTCTTTATTCGATCACACAAGGAAACCACGAGCAAAGTCTTAAAAAAAAAACTATTTTAGAAAAAGTTTATTGATTCTGAACCGACGACCGTCATAATACATTACCAAAAAATATTGGACACGTATTTTTCTTTTTTCACGTAAACAAACAATGAAGACGATACAGTGCTTTGAAAACTCGTGTGACGTTATCATACTTTAAGACATTTGTATGACATTTTTAGCGGTCCGTGACGTCACCAACCACCACTCAAATATTTAACGCGTTTTATCTTCGTCAATTTTTATTGATTTGATAAAACAAAAAAAACGTATCCAATATTTTTCGATAATCTAACAGACGGACTAACTAAAATCATATTTTTTAAAGTCACTAAACATCCCCATTTACAGGCTTGTCCCAATAAAAAAAAACAAAAACATCCCTATTTACGATTCAGGAAATAGACCTCTTTATTTTTGTAGGGGGTGGGAAACCATCAAATAACCTATTCCGCTCTGGGCAGAGCGAAAGAGAGTGGCAGACTTTTGCTGACTAAAAACCACCCATGTTTCTTCTTAGCCCTTTGTGTCGAGGCCGCGGTATCTCTTTCGAACGACCCGCAGCCCCGATAGGGAGCAAATATAGCTTGGACTAAATCCCTCACAAAAAACAAACCGCAAACAAAATTCATTCAAGCGATGTGGTGTTAAACCTATTCACGTTTGCTCGAATAAACTCCAAGCATACTAAAGACCCGTAACAAAAAGTATGTAATAATCCCTGGCTCCACATAATTGGGTGGCGTGAGGGTATGATGCCGGCGATTTATAAGAGAGAGTAAATAAAGTGTAGTGCAAATCCAGGCTCTGGTGTAAGTAGATGCAGATTTTACACCGGCTGCTAGAGGCGGGTGATCTATCACTAGCGCCCGGCTGAACTCCAGGTGCCTGTAAACCAGCGGGGGCTTAGATGGGAGCGGTGCGGAGTGGACCGTGCGCTCTTCTGGCGTTATGTTAGATGGCAGTGGTCGATGATGTTTGAAAACTGTGATGCGTTTTTGTCTACACTATCTACACTAATATTATAAAGAGGAAAGATTTGATTGTTTGTTTGTAACGAATAGGCTCCGAAACTACGGGACTGATTTGAAAAATTCTTTCACCGTTGGGAAGCTACACTATCCCCATAGGACATACTTTTTATCCCTGTATTCCCACGGGAACAGGAACTACGCGGCTGCAACCGCGTGACGTCCGCTAGTTGTGTGATATTGTGGTGGTCGATTTTTAAAACGGTTATATGGATAGGCCGTTTGATGCATACCGAAACAATAAACTTTTGCTCTTTTTGTCCAATCATGCTTATTAATAATTTTGCCACACAGTCGAGTAACTAAAGGGTTATCCATGTGTCATACCCGCTTTCATGCTAAATCTCGCTATTTTCATGGCCTGCCGGTACACGGGAGCTTACCGGGGTTTTATAAATGCCCTGTCTTTGCTTTGCTTTATAATTTCTCGGTGAAAATAAGGTGTCTATAAGACTGAGACACCGGAAATGAAACGGAACGGCCCAATGAAACGGAACTTTTTATTTTACTCATTTTATTTGTAACGTTATAAATAGCTCTTTTATATTCTAAACTTGAGGAGGTAAATGATACCGGGGTATTTTAGGGATCCGTTGCGAGGAACCCATATAATCTGGATGCGTCTGTGTATCTTGCGGTAATGTATGTTTTCTTAAACGCAAAGAAACAATATGGTTTGTCACACGTAAAGTACACTCCGGTTTATTGTTACATGCGCACAATAGATTACCAAATACATTTTATAGATAAAATCTAAGTTTTTAGGTAAGTTTTCGAGAAAAGTTCAGCGCAATTTTATTTTATTTTAGTGCGATCTTTTAAACTAAATAGTCACTGACTGAATAAACGTCCGCAACGTCCTCTTCTCATAATACTCCTTTATATTGACGACATTCATATGCGCAGAGCCTGATCGTCAATTGTTAATAAAAATGTTTTATTCCTATTTTAAATTCAATTTCGCCAGAAATCATAGCTAGCTCAGAACGGGTTGATACTTTATTGACAATATAAAGTGCTAGTAATGAACTAGATCGAATAGTTCACGAATCATTCAGAAGGTAATAAATATTCCATTAGAAGCAATGTTTGATCCGCGAGCGATGAATATTTCAGAGAGATGGCGACGAGCGCCTAAATATGATTGTTGTCTTTCTCGGAAATAAAATCTTTGGAGGAGTATTAAAAATGTAGCCTCATTAAAAATTCCTTTTCTTGGGGCGTGAGAGGGTGTGAGAGGCGGAGTGAGGGGGGCGGGAGTTTCACCTTAAAAAACCAGTTAAATATGAACGCTCTCGCACACTCGGTGTTCCAGAGAACATTCAGTGACTTTTACCGCCCGGCTAAAAACAGAATTTAAGTTTTTGAAATGTCTCTGTTGTCTTGTACAAAACTGTTTATTATATATTTTTTAAATATTTGAGGTGCCTTTATTTTTATATCATATCGTAAAACATGGCCATAATAACTTTATTTAACGAGAAACAATATACGAAGGACCAATTTATTGAAAAGTGTGCTGTGCGATTCAGTTTCGGTGAAAACGGCAATAACCTTGCACAGGTTTGAAATTTTATGGTACTCAAAGACACGAAGCAGAAACAATTTTTAATAGCAATTTGGACAGTGCAAAGCACCACAACCCCGCGGCCGGCTGCGCGGCGCGTCTCTCTCGCCGGCAAGTGAGAGGAAAAAGCTAATTTCCCTTCGCATTATAAATTCATGGACTCTTTGTGTTGCCCAAAATAACTTGTTTGTTTCGACATCCAAGTTTTTTCCGGCGGGCAAAGTCCGACATGTAATTGCTAGCTGCCTGATCCCCGGTCAAATTTACCTCCGTGCTGGCTCGGATTTATGCGAATATTTAATGCTTGAGGAAGTTATTAGGTGGCGATCGTGCACCTTGTTTTGGTAATCGCGAGGCGACGGTTATTGGATTATTTGGGAATTATATGACACTGCAACTGTTTGTTATTGTCAAGTAATACAAGCAGAACATCACGCAACACATTATCATAAATAAACATTAAAAAAAAACATTAAAATCTGTGTCGCAGATCCCAAATGTTCCCGATTCTTTCACCAGCTGCGAGGCCACCATGATCTCGTTACATTCAACCGCACGTACATTAAGAGGCAGTAAGTTATATCTCCGCTCCGCTCGCTCCGCTCGAACAAGACAATGCTTTTAGCCGGCGCCGCCCACTTGTAGCCGATTTGTTCTCCAATCGACGCCAGTTCACCTCTAAGTGGAAAAGTGCTTCAAATCTGAGTGGCTTACTTGTGTCAGAGGGCGACAATGAGGGTGACATACTTCGAGGTTTTTTCTTGTCGCGTGTGACCTAAACTGTAGTCCACTATCACTTGTTTTGAAGTAGGACAATGTATAGTAGGATGGTTGCTGGAAAAGTTGGATGGGCTTCTTTTTGTTGAGATGAATGTGAATGTTCATGTCGCGTTTGGGAAGATTTTCAAAGCAAAAAAGTGCATAAATAATACACTATTCTGAGTTCCTACAAAATCTTAAGAAAACCTAATTAGGTGGTGATGATCGCATTCTAATTAGTGTGACATGACTTGCGATACCCGTGTGACCGCAATAAGTATCGCCAAGTGTTGTGCGACTATTAGGAGGCGCTAATGAACACGCGCGTTTCGCCATAACGTCAAATAGGGCAGAGGGACGATAGTAATCTAGAAGAGGCACACAGAGAGGGTTTAGGATGCACTTATTTTCCATTAATATCGGTACGTCGTTAATTTCACAATGTGAGAAACAAAAACATACAAATTACTGATTATTGTATTTAAATTCATTGGGTGTGGTTAAAAAATTGTGAGTGTTTAGCAGAAAGACGATGTATCACCAACAAACAACACCAACATCAAGCTACGCCGTAGCCGCCTACGCCGTAGCACCTTCGTAGACACGCTACGACTCATCTCCATTTCTGTCAACCTCATTGTATCACCAGACTATTCAGCAAACAGAACTAAAACATGTCTCCCATTACGGCTCGTCCGGCCCCAATCCGCCATAACGTAGGGATAACTACCGTGAAATTTGTATAAATTATATAAACTATCCGCCGCGCCGCGCCGTGCCGGTGCCGGGTCAGTGCCGGCCGGCCGCGGTCGCGTGCCACACACTTTGTGAGCCTGTAAATCAGGCCTTTACACGCTCTGGCTTAAGAATTTACTTTAATGGTCATTGTGAGCTTTTAACTTAAACTGATATGTCCGCTGTTTACATTTGTGGTCAATCCAAATTTTGATCATTGTGGTCACAGCGGCTATAGAGAATACAACGCTAAACTGAGGGTCAAAAAAGGACTGAAATTACTCACATCGTTTTGAAATAAAGTTCTGTTATGTGAAAAGTAATCAAAAGAATAACTGGTAAATGGAATGAAAAAGTATAAAATTCACATAAACGGCACTTCTCGTAAATCGTACCGTGTGAATTGGCTTTTATTTTTAAAAGTTATCATCACAAAGTTTCGTTCACAAAATGGATTATTTTATACAACATGTGTAAATGAAAGTGGAATAAAAGTTAAAATCTGATATCAATGACATATTGAAATAAATATAAAAGATCCTGATGTCAGGCACTGTATGCTAGGGCACGACAGTGGCGGTAAGTCCCCTTTTTGAGGAGTGGCTGGAGAGTTCCTTCTGACGCAGGTCCCCATCTTTCGGAGGGTACCTGCACCGAATCAGGCGGGAGGAAACTCTCTGTATGCTGGTACAACATTATGATTGTCAACATTATTTTTTTTAACAAAAAGAACTCTAACTTACAGTAAGTTTAAGTTCGTAAGCTTTAAAATTTTGGATTACGTATTATGCAACTACATAAGAATAGCTCAAGTAATCAATCACACATATAAATTTATATTTTAATTAAATCCCAAGTTTTAATTTCCAATTGGTTAGATTTCAAGCCATACTAAAACTGTTTAACTACCACTGAAAGAATAAAATACATACTTAATAAAAAGTATATTTTTAAATACTGAAAGGAACATTCTCAGCATATAAGTGTACAATTGATTAAAGGCACAGAAGTATTTTATTGGAATTCTTTGAATTTGAGGTAATCTGAAGCCATGGAAATCCTGACAGTATTTACTAATTCATATCGATGACGCATTCACCACAAAAGTCGTTTGTGAGTTATATCTTGAAATTGGCAATAATCATATCAGGCATTCATTAAATATGAGTGTTGTTTAGTCATAGTGAGTATGACCACTAGTCCTTTTAGAAGCTCACTCGGCGCACGGCACACGGCTTGCATCATAAAATAACTAAGAAATCTATACGGCACAGAAAATCCTCAAAGAAGTATGTCACGACACACTACAATATCACATGTTCAAAGTATTTGCGCTTGCATGTTTAGCTGCATCTCGCATGCAAATGGTTGTCTCATCTCGGAGGATCGGCTCCGTCGGGAGGGATTCAATTACCTCCGTTTGATTCACTCTGCCTCTGTGCAGCTCTTTGAGACTTGTAAGGAACATTGTGCGTAAAAAATATATGATTTGCATCCCATTTCCTGAGGGATTTAGTTCCGTTTGAGGGTCGAGTTAATTAATGTTGAGATTGATTGGAATGTACTTTGAAACTGTAGAAGTAGAATGTGAAATACGTCACTAACATAATTTAGTAAAGTTAAGAATACGTAACGGCTTTAGTAGCCAGAAGCCTTCAAGTATTATTTAGCATTTTCACTGAAAAATTATCTAACTATGATATATAAGGGGGTAAAATAGGGGTTGAAAGTTTGTATGCAAAATCGTCGTTGTCCCGCGGCCAAAGCCTCGGGCAAAAGCTAGTAGTGAATATTACACACAACGTCACGCCTGTATTCCCTCGCAGGATTATACCATCATCATCATTTCAGCCGAAAGACGTCCACTGCTGGACATAGGCCTCCCCTAAGTGTCGCCACATTGACCGGTCCCGTGCGTCTCGCATCCAGCGGGTCCCCGCAACCTTCACCAGGTCATCGGTCCACCTAGTGGGAGGCCTTCCAACGCAACGTCTTCCGGTTCGCGGTCGCCACTCCAGAACTTTCCGGCCCCATCGGCCATCCGTTCTGCGAGCAATGTGCCCTGCCCACTGCCACTTAAGTTTGGCAATTCTTCGGGCTATGTCGGTAACCTTGGTTCTCATGCGGATTTCCTCATTTCTGATTCGATCACGCAAGGAAACTCCGAGCATAGCTCTCTCCATTGCCCTTTTGGTGACTTTGAGCTTTCTGGTGAGGCCCATAGTGAGCGACCACGTTTCGGTCCCGTATGTAATCAATGGCAACACACACTGGTCATAGACTTTCGTCTTGAGACACTGTGGTAAGTTAGACGAGAAGATATTACTCAGCTTCCCAAACGCTGCCCAGCCGAGTCGGATTCGACGATTGTAAACTCGATTGTATGGAGGATTATATACTCAAAGTTTATCCACAAGACGAGAGCCTTTGGTCTAATGAGGCATAATTACACATTACTTATTTTCTTACAATGTTATTTGACCTCGGTACTGCTACAACCGTCAGGTGTTGATATATTAACATCGGTATTTATTTGAGTGTGTAAGTCAATGTTAACAAGCTTAATTTCCTCTCGACGACAGCTTCTCACGAAGATCAGCCCAATATATGTGCATAATGTGTGTGTGTGTGTGTATACGGTAAATACGGTTTATATGTGTGAGTCGTTGCGGTATGCAAACCTGTCGTATAACTCCGAAGGACTTTAGAATCACTTGAAATTCTGAAAAGAAAATCGTCAAAGCTTTATATTGCCTCGCTCGATTTGTGGCTACGACTGCAGAGGGAGAACTGAGGGATAGCTCTATTGTGAAACATTCGCATTGTGGATTTTGTTGAATATTCAGAGCTGGAATTATAATAAGACACTATTCTACTACTTTTGCCTTCTGTTATATCATATTTTAATTCTATCTTTGAATATGGAATAATAAGTACTTAACCATTCCTCAATATTTGTTCTAAATTTTAGATTTTATTTTTTAACCCCGTGACCTTTATTAAAATCAATTATTGCATTCATTTTGTTCGGAGGCCGAGAACGAGTTACGGGCGCTTTAACAGGGCGCGTCTCGGTTTTCAAAACGAATTAGTGACAAATGAAAACTATAAATAAAAAGGTGTTCTTACAAATTACTGATATAAAACACACACTAGGAATAACTAGTATGTATAGAAAATTCGCCATCACCGTGAGGTGGTCTTATTCGACATTCGCTACCAGAAAAAAGTCTTTTGTTTTTGTCTTTGACACACAACTTCTGTGTCTCGCTGCAGCCTTTCCCCCGCTACTGTAGTGGCTCCATCAAAAAGGCTGGAGCGACGTATGAGTAAGAAATGTTTTATTCATTACGAGTACAGTCGGCGTCTAAACAGCGGCGAAAATATTTCAAATTAAATTTGGCATGCAAACAACAGTCCGCGCCGCTTACCTGCTGCACTGTATGATAATAGGAGATTAGTCATGATATTGTGGGCTCTTGCACTTATATCACACACTGTGTTCATATTTCAGTAAAGAGTTAAATTATTGGGCTGCGGATTGTTAGAAAGTGATACCGCGGCCTCGACACAAAGGGCTAAGAAGGAACATGGGTGGTTTTTAGTTAGTGACAGTCTGACACTTGATAATTTCCAAGGCTCCAAAAAAAAAAAAACTTAAATTATTGACACGGAGGTGTAGGTACCTATAATACAGCCACATTACGCCAGTTAAATGTATGCAAGCCTTTTTTTGGCGGGTGGTAAATCATCAAATAACCCTTCCCGCTCTTGGGCAGAGCGAAAGGGAGTGTCAGACTTCTACTAACTAAAAACCACCCATGTTCCTTCTTAGCCCTGTATGTCGAGGCCGCGGTATCTTTGTGAACAACCCGCAGCCCCGACGGGACGATGTATGTCAGCCTCATGCCTCATGGTCTATAGCCATCAACTGGTTACGATTCCGTCCTCTGGACGGCAATTGAGAAATTCCTGATCTGTGTATGTGTATCTGTGTCTTACTGTGTAAAAATCCAATAAGACTTAGCTCGACCTGAGAATGGAACCCATGACCAGCTATAGCTGGCAGCACTGGATCAATGAACCTAAAATAAAAAGAAACCTTGTCACTTTTTATCTATTTACAGATCGATAGATAGAGTATTAAGAAGGTATTCTTGCTAAAATATATTTGGTGATTTGTTTTAGACAATTGATTCATCAATTTAGATGCATCTCAAGAGGTTACCTATTTCCTTCAAAGCTTAAAGTTTCTGATGCTATTAATTTAATCGCGGTTTTCCAGTGCAAGTTGTAAGCTACCCGTAATTCCAGCCATTGTGGCCGATTTAAGATGCAAGCCAGCTGAACAAAATGGGCTACAATGACGCCTATACTGAAGCGAGAACATTCCTTCGTTATATCCAGACTTTTATAGTGTTAGCTTAATAGCGGAGTAAAAAAAAGAACTTATGATAATTCTCAAAGACTGCCGTATGCCTTATTTACGAGAATGTTTTAGTTTAAAATTTTTTGCGACCAAAACTTCAAGGCCTATAATTGGAAACGTCACACAAATATGCAGAATTCAAGCCAGTATACGCTGCGCCGGTATATCGCATACGCTGTCAATGTCGCGGGTGCTTCACTATACGTCACCAAACTTGGCTGTGCACGAATTTGCCTTTGCTATTCTGTCGACGATTTTATGGCGAACAAACTACATGTGTGTGCGTGTGTTTATGTATGTCATAAAAATTGTGTGTGGATATGTGCGTTGTGTGTGCGATATTATAATAGCTGTGCGCCTGTGTGTGTTTGTGACAAAAACAAGCGTGTGTCAGATAAAACATGGAGCAAACTTCATCAAAACGATATCGCTGCGAAAATATTTGGTTTTCCACACACAATATCTATTTATAGAGTCGGATTTCGTGTTTGCGTTAGAGTGTGGGGTTCTTATTGAGTGGAGGCGCGGAAGCGGGTATTCACGTTATTTGAAATATAATTGGGAATATTAACGAAGGGTTTACCGTGCTAGGTATAGTTTAACATAAACACTTCCTTTGCACGTATTAAGTAAGCAACCTTCGAATAGTGATGCTTTTATGCAGGCATAGGCAGGCCAAGTGAGAACACAACAAGTTAGTCTTGAGTGAGTTGTTAAAGGGTTAAGTGTCAACCTTAATAAAAATGGTTACATAATTGTGTATGGTTTTGTTTATTACTATTTCCCTCAGTAAAAAAATAAAACCAACCAAAAAAACAAACATGAAAAATAACTTTAAAAACTAAAACCCGACTACTACTCAAAACGCAGACTAATAATACCGTGGTCTTAAAAGTATTCAGCAAGGAAAATTGTCTAGCAAGTAGATAATTTGATAATTATACTTGTGATGTACTCGCCAAGACCTTTCACTTGATACCAATCATGTTATGATTATCTCAATTTAATTTTTTTCGAGCTTAGAATTTGACATTTAAATTCCCCTTAGAAAAAATTGTTATTTATATATCCTACGTCACTCGGGCTATTCTTACGAATCTATTGACACCTCATTTATTGAAATACGTACAGTAGTCTAGGCGCTACGGTTGACCATACAAACATACATACAAACATAAATACATAGACTGACAAAATCATTAACCTTCCTTTTGGCTTCGCAGTAGTAGGATAAAAATGAATGAAATAGGACCAGAGTAATTGTTACGAAAATAACAGAATTATACAATATGTTTCTGGGTATCAGTGGGTAGAGTAAGTTCTGAATTTTCACATGAGATACCTTTTTACCCGACTACGGCGAAGCCAAAAGGAAGGGTAATGATTTTGGCACTCTATGTATGTATGTTTGTATGTTCCAGCGTAGCGCCTAGACTACTGAACGTATTTTAATAAATGAGGTGTCAATAGATTCGTAAGAATAGAGCCCGGGTGACATAAGCTATATACATTTTAACAATTCTTTTTATGACGAAAAACTAAGTTTAAAAAACTAAAACCCGACTACGAATAAAATTCAAGACTAACAAAACCGCGGTCTTAAAAGTAGGAAACAAGAAAAATTGTCTAGGAAGTAGATAATTTGTATATTTCAATTTAACGTATTATAAGTAAAATAATTATAGAGCCGCCGTAGTCGCATGCCACTGATACCTGATGCTCCTTCATGGCGTTCTCATTGATACATAAGTCAGATGCTAGTTGCAATTAGCAAGGTGGCATGCGACTACGACTGACCTCTATAATAATTTAACTTATAAAACGTTAAATTAAAATACAAATTATCTACTTCCTAGACGATTTTTCTTGTTTTCTTCTTTTAAGACCGCGGTTTTGTTAGTCTGTGATTTTATTCGTAGTTGGGTTTTAGTTTTTTAAACTTAGTTTTTTTGTTATACGTTGATAAAGATGTATGTGAGTCGTTGTACTTGAAAAGTGCAAAAGTGTGTCATCATCACATCGCCAACTTTGTTGGCGTCGGATTTCTGTCTCACCGGACGCAATTTAATAACTTCCAGACTATGTTCATGGAGCGACTGTTTAACTGATCTTCACAACCCATACACTGCGTAGCAAGAAACGCCTTACCCGATAAATGTGTGTTAACAGTTGAACTTGTAATACAGTAATATCACTATCTGACTACATATTATATAACAAAGTCCTGCACCGCGTCTGTCTATCTGTCCCCGATAAACTCAAAAACGACTGCACCGATTTTTATGCGGTTTTCCCCAATGATAGAGTGGTTCTCGAAGAAGGTTTTGGTATAATTTGTCACATCATTTGGGATCGAGCAGCAAGTAATATTATAAAACTTACCACTCCGCTTCGCTCACCCCCAAGCCCGCAGCCCCGCAGCATAGGGTTGACAATCGTCAAAATTCCGCCAACAACGATCAGCCGGAACGTTTTCTCTTACAACAGGACATGAATCATTTATAAATGCAAATGCCCATTGTTCCCAACTACCGCGATTATTCACGTCCGGTTATCTTTGACGTATTGAACCGGGTTTGTCGCAACCCTGATTTATTTATACAACACACTTTTATTGATGTGTACAGTACACATTTTCACAGCTTTATTAACGATTATTATATTTATGTGTGTGCACGTTTATTTGCTACAAATATTGATGAGATTGGAAATGGTCTGTTCATAAATAGGTTTTTCATATGGATTTTTTAAAGTTTTTTTGTGTTCTTTATTGGTGGTTAATGGTGACGAATGTTTGGAATAGTCTTTGTTATGTGTTTAGTGCCACCATTTTCATTGTCAATTAAAATGCTAACACAATTGGTAATGTTATACTATATAACTTAAACTGTAACGTGAATGGTGTCAATGTAAGGCAACTAGTAGAGTAATTTCAATTTACCATAACCAAGTTTTACAATTTATTCAAATTAATAATTAGCATGTAGTTATATTTTTTGACCACCGAGTGAACACATTGGCTGTCAATGTGTAAATATGATAAGCATTAACAAACATAGTTTAACAAATATTGGTTCGTGACTGATTTATCTACGTTTATTGTAAATCAGAAATTATCTGGTTAATGGTAATAGTGTGGCCATTTGGTACGTGACATTATGATTCCGGAACTGATATTTTATAATTATTTACAAATAATTTTACCATACGAATTCAACGTCACAGTTGTACACATTTGCCTTAGATTGAAACAACTAGGAGTCGTGAGAAGAGCCGTGTGCCCTGCATTGTGATGATAAAACTAACAGTACGAGTTTTAAAACAGCAATTATATTGAATTATCTCTAGTTCAAAAGTATCCTAGACCACAAACTCAATAACTCGTTATGTATAATTTCCCGAAAACCTTACAAACAATTATAGAATAATAGAACGTTAGTGGAAAGTTTTTACTCAGACATTTTGACGGTAATTAAATTCCAAAAATAAATGTTGTGCGAGAGTAATTTTGACAATTCATTCTTCAGGGAGTACCGTAAGGATTCACTCGACGTATATTAAAAAACTTCGCGACACAACCTACCAACTCTTATAATTGAACTCAATAAGCTTCTGTACTTAATTCACTTTTATTACCACTACAAACTTTGTGCGAAATACTTTTTGTACTAAAATGGCTCATGAATTTATTTTAGAATGGCCCAGTGGGGGATAAAACATATCGTAGATATTGCTCATCATTCCCCGAAATGAAGAAGTTGCAGATCAAGGGGACACGCTATTGTTATTGTTGCTCTTGAACGTGTCACGTAGATAGGGGAATGTGGGGGGAAATCGGACAGAGGGCGAAACCAAATAGTTGCTATTTCATTACTCGGCGTACAGCTGTGTCGAAAATTCAAACTCAAAGCATTTATTTCAATTAAGCCTTTACAGGCACTCTCGAATGTCAGAAGAACAATTCATAAAACAAAAACTACGAGTGCAATACGTCAATCCGTGGGCCACCACGCCGAACCACACGCCGCCGAATGCCCGCAACAACGAACACTGCGAGCACGAAAGCACGCAGCGACGCACACCGCAACAACGAATGCACGAGACTCTGTCGCTCTAGCTAGCGGTGAAATACGTGCATATACTAATATTCAGTGCAGTTACAAATGACAGTGACAGTAACATCTCAGCGCGTGCGTCTATAAACGAAAATTGTTAACAAAGGTAAGATAAATAACGTTAGATATGTGCTATCCTACACAGTTGTATTTTTATGAAGTAATACATATTAAACCTTTTAAAACGGTATTTGTTGTTGCTATGAGTATACATAATTTTTGTTAGTATTACAATAATTTCAAACATGGCACCTGTGGGGTACAAGCGGCTACCCGGTTTCAAGGTATTGCGGGCAATTGTTTTATTCCTCTGTTTAATCACTATTTTTTAACTTTTTACAGAGTGCCAGCGTCAACATACCGCAAACATAATTATGTGAGAAAGTCAAATAAAGAAAAAAAAACATACTATTCGGAGTGTTGGTTTTGTGGTGAAAAGTGCAGTCAAACTAAGCACACTACCACGGATAAGTTGCTTGTCTTAATTGGGCTCACGAAGGTTGCAACAGTTGTTCTGAGCAAGAATTATTGATTCTTGTGTGCAAAAACTGCGAATAATTTTATTATTTCGTATTATTTTTAGCAGCTGTATTCACCCCTTGAATAAAAAATGCCTTTCCGGTTTGACCCATAGGTATGGAGAGAATTTGGATTATCATTTTTAATAAAAATATATACATTTTGTAGTTACTAAGATAGATCTTTATTTTTTTTTGTCAATGTTATACCTAAGATATACTTAAACATTTATGACATTGATTACCTCAATAAATAATACAGTGATTTATTTATTGTGTATTTTTCGTAACTATCCGGTGTCTGGGGAGACACCGGATAGTGTGGATAGTAACTTAACTGTAGGGGAAGGTGGGGACCTTCCCCTACAGTTAAGTTATAAAGTGACTCCTAAGTGCGTCACAATAAGACTACTTTAACAACAACATCACTTGACAAAGGTATATCTTCAAAAATAAAAACGACAAAATGTTGGTAAATACTTGTCTAATAGTTTAGTATTAAGAAAACAATAAACTTTCAAAGCAACAGTTACCAATAAGCTGATACACTAGCAACCAACAAAAACTCAATAAATAAACCTTAGTTCTCCGAACTTCAGATCCACAAAACCATTCATGAAACCTCTTTATGGAACATTGCGCATTGAGTCAGTCGGCAAGTCGGCGGAACAATAGTCCGCCTCACAATGCAAAATATCGTAACTAATTAGCGGCAACTTGTAACACCGACTTGTAACGCGTAAGTTAAAGAGCTCACTACGCCCGGAACGCTCGCTACGCCAGCGGTACGCCCACTACGCCACTGGTACGCCGGGCGCGAGAAACTTTTCAAGACAGACAATGCCTAATTTAAAGTGGTATGAACTCAGATAATAACGTTAAGTATAGCTGATACTTGGGGTAGGGATGGCGGATGTTTGGCGGATATTGACTCGCTAGTGTTTTCGTGTACGGGTTTTTGGATTAAACTAATGTCCTCAATTCACCTGGGAGATATAGTTTCACCTAGATGAATTGAGGATACTAAATCAATGTTAAAACATTTAGTGTGAACATAGGTGTTCACCTGGGTTATAGGACCCACTATTTTTACACTAGTTGATTGATATAGTCAGTCGATCTAGCCAACTGCTACGTGAATTTGTATTATTTTAAATAGGCAAAGACAAGTAGGAAGGAGAGAAAAAAGAGGAGAATAGAAGTAGGTAGGAGGACAACCAACTAAAAAAAAAAAACTCGGTCATGTGACCCAGGTGAACACAGGACACTAAATGTTTTAACATTGGTTTAGTATACTCAATTCACCTGGGAGATATTAGTTTCACCCAGGTGAATTTAGGATACTACTTTAGTATCTAATGTTCACCTGATTAATTCACCCAGGTGAACAATAGACACTAAACCTGTTTGCCCTGTAGTGTAGTACTGAATAGGACTGTACAAATACTGATTTCCTTCTTAGTCACCGTGTCGAACCTCATTTAACTGAAACCTAAATCTTATCCAATAATCCTCATTTGACTAAAACGCTGTCACATATGCAGTGTTCGGACATGTTGCTCAAACTGAAAGTAAACAAAGAGCAGGGTAAGTGTGAAACCGTCGTATGTGATCAGGCTTCACAGTCACACTTTGCTTCATCGAAAAGCATCCAATGTACCAAGTTGTAGTTTCTGACGTAACAATTATTAGAATGATTTCTGCATGCCGCAAGAGTTTATTAAATAATTTATGTGATGTTATCTCCTAACATTAAATAAATGTATTTAATGAACTCTATATTAACTACCGAAATAAAAATCGATGGTTCTTGGTAGTGAAAACAAAAGTGTAATAAGTCAATCAGAAATACATAAACAATAAGTATCAAAAAATAGACCAAAGGTATAAAAAAAGGCTTCAAAACATAAAGCCTGGGGCAGACTTGCACACTCTCAGTCAGAATATATAACTATCTATTTGCAAAAAATAATATTATCCGCTTTGAATATGTATTCGCCAAAAACCCGAGTGGCAAAGGCACATCACTATAACAAACCGTGCGCGTTGTGGTAAGCTCATAGGAAGTTATGTATGTGCGCTTAACGCGCTTAACAACTTGTTGTGATCATTTTGATCCACCGGGAGCAACCTTCACGACTGTGAGTTACCTAACATTACGCTATATGTACATTTTGCTATATGCAGAAGCTATGGTGTATCATAACGGTCTTCACGAGATCGTCTGATAGGTGCAACTGTACAACTTACAATTTAAGTCATTTTAAATATTTATAAGTAGTACAAAAGGTAGCCACATTTTGTACTACTTAAATATTTAATTATAGATAAGGGACTCAAAAAAGTATGTAACGAAATACAAGAACCAAGTCTGTAAAATAGTTTATAAGGCTAACCGTGCGAGTAACCTGAAATATAACCCTTTTACTGAACAAATTGACTCCATAACGTTGGGACAACACGTATTGATGTATAAGAAGCATGTTTACCCGCAATTCACTAAAACACCGTGCACTCAGGTACAGTGCGGATCCAAAATAAAATGTTGATTTATGACGATTCGCTCACTACCCTCCAACGCTATAAAAAGAGATGCTAGGGCTGCCCCACCATATTGGCGGACATTGGGACATGCTCTCACGCGGTTGTCAACCCTAATAAATATAGGCTCAATAAAGAGCGAAACGTTTCCTACAATAATTTTATTGGCCAGCTGTTATGTATCGGCTTACGATATTGTTGTATGTCAAACGTTAATGCTCAATAATTTTACAGGAGTGCTTGCTTATTCATAGGGCGCGACCTCATCATCTGCGTGCCCTTCAAAGACAAGTTGTCAGACTTTAAAGCTTCTCGCCGGGGCTGCGGGTTGTTCGAAAGACCACAAGGGCTAAGAAGGAACATGGGTGGTTTTTAGTCAGTAGAAGTCTGACACTGCCTTTTGCTCTGCCCAAGAGCGTAAGGGGTTGTGTGATGATTTCCCAACCCCCCGTCTCCCCAAAAACAAAGACTTTAAAGCTTCAAACGACAGCCGAGTCCTGAATGATGGTTATTACAGGCTGATGATATTATAATACTTATACGTATTCCTCAGTGTGCACGCATCGGCAGCAATCAAGCGCAATCAATTGCGCGGTCCCAGGCGACACCACGTGTGTTTTATAAAGGGCCATTAAAATGTCTGCCGCCCCCTGATAATAGTTCACTGCAAACACATCACAATTCGTCGCACTATGTTCATTTGATTGACTTGTTTTAGTTATGTAGGATTTAATTAAGCTTGATTGCTCAATAAGGTTCAACAATGATATAAACATTTGTATCCAAACGAATTTCGTGAAGTAATGTTATAAAGGAGGGACTTGGCTGTAATCCTCCATGTGGAAAATCCAAAATGTCTTCGAATTTTTGGCTATCTCCGGTTTTGTCAATAATGTCTTAAATAATCAACAAAGATTCTCGTTGACAAACAGCACTTATCTTCCACACCCTAAAATCAACAACTCCTCACCTGGTGTTGCCCTCTTCACACAGACCTCACCCTCTTCTCTTGAAGCTAATCAGTTGACAGATTCAATTTAACGCGTAATGAGGCATAGGTGCCTAAGTTAACAGCCTGTTTGCTTCTTGGCGGGTCGAGGTTCGCACCCGCCGGGAAATTAATACCTGCGCTCAACAAACTTTGTGTACTACACATAGATAATGTGTGACTCCGGGGAGTGCGGATATGGAATTTCTTTAGTTCAGATGTATTAGCTTAAATTATTTTTTGTTAGTTTTCAAATATTTGTAATATTTTAGAGTTTTCAAATCTAAATACCTATATAAAATAATAACACTTCTCACTTTCGTTATTTTAATTTTCGCCCATACTTGACTGACTCCGCATTTATATAAAAAAAAACCAATACTATAAAGCAAAATAAGATAAGAAAACCTTTACTTATTTTTAATTTCAGTACACAATTAGCCTAACTCTTCAGTCACCGCGGTGTCTCACAGCCGCCGGGCGCGTGCCGGTATTGTTTGTTTGTATTAAGCCTAATTGTTGTTATTTTATATCCGGCGAACATTACGCGTCGGTTTATTAGGCCGCTCGATGCGTTGTGAAGCCCCGTGCGAGGGCTGCTACCCAACTCGCGGGTATGCTGATTCAGAATGTAGAGTACATAATTATACCGTCTTAAATGATAAGAATAGTTGGTAGCTGAGTTGAACACAAGACAATGTTTGTTATTTATGTTCTTTCTCCAAGATTAGTTTATTGATATGTTTTGTCTTTTTTGAATTATAATATATACTATTTTATACTTGCCTTACTATTGGATCGAGTCTGGTTCTTCTAACCAACCTAACAGACAGATGTGTTGCTGTGGAGTTTGTTCCGTCACTTCTTCTTTCCAGCAAAAACACTAGGAAGTGTCGAAGGGTGGGCGTTTTGGGGGACTGTCTCTTGTAAATAAGTAAAGTAAATAAAGCAAATTTTGACGTTCGAAAAGTGCTGATTCAGCCTAGTTTGAATAAATGAGTTTTGATTTTGATTTTGGTTTTGTGGTCCTCTCTTACATCTGTTAGTTTCTGTGATCTTGATCAGTATTTACTTAGCCATAAAACATGCATATTTTTTCTATTTCTTATATTGTGGAGGTAGTGTTTGAATTCGAGTGTTGCGCTACACTGTTTAAGGTACTGGCTAAAAGAAACGGTTACAGCCCATCCAGTGATAAATTAAACGCAACTTGTAATTATAATGCGAATCAAGTTACTTTATTTTCCAGGACTGTGCAATTTTTACTTTTTTATTCTGAATACTGGACGTTTCAGAATTCCCCCTTCAATTTTGGATACAGCTAGAATTCTGGAACTGAACTATACGGGTCGCTATTTCAATGACTATCATCATCATTATCATTTCATCCAAAAGGCGTCCACTGCTGGACACAGGCCTCAATATCCATTGCCAATTCACAATTTAAATGTGCATTCGACACAAATATTGTAAAGACTAGTTTAAACCGCGACAGGTTTGTAGTTTGAGTGTAGAGTTTGGACCTTAACTAATTCCACTATTACAGTCTAGACAAAGGGTGGCAGTCTTCACTTCATTCTTACAGTAAAGTCGGTCTTCCACTGCTAAGTAAGACATGCTCGGATTGGCTGGCATCGTGCGGGTTTCGTTTAAAATAAAATGATGTGCGATCTATGTGATTGCTATAATAGTATTATGACTTTTCAATCGCAAACGGCAATAGAATCTACACACAACAAAATTGACGCTTGCCTGCTAGCGGTATTTTCAATTCGGAGTAGAACTAGTACCAAGCGGGGTTCATTTGTTTATTATCTCTGCATCCATGCGTAGCTTAGCCTGCTGTGGAATGGCGCCCTAATGTTAAGGTATAAAGTACAATTGCAGCTGGACAGAGACCTCCTCATTAATAGTAATTGCGCAGACAGTGCCGTGCTTCGCTCGTCGGCTCGTCGGCTTAGCATACATTAGTGAGGATACTCGCTTATTACGTCACTGTTACAGCGTCTTTAACACTGGGGTATAAATGTACCTTAAAGAAGACGGTTTATTAATGGAGACCGCTTTTGCGAATAGTAGACTGCTCCGTGGATAGTTCAACCTTCAAATTGAGTATACAAGTGGAAGTGGTACATATTCATTAACACTAAGTACTAAGGTACTATAAAATGTTAGAAGATAATGTAACATCACCGTCTGTAATCGCCGTAGGGTTAAGCAGAAGTGTAGTAATACACCCACATTTAGCCAGTTATAATTAAGTTCTACGATGTTGCCCCTATGAGCAAGCCTATTGACATCAAATTGAAACCAATTCAGATTTACTACATCCACTTATCAACCTAAGGAAGTACGGCTTAATATCAGTCCGAGCGGCTGTAGTTATTTACCCACAAGCTCCAGAGTGTTAAGGAGTCTTTGGTCAACTGGACCCGCGGCCTGTCGATCAATTTAAAATGTGATATGGTTGAAAGATCCCACGGGTCCAGTTCGAGTGGGTCCAGTTGACCAAAGACTTAAAGTATTAGAATTTGTTTGTAAATAAGTGTGTTGACTGCGTTAAACTGTAAGGGTGGGGATGTGTCGGTAACAGCGTGCACTTCACCTGCGTCACTTACGATCAGCGCCGATTAGCTTCATATTGTTTTTATTTTTGTAAGACTCAAGGTACACGCGGACAGCGCTTTACGCGTTGGTTACTTATCTCTTCATCCTATCTCTTTTCAGTTGTATTACCATCCCATCAGATCTTGAGAGTTAGTGAAAATAGAGTGTCTGCGCATATACTTGTGCACTGTAATACAATCTCCATTGCTGACCGATAATACACTGAGATTGAAAAAAATTACCGAGAGGAATCCGTCTCTGAAGCCTTCGAGAATCGAGAATGAAAACACGAGCGCTATGGCGCTTAGCTTTGTTTCTTTCTGATTTATGTTTACAAGCTGTCTCCCTGATAAGCAAGGTGGAATTGTAGTGTTTATTTCGATAAACTAAGAGTTTATATATTTGTAGCAACACAATCAAATGATTGTGTCTTTCCTTGCCTAGAGATGTAACAACGTTATCATGTATGGTGGGTAGTTCCCAATGTAATTAGTGTAGTGCTAGTCGTGTGATACGCGCGCGTAGCCCGCTCCCGCTCGTCGCTCGCTCTTCCTGCTGGCGCAGCCGAATACCGCGTCGGGCGGCTGAAGTGGGTCTCAAATTGACGTCCATCTCTCTATTAGGCGCGATGCTTCACTTTTCATATTTCACAAACGTCCTTTTATATTTGTGTTAATATTTATACGTAAAGTGTAATTCGTTTATATTTCATCTTTAGAGCGTTTCTGTTTTAGTTATGTTGTACCGCAGGGTGTGATCATTTGTTAAAGACGGTGATGATATTATTTGACAAGCGACTATTTGGTTTTATGTTTTTAACTACATTAAATGATTGACCTGTATAATAAGTGAAAAATAATGTCTCCATGTGTAAACATACCTACTTAGTATGTTTTAGATGATTTACTAAATAAATAGCCCGAAAATAATAATTGAGAAATAGTAAATAATTGTGATTATCTTTTTTACTGTGAGGTATGCGGGTAGTATTACTAATCAAACAATAATATCTATGTTGGCATCTACATAGCTATTGTCCTCCTATGTTCACTTTACTAATAATGCCCTACATTCCAATATATACACATAGTAAAATATGTAACTATGTCATAACACAAACAATATAGCCTCTCATGAAACACAGTCAATATTCACATCGAATATAAAATAACCCTTAAAGCACTATTACAATAGAACTTCATTCGCATTTTACAGTGCCTAACAAATATTGACGCCACCCTATAATTATATAGAACAGACGACCCGTTGTTTCCTTTCATAACCGCTGAAATACTACGCCGACGTAACATAATTCTGTGATCATTTCAATACGATTTTAACACATTGCTGGACTAAGACGTGAGCGGAAAAAGTGATTGCGTAGACAGCGCGAATTGTATGTGGTTCAATTAATATAGTCGCTCTCGTTATGCTGTTAGCAGTGTCACAGTACAGGAGTACCGATTGAGACGTACAAATGTTTGGAGTGGGATTACTTTTGAATTGGAACGTGCCTACGAAGACAGCCGCGGATCGAGTTATTTGAGTTTCAATTATCAGCGGACTCAAAGCAAATACTAACCGGATTGAGTTACGATATGGATATTAGCGGGCACTGATCTCTTTCTGTTCTACGACAAATATTAACGGCGAATTAATTCGGGTTATCGGAGGAACGTCATCTGCTCTCCTCAGTCACTCGGTTGGGAGTCGACAGCATGCGGTATAAATCAGTCTAGGTGACGTCCAATGACGCGAGCGATGCAGGGAGAATATATTGTGCACCTTTTGTTTACCAGCGAGTGACCGTGCAGCAAAGTTATTTGATACAATGTCAATTTTGTTTAGGTTTCTAGAATAGTGGTGTAGCTACTGTAATTCTGGATCTGGTATAACTAAAAGTAGACAATTTAAACAATGAGGATAACGGAGTACCGGGACCATTTAGGTCCTTAGAAATTGTGGCATCAGCAGTACTAACGCCACCATTTCAAGCAAGTCTATCTGCACACCGTTTTATTGCTATAGTTAATTAAAATAACTCTAAGTCCTGTTTTTAAACAATAAAAATTATACTCACAAGATTTACTTGTTCACATTTTCTAGTTCTCTCTTTAAAATTTTTATTGTGACTTCACAGCGTCTCGCCCTTTCTATACTAGGAAAACGGCGACGTCGTTGCGAAGTCATTACACATATCTTTTTATAAATTACAGATAACTTTGATTGGAGTAACAAACTATGATTTGCTAATTAATTTTACTATTTTTATCACTCGATTTTAACATTGCAGTAATTCTATATCGTCTAAAACAATTCCCTATACATTTTAAAAGCGTACAATTATTTCCGCTTGTTACGTAGTTCAATCGACTATTTATTAAACAATAATGAAACAGAAATTATTGGAAAACTAGCGCATATCGCTTATTAATTAATAAATGAGTTTTTGCAATAGATAGACCTTAAACTTTAAACCTTAGTTTTAATAAACCTTCAGATAAGGTTTAGTAAATAAGGTTTAAAGTAACCACAAATTATAACAAGACTTTTTGTATTGAAAAGTAAGAAACTTAGTACAATAATCAAATCAAACTAATTTAAACCTATCCAGTTACATTTTACTGTTAAATTTAAGCTAAATGTTAATATTTATAAGTTTACATTAGTCTTGCGCCGACATATATATATATATATATATATATATAGTACACACACACGACATATATATATAGTATCGTAAATAAATTAATGAACAAGGTTATATAGGTAACTAAGTTGGAATGTCTACGAGTTGTGTTAACCCTGCGGCTGCTACTAGAGTTGCAATAAATAAGTCCGTCTGGTGGTGTGCTCGCAGCGGAACGATAGCGCGCGACTCCTTAAGGCGCGCGTGTCACATGCGATATGTCTGAACTATTCTGTCAGTATACGACATACTACTGCTGTCGCGCGCCTGCACTTGCATCCATACAGAATTGCTTCCTACAGTTTTGGCTGTCTTGACCGGAACTAAAGTTGTTAGCAAGTTTAATGGAGACTGTTGGTTTATCATTTATTTTGTCAGTATCTGGAAAATACAGTGCACTTTTCTTCAGTTACAGTTATACAAATAATATACAGGGTGGAATTTTGTAAAGCCACCTGGAGGGAAAGTACTCTTAATACTGCAGATAGAAAATTTTACTCAAAGGAAACATTCCTTTATTTTTGAATAGAAAGCAAACTGCATTCAAAGATTTTCGAAAATTCTCTTCTTCCACACCCGGGAATCGAACCGATTTATAATATTCACCGCCATGACTGGCCTGTTGGTCTAGTGGTTAGTGACCCTAACTGCTATGCCGGAGGTCGTGGGTTCGATTCCCACCCAGGACAAATGTTTGTGTGATGAGCACGATCATTTGTTCTGTGTCTGGGTGTAATTTATCTATAATATGTATGTATTTAGAAATATATAAGTATGTTTATCAGTTGTCTAGTACCCAAAACACAAGCTCTGCTTAGCTTGGGACTAGATGGCGTTGTGTGATAGTTGTGGAATATTATTATTATTATTATTATTATTATGGGATCTGGAAGCGATAGTACTAGAATGGCGCGCGGAGGCGCTACACCGGGGGTCACTCTGCTGATGCGGCAAATTGCTGCGCAGCGAAAAGACGACGATTAACGCCGTCGCCTCCTGCTGCGAAGCAGTGATGCTAGCGATGGAGGTGGCGAAACGTGAGAGGGAGAGAACCTCTCACCCCAGGCACGACGCCAGGCACGACGGCGCGTTCGTGTTCCACGCGCGCCTCAAAGAGATGGCGGCAACATGGAATGGGCCCGCAGGCCCGATGCCCGTCGGGGCTGCGGGTTGATCGAAAAAGATATCGCAGCTTCAGCACGAGGGCTAAGAAGGAACATGGCTGGTGTATAGTCATTGGAAGTCTGACTCTCCCTTCCGCTCTGCCCAAGAGCGGGAGGGGTTAGTTGATGATTTCACACCCACATAAAAAAAAGTGAGTATACATTTTGTTGCAGTTTTTACTACAGAGGTTCCTCCGTAATAAAAATGATTACCAACTGATGCAAAAAGTACATCCCAATATTTTTTGTGTAATAATATCGAGTAGTGTGATCATCCCTTATTCCCGCTAGAGATGGCCATTTTTATCGCGTCGTCGTTAAAAGCCTTCGTCTTCAAGTGACGGCCGGCGCCGGTTTTTTGCCGACGCTCCTTCAGCTGCTCGATTTAGAACTACTCTCAATTGATTGAATAGATTGTGTCGAAGCGTTTAGCTCAATTTAAAAGAATTGATTTTTTTCCAGATTTATGTGTTTTTCAAACAGATTTCTATAGCTTAGTTTTTATAATAATGGATTGCAGTGAGGCAGCTTAGCAGCATAGAGATTTGAATCAAAATTATGTTTTCAATTGAATCCCATCTCTCGCCAGCCGCAACTATCGACGTTCATACAATGCTTGTCTAATAAATTATTCAGTTCCGAATATAAAACCACGCGCTCTAAAACGTTGGATAAACACCGGTTCAGTTATGTGCCTCCCATTTGTTCGGCGAACGGCTTTAAAACAACCGTCGACATCACTTCATTATTGTAAGGTTAATTAAACACTCGTCGGATTTCTCTTTACGTTCCTTATTTGTACCCAAAGTGGCGGGAACAGTGGAAACGCGTCGAGTGTACAAACGGGAAATGTGTAGAATTTGCAAAGTATGGAACATGTTTCACGTGGTCCGACCACAATCTCTGGCTAGTTGCGATTGCGACGCTATTGGCGTCAAGCCACGTGTGTCAATTGTTTCTTTTTATTTTAGTAATTTCTATTGCATGTTGCAGTTATTTCTTTCATTGGTTTTTTTCGTAACCACTGTCGCAAAATGTGTGTCACATGAGGGTGTGGCTCGTGTGTTAAATTTTTGAATATTTTCTTGGCGAAGAAGAGTGAAACTTAGTAAATCTTGCTAATATTATAAACGCGAAAGTTTGTAAGTATGAATGGATGGATAGATGTTTGTTACTCTTTCACGCAAAAACGACTACACCGATTTAGATGAAATGTGGTACACAGATAGTTTATAACCCGGATTAACACTTAGGATAGTTTTTTATCTCGATTTTATCTTCCCGTGGGATAATTTTCAAGTTGTAGCGAGCGAAGCCGCTGGCAGCACCTAGTTGTTAATAAATTTAATTTATTCATGAATTGATTGAACTACATTGGTGAAATGGTTTTCAAGTAAACATTTATTAACTAAAGTATAATTAAGGAAATAATAAAATTGATAGAAAGTTTTTTCAGAATATTTTCTTGTCTCTTAAGTCACAGCACACTCAGCAGAGCACATGTCACGTTGAATACTACACCACAAACGAGGGTAGATCAGCAGTGTGTGGGAGGAAAATTCTCCACATACGAACAGCGCAATCAGAATCAGGTCTCATGTGTCATGCTAATTCTACATCGCGCTATGGAGCTATAGGAGAAACCCACCAAAAAAGTTCGAGTAGTAACCATTGGGAGTAGCCAGACACATCATCCATCTGGTCGGAGTATCCTCCCCTTTTGATTAAGGATTTTAAACTTTCCACCTGTGCCCTTATACAAACCATTGCCTTTATAGAATTTGTAAAAACTAGCTTCTACACGAGTTACTCCATAAAATATCCACATGGCAGGTAGTGCAGTGAAATGTTCTTGTAGCGAAATGTGCTGATCATTTCCTACGTGAGGTAGCCAGAGCCACAAGATCGATTGTGACGTATATCGAATAGCCTCCGTAGTTGTTGGTAGACTATTCGGTAGAATTACTTGTGTAGGTAGGATGACGCTCTCCGCTGTTTTCATGTCGAAACGTAACGTACATAGGCATACGTATTTAATTGTTACACGGCACAATCATGTGTAAGGTAAACACGCTCACAGCAGAGCACAAGCAACACGACATCAGATGGGATCAAGAAAGGTATTGGAGGCCACATTTACGGAGTCAGATGACCGCATAATTTTGAGACACATCGTATGTAATTAGCAGATGGAATGACAAAGAAGATATTTTCTCATGGATTGCGGTTCTTGCGCCCATTCATGATATGCCAAAACCAAGGTGGGTGATAAAAGAACACAAATGATCTTAACGAATCATTGTATCGTTGTATCTACAGGTAAATATAATTATATCAACTCTACAACTTCAATGAAGAACCCTTATATACTAGATGCTCGTTTGAGTTTAGTTAATGGAAACACTGCAATTAGTTGCGGCTAAGTCTCGATCGACGCTCGACAGGCGCAGATGTCCGCTCAGTCTATATTCTACACTTAGCGCTGTTCGACGGCACAACTTTGTTGTAAGCTTAATGTACTTGTAGCTGGGCCGGCTTTGATAAACCTAGCCATTGGAAGATTGAAGAGTAATGTTTCGTGTAATCAAATATTTGTCAGCTGTATCAAAGAATCTACTAAGACATTCACTAAATTATAGATAGTTTGTGGTTCTTATCGTGTGGGCAGTAAGGTCTAACGCCCCACACACCCTAGTGCCAGAGTTTCTAAACCGCCTCAGGGCCTCTGGTGCCTCTGACGTGGTTTGACGACCGCCATTTGGCAGCCGGGACCACCGGCTTATACGTGCCTTCTAAAGCACGGGAATCATCTTTTTATCAGACAATCAGGTGATTCAAGCCTGCATTTCCTAGCCAAACTGGAAACAACTTTTACAACGAGATATTTTATACTAAGCAATGATTCTATTACTATAGTTTTTTATTTTCTATCGTCTAGTGGGACATCGTGAGTGAAACGTATTAACAAAGTCGCTTTTTTCCGTTGGCCGAGTGTTTAATTCCTAGTATAAGCAAAACGTGTTGGGTGTTTCCATCAGGAATTTCTCGGAAGCAGCTCTGAGTTTGGTACGAGTGTTGAAATTTGCTGAACTTTATAGGAAAATGTAAACCTAATACACTCGTGTTTTGTAATGTTATTACCTAAAGTAAATACCGCTTAAACTGTAATTATACAAGCTATACTTTCTTAACAACTTCGTAAGCCTCGTACGATACGTTGCATGGGTACATGAAATCTTGCGTCTTGCCTTCAGCCCTGACAGTACGCGTCATGTAGCCAACTCGCCGCGGGCCCCTACAATATGTCGGCAAGAACATGCAGGGTGTATTGTAACCATTCCCACGAGAATTGACTTTGGTAGTCTGTGTAAGACACTGTTTTATTCGGAAACTTTGCGTGAATGAAGCCATTGCTTAAAAAAGCAGTATTGGAATATGTTTTAAAAGTACGATAAGATTGACTTTTAACAGGTATTCATTTTAATAATAATATCAGGTAGATACTTAATTGAGTAACTATATCTTCTGTAGTCTATTGTCTAATTAGAAGATCCGATAACGTAACTTGTTACTGCGAGCGCGGCGTCTACGTAGTTCTATTGTGGCCTTGCCGTAGTCGTAATAAACGAAATAAAAATCTTGGATGTTTAATCTAACCTGCTTAGTATAAGTTGTAAACTTTTTTGTTCTTACGTCGTTATTTTATTGTGACGCAATATCTTTGGAATATTTAAAGTCCACAGTCCTTGGTGCCATAAAGTCAAAGTAATACATTCTTTACGTCAAGGGCACACCCACGACTCTACAAAATACTTTAGTCCTCTGCAACTAGATTGACAATACCTGATCATACGATATACTTTCCATTTTACTCAAAAGAAAAGCTAAGACGAAAAATACACTTTTTTCCAAGAATATGTTATGTATTCGGTATAACAGCGTTGTTGGGTATTAGAAATATCTGTGGTAAGGATTTTTATAACTTAATTTCAGTTGGGGCTTACCTTAGACCTACATTATTCAATACTTCAGTAGATAAAAGGTATTCTTTCAGTTGAAACAGGTAGATACCCCTTATCGGGAGTCGCTACTGAGAAATGTTGGTTCAGGGATTTGAGAACTACGTAATGTGCAGTTTTGACCCCCCTCGCCCCCGCGCCCGCGTGTCCTAAACATGGATTTGTACTTATCTGTTGTTTTATTGCTAGAGGACTTGTTTATTTTTCGTGGACAAATAATACATGTACGTATGAATGTGTAAGTTTACTGACCATTTATTTTTCTACAAGAGCACAGCAATTTTGTTGACAAACATTTCTACTCGGCAATTGATCATTTGCTCCCGTAAGCTTACCTTCACCAGACGAACAAATGAGGATTTTACCAAAAACCAAAGTTTAAATGCCGAGTTTCAATTCACACTTGTGACCATTAAGACCTTAGACTAATGAAGCAGTCTGTAATGCTTGATGAGGAGTAAGTAAAGCCATGCATGGGATTGATCTTGAGGGAGATCTGTTCATGTTGCTGCCGTAGAAGTGGCAAAGTATTGAGATATTAAAGTATACTATGCAATCCTATCAACCAAGAGAACCCTGCCCACCCCTCACAGTATGTTTGTTGGCGATAGGACGGCGTATCGCCCAGCGCATCACCCGGTCGGCGCGCGGCGTATCGGTGGCGTATTGTGACAGCCGGCCGAACGTTTATTTAACATCTAACCCATTGTCGCTACGGACGCTCAAATTTAGGCCGCCAAAATGAATCGATTTAATACCTAATTTGTTTCAATTCTGTCCTGCTATGTTTCCGGGTGATTATGGCATACTACTACGGGAATATTTATAGTATCTAACTTTATATCGAGTTTTTACATTTTTTTAATTTTTGGTAGGTACTTGCTATTTTAAATAACCGATTTTCAATAAGGAGTTTCTCTATTGGTGTGTATGATTGTATTTTTATTATATCCGACTTCAAAAAAGCAGAAGGTTCTCAATTCGACTGTGTGTTTTTTTAAATACTACCAACTTTTTTAAATTTTCTGACGTGGCTTTAGAAAGTATTATTCTAATCGAAATTGGATATCCCAGATATTCTAAATAATAAAAACAACTTAGTACTTAACAACTCTCAGTATTGTGAATTAGCTTCAAAATATGTAACAAAATGTTGGGCCCGAGCGCCACCGCAACCGAAATGTCAGACCAACATGTCGCATTGTTTTAGCGCCTAGAATTATCCAGTCGGCATGTCGAAAAACGGTGAGGCGGCTGGAAAGTATTCCGAAGGTAATGGAACTTAAACAGGATGTTTTGGGGTACCCTAGAAGGACTTTTCTAAGTTTTTGAACTCAAGGACACTGAAAACTTGCACCCCTGCAAGTTTTGATTTTTTAATATTATTTTTTTCTAGCTGCTTTTAGTTTTTTGCTTAAATCTCTCAAACTAAGCACATTTGTTGGTGTAAGCACAAAGTTGAAGACATACAATAACTGGTGGACTACAAACCTGTTTCGTAAATCTCTTTATTTTACGAAAGTAATTGTATTGTTTGTTAAACAGTTAAACAAAAAATTACACTTTTGTCAACCACAACCGCAGCCGCGGTGTCAAAGCTCAGTGTCACGTGTTGCCGACACCACTGACACCAAACAACACCACCACTGCAAGTGACAAAACATTAACACCAGTGGTTTATTATTATTATTGATCGTAAATACTTCTGAGTATTTGTAAACCTCTCCTAGAGAGGAGGCCTGACTCCCTGCAGTGGGGACATTATAGGCTGATGATGATGATGATTTGTAACCATACGTTGCTAATACTTTATTGATCTGGCGTCAAGCATATCAACAAATCAACTTCTCAAGGTCCACTGCACATAGGTTTCTCCCATACTGCACCAAAACTGTCTTCCACCATCTGCAACCAGTTTGTCTTAGCCACATTTTTATAGCAGTATTTATCCCCAAAAACCAAGAAACTTCTGAAGTTTGTGGCGGGATATTACACACATTATTAATCTTATACTTACTGCCGCACTCAGACAGCTTTAATGATTACTTAGGCTATCACTTATTGAAGCTTTTGAGAGTTTTGTCATACAAAAATATGTCAAATCTTTTAAGTGACGGCTTAACTAATCAGTAAGTATCTCTGAGTATCGCAGTTAGTGTTAGAGGAGTTTGGATATACATAAATTACCTGTCAAAATGGTTATGAACACGTGGTCGTCGACGTCCACTGCTGGACATAGGCCTCCCCCAGGTATTGCCACATTGTCCGGTCCCGTGCGTTTCGCATCCAGTGGGTCCCCGCAACCTTCACCAGGTCATCGGTCTACCTAATGGGAGGCCTTCCAACGCAACGTCTTCCGGTTCGCGGTCGCCACTCCAGAACTTTCCGGCCCCATCATCGGTCATCCTTTCTGCGAGCAATGGCCCTGTCCACTGCCACTTAAGTTTGGCAATTCTTCGGGCTATATCGGTAACCTTGGTTCTCATGCGGATGTTCTCATTTCTGATTCGATCACGGAAGGAAACTCCGAGTATAGCCCTCCCCATTGCTCTTTGGAACTTCATTAATTGTCTTTAAATATCGTAGGTGTCCACGACGGTTGTTTTGTTATAAATGACCCCGTAGGTGTTGCAGTTCGCATTTCTTCCCGATGGAACACGGAGTTTGCAAGTAAGTAGAAAACAAACTAAGAAATCTAGGACCGAACTAATTAAATTAAAACTAATGATATTTATAGAGCGTTTAAATAGCTGGTCGCGATCCGATTACGTCACGCGACTAGACGCGACTGACGCGTCATTAATTATTTATAGTCGCACTAATACGCTACACGCCACAAATTGGATCCTGACACCACTCTTATAGGTACCTTTAATAATGCTAGGCTTAACTGGAATGTTCAAGGACGTTTAGAACGTCACACAATCTGGTTATACCTATATAGAATTCTGAGTAGTAGTTACGAAATCACCAAGCACAGTGAAACTTAGCTTATTTATCTATACTAATATTATAAAGCTGAAGAGTTTGTTTGTTTGTTTGTTTGTTTGTATGTTTGTTTGTTTGTTTGTTTGAACGCTAAGATCTCAGGATCTACTGGTTGGACTAAAAAAATCTTTTTGTGTTAGATAGTCCATTTATCGAGGAAGGCTTTAGGTTATATAACATCACACTACGACTAACAGGAGTGGAGCATAAATGAAAAATGTTGCAAAAACGGGAAACGATATTCCTTATTGAGAGCTTCCGTTGCGTGCGCTGCGAAAATGGTTTAAGTTATGCAAATATTGTGTATTAAAGAAATGTTCCTCTTTAAAAGTTCTACGAAAAAGTCCGCGATAGCTCTATCTATCTACTAAGATTGACTCACTGTAACCATTTTTTACTATCGAAATGTTAGGTTAAATAGAATTATTTTTTTAACCCATAGCCGAAGCTTATTTAACCCATATGGTATTAATCTATATCTAAATAAATATGTTTGGTAGAAAGGAAATTTAATATAGAATATTTGTTTCTTAACTCTGTATAGTTTAAACAAATACCTTAGAAGATATCGCAATGTTAAAATGTACGAAATAATTACGCGGCCCTCGCGTCCCGATGTAGATACGAGTACGTGGAGATTCTAGCTTCCGAGAAATTCAAATTCAAAATATTTATGGCACCATAATATTTACAAGGTGTTATTGTACCTATATGGTTTTGTGAGCACTAGCGGCCCAGTGGTGGCGGCTCCGACTTACGAACAGTTGGTCGTGGGTTCGAACCCAGGCAGGCGCATTACTTTGTGTAATTTATTTCATCACGTGCCACTGCTCTTAGAACGATGAAGGAAAACATCGTGAGGAAACTGGCATATCTTAGAACCAAAAATTTGAAGATTGTGACATCTACCAATCCGCACTGGGCCCGCGTGGTGGATTAGCCCATCCCACTTCTAGAGAGGAGACCTGAGTCCCTGCAGTGGGAACAATATAGGCTGATGATGATGATCGTATATTTAACAGTAAGAGATACCTATAGTAATTCTCACTTTAATAATGTAATCTAAGGTTCTATCAAATACTATAGAGAGGAAAGATTAGTTTTTTTTTTGTTACGATGTAACTCCAAAATTACTCAGACGACTTGGAAAATTCTTTCCACATTAGAAAGCTAATTGAAAAATATTACTATGTTGGATAGTCGATCTATCGAGGAAGGTTGTAAGTTACATATTATTGTGACGCAGACGAAGTTGCGTGGGTCAGCTAGTTATGAATATAATTTCACCAACAGCTTCGGTGTACAACATTTCTTAGTGTAGGTTTTACAGTCTTAGAGGAACACAGTCGCCAATTAGGTACTAGTTTACTAGAATTCACGAAAATAAGAAATTAAATAATAAAAAAACTTACGCTATAAATTCAATGTTGAGGTGTGTCTATGTTCTCTGGAAGTCGTAACATAGTACTTACGCCGCAGACAATGATAAAAGAAAAAGTAAACTATAGCTTTATAAAATCACGTCAGTAATCCCCTTAAGGATCCCCTAGGCTGAGGTATACACCCACAATTCACCAGTTATCACGAAATGACTTACCTTCTGGTAAGTCCATTCATACTGAGGAATTCCTGAAGAAAATTACAATAAAAAATTGCTCGACCCGAGAATCGCACATAGGACCCCATCCTCAATAGTCACGCTTACGTCCACTAGACCAACGACGCTGTTCAAGTACAACAATAATATTTGTAACAAAAGTATGCGTTACAAGATAAAAACCTATTTATCTAAAACCCTTCAAAGCTTACGTCTAACATGTTTATAGACACGTTCCTAATACTTAAAAAAACATATCGTCCGTCTGTTTATTTTCGTATATTTTCTCGTGTATTCTTCGCGATATTATAACGTGGCGCGCGCTGGATTACCAACGTGTCACACCGTGACGGGGGCAAAGCCGCCGTGAACTCCCAAATGTGTAATCCCACAAAATTGAAAATACGACATTGTCCTGCTTACGCTTGAATCGCTCTTACAATGTGTGCTTACTGAGTTACTGCTTTTTCTAAATCATAATTGTTGGCAAGTTGTGACTGTGTTTTGTTTTATGTGTAGCTTAGGATTAATTTGTGTGCGTTTGTATCCTGGGGGCACGGCAGTGCCCCCGCCAAGTCGAGCAATAAAGTGGCATGGCCGTACCATCCTTTTCTCAAACCAGTTCAGGCCATTTTCGACCTCCTATAACTTCGTTGTGGATAAAACTACAAGCCTGAATTTACTTGGCCTTAAATGGATTGACATGGCCTTTGCATCACATTGGCCAATGTAATGGCCAATGTGATGGCCAGCTATTACAATGGCCTGTTTAACATTGCGAATGGGATGCGATGGCCAAGTCAATCCAAATGAATTGACTTGGCCTTATTTAAAACATCAAAGGTTTTTAAGTAGGGATTGAATATATTAACTGACTTGGTATTACATGGATCGCACTGCTTTTTACGGTAAAAGAACTGAGTTGCGCGGCTTGGCTTTTTTTACAAGTTTTGTTTTAGTGGGATAATAATATGGGTGTTAGCTTAAAGGGTAAGTTTTTCGCGTAAAGGTTAATGAAAACTTTATAGTGTGGGTGTGACAGTAAGTACATGTATAAGTAATTACCGAGATGTCGAATAAGTCGTTCTAAGAATATAGAGTTAATGTCAATTTAGAGAGTAAGGCAGCTTCTTATATGTAAAATACTTAGTTGTTGACATACATGATTATGTTTAAAAACATCGCCAATGCTTTCGCCGTAGGTATCAAACGTCCAATTAAAACCGTGCGCCTAGCTTCTAATGTTTTGTAAGTGCAGTTTTTGTTTTGAATCCTTACCTAATTACAAATTCTGCACTATCACTCACCACAACCTGAAGACAATAAAACATTTTGATATAAGTCACCATCATCAGCCTATTGAAGTTCCCTGTGCTGGAACACAGCCTGACGCAGGCATCTTCTCTTTTAGAGGAAATGGGGTATAATCTACCCCGCGGGCCCATTGCGTATTGAACACACAGAAAAGTAGATGTCACAAGTCTTCGAACTTTTTTTTGCCTTCACCGCTTGCCGCTTGGCGCGCTTTTCGCAGTGGTGAAGAAATAAATTACAAAGTAATGCGCCTGACTAGGTTCAAACACACCTCGAACCCACAACACAGTGGCCGCAACCACTGGGCCACTACTGCTCTTATAAGTATTATTAGCTTCTTTTTTTTTTTAATAATATTCCACAACAATCACACAACGCCATCTAGTCCCAAGCTAAGCAGAGCTTGTGTTATGGGTACTAGACAACTGATAAACATACTTATATATTTCTAAATACATACATATTATAGATAAATTACACCCAGACACAGAACAAATGATCGCGCTCATCACACAAACATTTGTCCTGGGTGGGAATCGAACCCACGACCTCCGGCATAGCAGTTAGGGTCACTAACCACTAGACCAACAGGCAAGTCAAAAAGCTCTATAATTATTAATAAGTTACATGGCAAAAATAACAGTACAGAAAGGTAAACAAACATAATAATTATGTAAACAGAAAAATGCATTGAGGGCACAACACATATTTCAATCAAAATATGAAATAAGTCCAAATGTGACAAAAATATATGTTTTCTCAGCTCATTAAAATACAAAAGGTAGCAGTCTGCCTCAATGAATGGCACAAAAAGTGAGGCATGTTTTATGCAACAGGCTCAGGTGTCTAAATTAAATTCTGGCATCTCGGTGTGTCGGTGTCAGTCAACCGAGGAGTATTACCGGCCATGAGCCGAGGGCTAGCAACTGGCTATTACCTACTCACGTTTTACTAGTAGGTCATTTGAACTAGGTATCAACACTTGGCTGTTGCAAAGATCCCTGCTTGCTTGCTGATCAAACTCTAGATGAGGCTTAAAAGATTTCATATTTTAAGTGCTATCAAAAAAATCTGCGCCGACGAACCAGAAAGAAGAAACAGACATAAAGTTATAGTTTAATTGTCAGATTGTTTTAGTTTAGTTGTCAGAGTTACGGAAAGGGCAAGGAGTTACGACCTTACTGTACTCATTTGAAATCTAGCATTAGAAACCTAAGTACGTTTTGGATTTTATACGGCTCTGATATAATTTAAAGTCCTGAATTAAATTAAGTTTACTCATTGGCATGACTAGTTTAACCCCACAAAAACACAATAAACGTAATGACTAAAACAAAAACAGTGTTCTGGTAACCCTGCACGCAACTGCTCAATCTTCGCGCGCCGTTTTTCATTCCGTCTCGAATTTATATAGAAACGTTATCGTGGAATTATACCCGCACTTTGTTATGTCCCAAACAAACGCTTTCTTTGTAATCAAGCGCACAATTAAATGTAAAGCCGGTGATAAGTGATAACATTATACCTGTGTATTTACCGTTCTACTTATAGGAGATAGAACCGTTGGGGCGTTAAATTAGAAAAAAACATCATGATAATGCACTCGAGCGTTTTTGTAGATACGTTCCAACTGGTAAGGCTGTTGATACACTAAAACTTTGAACCAATAGGGGATCGGACAGAATCAAAACAAATACGATTCTAATTAGTCCGTCAGTTACATTATCGAAAAATATCGGATAAGTGTTTTTTGTTTTATCAAGTTAATAAAAATTTACGGATATAAAAGATCATGAGTAGGGGTTTGTGACGTCATTTGTATGTAGATAAAAAATGTACTAACATGTGACGTTTTCGAGGATATCGTCTACATTTTTTGTTTATTTGAAAAAAGAAAACAAATGTGTTCAATATTTTTTGGAAATCTATCTGTCGGACTAATTAGTTTTTTTTTTCGATCCAATATTTTTGTAATTGTTACTATTTTAATAACTTAAGCCATTTGATAATCAAGAGTGGCGTCATTAAAATCTCAAGCATTCTCCTGTCGTGTTTAAAATATGTGCTTGTTTACTTCGGTTACTAAAGTGATATAGATATAGATAGTAATAAACCAGAAATCAGCTTCTAAATGGAACGAATCACACACAACAGCGGTGTGTCAGATTGTTCGCGATACCGATGGTGCGGTCAACGGCTGCATTAGTGGGTTATGGCGCGGGCGTGCAGCGCGGTAACAACATCGCCCGCTTCACCGCCGCGCCGCACCGCGCCGCGTCGCGACGTACTCGCACATAATTGCTTGATTAAATTCCGAGGTACGGACCTGTCCCATTTCGCGGTATTTATATTGCAATCTGCCTTTTGTTTGATATTTTGTACATACTGGTTAAATGAAAATTATTGACGAAAACGGCAAACAAAATATAACATTGCTATACAGTTGCATAAAAGATAGGCTTTAGGCAATTACAATGAGTTAGCATTTAAACAAAGACGCTCTTTCATAGTCATAATTTAAGTCAATCTGAAAATTATTCATACAGGTAATATCTAACCAATCGTGTATAAATTCGAGTTTAAGCTCTGAAATAATTAATTGTACTCAAAGATATATTTTCCTTGAAGAGGCCAGTCATCGTATTAATACTTTAATGGAGCCCTCTGAAGCCACAACGTTATTTGGTCGACTCACTCTCAATAGCTTACAGTACTTAACATTATTAATTCTTTATCCTATCAAGCATAACAGTCCCTTTCAGAATAGTATCTTTGAGATTAATGTTTGACCGAAAAGTATTGAAGAGAAATCTTTATAAAAGTATCTGATGATTAAATTGATAACGTGGTGTTTTTTGTGAAGAGATTGGCCCAAACAAGTCTTATCTGACAAAGCCCTTTCGGGCTCCTATGGGCGGCTTAGAAGAGAACCCTTTCAGGAAAGAGATCAATGCGCACAGGTTGGCGGCGCAAGATGTAAGAGGTCGCTGCGGCGCTGAGGGCACGGGTGTGCAAGATATAAAAGCAGAGCGGGTTAAGGTTCCCTCAAACTGGTACGGATAAATTGCTGACCGGCAACGTACACCAGACAATGACATCATGATGATCTCACTATTCGGACCCGCGCCAACATTTAGAACCCTTAATGAGAAAGAGTGTGAGTGTGACTTCTTTTGTACAGTCTTATGACAGGTTTTAGCAGCATTTGGGATGTATTGGATATAAAAACCTTTCACAAGGTTGGTATTGCACTAAATGAGGGCATTGAGGCTTTAGAGAAGTTCGCTTAATTTAAATACACCTGAAATATAGGCACATTGCAAATTAATATATTTTATTTCATTCCGTGTTCTATCCATCTGAACAAGACAAATGTTTACAGATTTCAAGCCATTCCGCTACCCTCTTATCTCTCACAGCCTCCGTGACAAAAATCAGATACGGCAGTATCAAGTAAAACTCTAACAAAGTGAAAATCCGCGGCGAGCGGCAACTTTTAATGTTGCGCTCACCGACCGCGGCGCCTTTGATTTATAACGCCATAAGTGGGCGGTTCACTTTGTTACATTACCATAAGTCCTGCAGCGGGATAGCGCGTTGTTTGCATCCGGCGAGGTGTTGCGGTTCACTTGTGAGCCATCTGCTTAACTTTGTGGCCATTTGGGTCGGCTGTTTGTGCTTTGCTTCTTTTGGGGTTATGTGCTTTTAATATGCGATACACTTGGTTCTTGATGTTTATTTTGTCATGATTATTTCTATCATGATTACCTACCTATTCCAACGCTGAAAGTGAAGTGCCTAGCTAAAGATATTTTTTTCGCACTAAAATGTAGGCACACTAGATGTAAATATACCTAAATATATTCAAAATAACAGAGAGAAAAATAAATAAAAACTGCTGGTTACTGACTGTTCAAAGGACCGGCGAAAGAACTCTAAAGCAAACAACGTTTTTTTCTATTTACCAGCATATTGCTAATCGTCGGTGGTGGGCAGCTGATGTCTAAAGCTATATTTTCTATTTCTTTACAGTTTTACCCAGTTTTGTGAATAAATAAATCACAGCTTTGATGCGGTTTGCTTTCCTAACTCTTTTTGTAAACAAATACGTATATCAACAAATATAACCTACACAGGAGATTTTCATCTATGTAGTTAAACCACAATAATCACAGTCCAACTGGATCATCAGTAATATGAGCGAACAGTGTGCAACTAAAAACGTTATGCTCGGAATTGTAAGCGCAACTAATTTGCTACCAACTTTGTTGCAAACTGTTTCTTCGAATGAATATATTTGCGAGTTTCGTTTATCTCCACATGAAGTTTCGGTTCGTTCCTGAATTTTGATAGTTTACTACATGTTGGTTAAAACCACTGTGGTCGACTGTGATGATGAAATTGAATTTTGAAAGGTCGTGCAGGTATTCTTTCCGTCTTGTAGATTAAAATAGAGTTATAATTTGCAGTCAATAAACATCCCTGTAATACAAGAATAGACCGTCAGATATCCCAAATTGTACAGGGTCACTCGAAATAAAATTCAGTACAAAGCTTCCACCTTTACCCTTCGTCTAAAATTCAGTAACAAACAAAAATTTACGACACTATCCCACTTTCCATATCGCGATCATCTCTCAGAACAGAGACCTTCCCTGGCGCTATATAACATTCTACTAGAGGGTAAATATCCGTGAAACTCATCGTCCCGAGCCGGTCTGGGTGGCGCGCGGCGGCCGGTAAATCGCTTTAAATATCCATTACTCACGGACATGCATTTTATAACGGCACGGCATAAAAAATGTTATTGACGTCATAAAGCGCTAGTCAATATTGAGTCCGGTGTCCGATGTCCGTCCGGGCCGGAATGTGACGATTTATCGGCACCTCTCGCCAATCCGTGTTGAACTTTAGCTGGTATAAAATCGCATTTTTCTTTTTATGGCTTTGCAGTCGGCTGCTGTTGGTTGAGTAGAGTACATAGACGAGCGAGCGCAACGCGCAGTGTTACGACGTGTTTGCATTCGGTTTGTCTCTTTTTACACAAACATTTTGGCACCGATTTTAGGGCTCGGCTAGTAGAAGCGCTTTTATTTGAGACGTTTTCTTTATTACGTGTATTTCGCAGAGGAAAAATTGCATCAACAGATTTAACTAAACCTACCGTTTTGCACCAAACAAAATGAATAAAAATCTAGCAAAATTCAAGAACTCGACGTTATATCCTAAATAGCGTTATTTGAACGCAAATTGAGTTTATTTCGTCGGCAGCATAAAGCGCCGAGTGTGTACCGTAGTTAGCATAATGTAGTAGTCTACAGAACCGGGTACACTACGCTACAGCATACTGCCTTGAAGGCTGTTACTTTCAGCACTGTCTCACTGAACGCGAGGCATACGCTGGGGAAAGGTGAGGAGACGGTTTTTTAATATACATATTTACATAGACTGCTATGTCTACGATCTTGGGTTAGGTGCATATTTTATGTCTGTCTGCTTCGCTAAGTACTTGTGACGCATTGCCGAAAGAGAGCCAACAACCCGCTGCCACCTCTGTGACTGCAGTTAGGTTAAAGCACAGCATAACATCGAACTGTGCCCTACCTGGGAGGAGCAGCGCAACACCCTGTATAGTTGGAGCCACCCTCGACCTCTCGCTTCCAGTTATGCTTAAATGTATGGCTGTAAGTAAGAGCTCATAGCTTAGCAGCTCATAGGAGGTAGCAGAAAGAGAAAGGGAGACGTGCTTCTCCGCATCCGCATCCGAAGATCTGGAGGAGGGAAGTCACAACATAATGCAATTGTGTACATGCCCTCCAGCAAGAACCGACGAGGTGGAAACGCTGTGTGGTTTTGGTCAGTATGAGTCTTACAGACCCTCTGAAAAATTGGCCGTAATAATTCTAATAAGTTGCTTGCAGTGAATTGATGCCGTCGCCCACTTTACCCTATAGATAAAATCTTGATATAGTTAGAAATATAAATTAGCGTCCATTTTTTGTCACGCTTTTAAACTTTCGCTCAAATTAAAAATATTCGATTTTTCTACAATTCTGTTTTGTTTCTCTATGTTTGTTTGCGGTAGCCTGCAGAGTGAAGTTCATTACCCGCTTGCTGTATAACCCAGGCTCAGATGTAGTAGCAACAAGCAAGCTAGATATTGCAGGAAATGTTCTCTGTCTGCAGGAAGGACTATAACTGTTATATTTAATGCACTATTGTTGTCACTATTGATCTTCAAACCGCGCGCTGCGTGCTAGTTGAGTAGCAATAATAGCAGGCGACAACGACGATGAATATAGTTTCAATGCCAAATGACACGTGAATCAGTAAGTTGAGAAGCTTTTTAAATAAATAGTTTTTTTGTTGTTTAAAAAACTACGATACTAACCATTCGTCTAAGCTAAAGTTGTTGGTCTGCCATTAGTTCTTAAAGGCAACCTCTATTGGCACGATCGCGAGTTTTTGATTGCTGAACAAAATGATACGCCTATTATTGACATGGCTTAACCAGGAACAGGTACTAACTTTATCGCTACGTCGGGCCCCTTGTTGTATTTGATTAATACGACTTGAATTCAGTTGCCATTGTAATAGACTCGACATCCATTACAAATCTGTCTGTTGTGGACTCACATTGTAATTAAATTGACGTCAATCCACGACCATGGGCTGTTGTAAACTGAGCCTGTTGGTAACATACGTCTAACCTGATGATAAATAGCCCTTTAAACAGGAGAATATATCAAGGAGGTTGTATTGAAATAAGGATCATTGGCGCCTTATGTGGCCGGAAAGACGATTTGGTGTCACTTTTAAAAATAATAATATTGTGATTTTGCGCAAAAGAGTCTTGTACAGCTGTAGGAACGTATTTATTTAAATACCGAATTCAATTGAAGCCGGCAAAAGAAACCCTTTGCACAGTTAATTACAATCAAAAACCAAATTAAACGAAATATAACAATGAAGAAAACTGTTACAAATGAAGCAAAAACATGCTCGTAATAATGAGCTGCCGATCCATTTCCAATTACCCGTGGATCAACAGCGGGCACATTTCAAAATGTGCACAAATATCTGGCAGAGAAAGCGTTTCAATTACCTATGAAAACTGTGCGCCTGGTAGATCCGCCGCGGAATCTTCCTAATTATGAACATCGTTTGATTATAACAATTTGAAATTTTAATAGAAACGAGATTGGGAAGTTTGTTCAAGGACAATTTCTCACAATTGTGTTTGTTCTTGTACGTTTTTTTGAAGAGTTTAAGGCTTTAAATCAAGAGTTCACTAATTTTGCCAATCAACCCAAAATACATTACCCTCGCAATTCACACCCCACATTTGCTAGTTACTTTTGAATCTCGTTTATTAAAGGGACGAGGTTTTTACATTCAACCGGGTCACAAATCAAAACTCTATGCTACTACTAAAAAATCCTTATTAGACTCAACCTCATAATATTTGGGGTGACCTGGTAATGACTAAACAGAAGCGCTTGCGGCCTCTAGATCAAAGACAAAAATAATAGGTCTACAGTCTTGTCTCCTGACGATTTAGTAAGCAACACAATAAAATTGAGACAGTGAAAGAGCCCCGTTTAACTCCGTCAACTTCAAAGCGGAACGTTATTATGAAGTCCCTTTACAACTGCTATTACCGCGCTCTGACGTGTCAGCCTCGAAAGTGGACGCTTTGGACACACTGTACTAACAATTAGCTAACTATCATGAATGAAGTTTGAAGAGCTACAATAACGACCCAGTTATTATTGTAAAGAGAGATTACTGACAGAAGATAAAGCGTTTCGTTCATTAAAACATTCGATTTTAGATGCTGTCCCATGGAGGAACGTATACTATAACCGCGTTAAAAGTTGTATGTCCTAATCCAGGTCTCCGTCTAACTGTAGGTATATCAAATAATGGCTAAGATTATGAGCTAAACAGTATTATAAAATCATTTAGTTTCAGGATAGCAAGAATATTTAAACACATTTATTTAATTAAACACGGAAGAAAGTAACCACGAGTATAACAAGTAATACAATTTTGACTTAGTGCTAAATTGCTCTGTCTGAATACCAACAACATATGAACGAACAATAAAAACAGCGTTCTGTTTGTGTACCGCACCAGAATGAGTGTAATTTCATTTCAAAACAGCTCACGTTAAATTGAACTCTTTGCCTCCGTAATAAGGGTGTTACGGGGTGTATTAGATTATTTTTTGTAACAGTCTCGCCAGTTAAGTAATATAATATCCGAGTGACGTTTTCCATTTGTATGCAAATGCAGCGCGAGCAGGCGACGGGGACGCGACGAGCGCGCGACGTTGTCGTTGCGACATCGCCGCGGAATGGATACGTCTTAAGTAATGGCTTTATTAAAATTGTTCTTATTCATATTTGTTTATGTGGGATAGATGAGCTCTCAAGTTCTAGACTTTGAAAGCATGTTTATAAGAGTTATTTTTGGTTTTGTGTGTACCTTTAGTATAAAATTCTTTAAAAAATCGATTAAAAAGATTTCGTAGATGTCGTACTCCTGTTGCGACAGTCTACGTGCATGAAAAGAAATGGTAGGTTTATGTATAAAGTGACCTACTTACAAAAAAATTACATTGCATAAATCACTTAAGTATTGAGTCTGATTGGTATGAAAGCTTAGAAAAATTAGCAGGCGATAACGTTGCCAATACAAAGTCACTTTCGCTACAAAGCTACCATCAGCTACTCCAAATTTTCTCCGACCGTTCGCACCTTTCTACAAAACAAAAAATGATCCCTCACTACACAATATAATATAACACAAATATGATAGTAGATACGGGTGCAGCGTGAATTGAATCCCGCGCCCTGGGACCCCGGGACTCCGGGACTGCGAGACTCGGGAGTAAACAAGAATTGATCGCATCATTTATAACGCGCGATTTAGATAGCCAAGCGACGCGCCACCATTACTCAATACCCAGTGCATGATAATACAGTAGGACAAGTGGTGGGATTACTGATTATACTTTATGGAGAGAGAGAAGTGTTATGTAACTGGCTGTCTTGGGTGGTTCAATATCTGGGCTAGACGCAGTGTTATTAAATGGTTCTGTCGGAGTCTGGATTTGTGTTCGGTTGATGGGAATAGACTAATCCTTATGAACATGAAACTCAACGTATAATACACACATCAAAAGTGTCTAGGGATCAAGCATTTTTATGCGGATTTCTTGAGATTGAGATGTGGCTTTGTAATAAATTTATGATTTTATAAATTTATATGGATCCTTTTTTTTGCATTTCATAATTTGAATCAGGAACTGTGAATCAAATTCGAGTAAAAGATGAAAATCAGCTGTCAATATTTTCCCTATAAAAACATACAACGCATTGAAGACATTATTAGTGCTACTGTTTCCCTACTACTGATTAAAACCAACGTTATTATGGAGCGGCGACGTCATTTAAGCAGGGAAGAAATGCTCAGAGCCGTGGGAATGATAGAAGCTGGTTCCCGGCAACGTACTGTGGCTTTAGCTCTGAATACAAGTCAGAGTGTTATCAGTCGACTTTGGACACGTTACCGAAGCACTGGTACCGTGGCTGAGCGCCATGGAGGACGGTATCGCTGCACCACACGGAGACAAGACCGATACATTCAAATCTTAACTCGAAGAGCTCCAACAATAACCGCCATGATGTTAGCCGTGAGGCTTCATCACTCTTCAGGGAACTTAATTAGCGACCAAACAGTCAGAAACCGCTTGCATGAAGTGAACCTTCATTCCCGAAGACCGCTACGGGTACCACCTATAGCAATGCACAATCGTAGGATTCGATATCAATGGGCTCTTGAACACAGAAATTGGGCAGAAGAACAATGGCGTTTCGTGTGCTTTTCTGATGAGTCTCGTTTTGGTATGAGACCGGATACAAGACGTATACGACACTGGAGAACCCCTGGACGCCAACAGCGATTAAAATCCTGCCAGGAAGTCCATCCTTATAGTGGTGGAACCATCATGGTATGGGCGGGTATTTGGATCGGCGGAAGAACTGAGTTGATTTGGATCCGAGGCAACCTCAACGCTCAAATTTATGCTGAGACGATTGTATCAGACGTCATCGTTCCTCTACAAGTGCAAATCGGTCCCTTATTTCAGTTAATGCATGATAATGCACGACCGCACACCGCAAGAGTTGTAAGACAGACTCTCGCCGCAGCTAACATCAATGTCCTGCCCTGGCCTGCTCAGTCGCCAGACTTGAACCCGATTGAGCATGCATGGGATATGCTACAGAGAAGAGCTCTGCCGAATATGGAGGGTATCCAGTCGCAAGAAGACCTTTTTTTGTTGTTGCAACGAACATGGGCGGCCATTCCACAGCGTGATTTGGATGAACTCATTTTGATTATGCCAAACCGATGTTCTTGTGTTGTTAGTGTTCGCGGTAGAAACACGGATTATTAATTGTTTAAGTTACCCAATAAAATTTTAAAGAAAACTGTTATTTCAGTCTTTTTTTCGAACTTTAATGTTAGTGGTTCAAATGTCAAAAATCCCTTTATTAGGAAAATGGCAAATTTCTTTATTAATGCAAAGGTGACTTGGTTTATCGTTACTGTGACAAACGAAAACACTTTATTTGATGAATCCTTAAAGAAAATTTTAATTAATATCAATCAGGAGAAAAGTTATTGCAAAAATATATGTTGATCCCTAGACACTTTTGATGTGTGTATATGGTTGTCTACCACTCGCTTCGGAGACCACAAGCATGTCGTTACGTTACCTAGTTTTATTATTGATTTATGATAAAACAATAGTCATTACAGGATCTGATATAGTTTAGATATTTAAGTCACCAACCTGGACTGGGCCCGCCTGGTGGATTATACCCCATCCCTCTACCAGAGAGGAGGTCTGAGTCCCTGCAGTGGGAACATTATAGGCTGATGATGATTTAGGTCACAATGGCGGCTGGAGATTAATGAGGTAAATATATCAAAACATGAAGACTACCTATAGTTACTTTATTCGTAATTGTAGAACATCTAAACACACCTTATTTCTAATTACTACGTCAAACCATTGCTATTTAAAACACCTCTAAACTATCGTTGACAGTGTGCACTGGAACTACTGTGCAAAGTCTTCTATTGTCCTCTCCTTAACGCCACGTCAAACGTCTTCCCTCAATTGTTTTTTTTTTCATTGATCTATAGTGTAGGTACTTGATGTGCTGCGATCATAGCCCGATCACTGCTGACGGCGTTTTTGCGCCTCACTCCCTGCCCGCTTTTTTAGCTGGACTCTGAAATAAATGATGTGATTTGAAGTCATTTCTGCGGAGTCACGATAAATTCAACGAGAGACTTTATAAACTAGTTTGGAAGTAAATTTTCTTGTACATAGCAGGACATTGAAAGAGACTTTAAGATTTACTCTCTACTTTGCCTAAAATTGGCTAATCGCCAAGACTACACAAGGAAGCCGGAATTCCGAATTAACGTCAGACACAAGTTGCTACTTGTAATCTAAAGTGACCGTCTGAAATGCGGTCAGTCGGCTTCTGCAATATAAAACCGATATTTGCTGTAGAATTCTGTGTTGTACGTAAATAGAAACAGTAACTCTGCCACCGTTGTTGATGACTGGAGCACACCGGAAATTCAAACCTCTAATGCGTTAAACTATTTTGGTGACCTCAATTAAAGAAATGCTTTGACAAGAGCTACTATTATGCCTGCCTTTCAGATAGCGACTGTTATGAACTCGGTTTGTGTCAGCATTTCTATTCAAGTATATTATTTTTATAAATAATGCCGCTTTTACGTTCGCCTTACCTCTTCCAAAGAATTTCAAAAACTAGAATGGTGTAGGCCATTACAGCAAACAGGAACAGTGTCAGGAAGGCTGGGGCAGCCTGACCCAAGGCCAGGGCACGCGGCTGAGCGCCCGAGCAAGCAGGCATGGTGCCAGCGAAGCGAGCTCGAATGGCTTTCACGTGACCACGCTCCGTGAGGCGAAGAAGACTGCGGGAAAGACTTTTATGGTAAACTATTATAGTACAGATCATTATTATCATCGGCCTAGCTTTTTTCCCAGCTATGTATGTTGGGGTAGGCTTTCCTTCTTACCAGATGCAGCTGATTACCAGTATTTTACAAAGAAAGTTAGCCTATGCGACCTCCACAACCCATTTAATACTTGGTAATACGATACCCTTTGTTAGTAGAACTGTTTGACAGACTTTTGAGCCTCTGAATACCAGTTACGACATTCAAAGATACACAAACGATACCCGGGACTTAATGTGCTTTCCGAAGCACTTTTATAGCCCAGATAAATATTTTAATTTTTTACATTTGTTTATTCATCAAAAAATTTACATTGTATTCGAATTTTACAAAATAATTACATCAAATCAAACAAAAATAAACAAAAAAATATTACTATGAATCTCATCAATCCAAAACCGTTTGTACACAAAAACATACCTAAATCAGCTGAGAATTAAATGTCAATTATATTATTGTTTATATGCCCAACCATAAAATGCTCAACACAACCATGTCCATTCCAGCTAAACTTAATTAGAATTAAATGTTAATAAAATGTAGATTAAATGTCAAACTAAATTAAATCAAACTGCAAAATCTTAATCCATACCATACTAAACTAGTAAGTTCACAGACTCTTTTTATTTAAATAAAAAGATTTGATACTGCTCTCTGGTATTATAACATCACATTGGGTTAAAAAGCTGTTATATCTATGTGGGACTGAAGAACCTCTTCAAAACCAAACTTTTCCCACTGTCATTGTGTGATAATAGCGGAGGCCAGGACAAGGCATACATTTTTTTTTATCTAAGAATGAAGCAAGTCTTATAACCTGCAGATACAAACATATTAACGTACACCTTTGTTATCTCAGCCTATACCCGAGAGGTTCAGCGGAATGCTTTGTTATTTACCCCTCAGCAATGACGGCATTGTCGCGAAAGGTTCGCGCTCGTCACCACTGATTGGATGAATTTCTATCAGGGAATGAAAATGGAAGTAGGTTTCCTAGGATTACTTTGGGTAAATTCTGGAACTCTTTTTTTACTGGGGTTTGTTTTTATCAATATGTATCCTGCTTTTTCCGTTTCTGTGTGTTTCTTTTGCAGAATAATTCTGTGTTTTTTAGCTTATGTCAAATATAAACATTTACTAATCTTCGTTTCTTTAGTCAGCAAAAAACTCAATACATATAATAAGCATTACCGCGCGTGGATACCGTATTACCGCAAGGTAAAAAAGTCCATTGGTCTACTATTTCATGTATTTCCCAACTACAAACCTCCAATCGAAGAACTCCTTGTAAGGACTCCTCTTTTGTGCCATGATGTACACGTGAGCTGGCAGCATCATCTGCAGGGCGCCCAGGTTACAGAGCTCGACGTCTTCGAAGGTCTTGGAGATCACCTGGCTTGCTGTATACGGCTCGATGTGGAATGCATATTCTGGAAAATAGCATTAAATCTTAGTTACTTCTGCTATTATTTGACGTTCTAGATATTTTTTTGTTATTCTCGTAAATACCTGACATATAATATTTTCATTATTATGCATTCATACATACATGGTTGTAAGAGTCCAGGAAGACCAAAAATACCATTATAAGGCTAGAAAGGGGGCGACTGCAATGCTGAGATGACGAGTTAAAAAATAGCGATCGAATTGAGAACCTCCTCCTTTTGGGAAATCGGTTAAAAAGGCATGTTGCACCGACCCTGAATGACTTTTATATGGATTCAGTAAAAAGATTTGGTTTTATATAAACAGACACTTAGTTTTTATTTTTATTGTGAATATTTTGCTTACTTCCAGTACGCATGAGTTCGACGCCTGTTTTTACAGATTGCAACACCAAGGCAGTCCGTTTGGCCTTCGTCACTTTCTTTTCTCTTAGTTCATCTTCTTTCAAATTCGTGAAACCACTGTAGTAAAAGAATCCAGGATTCTAAAAATCAAAACTTTTTTTTTTAGGTTTACCTATTTGACTCGGCAATAGGCAGCCTAATACTTTTTTTTGGGCGTTGGGAAATCATCAAATGACACACACTTCTACTGACTAAAAACCAGCCATGTTCCTTCTTAGCCCTTTGTGTCGAGGCCGCGGTATCACTTTCGAACAACCCGCAGCCCCGACAACTTTAATACTCCTTACGTAGAATCTACAAACTTCTAATAAAATCAGTACATTCATTTGGTAATCCAAAACACACTAAATGCCGTACGTCATACATACGTCAAGCCATCCCCTGGTATATCCAATATCTTCAAATATCAATTCAAAGTCACTGTTAATGAGACCATCAAGGTTGGCAATGGATGGTGCTGCGGCATTCAGGAGCCAAGACACAACGGCGCTGGTGTAGTAGTTGTACAGCAACATACTTGTCAAACCGATAACCAGAAGAGTCGCCTTACGACCTGGAAAACTGACCCTTTAGTAAATGCATAAGATTTAATTTCAATTGGCTAAATGCTTGGTTATTAAAATTCCCACCTTGGCTCGAAAATGTTTCTTCTAACTGTTGAACACCGTCTTCAAAATCTGAGAACACAATGATCATCATTACCACACATCGTTAAAACAGATTTTCATGTCAAAGTATATCTGTATGAAAACGTTGTTTTCAAACATTTGGTACAACCTAACTGAACAATACGGGTAACTCGTTCTCAAGGTCGGCTCCATAGAGATTGTAATTATTATAATCGTTGGTTTTCACGGTCTTCTTTCTGATGAAACGGCTTTGATTACTTTCTAAAACTGTTACGCCTTTTCGAATAACCTTCAAACTTTTGTTTGTGCCATGTAATAGTTGAATACCGTGCCAGAGCGGGGTGAATTACCACCAATATCTTTCACAGAGTAGAGGCTATGTCTCAGTAGTGGGTTCGTCAAAACATGCTTATGTTTAGGTCTATGATATCTTGATAGTAAATACCTCATACCTTGTTGGCAAATAGCAGCAAACACGCTGAAGAAGGCGTACCAGCCCGACTGGGGTCTGCTCTCCATTCTAGCTGCCACTGTGAGAACCAGGGTGCAGGCGATGCCAGCGAGGAAGGCGCAGCCCCAGACACCGTCGGACATGGGCGTCAGGAACTGGTTCTCATACTGACCAACGCCTTTCTCTGCGATTAGGTAGTAGAATTTGGTCCTAAAACGTTTGAACTATATGTAGCTACAGGATGGGCTGTTCATTATTCTGGGTTAAATCGAAAACAAAAGCCGTAGTGAGAAGGGAAAGTAAACTCTGCGAACTAAAGCTAGAAAATAGTAAAATACATACTGAAGGTTTGTGGTAGGTGGATGGTATATGTCGACCCAATCAAGCCAATTGGGAAATATCCTGGCGCATGTGCTGGAGAGGTCTGTTTCTTCCCAAAGCAAAGAATTTGTGACTGCCTGTGGAAGATCAAAGTAACAGTTACCATACAATAACAAAAATATAATTGCATATAACGTCATTCACATAAGCAAAAATACCAGCGTGGTATTCCTTTCGGGAGATCCAATCCATCGACCAGCAATACTGTAGTTAAATCTGTAAAAAAGCTTTTCATTTAATAAAAAAGTGACTGAGGTTAACAACAACGGAAACATTAATAAAATACGATAAAGGCATGTCTGCATAGATTGGTGACGATCAATAAATTCGAGTGTTGAGATCGTAAATCGATCATTCGTTTGGATCAGTTGTTTAAGGCAATCAATTTCCATTGGTCGATTCAGTCATTGCACTTCTATGAACTGTAACAAATGAGGAGATTTTTTTGTATTATTTCTGACCTGAAATTGTGTCGTTCCTTGAGCGTGTTGAGCATCTGCGAGGTTATCTTAGTCATGGCAGCGACCCCCGGGGTGTATGCCATCTCTGATAGCATTTCCGGGTAGAATATTTCCGGTTGGTCTACGATCTGAGAAGTCCTTATAAGTAAGTTTCGAAAAATAACAAGGGCCAGTACCACCACCTCTTATCAAAGTCTTACTTTAATAATGTGTGAACAATGCTACTAAATGTGTGTAATGTGCCATGAATGTGCCTTTGTCAATTGTGTAGATAAATGATACGGTACTTTTCGTTTTTTGATTATACAAAAAAGCGTTTTCGCTTTAGATTTTGTCACGGTCACGATGTCTTAATTAATCAGAGTACCTATATCACTATCAACATACTATAATTAAATGATACGTACCACAGTTATTGCCCGCAGTGTCAAATTGTGGAAATCCCAACGATTGTAATACTTGTACCCTTTGAGGACTATGTTTAAACCTGTAAAAACCAAACCACTCAAAATTAGCAGGTTAACGTATTTTTTAACATGCTAGTAATAAATGAAAAGCCAAGGTCACCTTCGTCTGGTCGCCAGGTACCAAGATGAGCCGTCTCCAAGTCGTTTCCTTGTATTTTACCAAAATTGTAAACGTCCGTCAGCGTGTAATTGACCCCTGAAAAACATTTGGAAACAAGTAAAAGTTTAACGTTATTTCTTTTTTAGTTTATCCACCCGAACAAATGAACTTTGCTGAAACTTTGACAAAGCGGCTATTATACTTTTGAATGTCGAAGTTTATTACAAACATTATTCTTAATTTTGTATAATAAGTATAATTGAATAAGTATAAAGTAAAAAAAAACATCTTATCAAGAGCTGTTTACATATAAATAAGCAAAACAAAATCAGAAAATTCGTGCATTTGCAGTAGATACAAAAACTAAAAGCAAAGTGCAATTTTAAAGCGCACAAAGTCGAATTATAGGAAATATATGTTTACATCTATACTGGTTTCCAGTTTGAAAGATAAATACCATCTCTGGCGATCACGGTAATATCAGCGTCCACGCTCAGGTTCAGCGATTTAAATGTGTCATCAATGTAATCAGTGAAGTTATCCGGATCGTTGATGTCAGTAAGAACAAGCCAGGGGTGCATAGCATTAAACAACTTGTTTTGAGAAGCCTGAAAATTACATTAGTTACAATACACAATGTACCAGAGAGGCTAGACAAAGTGATATTGTATCAAAGAAAAAGATCATACTGTCAAAAATCTTATTTGAATAAAAGTAAGTAACAAAGTTAAAATGCATTATAAGGGACAGCCATCAATCTAGGTCTCTGAGCATTAAAAAGAGACTGTCTCACTGGTATGAGTAAACTGAATTTGAATAAAGCTAAAATTTTTCTGAATTGAATGTGTTACATTAGCGGCCGCTTATTTGGTTATTCAGTAACAAATTGTTTAGTTCATAAATTAGCTCAACGACAAAAATAATATTCACACATACATACATTTATAATACAAGGCTTTATCTGTGTTCGTGCTAGGAGTACCCAATTCCTAGAAACATTTGTATTTACTGCTAGTGCACCTGGAGCCCCACTAATCTCAGAACAATGATTACCTGGTGCAGCAGCGCTGGTGTATTGTCACAGTGCCCATCGAGCAGCATACCCACAGCCGCGGTGCGCTGGTTCGCAACCCGCACCACATCGGTATGCATGCCTTTGTCAATACGCTGCACACATACGCGCACACTCTCTTTTGTTAGTTTGTGAGCGAGGATGGTGTTGTCTGGGGGTACAGTTTAATATGTAGTTTAGTGAGGGTAGAAATAATGAGTCGTATAGTATAGCTAAGTTAGTTTGAACTAGAGTGACAAAAGCGAGCAAGGCGTACTTTCCTGGAAACTCTTTCATGAAAAATATGATGCCCTGTTGGAATAATTTATGGCGTTTTTATTTTATACGACATATATTTTAGACGCACCTACATAGATAAAAAGTAACCATATTTTGGAATCATCAAGGCTATCAAAGAAATTATATTCATTGAGGAACCTTTGCCAATCAGTGAAAAAGAAAGTCGAGTCGTGATTTTCGAGACCTATACTTATACTATCAAATTGTAAGAGAAAATATTATTTCAGTACCCGATTACGTTTATTTACTTACAATAATGGCTTTCACACGTAAAGTAGCAGAGATATCTCAAATCCTTATACAAAACATAGTCAGTTACAAAACTAGCTACATCCAGGTTGAAAGCCAGTACGTTTAGAACTAGACTGAACAATACCCATGGCAAAATCATTTTGCGAAGTCTTGACGCTTGCAGTCGCGAATGTGATATGAGCAATTGCTGGTCGACGGGATCGCGTGGTATAATGGCTGATCGTTTTAGCTGTCCATCAAAATCAACGTCACTCAAACTTCATGGGTAATAGGAGGTAGATTCGCATGTTAGTAGTTTTAGATTTGAAATAGGTAGTATTAAGTAAAGGTCAAGACTAATTGGTATATTTTGTGATTGGCCCTTAGTCTGTACACCATCATAAAAATTACCTAAAATACATTTCTTGGTATTCGAGCCATTTTAAAGCGTATCGATGAAAAATCTATGTACACATTGAGCCGACCCAGAATTTGGATACGGGTTTTGTTATATCTGGGGGCACGGCAGTGCCCCCGCCAAGTCGAGCAATACAGCGGCGCGGCCGTACCATCCTTTTCTCGAACCAGTTCAGGCCATTTTCGACCTCTTATAACTTCGTTGTGGATAAAACTAGAAGCCTGAATTGGCACATTGGCCAATGCGATGGCGATTAGCTATTACAATGGCCTGTTTAACATTGGCGAATGCGATGCGATGGCCAAGTCAATCTTTTATTTAAAACATCAAAGGTTTTTAAGTGGGGATTAAATATATTAACTGACTTGGTATTACATGGATCTCATTATTTTTTACGGTAAAAGAACTGAGTTGCGCGTGCTTGAGTGGCTTATTTTTCAAGTTTTGTTTTTGGTGGGATCATTTTTTTCCTACTAGTTCTACGATTCAAGGTGGTACAAAATGTATCGTCAGTAGCGTGCATGACTTTTTACCCGACTGCGGCTAAGCCCAAGAGGAGGGTTAAGTGTTTGGCGTGTATGTATGTATGTATGTATGTCGGTTTTTTTGTTCCCTAAACGGATGGAGGGATTTATATAAAATATACGTCGTTACATTCGTCTCGACGGCGCGAGTGTCACTGGCTACATTAAAATTTCGGATTTTGCGGGCCATATCAAGGATTTGTAAAAAAAAATCCGTGACCATCGAGTAGGGTATCAAAATGAAGGGTTCTGAAAGGAGATTTTTTTAAAGAAAAAGTCACAAAACCTATAAACAAACACAAAAGTTAAATCATCTGGTTAATCATAAAGTTAATTTTACTCGACCAACGAAAGAACCACCACAAAAGAACTAAAAAGTTAGAAATAAAAAAACCTAAAACACCCGACTGAAAAAAATGAAAAGCAAAAAAAAGCACATTTTAAATTAAACAAAACTTGGAAGCAGGTGGGGTTTATTTGAATATTAAATTATAAAATGAAAATAGAATGGACCCCGGCTGTCACCCCGCCAGTTGCGTTCTTTAGTTTTTTAACTACTTTTTTAATTAAAAGCTTTTATTTTGCATTTCAATTTCCATAAAAATGGGTGAATTGATGCTTAATTGCAACAGGCATAAAGAATTAAATCAAAATAAAAGGATACTGCTGATTAAATTGAACAGACATAATTATCGTAAACGCAAACAAAGTAATATAATTTTGAATGGAGTATAAAGAAACAACGTGAAACAATAAAGCCGCCAGTTTCACAATAACCGATGTAATATAAAAGCTAAAGTCAACAGCACTCTTGTATTCCGCTGACGGACGCGATTGTCGCTTCACAATCATGACCTACATCATCACAATACAAAAGTTTGCTTTATACGTTTTCTTTTACATTTTCCTCTAAAAAAATAATTTCGACGTCTAGAACACACTCATCAAGTCAAACAATCCAGTACACAAAATTAGCAAAATTCTTCCTTACACGCTCATGAAGAGACTCTCATTTACTTCAAAGACATTTATTTGTACCTCTCTAGTAACATAGTATAGTGCGTGCTTATCTCCAAATTACGAGCACAATCTAACCTCCACGTGTATGTTGTGCGAGCGGGAAGGTGAGTGTTGCCAATAATAGGACCAAATCCGGGATCTGACGGAAAAGGACCAGTTGATGTGAAGGTACTGTTGTTTATGTTCATGATTACTTGTTTGTTCTCACAAGATGGGTCATTTAGTTTTCTGTGATATTTCAATAACATTTTATTTTCAAGATATTTAATATTTTAATATGTGGAAATTGGTAACCGATTTATTTTAAACCTACTGTCTTTTCATTTTCTAAGTTATCCGAAATAAAAACAATTTTTCTGTCTTTTGCTCAATCTTCTTATATTCATGTCTTATGTTAAATTTAAGATCTATTCTTCACGTTCATTAGTCGTAAATCATTTTGTAGCGTGGTCCAGTCTGTGTTAAATTAACCTTAACATAAATACCCCGTAAATATCATGAATGTGGCCCACACTACACGAGTGTACATTGTGCAAACGGCCGTGCCCTGATGTTATTATAGAATTCAGTTTGCGGAACAGTTGCGATTATACGAATTGCCTCAATTACGGCCTCGTATGAATATTTAACCTTTTGACCTTTTAACCCGCCCCCAGGTAATGGTATGTTTGCTGCTTTAATCTTTTTATATGTTTATTGATAGCCGAATGAAATAATTCTTTATGTAACACCATTTTGTAATGGAGAAGCGGCCGATTGGGCCGGGATTTAACATTATTGTTGCTAATTTCGGTTATTTTGATAAATTGAGATAAACTACTACTTACATAGTTGTTGGTTTATATTTTTGGAGATGTCTTCAGCTTTTATATTACGTATTTTATCTTAAAAAGTTTCAAGGGAATGCAAAATAAAGCGTAAACGATACTTAGCCGTAACTATAATGCGACATCTTGTACACTTTAGCTCCAAACTCACGAGGAAGCGCCGTCGTTTGTGAATAATTCAATAAAAGTTAAAATTGTATCCATTTTTGTTGGAGTGAGCCTCTAAGAGTGTCTTGTTAACTGGCTTACTTAGGCCATTACCAGGGAATTATTGAAAGAAATTGTTCCCCCCGGGACAAGACGCGCCAGCACGGAAAACCCGGTCTAAACGTACACAAGCTTAATATAAATAATGGTGTTTTTCCCTTGACAATAGAATTTTGACTTTGGAGAAAAATGATCTGACTTTTTTATGGTTTCAACCGTAATAATGTACCCCGTGTTTCTCCATTAGCTACTAATTAGGAGCGAACGTATCTTTTGAGTTGGTCTTCGTTGGCAATTCATGTTTGGAATTTTATTGTTAATTCATATTTATGCGCTAACAAATAGTGATATTATGTTACTTGAGAGTTACATTATGTATGTTTTATTTAAAAAAAAAAAAAAAAAACAGACGTCCGTCAGTGTGGTCCAAGCTAGTGGTTAGTGTGACCACGGTTAGGGCTCAAGAGTCAAGAACCTCCTCACAATGCGAGACATATCGAAGAGCACCTACAGCTTTTGAGTTTGTTGTTTGTTGAAGTGGAAATTATGTTTTTCCTACTTCTCTGCTATTATTTTGTGAATAATTTCGCTGCGGGATCCAAGACAGTTAAATCGTTTCTCTGGGACTTCGTCGGGTTTCATTGTCTCGACGCATTTCTTGTGGCATCACTGTTTCTGGCTTACAGGAGTTACAGTGGTTTGGGAATAGTGTGGCGGGCTTCTCCCATTCAAATAATGCTTTTGAGTTTCTAACCGCCCAGTGGGACACTCGAAAGGTGATCGTCCAGGCTCTTGGCCATCACGCTATTGCCCGGAACGATAACCGAGCCGATAGCCGAGTTCACATTGCAACCCATGACCACCGCTTTTATGATATTTTATAATTATTATTTCTATATTAAAACAAAAATAATAGGTCCAGTCAGGTATTTGATTACGCTAAGGCAAAAGGTCTCACTTCCTCCAATACAATCATCTCTATTTTGAGCTATTGTGTAATAATCATACTTGCTCGCGTCAAGTTCGTCTAATATTATCTTTGCCTGGATTCGCTGCAATATCGCAGGTCATGGAATTTCTTTTTCATAAGCCTTGTAGCGACGGTTCTGCAATGTTTTAAATGTAAAGCTTATTATTTTATAATACTACCAGCTTTACATTTTCATAATCAAACGCGATTTCAAATCCTTCGTCTCCCAACGCAACATCCATACTACGTTAGCGTTACTGCTTGATCTAATAACAAAGTTGTGTTAGTTCGCCCGCCGCGCCGCGCGCGTATAAAAACACCAATAAACGCGCCATTCGATGTTTACGCCGCCGGTATGCCACCGGTCGACGGTACACCGGTACCGCCGGCAACACTATTGCTAACCCAGCTGCTCTCACACCGACGCGTGGTCGACCACAATACTACTCTCGGTATTACTACCTACGTAGACTATGCAGCTGTGAACGACTGGTTTTTATATGGCGTGAAATAAGACCTGTTGCCGGTCGTGTTTTTATTTTTTCTATAGATTTGAAGATAAAAAGCACGAGTTTTTTTTTGAAGTTGCTTTTCTTCTGTGGTGGTTATCTGAAGGTAACTTATTGGTACTCTATTATACAGTAAATTTTAATAGCGTTTTTAATTTGAAGATAACGTTACAATTAATTACAATAAATCATTTAGAATAAAGATCTGATACTAAGCACGTATTATTTAACACTCGGTTTCGTTTTCAAAACTGTTATTACCAAAACGTAACTAATAGTGGCGTATTAATTTCAAAGACGTTTTTAGATTAAGAAAATATCGAGTTAATTAAATTCAGACAAAGGGTTGCGGAGCGAAGCTATACAATTTGAATATTAAAATTCATGAAACAATTAAAATTTATAACACTAGATATTAAAACAGTTGAAACACATTAAGATGTTGTATGAACGCAATAAGAGGTAATTGCTTAATTTTTTAAATAAGTTTATTTTAGTTGAGATTTCGGCAAATAGTGAAATATAAGCTAACTTGGTAACAGTACTTTATAAGTTTATTTTAGGTGTAACTAAATATAAATCACACCTACTGCTTTGAACTTAGAATTTTAGTCTAGACTGTGACTTGGCTTCATATTCATTATAATGAGTTTGTTACTTTGACACGGTTGTAATTTGAAATTGTTAGAGATCTTCAACAAATAAAATAATTACTGGTAAAGCAGTACCTAGCTTTTATTTATGCTAGCTTAAAACTAGATAGAAACGTCAGACTAAGGGACGTGGAATGTGGTTAAGGATAAGTCTGTAACCAATAGCAAAGTATGACCACGCCAACGGAGCGAATTTTGGGGTAAATCTTAAACGTCTTCTGCAAAACATGTCGCCGGTTCATCATATGGTGTGACAGACATCCAAAATAACAGGTGAAAGCAAAAGGCTGGTTGCGCGCGCGCTCGTAGTAAGGAGACAATTTAAATGCTAATTCATGTTCGAGCGACCACGGTTCGGGGGACGCAGGTGAGGTGTGGGGGGTGCGGGAGGGGGAACATGGCCTAGGCGAACTAACGAGGTTTTTAAATGACTTTGTTTGTTGATACAATTAAGGCACCCTTGCACTACAAATCACTTAAATGCGTTTAACGTTTTTAACATATCAAAAACAAGTACCGATTTATTATGTTAACAGGTTAATATTATATGGTTAACCCTTAGATAAGGTATTAACCATTTAAATATTGCTGGAGTTAACCCCCAATTGACTCCGTAACTGTCTCGCACATTTTTCTAGTACAAAATTAGCTCTGTGCATATTATGGGCGTATGAACCCTATTAAATATTGGTTAACATTTACTGTAGCTCTATATTTATTACCTAACCCTAACAAATGCATATATTAAACTTATGGCACAAAATATATGTAAATGGTTAACGTATTGCTTAATATAAACCAAAAAAATGATTGACGAGATTGTCAACATAAAAAACAAACAGTCTCAAATTTTACCAGCGGTTTGTTACGCAATAGTTTCTTAGGATTTGCCTAGTGACGCTTGAATGGTGGTACTTCTACCACTAATTCTATGAATTAATACATAGATGAGCTGCCTCTAATTCAAATTCTCGGTACGTATAATTAAGGAAAATTTATAACCAGATTAAATACCTCTTCAGAATACAGTATACCTACTTTAGAACCTTCTGCCCGACTCAGCATTCTGTGCGTTATAAAATTAAACAGAGTTTATTCAAAGTATAAAAAAGTAAGTAATTTTGGATATTTTTAAAATATTAATATAAGAAACCCAGTAAGTTAAAACTGTATTATAATTTTATTTAGTTTACTTTTCAACTTCCACTCGTTTTCATTAAGGTCGGGGCAAAATAAGAGTTTCTTTAAGTGCTTTAAGTAGAGCCTTGAAGTTCTGACAAGTGCTTCGTTTATTCTGGTTAATAATAATTTGCCGGTTCGTTATGAAAACTCTCTTAAGTATTCATTATTATCTGTGTTACCAGATTTTCTTGTGTTATAATACGAGCCTGTTATTTTACTACTCAGGGTAAAGGTCTATTCTCATGAAGATAACAATCGAGTTGTTCAATATATTTGCTCAAAGTGCATTGGCAATTTCTGGTTTGTATTAACTGTTTTTTTTTTTTAAACGTTGCCCCACTCTAGGAATTTCTCCTGTATCGTGGGTGCGTTCACAAACATTTAAACTCACATACACAAATACCCAGACCCGGAACAACTATCTGTAGGCCATACAAATATTTGTTCCGTGCGGGGATCGAACCCGCGACACGAAGCGCAGCAGTCCATTGCCTGAGCCACTGCGCCAACCGTGTCGTCTATTAGGTTAGTTATCATCGTTAGTTAGTGCATTCGTCTCTGATTGATCAAAAACATTGGTTTTGTCAGATTTTGATCCCAGTGTATAATGTAATGAGAATGAAAGGTATAGGCTTATCTAATATTGTAAATGTCTTGTCCATGGATGGTAGCACGCTTTGGTATGAATCAGTCATGGTTTTCAATGCGTACAATTTCAACAACTAACAAATATTGATTGCATTACTTATTTATCCGCTTCTGTTTGCTTTCAAACGGAAGTCGAACGTGCAGCATTCCAGTCAGGTTGTCAACATAACAGCACGCAGTCAAAGCGAAGCAAATTGCATTCGCGTCCGAACCGGCTCCCCACGCATTGTAAACAGCTCAAGTAAATAGGGGGTGCCGTATTAGGGGCACTCCGTAAATAGAACCGTCTTTGATAAAAATGCTCCGAATGGACGCTGCCTTTTGCAGACGCTTCATCATGCAATGCTTACTACATGTTTCAAAATGTCTCGGATAGCTTATAATCTTGAATCTTGTGGTTCAAGTATTAAGAGATTGTATTGAGTAGACGTCGACTTCTAAGAATTCTCTAAAGAGGAGTATTATGGTCGAACGTTAAATTATACCTACCTACTCGACGAGTGGTTTATGTTGTGTGATTAGTCAATCTCAAGAAACCACAGACGTTGTGGATTTTTCATCTCTTACAATGTTTTAGGGTACAAGTTTTAGGAGATTTCCACGCCTACACGTTTTCCTTTTGTGATAAATTTAGTTATACATGTTTTCAATGATCCGTTGACCTTTGCTGGATATATTGTAGAAATGGGCGACAGTTCCAAAACGTTGGACTGAATGAAAAGGATAATAATAGAAGTGTGTGGGATAAGTCTCATTGTAAGAATATCTCTATGTTTGGTATCCCCAGAACGTGGCGGGCGCACGGTACGGCTCGCTGGTAAACCGACCTTAAATACATACCTCTCCGCTTCACGGTAACTCATTGTCCAACAGTAGCGCGCAGCGCAGTGACTTGGGGGTCTAAAATGGCCACATTAGCAGGTCATAATATGTATTGCGATAAAAAGCGTAAAATGGATCTTTCATAACAGTAACTGCGTCTGTGATCATTTTTTATTTAGAATTGTAACGCAATTCATAGTATTTTCCTATCCTACTAATATTATAAATGTGAAAGTTTGTGAGAATGGATGTGTGGATGTTTGTTACTCTTTCACGCATAAACGGCTGGACCGATTTGGTTGAAATTTGGAATGTAGATAGGTTATACCCTGGATTAACATATAGGATAGAGGATAGATATTTTTATCCCGATTTTATCTTCCCGTGGGATAATTTTCGAGTTGTAGCGGGTGAAGCCGCTGGCAACAGCTAGTAATATAATAAATCAATTTACTGGCACACACAAGTTAGGAAACACAAACAGAAAGACAAAGTACAGTGCATTGTAGACTACAGTACACTCACAGTCATTATACCTTGCGACTGGGACTGTAGCTACTTTTTATTCTATACTTCTATCTTACTAAATAAATGCTTTGATTTTGACAATAACGAACGTAGTTTTTCATCTTCAAAATTGAATACCTAAACGAGATAAATAAAAACTGTTTCGAGAAAAGGATGGTACCGCCGTGTCACCTTATTGCTCGACTTGGCGGGGGCAGTGCCTGCCCTCATATTGTTAAAAAAAATACAATTACTATCTTCGTTTGTAGAATTTCTCCTTGTTTATACCTCAATGTAAACCATGATATACAGTCAGCAAAGGTTATAAATTGGGTAGTTCTAACTGTGTTGGTGTTGTTAGTCTGAAGGCGAGTGTCGGGTTACTGCTCAGTCTGTTCGCACCGCTCACTGTGCGCCAATGGAGCATGTAATCGTAAGCTTAAGGTTACGATTACATCGCAAAATCAAAATCCGTAAAATCATCTTATGATCGAGATTATCATGTCCTTCTTCATTGCTATATCTGCACTTACATGTAACTTTGGTGGTACGTCAATCTAAACCACCCAATATTACATAACCCACATTTATAACTTCGCCGAAGTCGGGAAAAACCAAATCCAATACCAATGTTTATGTACTCTCGCCAACACATCAAACTTTACATTTCCAATAAATAAAAATAAAATAAAAATATTTTACTATCAGGCAATAAGGCCCATAGGATTACATCTCACTTAAAAGCTATATTAGTAAGATGCAGGAACATTAGTAAAATATGGCCACATTTTTAATAGATTACCCGTACAAAGAGATAAATATGAGGACAAACTGGAGCATACTGGTTGGTTCTGGTAAGTGCTGTAAATATTATCAACTTTGACATCACTAGACTTCAAAAAAAGCTAACTGCAAGCTAGTTTTCATCTTGTTACCCATTTCATGTATCAATAACAAACATTACGCAGTGTTCCCCGAATATGAGAGTGCACATGCGTAATTGTGCCGAACAAAAACAACGGAACTGTTCTACGATCAACTCTGAACTGCGCGCTGAACTTTACAAAACCGGTTCATATAATAACATAGTTTACGTTCATCTGTCCGAAAATTAAACACTGAACTCGGTCCGGCCATGGTCCTCAGAATTTTTGACCAAAAAACATGTTAAAAATACGGTACAGGCGGTTTGTTTCCCATAAAAAGATTTTCTTCCAGGTGTTCTTATAGGGGCTGGGTTCGTTTCCCGGATAAGGTAGTGTTATTGGGTTTTTCTATTAGGGATTTCTCAGTAGCAGTCATGGAGTGTGGATTTGTGTCCGCTTGATGGCAATAGGCTCGCCCCCTACAACATAATTGACGAAATGTGTAATATACCCACCTCTATATACACCTCTGCCAAACCCTTCTAGAATTACTGGCGTGAGGTTATGTTATGAAAAGGTTAAACATTTGTGAGATATTAAATTCAAACCTGAGGAAGTTTATAAAATAAAATATTTTTTTCCTCAAAAACTTCTAAACTGCGTATAATCCCTAAAGCCAACTTCTTTATAACTTTGTCATGTACATCACAGTGGTTCAATGAACGTTAAAACATGCGAGTAAACATTACTTTATTATCTCTTCATCTTCCCACTAGAGTTTATTCTTGTTCTAACATAGATCTTGGAAACTTACGATATCTAAACACAGCCAACCTCATGAAACATTGATAAGTCCTGCCGAGAGCGAGCGCTCATATCTCGCGTCCACGCTGCGCGGCTCTGACCTTGCCAATGATCGGAGAATTACCTTTAGTGGGATTAGCCCACGAATTAGTTCAAGGGATTGCCATAGATTTACCGCTAAAGTTGCTAGTAAATAGAACATGCTGGAGTTAATCGAGTTAAGTAGTATTTTAATCGCGTTAACATTGAATGGCGAAGTATTGAAGTGATACCAAAAGGTTAGGTTGATTTGACAAAAAGGAAGACAATAATATAGACGATATAAATTTGTGCGACTGAACATACTAGCAATAAATAAACATTACTAAGACGCGGTAACACATGCCAAATCCATCAAAAAAAGTAATATAATATTTACGAAAAAACACAGCAGATAACATAATTGCTTAACACACTGAATAAAAGCGAATTTTCACGCCATCAATGTTGGAGACGACACTAAATCAAATAATCTTCAGCTGACAGGGAGTGCTCAGTGTGCTCACACGGAATCCCACGATAATACGCTCAACCTCTGAGAAAAATATTATTCGATAATTCGGCGCGAATGGAAGAAAAGTGTGGTACAATAAACAGGCTGTATTCAAATGAGGCGCCCCCGAGGACGTCACCGGGAGGGGGGGGGGGGGGGCACGGGCGCAGGACGAGAGGGGGGTGGTGAGCGAGAAAACAATGATAATATTACAAACTTATTTAGATTGGGGCCACGAGGTGTGACTGCGAGCAGCTTGTTATTCGTCTTAATTGCAGTTCAGATTGCAGCTCACTTGAAGGTTCGTGTATTTATTCAGTCTCTGAGAGTACGTACTAGCTGGTCTACTCTGAGAATTCTTTGCACTGTTTTAAATAGCCTTTTAAATATAATTAGCGAACAATCTTTTATATGACTTGAAGAAACATAATTATTTTATTGTCATTGCAATACTATTGTATTGAGTTGTTTTGATATTATACAGAGTTACATGGTTTGTAAGATTAATATTTATGTTTTGTACAGATAAACAATCTTTAGGTCTAAGAGAGACATGAAAAAACGGCTTTTACTATAGAACTTGAGTAAAACGAAAGTTTCGGCTAAGATTTACTTTACGATAGAGGTAGACAAAGTTACACAGCAATCGGATTAATGCTAACGAACAAATTTTGTTTAGCTTTAAGTTTTCTTTGTTGTTGTGTGTACTTGTGGCATACAGTGTCAAATAAATACGTTTCCTTTTAATTCACCACAATAATCGGTCAGAAAATTGCATGTATAATTTTCACGTGAAACCGCTTATCAGTCATTACTGCGACAAAAATAACACAGTATTGGACAATTTTGTGTAATTCACAGGAACTGGATGTGCTCAAATAATTGGTAAATATTGCTAATATCGACTTTAATTATCGTGTAGTTCTGCACGTGCGTGTGTTTTGTACCTGCACGTTTAATAATTTCCCTAGGAATCAACAAGTGCTCGGTAGAAAATGATTTGCATAAAATTCTATTCATCATCATTCATCATACTATAGCCCTTATACCAATTTATTTAGGGTCGGCGTTACATGTTCTCTTCTTCCATACTTCTCTACTTGTAAAATATATGAGAATTCTATTTGTTTGTATGAATGAAACGGTAGAGATAGTACTCGTACTTAAAAGTAGGAATGATATCTATATATATAACGGAATATTTATGACGGAAATTTAACTCATACTGCTAGTACAAGCCAGTGCTGGGATAAATCTTTTTGAAGTTGCGTCGCAAACATTCACTGTCACAACAGTCCATTTTCAAATTATTATTACGAGTTACATATAAAACAATAAAAAAAATATAATTAATCCGTCAATCGGCTCATAAATGAGTTTGATAAAAGGAAAGCATTTGATACTCGCTGTTGTTATTTGGCAAACACATAAGCGTAAAAGAGCCTCGAAGAAATCTCAAAACAAACATGTTTTCCGCGGTGTTCCCTCCACAGTCCACACACACGTAGCTATGTATATTTTAGAACATCGCTTACGTGCGCCACTGTGCGCGTCTCGCCCGTAACGCGGCCCCAGTGTTTTAGGGACAAGTAAATTCAGAAAAAATTGTGAGCACGAATGTAACCTTGAATATTTACGAGAAGCGACTCCCGAAAGGGTTGGACGGAGCGAGACGTTTTGGATAGGTGACGCCTTATGAAATTTTGCCTTTGTATCAAAATGTGCCGAGAAAATAAGGTCTATCAGCCGCGCGTGAACTTATTGCCCCGAGTTTGTACCAGCGCAGAGTAATCAGCGCCTAGAAATAATTAATAATTAACCTTTTATTTTACTCTTCAAATAGCTCTGCGTTATGTAACAAGAAATAAAGTTAAAACTCTTCATCGCGCAGAAACATTTTTCACGCTTCTAGAATTTCGCAATATTCTGCCGGTATTTAAGCAAACTTTAAGAAAAATAATTTTACAAGCGAGACGGATCCCTCTTTAAGGCTGGCAATATACGGGAAACGTGTACAAAGTACGGAAAGCAAGTTGCTACGAGACATTTGGGACTAATAAAATTATAAGAATAAAAAAGTTGTACATTCAAAGTGTAGGTAGCTCATAACTCAATTGTGTGGGGTGTGGAGTTGTCAGAGACGAGAAGACTGAAGACAATCAACACTTGAAGATTACACACGTAACTGAGAAAAAATAGCGTGAAATAATAGAGGAATTTGTTCGGCTGAGCACGTGCGTGACACATTGATCTAGGAATATTGTATGCTCGGGCCACCGCGCCGGTTCCAGCTTTGTTAGCGATCACTACGTCGATATGGAATTCTGGTGAGAAATGGGTTTGAGATCCGTATTTGATTGTATTGTCGCTGTACGTACATGCTGCTTGTTACAGAAATTGATGCGATTACAGGATGAAACATATGTGAGACTTATTTAGTTTACTTTAACAGGGGGTTGATTTAGTCGCCTGCACTCGTGGTACCCGGCTCACTGAATAATTACTTGCATTCATAAGAAAGCCAGATCCAATTCATAAAAAATAACTTACACTGAACACAATTTTGATGGTATTGAACATGCATCAAACTTGTGTTAAATGTTACTTAGAAATTTCTTTTAAATTTATTTGATGTTTAAAGGGAAAATTGTTTTAACATGCGAGTATACTTATTCTTGACGGATTCAGGTATCTAAAACGTTACACTAACACTCCTTATCAATATTGCTACATGTAAAGAAACAAAACAAACCACTTTGCGCCTTAAACTGCCCCTTCATTTTATTCCGCACTAAACAACTCCTCAATTCGGCGACTAGTAAAAAATGTTGTCCATTAAAGTCAGCAGAAAGCCACTAAACAAACTAGCGAGGAGGTGCGAACGAAACTTGACCGGCGACCGCCCAGTGTGTCGGCGTCTCGATCTCAGGACAAAATTTATCCCTCCGTTGGGAAATTAATATCAGGTGTTGGGAACTGAGCGACCAGTGCGGTGTGTGGGACGAGGTATCACCTTGACGATGGATACTGTGTAATTAGATAAGTGGGGTTTTAAACTTGAATCTTGGGAAGCCTACTAAATTATACGGCTCCGAAAACAAAACGTATAGTCACTACCTCGTTGGCTTAGTTGTTGCAAGCGTGACTGCTGAGCCTGGGTTCGATTCCCGGGTAAAGAATTTGTCAGTAATAACACCAGATTCTAGATTTGTGTCCAGTTTATGACAATAGGCACGCCTGCTATTATATGGAACTTGAACATAAATGGCAAAATGTGTGTTTACTATTAGGTACACCTTTATCTAACCCTTCGGGTGGGACAGGCATAATGTTATGTTACTATAGTCACATTATATCATGATTATTTAAACCAGCTTTTTGTGCCCTAGATAAAATATAAATAAAATATAATAAAATATTAGTATAGATTATAATATTAGTATAGATTACTAATATTATAATCTATACTAATATTTTAAAGCTAAAGAGTTTGTTTGTTTGTTTGTTTGAACGCTAAGATCTTAGGATCTACTGGTTGGAATTGAAAAAGTATTTTTGTGTCCATTTATCGAGGAAGACTTTAGGCTATATAACATCACGCTACAACCAATAGAAGTGGAGCACAAATGAAAAATGTTGCAAAAACGGGAAAGGATCATCCTTTTTGAGAGCTTCCGTTGCGTGCGCTGCGACAATGGTTTAAGTTATGCAAATATTATGTACAAAGGAAATGTTTCTCTTTAAAAGTTCTACAAAAAAGTCCGCGACAGCATATATCTATCTATTAAGATTGACTCACTGTAACCATTTTTTACTGTTGAAATGTTAGGTTAAATAGAATTATTTTTTGCGAAGCTTATTTACCCCATATGGTATTAATCTATAGCTAAATAAATGTGTTTGTTAGAACGAAAATCTAATATAGAATATTTGTTTATTTTACTCTATATAGTTTAAACAAATATCTTAGAAGATATTGCAATGTTAAAATGTCCGCGCGACAAAATAATTACGCAGTCCGTCGGCAATCGCGTCCCGATGTACATACGTGGAGAATCTGGCCTCCGGGAAATTCAAATTCAAAATATTTACTGCACCATAATATTTACAAGGTGTTATTGTATATTGTTTTGGCAACAGTGGTGGCCCAGTGGTGGCGGCTCCCGAACAGTTGGTTGTGGGTTCGAACCCAGGCAGGCGCATTACTTTATGTAATTTATTTCATACCACTCCTAGAGAGGAGGCCTGAGTCCCTGCAGTGGGAACAATATAGGCTGATGATGATGATGATGATTGTGTATTTAACAGTAAGAGATAGGTAGGTACCTACTTTTAGTAATTCTCACTTTAATAATGTAATCTAAGGTTCTATCTAATATTATAGAGAGGAAAGATTGTTTTTTTTTTTGTTTGGTATGATTTAACTCAAAAATTACTCAGACGACTTTGAAAATTCTTTAAACATTAGAAAGCTAATTGAAAAAATATTATTATGTTGGATAGTCGATCTATCGAGGAAGGTTGTAAGTTATATATTATTGTGACGCAGACGAAGTTGCGTGGGTCAGTTAGTATTATGATAAAGCTAATTTATCAAACTATTTTTATTTATACAAAAAGCAACCAATGTTTAGAAAAGCTGTCTTAGCCTCTAATATTCAAAAGTGGATCACTTTTTTTTCTAGAGTAATTTCGAGATGTATTTCTAATTTGATTACCCACAGTAGTACTTCTAATTTCCCCCGAGAAATAATTTTGCAACTAAAAATAAGTTTTAAAAATTGGCTGAGAAAGTTTAAATTCAGCCAAACGTTTTGTTAAGCCGTGGCGTGTACTTGTGCTTACGTGGAGTGTAGGATTGCCTAGTGAGTGGAACCGGAGAAATTGGAGGGAAGCTTATAAAAGCAGGTGTAAGTAACATTTGGCACACGTGGTATGAATACTTAATTGTAATTCGAGTTACGCGGCAATGTTTGCGTGATAACAAAGTGGATTAAGCTTTCGAAATTACGTTAACGATATAAAATGTTTTCAAGCAATCTCCGGGTACAATGAACACGGTGAACTGTATGCATAATTATTTAAACTTTCTTAAAATTAGCACGTAGGTATTACTTGATGAACCCCGTTCATAAAAATCGCGCTTTGGACGTGGAGTTGCGGACACCAGTCCGTTATACAATACAATATAATATGTGCTATACCTGTATAAACTTACATTTCAATGAGCCTTAGAAAATAGACATTGATGTATAATGTTCTTGGTTTTTTTTTCACATATTTCAATTCTTTTTTAAATGTCGTGTATAACATGGCACACCTCTGCTGTTTCTTTGTTTACTCAACAATAGGTGACTCACCACGCAACACGCGACAAGCCGCCAGATTGCATTACAATTATTCCAACATGACAATGTGAGCGACAAATTATATTTGTGTGCGCGTCTGAGGCGGCGCGCGCCGGGATTACTGTGGCCTACAACGAAACAAAGTGACAGCTGCGCCTTTATTCCCCCAAATGATCTGTAATTCAGTTTTGAAATTCGTAAGAAAACAAATCTTCACGCCTCATCCCACAAGAGGATAGACTGGTTTAGGAGCAATGATAAAAATTTCGTTGTTATACAAATTAGATTCTCTGTTTTTGTTCACGATATTTGTTTGTATAGCCCACTGTGCGGCAATGTTCAAGTATAAATATTAATGTGTTAATCAATGCGTTCATATATTCGATCGCATGAATTTTGATTGAAACTCTACAAATTAAGTTTTGTTGTAAAATTATTACATTTGTGTAGTTTCTAAAGTTAATAAGTAACTTTGTCGAGGCAAGTTGGGAAGATGTTAAGTGTATTTAGTGTGTGTTTTCTCGTTGAAGTCGTAAGAGCTGCGAAACTGTAGTTAGCAACCTATCGCTACTTTGTACATCATTACAAAGTTTAAACGCGTCTTGGCTAAACGTATCATCTTCGATGTAGGTTAAGCTTTCAGTGAGTTTACAGGTACTTCCAACAACTGTTTAAACTTGTTGAGGTGAATATAAAATTGTAATTACTTTCCTTTTTGTGCAATTTTTACTTTCACAACATTAAGAGTTAGACGTGGCAGACGGAGTTCATGTTTAAACTAAGTGATTGAGTACGTTTACTAGCGGCGTTGATTTTGACAGTTTACAATCATCCATTATTCGCAATAAGGAAAAAAAATCGAATTATGGAGATCCATGTTCAACTATGAGCTATACGATATCCCAACTTTCCCACTGTTGGGCCACAGGTTTCCTATCTGTTCTCTCTCTTTTGATAAGTTATCGGTAGTCTACCACGCAAGATCGGATGAGTTGGTCACATGTCATCGACTTTTGATTACGGAACATGTGACAGTGCTGCTCTTCTCACGTTATTTTTTCTTAAAAGATGGTATAGACATCTGACCCAGCACAAGCTTGAATGTTTTGATGAAGCAAGCAAAAACATTTTGTATGTACACTATTTAACCTTACCACTTTACCGATTTTTGTTCATACTGGTCAGGTTCTACAGAAATGACCGGTGCGTAGTGTAGTGCTCACATGCGTGTTTGCGGCGGCGTGGACGATTCAAAGAAGTCTTATCTAAGGATCGTAGCAGGTGGCGTTCTGTGGTGTCTGCCTACCCCCATGAGAAAAGGGTGTAAGTTAATGTATGAATGTACAGAAAATAAAACAAACAAGAACCTAATTGAAGACAAACTAGCACACTGAACTAAATCAGTTTGAGTGGCTTAACCTGAAAACATTGCAATCAGCCTAATACTAGGAGATAATAAGTGGCGGGAAGCAAGTTAAATAATTAGTCAGCGCAAGAGGCGCAGTTGCATGATTGACAAACCGAGCAGCCGACGTAATTAGTTCACTGAATACACTTGATGCGCCGGCTGGTCTCACACCGACGTGTAGAAGGTAACGAGAATAATTTGAAATTTTGACGGGTCGCGGTTAACATGTCGACTATGGATACTGGATCTGTAGCTCTACCATGAGTTGTCATAGAAAACTTACTCGCTAACGTTGAACTCGCTAGCGTGCTAACGTGTATCAAATAGATTTCGATAATGCTTGCACCATGAGATTTACGGAGTCTTACGCAGGCGCTAATGTAAGCTCGATAGATTGTGTCGTCTAGCTAACTTCACTCTACTCATGTTTTGTTTCTTTCTTTCCCACTAATAAGAGGAGAGATCGATATATACACAAATAAACCGACAAAATAGAAAAGTTGACGGTTATTAGACTACTTATAGTATTTAGTGGTTTTTGAATTTTTATTCCTTATAATACGTCACTGTCGTGTATTCAATTTGTAATTTTGTTTGTTGACATTGTGTCACAGAGCTGTGTTGTGTTGTTTAAGTTTACATTAGTAGATTCAAACAGATTATTTAAAACAATGAGGACCCTGTGCCTCAGCTTCAATTGTTGGTAGAGTTCATAGAAAGGTATGTTTCAACTTTCGTTCTCTTTGGTATCTTTAGTTCTATTGAAACTCGTTGTGTTGACATCAAATCCGTAACATTATTCATACATATGCACAAACCTTTAAAGTATTCTCTATAATGTTTAATAAACTTTCATTCATTTATATTTTGCAATTGGTGTCTAACATGAATTCTCATTTCGAAATCATTTCTCGAAATTCACGTTAATCACGTCGTTGGTCTTCAAATTTAGCGGCCACTAACATATTTCATACCAAATAAGCTTTGCAGACATTATTTTGACTGCATTAGACTCAAAAACGTACATAATTTTGTTGTAAACATATGTTTCACACGCCAAAATGCTAGTGAGCTACGTAACCACTATAGTAAGCGAATTATTCGATAGGTTCAGTGAAATTAGTGACTCATGGTACCGTTTTGTATGGTGACAGCTGAAAAACGTTAGAAACTATAGAATAGATTACGTTAGGTTTTTAACCTATCGTCATCTATAGTGCTCATGTTACGGATTATAATTCTTTCCGTGACCGCTAGAGGCGCTGTACGATATTTCATACAAATAATTTACGTAGACGCTTGCGAGATTTGGCTGTGTAAACTCATGGTAGAGGTACTGTACTCTTCTGATTATACTACTACAGTTTTGGATATATTGATTATACGAGTTAGTTTTTCTCACTCCGCCATTCTTTTCTGATTCATTTATTTGGAGGATTCAAGAGATCCAATCAACAGTCTAAGTCGCAAATTTAAACATTTAAATGAAATGTTTATCTGCGACTTCGACTGTTGATTCTGGTTTTCAGGAGTTACAAAGGTTTTGGAATAGTGTGGCGGGCTTACCTCAATATATGTAGAGGCAAACAGGTTTATGTTAAGGTTGCTGGTAATTTAGACCGCGATAATATTGATATTGAGCACGCATCGTTATTGTAAGATAATCGACACTTTTCGAACGTCAAAATTTACTTTACTTATTTACAAGAGAAAGTCCCCCAAAACGCCCACCCTTCGACAGCTTGCTAGTGTTTTAGCTGAAAAAAAGAAGTGGCAGAGCACATCTGTCTGTTATATAGATGTTGTACTTATTTATTTTTCAGGAAGTTTCTTGAGGATAGGCATAAAAAATACTGCTTGGTTTGCATATATGTGTACAAATGGGATGGGACAAAGAGGGCTCATTACCAAGAACATGAATATGAGGAGTATTCTGGCCGAGAAATGTTTAAATAGTAAGACATGAAAATTTACTAGGGAGGTTATCAGTATAAAAGTTTTTGTAAAAAATGCTAAAAGCTCTAATAAAATAATTATAATTAAAATATCAAATTCTACTTGTGAAGCAGAAATTACTGTAAATTACAGTACGGTGAAAACGTAGCCTGTTTACTAGTGTGTTCGTATTCAACTAGCGCATTACACATACATGGGCTGTGGCATAAATCGCTCGCTTTGCATACATTGCTGGCTGAATGCGGCGCAGTGTTTCTGTTAGCGGGGCGCGCGTTTTAATGCACGCAATCATAGCGCATATGTACGTCTACTTCGTTAGTTGTATTCACTTGCGAAGAAGTTACAGTAGAAGAGATGTTGGGTGAGTATGGTTTGAGTTCGAGACAGTCTTAACATGGATTAAGTAATTTCTGCAATCAGACTTTACTTCGTTGAAATCGGTAATAATGGTATAAAAGGCTTATTATCAAAGTAATTAAAAAAGAGTTCCCAAAATATTATATAAGTCTGAAAGGGAGACCGACGCTAACACGGTTACCATGTGGTAAGTAAAACATTCTGAACGGCTTCAAAATTTCTATGTGGGGGACATATAATTTTTTTGTCGATAATATACATACATAAACTCACACCTTTTTTCCGAGGCAGAAACCATAGAACGTCACCTGCTACGAGTACTAAATACTTTTTTTGCAGCGTCCACATTCATAAATCTAGTCAGACATGCACGTAGGTTGCGAGTACAATGCACCTGTATGTTTCGTAAGAATCTCACCAATAAGGTCAGTGTAGGTCAAAATAGTCAGTGTCTTTCTAGGGTGTACAATCCCGGCCTTACCACTGATTTCTGCCTTGTAAATACACAAAATGTTTTTCGAATGAAATTGGACTCATCGTCTCGTCTTCTAGATTATAACCTACTAAAATTTTAAACTACCTAAACTCTACTTACCTCGTTAACTGGTTTACTTTAATTACTATTACTATTACTATTACTGTAATCTGACACTCGCCATTTAAAATTCAAACTTTAATGAAGTTCTAAACTACGTTTACTCAATTCAGAAACCAGTTAAAAGTGTGTTTTTCTTCTAAATCTAATTTAATCTCTTTTAATAAAACACATAAGACATATATATCTGTCAACTAACCTCAATTTCAAGCATGCTGAAATAAAGACTGCTTTCCAAACCCACCTCTGCTACGCATGGTGCAAGCTATCAGGTTAGGAACTTACCTATCTTTCAAGCTGTAGCTCACCATTTATTATTATAGCTAGCCCCTGTCCCACTGCTGGGGAAAGGCCTCTCTCCGTTTCTTCTAACGAGCACAATTACCATATATCTTTATCTCTATTTTTAATTTTTTTATTACAATTCAGTGATTTCTTTCCAAATCTCGAAGAAGACCATACATACCTAATCATTTCTGAGATTAGCATGTACAACCATAATGTCACGTGGTTTCTATGCATAAATAAGCACACGTATTTATATTTTATAAAAAAAACCAGCAATGGAAAACATCCGAAAGAATTCCCAAACAGTTGATCAGTTTAATCACATTCAGACATTACGACTCCCCAATTCATCTAACTCACTCATAATCCAAGCACTTCTAAAATTTCATGTTCATTTCGCGAACGACGCTAGTTCGTTATTTTATTCCTCTTCATAACGTGGAAGTTGTCTAAAGTGGCGGGCTCGTCACAGACATGATTAATCAAGGAGTGTGTAAAACAAAGGAGGCTGTATTAACTGAGGTGTGTGAGGTGCGCCTCACTCATGTAATTATTCTATATTAGTTCATTTGGAGGCTCTGTGTGATGCGAGTTATGTAATGTGATTGTCTGTTTTCTCTCGAGTGTAATGTTAAGCTAAGATTTGGTTAATGATGGGAGGGCTTGTTTTTTTATCAGTATAGAAGTAACTTTATAATGAAGAAAAAGCAAGAGGTTAGAAAAGGTTCAATTATCAGAGAAACGTGCTGTCAAATGTCTTACTCGACCATTTTAATTTTCAAATACTCGTGAAAAAATATTCGTGAATTAAGCAATTCCCAAATAACGATAATTTTAAATACAATTGCTCACTGTATTTAAATTTGGTTTAATAAATAATAATAATATACCTTAATGTAACTTGAACCAAGAATGATGAAGATGCCAAGAAGTCACAAACTTAACCCTTAAAAGTTGGCACGTCAAAAGTTGCCGCCACCATCAAAGGGAGCCGCGGTACATCAAGCACACGGCCCGCACTCTATAGCCGGATACATAAGTGCCGCGCCGCCAATGTTCGCCGGCGGATACTTCACCCATCTAAACTGCGAAACGCAACTATTCCCATGTGAGACCCGTTAGGGTAAGAGCACTGTGACAAACGAAAGCGACAGCGATTTCGAATGAAATGAAAAATTTAACTTTACTCGTGTGGTTACTTTTGTTTAGACGTGTATTAAAATAGTATGTAATAATAATAGACATGCATCATTGTTTCCCAAACCATATAATAGCTCATAGCGACAGAATTAAATGCAAGTAGTGAAATATTATGTGGTTTGTGACAGTTGACTGAAAGTGACAACAAACGAATATTAAAATAAGTAAGTAAGTCCTTATGAAAACATTCAGTAATAGACCGAGTAGTTACAAGTACTGAAAAATAATCTAAACTCGCAAAAGACAAGTCAAAATATTCCGCGTTATTGAGATGTTACTTTTAGTTTGATTGGCCTGTTGGTCTAGTGGTTAGTGACCCTAACAGTTAGGGTCACTAACCACTAGACCAAGTGATGAACCCACGACCTCCGGCATAGCAGTTAGGGCCTAACTGCTATGCCGGAGGTCGTGGGTTCGATTCCCACCCAGGACAAATGTTTGTGTGATGAGCACGATCATTTGTTCTGTGTCTGGGTGTAATTTATCTATAATATGTATGTATTTAGAAATATATAAGTATGTTGATCAGTTGTCTAGTACCCATAACACAAGCTCTGCTTAGCTTGGGACTAGATGGCGTTGTGTGATAGTTGTGGAATATTATTAGTAATCGCAGTATCATCGTCAACAGATAAATATCTATTAGTGCCTCTAGTCAATTTATAAATGCTCTCACTAAAACAGACTCATTGAGATACAATATTATTAAAAAACACAATGAAACTAAAAATCATAAATACCTTACCCGCTTCCTCTCACCACTCAGCGAGCACCCTTACCCAAGACAATAAATGAATGGCAATCGTGAAGAGATTATAGCAATTGAGAAGGGCCGAAGTTGGGCGCTTACCACAACTTGCGACGTATCACTCGGCCGGATTAGTGACGTGCCGAGTGTTCGACCTATAGGGAGGGGACACGGCTTTGTACTCGGAGGATTTGTGTCTGATCATGTGATTTATGTGAGATGATTTGTGATGTATATCGAAACCATTAAAACCTAATCTAGGAAGTAAAAGGAAAATGAATACTGAATTAAATTAAAAAATATATAAAAAGTTAATTCACAAACCCAAATTCTGTGTATGCTTGTCTATTGATCGCTAGAGCGTTTGCTGAGCATAAGTTCTTGGGTTCGATTATCGGGTCATATCCTTCTGCGAAGCTGTGATGCGAAGGAGGTGGCGGAACGGGAGAGGGAGAGAATGTCGTCCCAACCGCCGTGGGAGACGCTCCGGGCGTCGGGGGCCACGTGACTGCTTCCGGCCACCGTAGACGCGGGCCTGTGGACGGTGAGTGATGGGCTAGCTCACCGTCCGTCTGTCTTATGACGACCACATGCCGTGTCGACGGCGCGTTCGTGTTTCACACGTGCCTCAAAGAGATGTCAGCAACACGGAAGGGGCCGACGCCTGTTGGGGCTGCGGGTCGTTCAGAAGTTAACGCGGCCTCAAAATATAGGGCAAAGAAGGAACATGAATGGTTTTTAGTCAGTAGAAACCTGACACTCCCTTTCGCTCTGCCTAAGATAGGGCTATTCGATGAATTTACCACCATAAAAAAAAAGCAAAGTTTTATTGGGTTTTTCCATCAGGAATTAGTCAGAAACCATGGTTGAGGGTTGATGGCAATAGGCTCGCCCACTATTATCTTATTTGACTGGGGAAATGTGGGTGTACTATTAATTACACCTCTGCCCGACCCTTCGGTTATTACAGCCGTGATGTTATGATGTATATAATAATTAATTTATTATTGATAATTACTTAGATTGCAAGATAATAAGTAGTTTACATAATGCAAATTCCTGTATGAACAGCAAGTGAAACTTGTGATATCTACAAGGCACTAAACGGCAACAAAAAGTAAAGTTATAGTTGCGCTATCCTCGGGACCATCATGTAAATGTGATGAATGCATTCCGCACCGTAATAACTTCCAAACTTATATAAAGCAAAAACTTAAATTGCAATTTCCTTTTATACAATTCGTTCTGCTTGTAACCCAAGAAAATAGTGAGACAATTTGTGAAATTGCGTAATCAGAGTTGTCGGGGCAAAGGACGGTCAGAATAGCCACGTTTACATAAATACTTATATACCAGTCGTTTTGGAGATAACGCAATAACAGACACGCGAAAATATTGTTGTAGAATATTCGCATGTTGAGGACTGAATATATTTTATACGAGATACATTATGTAGCAAGCAATATTGTATTCTTTGAAATATGTATTACTAATATGGAATACTAAAAATATAAATATGACAGATTTTTGTGGCGGTAAAACATTTTATAACTTATTTACTATGGTTTTGTTGGTTTCATGTTTTACTAGAACAAATAGTTTTACTCACATTCTTTTTTTTTTTCGTACTTTTTGTTCTGATCGACAAAGGCTTCTCTTTTGTGTAATGTCTGTCTATGTTAGACCCGTAAACATGATCGGAACGCCATGCCACCTTCGGCGCGCCTGCTTATCATTATTATGGGAGAAAAAAGAAAAGAAAAAACGTATGTATTTTGGCAATAAAACACACAAAAATCATATAATAACCAGCTCAGCATAATGCCAGATGGTAACTTCATATACAATCACCACATACATCACCATATCACCGGCAAACTTTCGATTAGGTCAGTTGGAACCTATCCCTTGACTTTTAGATCACAGAGAGAATCATTGAACTACACACTGTATCATAAAACGTCACTAACATGTAACACTAAAACATTATTATCATTCAGACAAAGCCTGTTGATGAGTTAAACCAACCCGTCTCCGTAAGCCGGCACTTTCCCAAATAATATAATGTAAATAATAACGTGGGCTTAACTAAATAGAGACGGCCCAAGAAATACTGTCGTCGCAAAAAATACGTATCATAGTGTATCCTGGGGATCTCGGACCCATGTTACGGTGGTGGACAGACGGACGGATTAACGCACAGCCGCCGACAATGAGTCGCGGATGGCCGTCGGCTCTTTGACTATTAAAATGTACTTCAGACAAGTGACTTTACAGTTGGCTGCTTTGAACTATTTTGGACTTGAGAGAGAGTGGTTGTGTTAACCCCAACCTGGTTTTTGATTGTGTCGGTCGTTTCCGGGTTAAGAAATGGTGAACAAATAATATTTTACGGAAAATTACAGCAGTTTTAATTTTGCGCCCCAAATTGTACTTAATTTACCACTAATTATTATAATTACTTTATAATAATTAGTTAATTTTGCTAAAAAGTCACAGTCCTTTGCCGATTCCTCAAGGGGCTCTCATTATCTCAGCAGAACTGGTAATAATTTTATTTCATAGGTACATAAATGCTTAACTAATCATAGGAGCGTAGGCAGGTCACGAGCCAGGCGAGGTGGACCTGCAGCTTGATCATCGTGATAGGTGTGAATAATAATAATAATAATAATAATAATAATATTCCATGAATGGAGGATGTGAGAGGTCCAGGTTCAAATAAACTGACCTCTCACTCAAAATCTGATGAATACTGGTTGAAGAACAGAGAAAGAATTAAACCAAGCTAATACTTTAGTTTCCTTTAAAATTTACAGAATATAATAACCTTTCTTCTGTTGCAGTGGGGTAAAAATACTTTCAAAAACCACCACAAACAGGTTGGCGTAGAGTATCGAGTTTATTTATGTGTTGGCGGCGTATTAATGAGTAGTACCGCAGGCAGCAGGCGCGACGTATGCGTTACACTACGAGCGCAGTTGACTTGCTTGCAACTTGCAATAAAACTTGCCTCTGGGGAAGGAGCGCCTGTAACGCGGTGGCGCAAGTGATGGGAGAGCGTGGTGCTTGCTGGCTGAGTTTGTGCCTTAAGTATAAGTTCAAGCTGTGGGTTGTTTGAAAGAGATACCGCGGCCTCGACACAAAGGGCTTAGAAGGAACATGGGTGGTTTTTTGTCAGGAAATATGACACTTCTTACCGCTCTACCCAAAGCGGGATCAGTCATTTCATGATTTCCCACCCACCATAAAAAAAAAGTTTTAGTTCAAAAACGCTGAACTAAGGCTTGACTTCTCCCTTATTTTTCTAAGAGTGTCGATGGCACATATCTTTAAAAGTAACGCCATTTTCTGACACAGATCATGGTCTTCATGTTTACAAGTTGATCGGCGCACGACAACCAGTTACTACACAACTTTTTCTACTTTTCGACAGGCTGAAGTGCCTATTCGGACAGATACCTCCAGTGAATTATTTGATCGAGTTGTATGTCCCGGAGCCGTGTTAACCATAACAGGATGTTGGCCAGAATACCCAAATCGCGTTCCGTCGATAACTCAGCGCTGTGCGCAGGGACATGAACTCAAAAGCGCTATGTGCTCGCCTAACTTTGTGCGGGAAACTTTGCAGTCGCAAGGCACACCTCCCTAATTGGGTAAATATAGGAGGAGAGCAAAGTGCCCAATTCATAGATAATTTAGTGCAGTTATTGATACGGAGTGTCATAATGTAAATAAGTGTTTTTGTTCGATCGTTTGTGTTATTTTTGGGATACCGTTTTTTCCTTTAGAGGTAAAAAGGAAAACACGGAACCCTTATAGGATCACTAGTATGTCTATCTGTCTGTCTTCATCTCCAGAACTACTTAGCCTAAATTATTGAAAAACTATAGAAATTAGTTCAACATTTTGTATAGATTACAGGAAAACTTATAGGAAGTCTAAGGTGCTAAAATAACATGGAATATCTCTGAATATCTACTACAATACTACGGAACTCTTTTTGTGCAAGTTCGACTTGCACTTGGTCAGTTTTTTTGGTTCACTGTTTTGTGGCAGAAAATTTAATTCAATTGAATTAAGTAGAATTTGCATACAAATAGACAATTGAGTTTACATCTTCAAGAAAACTAAGTTTATATTTATTCAAGTGAATATCTTACTGTTATCAATATGTATGTTTCGACATAATAGGTTGTTTATTAGTGTAATTTATTGTACTATGGTACACACTGACATGAAAATGTCATTATCATCATCATCATTTTAGCCAAAAGATGTCCACTGCTGGACAAAAGCCACTCCCAGGTGTCGCCACATTGACCGGTCCCGTGCGTCTTGCATCCAGCGGATCCTCGCAACCTTCACCAGGTCATCGGTCTACCTAGTTGGAAGGCCTCCCGCCTTCCAACGCAACGTCTTGCGGTTCGCGAACGCCATTCCAGAACTTTTCGGCCCTATCGGCCATCCGTTCTGCGAGCAATGTGCAATGCCCATTGCCACTTAAGTCTGGCGATCCTTCAGGCTATGTCGGTAACCTTGGTTCTTATGCGGATGTCCTCATTTCTGATTCGATCACGCAAGGAAGCTCCGAGTATAGCTCTCTCCATTGCCCTTTGGGTGACTTTGAGCTTTCTGATGAGGCCCATTGTGAGCGACATTGTGAGTTGGACGAGAAGATACCGCCCAACTTTCCGAACGCTGCCCAGCCGAGTCGGATTCGCCGATTGACCTCTTTCTCGAAGTTAGACCGACCCAACTAGACCATTTGTCCCAGGTAGATGATAATCGTCCTCAACTTCTTCGTCCATGAAATGTATAGCTATGCAATTAATTTATAGTTTTTGGGCTGCATGTGACGGCTTATTACATCTTGTACCTAAATTTTGCCTTGGTCTTTCTATTCAGTAATAATTTACAGCAATTAAAAAAAAAGGTTAATCTACAGACTCGTTTTTAATCCAGTTATTGACATTATATGTATAAATCAAACTCAATTCTTAACTTCATTTCCACAATAGTTACAGTATGATCGTACCTACCTAAATGAAATCTGAACGCGGACAACAAATTCATAAGTTTATTTGTAAAGTTTCGCCAATAAATTGCACATTGTAGAAGCCCATTGTATATTAAACAACTATTTTAGCGTCACAGGTAAACGCCGGAGTCGGGCCAACACTTAAAATTCAAACTCTTGGCTCCGAAACAAATCCTTTGACAACTTTTATTTGCTTTTGATGCGTTCGAAAGTGGTTCTTATTGCTGAGATGTTACGGTTGCAGATGGCAGTAAAGTGATCGTTTTAAAGTTTTACAAGCGTTTTTAATAATGTGCGGGACATGTAAATTCGGGTGAAGTTTTCCAATAAAAGTTGCATCGCTGTTGGAGTACGCCGCTCGCGCCGTAGCACATCTGTGTGTAGCGTTGTGCTACGTGTGGCGTAGCACACTACGAGTTCTACTACGGCGTAGCAAGCTACGAGCGCTACGATACACGAACGATTAAATTAAAATTAGTTGGTTTTGTTTTATTGCAACTCTGCACTGAAATAATTATAGATCATCCACGGTTTTTAGGATTTCAATTAAGTGTATGAATAATACTAGTAACGCTGTACCGTGTGTACTGGCTGTTGATGAAAAAAAATACAATCATTAAAATATAATTGTTTGTTTTGAAAGGTTAACTTACTTTTCACATTTAATTAAGTTAATCAAAACTGTAGCAACAAAGTGACCCGAGAAGGTAGCGAAGTATTCGCTCGTTCGACTACTTAATTAGTGTTCGCGACGTTTACTTATTAGCATATTAGAGCCTGTTAGCAGTGCACGTCGTTACAGCAGCTCTTTGTGCTCATTGCTAATTACACGAGTTTTGGGATTCAAAGGGTAATTTGTTTGTGCCTTTATTTTGAGAAGAAACCGCCGCTTTTGAGAGACAGCTGGTGTATCGTCTTCTGGCTAATCTATACGGAAGACTACTGAATATCCCATCAGGGCCGTGGGTTGTTCGAAAGAGATACCGCAGCCTCGGCACAAGGACTAAGAAGGAAAATTGGTGGTTTTTAGTCAGTAGAAGTCTGTCACTCGCTATCGCTCTGACCAGAGCGAAAGGAGTCATTTGATGATTTCCCAATCCCAAAAAAAAGGCTACAGAATATATAATAATCGTATAGATAACGCTGTTTAAAACCACGAATAAGCAACGTTGACTAAATAGTTGTTTAAAAAATCAACTGTGTAGTACCTATTTCATTATCAAGCACTACTGCTAATCGTAAGGTTTCAATTTCTAGACAAAGAACTATTCAGTTTTCTATAAGAAAGTTTTCAGTAGCAACGGCAACTGGCAACTGAAGTAGGATTGATGAAAATATTTATCCACGTTTCTGTCCCGCAAGATCCAAACTGTACGAGAGGGTTACTCAATTCCGCGGGAGGCGCTCCAGGCGTCGGGGGTCCCGCGATGACCTCTGGCCATCGTAGACGCGGGCCTGTGGACGGTGAGTGATGGGCTAACTCGCCGTCCGTCCGTCTTACGACGAAAACAGGCCGTTTCGACGGCGCGGTCGTGTTCCACGCGCGCCTCAAAGAGATGTCAGCAACATGGGAGGGGCCCGAAAGGGCCGACGCCCGTCGGGGCCGCGGGTTGTACAGTTGTGGTAGTTATCGCGGCCTCGACATAGAGGGCGAAGAAGGAACATGGGTTGTTTTTAGTCAGTAGAAGTCTGACACTCCCTTTCGCTCTGCCTAAGAGCGGGAGGGTTTATTCGATAAATATCCTCCCGTCAAAAAAAAAAAAAAAGGGTTACTCAATTCAACTAATATTTTTGCGCTTTACAATGAATAAAACCTCGTTTTTTGCAAAAACTACATCTAATTTCAATATAGCTGTAAAGTTCCCAAATTGTTTGTCGTTAACGAGTTTTTCATTCGCCAATACATTGGACATAAGGTAACAATGAAAATAAAATTTCATTCTGTGTAAGACACATTGCAGTCGGTAAAGAAGTAAGTTTCGCGCTTGCGATGCACGTGCCTACTGCACGGAGCCGCGTTCTAGCGCACTGGCGCACTGGCTACTAGCACTACACTAAGTTATGAAATTAGACCGAAAAATTATTGAAAGTTACCTATATGTTTAACGATTGACCTTTAAACTAGCACCAAACAATGATCAAATATGCACTCTTCAACTCTTTTTATTTACCCTCCTATCTAGGTAATTTATGTTCTGAGACGGGTGTGTGTTGCGGTAGTTTTTGTGTAACGGTCTTCTATTTTGTGTTGTACATGCGACTATTTTTCCACAGACAGCAGATTTCTTCAAGTAGTGCTGCAAAATTTTCTCAATTTACAAATTGCTTTATGATTTGCGAAGATTAAAAGTGATTAATATTGCTTTATCCTCATTTATAACTGCCTTGTGGATGAAACGGTTGTCAACACAGTTTAATCACCCCTTTACGTGTCTTAACTTCTTAAATTATACTGAGTATAAAATCACTCTTTATTTCTTACTTGTGTTTTCAGCGTGCAATACAGTACACAAATTGCTGGCAAGTACTCGGGTGAAGCAAGTGTGTGCATGTGAAGGCGGCACGGCGAGGCGAGCGGGCAGGCGCGCGGTGGCTGCGTGACTGGATCTCGTAAGTATTGCTTTGACATAATAGACGTAGATAAAGTGCCTGCGTACTTAAATAAACTCGCACACTGCTCATAACTAACTGACATCCAAGTTGATTGTAATACCCCTACAGGCACCACGTAGTGAATAGCCCAGAGCCTTCAGTATAAACCAGCCATTTACATAACAAACAAAAAAACAATAACAAGAAACAAAGCTTCAGACGAGATAAGCTCTACAGTATACTTAGTTAGAACACACAAACCCTCACTTAACCTTGCGTGGCTCCAATTATGTAGATGAACTCTAAAATGGCACGCACACACAGCGAGTCGCGGCACTCAATCGGCGATTCCACAAAAACTTGGAAAGTAATCATCATACAAACACCACGTTATCTCCTCTCGAGGCGACGTCGACGGAGACGATACAATTATCCTCGTGAAATTGTCTTTAGTTAGACTAAATTACTCCGCCCTTCCCATAAAGATTTAGTATAACGGTGGAAGCAACCATTTTCTTATCTTGCTTACAAAAAAACAAAATGGAAACAGTCTTATAATAACTATAATAATACGAATCTTCATAACACGTGACTCGCTGTACAAACTGGCACGCGTACAAAACTAAAAACGTCTTAATAATTAATTATTATTACCGGTTTTAATCCAATCAATTACTTATCAATCAGTGTTATTTAAAAAAACCCTACATTTAACTATTTTACATAAAATACAAAGACGGTATATTTTTCCCCCAATTTTAATAACAGACCGTTTTTCACGAAACTCTTGGCATTTTTTTAAATTCCGGTAATTAGTCAAGGATGAATCTTATGCAAATGACTTGTTAACTGTCAAGTGGCCCCGTTAATTTAAAGGGTGCTGCAAGGTTCTGAGATGGGAGCAGGGATCCACAAGAGTAATACTGAGTTTGTTTCTACTGCTTTTAATTGTCAGCTTATGTCTTATTTACAAGGAATTGAATCCTTCACTTTGCGGGTGGAAACTCTTTTTTGCGAAGTCTTTTCTGTTTTCCTTGTTGTTCGCTTTGACTGTTACCATTACTGTTTTGGCCCACAGCTCGTTGGGCATAGGGCAGACATGGCCAGCCCAGTCCTACTTCAGCTTAGCGGCTTTTTGAGCCACGTCAGTGATTTGTGTTTTGGAGCGCAGTGTGGTGTTGCGTATACTGTCGATTAGTTTAACGCCTAGGATACTACGCTCGATTGCACGTTGGCAAAGTTTGAGCTTGGACTTTTAAATGTTTGTCAAAGACCAAGTCTGAGATCCATATGACAACATGGGAAGAATGCACATGTCCATGATTTTTCTCTCGAGATGATGATACTTTAGGTCAAAATATTGCTACGTTAAAACATTCTCTAACCTTCCCTAGACCGCATTCACATTAGGATGTTAGCATCGCGACAGTCACACGACTATAAACAAATACTAACAGGTTGTTTCGGCTCTTTTCATAAATTTAGTTTTTTTTCTTTTGGGACGGAACCGGTGTACCTACTAGAGATACACAACAAAAGAAGAAAAACGAATTAAACCTTGGAGCTTCTTGGGCGGACCAAGAGGACGTCGCGCGTCGCCCTGTCTAAATTATTTTCTTACTGCCTGATAGATAAATATAAAAGCACAAGGTCAACATCTTAATTACAAATGCCATAGTGGTGTCATTTACAAATCAGTGTGTAGTGCTTGTTAACGAAGTAGAATTGCCTTAAATGGTTAATACAGGCTCCAACCATTTTTAAAGAACAGTTTATACAGGAAACTTTGCAGATAGATCTTTTAGATAAGAGTTAAGACTAGAAGAGCGTAAGTTCCATTTTTCCGCAAGTATATAGGTACTGGCAAAGAGAGTGAGGGGCAGCTGAGACGGGTGTTATTATAATCCGTCCGTCCGTCTGTCACCCTGACATGGGTTAAGCTCTGTACAGCTGATGTTTACACCCTAACGTTTCTTTACTACCATTTATATGTTTTTTTTTTAACAATGTGGACCTTTCGATTGTAATCTATGTTAGTATAATTACATAATAATATATCAAACAGTTTAATAAAATGAAATGTTTGTTTGTTCCACATATTCACATAACTGCAATTGGTTGATATTGGTTTTTTTTCTTGTTTAGTTTTTATGCTATGGTCTTATTACAAAATCACACACTGCTAAATTTCCTTGTTTCTTTGTTTGTCTTGTTAGTTTGTTTTTTTTTATTTATCCGAGTCGTAAATGCCAAAAAATCCAATTATAAATTACTCCTCTACATTAAAAAGGCGAAATGTAACGTCACTTAGTAAGTAAGGATGTTGCATTGATCTGGTTCATATAATCTGTTTATCGTCAGAGAAACTATAGCCTAAGTAAGAGACTTAAAAAAAAGTGTACCGTCATGCAGTAAACCTATGTTACATAATATTTCTTATATCTATCCGCGCCTACGGTGGCTGGAAGCCATCACTTGGGCCACGACACTCGGAGCGGCGGCTGGGACGAGAGGTTCTCTCCCTCTCACGTCCCGCCACCTCCTTCGCTAGCATCACTGCTTCGCAGAAGGAGGTGGCGGCCGGAACCAGAACGAACTCGTGATGCAATGACCAAGGGAATAGCGATTACTTGCTATTTACTGTGTTTCAAAGTATCTCTATACAGGTAACAGGGATTTCATTTAGCTTCTTTATGTTCTTTCTATAATATAAAAATGAATCGCTAAATGTGTTGCTAAGCGCAAATCTCGAGAACGGCTAAACCAATTTCGATAATCCTTTTTTTAGAATAATTCTTGAACTACGAGGATGGTTTTTACGGAGAGAAAAAAAATAAAAATTGCTTGAATAGGACTAAAAAAACACTTTTCTATACTTACATACAAACGATTCATAATAATACTTAAAAGTCAATTTGAACTTTAATACCATGCGATAAAGTTCAAGTGTTAGTGTAGAGGTTCCGGGAAAGCAAAACAATTGAGTGACGTTCAGTTGTTCAGGCAACGAAAGACAACTTCAAACAGACGAAACAGCTATTTCGAACCAATGGAACCTATCATCATTACAGAAGATATATGCAGCGACATCTTTTGATCAAAAATGTTACTAATAAATAAATTTTCCCACAAGTTAACTTTTAAATCGAGCTTTTCAAAATGTTATTAAGGTTAAGCATATTCTGAATTCGTCTAGAAGCCGCTTCTTTGAAAATATACATTGCATAAAGTGTGCTCTATCACTTTCCATGCATTTTAGTTTAGCAGTTTATTTTTGTGCTCGATATATTATGACGATGAATTGCAATTTTGAGATCTTCCATAACGGAAGTGGCCAAGCTGCATGCCGATAACCTTTTCTGGTTATCGGATGCGGGGCAATAAAATATAAAGACAATAGTGACGAAGCGTCAATAATAAAAAAGCAAGCCGAAGAAAAAAATGGGATTTTTTTCTATTATTTATTTAATCTTCACATTTATATTTCTTTTGCTGTGCCCGACAGGGTCCATGATTGTTACTTTCAAAATATGTTTACCACCTAAGCCTACATTGTGGAATGCAATAAAGAATTGAGTATTGAGTATATAGTATTTATTTTAGTTTTTTTTTCTGTTTGTTTTAACCTCATTTTCGGTATCAGCGACTCCTAAAACCACGAAATTGACACTCATGTCGAATAATCCAAAAACTTATAATTTTTAAAACAATCACGGAATATCTGGCTATAAAGTTTGAGGGTTGCCATAACTCGGGAGTACGAGTCACATATAAAAAAGAATTTTGAAAATCAGTTCATAAATGATGGAGTTCTAATGTTTCTCTCTTACATAGTCTCCATTCTTGCCTTGTCATAACCCGATAATATTCGGCTTACTGAGTTCCCATACTAAACGGTTTGCCAGCGACAGAGGTCAAGTGAGCGACCTCATACGAATTTTAGTTCTGAATTCTGACACCCGAACACACCGACACTGTCTGTTGCTTTCTTTGTTGACATGTGAAATATTGGCATTCTTTTATATGTATTAAATATTTTTACTAAAGTGACACTACGTAGAGTGTAATTTTTTCGAAGGAAAGAAAGTCGAGTTATGGGCACGCTACGTCCCTGAAAGACAACGTTGCTGAGGGTTTTATTAGGAGTGCACCACAAAACACAATATTGTCGGTATCGCCGCCACTTACTTGTCATACCGCACGCTACCTATATATCGCTACCTATTTTCTCAGTTTTTGTTCGTCGTAGGAGCGTCGCGAAAAATTGCGCGATTGATTGCGCAAGTAGAGCAGCGTGGGCAGAGCGGGCAACATCGCGGCAAATAGCGGCAGCGCGAGGAACATAGCGATGAGCAGCGCAACGAGTATAGTGTGGCAGCCGCACTATCAAGAAATAGTGGAACCCACTTTCTCAATACTGTATGCCCACTCTTACAGTCGACGGGAAACGCATCGACCGGGAATATGCGCCCCAGATTTGTTATAATCCTGTGGAATTAGCTTAAAACACTGCAACACCGCTGCATCAAAGACAACAAAACAGCGACAAATATTTGATCGAGTATGCTGCAGTGTAGATGCGAGGATAGAATGCGTTTGGAGAAGTCCTGTTTTTTGGCGTATCTGGTGGAATAGGAAAAAGATATCCCACCATACTTATTTGGCTCGAAAAGGAACTAAAATAAAAGTGTTATGCCGTTGCCTCCTTAAAGTTAGTAATAGCAGAACCATTAATGCCTGGAAGTAAAACTGAACATATAAAAGACATCGGGTCTTTTATTTATGTAGAATGCAGATTTTGGGCGATCTATACTAACAGAGTATATCTATGGAGAACAAACAGTGAGGGTGGAATATGGACTCCATATCAACTTAGCTAAAACTAAATGGTTGTTCGTCGATCATACATATTACAACTGACGGAACAGGATCATGGTAAGAAGAGCTGAGAGTGCAAAGTCAGCGGTAAAGCGATGAGAGAAGATTCGAAGTAATGTTAATGCTTATGACACCTTTTTTTTGGAGGTTGCGAAATCATTAAATGACTGCTCCCGCTATGGGCGGAGCGGTGAGAGTGTCAGACTTCTACTGACTAAAAACCACCCATGTTCCTTCTTAGTTCTTTGTATCCGAGGTGTCAGGAACATTGAAGGGGCCCCCTTCAATGTTGCTGTTGCTTTAGTGTTGTGCCTGTTATCGTCATACGATGGACAAACGGTGAGCTTGCCCGTAACATATCGTCGACAGGCCCGCACCTGAGGTGGCCGGAAGCCGTCATCTGGCTCCCGACGCGTCGGGAGCCAGATGACGGCTTCCGGCCACCTCAGGTGCGGGCCTGTCCGGGCGTCGCGACGCCCGGAGCAACTCCCGCGGCGGCAGGGACGAGACGTTCTCACCTTCTCACGTTTCGCCACCTCTTGCGCTAGCATCACTGCATTGCAGAAGGAGGTGTCGGCGTCCTATTCCCTCTCGCCCCGGACCATGGCTTGAACTGAACCGGATCAACCGAACCTTAAACTATCACTGCAAACAGTGTGTTCTGCTTCCCGATATTCAACCTTACCTCTTTCTTGTACACACTCGTATATGTATTAGTATCGGATGCGTACAAGAAAAAGCTTAAGTTAGCAACTTTGAAATGTTTTATCTTTAACTTAGATAAAGGATAATCGTTATGTAAAGGAGAAAAGTTTTCAACTTTTTTAACATTAAATCAGGTTACAGTTTACACAAAATAATTTTGTTGATAGCAGGTAGAATAACAACACAGTTCTATATTCAATTTTGTATGGAGTATTTTTACAAAAGGTGTAAACATAATCGATAAACAAGCATCGTGCATATACGAGAATACCCTCTTCAAAACTAAACGAACTTGCCCATGTGCAACAGACCATAAACTCAGACCAAGAAAAAAAAAAAAGACGGCGCGCCGCGAACACCAAAAGTGAAACCACAAAAACCACGCTACTACAAGTAAAAATGTGTATGTTTACTTGTAGTAGCGTGGTTTTTGTGGCTTTACTGTTGGTGTTCGCGGCGCGCCGTCTATCTTTTTTTCTTGGTATAAGACCATAAAGTAATAACAATAATAGAAACTTTTCATACCGAAACAAAACATTCTGATTACAAGTTCGATAGTTAGTAAGAATAGCAAATAAGTATTCACAATGATTGGTGTCATAAACGTGATGCGGTACATTATCGGGCACTTTGCATTTTTGCTCGATATTATTATAGTGTGCTCAGTTGATCACACTATAAGATTGCGTCATGTGGTGCCTATAAGTAATATCTATAACCTAGTACATACCAAATATCCAATAATCACAACAGTTACACGACCTCGAGCAGCTTATCATACTGATGTCATATTAAATCTTCGTGATGACTTTGACACAAAGGATCCTAAAAAAAGTCCATGGATGATGGATTGGGTGAAAACGTATGATAACGATTATGAAGAAATTGTGCCGGATGCACTTATTATAGAGTATTCAGACAAGGATGTACCTCCAGAAGTGGAGGTATATACAGAAGAGGAGGTACCTGGAGAAGAGGAGGTACATACAGAAGATGACGTTCCTTCAGAAGAGGAGGTACATGCAAAAGAGGAGGTATATACAGAAGGTGAGACGCCATCGTCACACGATAGGACTACCACCACTTCAAGTACGACAAAGTCGCCGAGTCCTGACCCTAGCCCTGACCCTAGTTTGGTAAACTGCGGCAGTTTGGCTAAGTGCGATATGAAAATATGGATGTAATCGCAGTGAGAGCACTTACTAAAGTGAAATACATAAGCCCATAAACTCGGATCTATTGAACTTTTAATGTTTGTAAGAAACTTAGAATATCACAATTTGTTATTTTCTGTGACCGACATGTTTTTTAATAAAGGTAATTTTAAATAATTATTATAAATAATAAAACAAAATAAATTAAAAAGCATTAAGTGTTGTTTACAAGTTTTACTAAGACTGGTTTCGTGTGCCTAAAACTAATTTACTTAAGATTAGTAACTTATGAAAACACATCATACTGACTATTAACTAGAGTTTAACTAATACATATAATTATTAACATTTTTTATGTCTATTTATTATCGGAAAACGGTAGTTTGGTTACAACTTGTCTTCCGATAAAAGCGTCCTCTAAAGATCTCCAGTCTTTTCTTATTTTTGCAGTGCGAGTCCATGTTGAACCCGCTACTTTAGTAAACGTCATCCTCCCACCTCTTAGTCTGTTTTACCATGTCTATCTATCTGTCTGTCGATCCGTTCGTCCGCACTAAAACTATCTCAAAGATGCTAGAAAGCTGTAATTTGTCATGAATATATAAATGAGTAAAAAAACTAACTTTTTTTTGGTGTATCTCCAGTACACATTAAAGTGGGGATGTTTATGTTTTTCTCGCGAAGTCCATTGTGTGGGTATCGTTATAATTATAACTAGGATAAAAAGACAACTATCACAGCTTAGTAGGCCTTTTTTCCGCCACACTATTCCCAAACCACTGTAACTCCTGAAAGTCAGAATCAAGTCAGTGGTGACTACAAGAAAAGCGCCGAGACAATGAAGCTCGACGAAGTCCCAGAGGAACGATTTAACTGTCTTGGATCCCGAAATGAAATTTATCAGAAACGACGATCACTTTGTGAATCAAGCAGAATTACTATCGAATGCCATAAGATCTGCGAGTTAGTTAGCTTGGCCCCAACTACATCTTATAAAGTCTATCGGATAATACAGGATTTAAAAAATACAGCAAGCGTAGAGTATGACGATATATCAACAAAAGTTTTAAAAGCAAAGGCCCAATTTGCTACATAATGTTAATAATGTTAGTATCTGCTATGGAATATGAATTCCAGAGCAGATACTAACATTAGTGAGGTGTATCGAGTTATCTCAATAAACTGAAACCAACAATAATCAAGCCCGTATTTATAAAATGACAAAATATAAAATGACAAACATATAATATAATTATAAAATGACAAAACTGATATTAATAATTACAGACCCATTGCCCTAATACCAATCATCAAATATTTGAAAAGCCTATTTATTACAGTACTAGCTGTTGCCAGCGGCTTCACCCGCTACAACTCGAAAATGATCCCACGGGACTGGTGTGACTACTCAGGTACAAGAGAGCTAAGGATCTACACTGATGGATCAAAAACCGAAGATGGGACAGGCGTCGGGGTGTTCTCCGACGACCTAAACATTAAGATATCCAAACCACTTGGAACGCTCAACTCAGTTTATCAAGCAGAGTGTGTAGGTATTATCCAAGCGGCACACGCTATAGAGGCCAGGGAGGTTACGGATACTAATATTTGAATACTCTCAGACAGTGCCTCAGTCCTTCAATCCCTAAAGAGCAATCAGATCACGTCGAGACTGATACTAGAATGCCACAAGGCCCTAGAACGAATCACGGTACTAAATCACAACAAGGTAACACTACAATGGATTAGAGGCCATAGTGGATCGCTTACAAACGATGCGGCTGACGAACTTGCCAGAAGAGGATCCAGCACAAAACCCTACGGACCCGAACCCATTGTGCCCATCCCTTTCAAGCAGCTAAGAAACTGGTTGAAGGACCACACTCGTATACAAGCGGAGGAATGGTGGGCCTTGACACCAGGATGTGGGCAATCCAAGGATGCTATGCCATCCCTGGATACAAAGCTGACCAGGCGCCTTCTGCGCCTGGACAGAGACAGCCTACGTCTGGTGGCGGGGACCATCACGGGACACTGTTCACTAAATAAACACTTCCACAACCTAGGTATCACTGACAGCCCCCTGTGCAGAGCATGCATGGAGGCGGAGGAAACGGTGGCGCATGTGCTCCTTGAGTGTACAGGCGTTACCAAGATCCGTGAGGAGACCCTTGGAACACCAAGATCCCTTGCGGATGCCCTGAGAAGACCGGGAAGTCTGATCTGCTTCTGGAGGGAGGTGGGCTGGTTGGAGTAATCGGCCACCATGGCTCACGCACAATGGTCCACTTCAAGGACTAAGTGCGGAAACCTGAACCCCATAAAGAAGAAGAAGAAGAAGATCCCACCGGAAGATAAAATCGGGATAAAAAGTAGCCTATATGTTAATCCAGGGTATAACCTATCTACATACCAAATTTCAACCAAATCGGTCCAGCCGTTTATGCGTGAAAGAGTAACAAACATCTACACATCCATTCTCACAAACTATTAGTAGGATGAATTCCTTTTTCACGAAAAACAACATCTTGGTTATCGAACACAAGGGATTCAGAAAAAGCAAATCCATAATAAGGCCATCTATGATTTTCTTAACATTATAATGTCTGTATTCATTATAAATGTCATCCATGACATCCTCATCTATGAAAGAGTTCCCATTAGCGCTATATTTATGGACATGACGGAAGCTTTTGATCTAGTAGATCATAATATACTACTATAAAAACTTAGTGCGTATGGAATGAGAGGTAACGCACTTTCTCTTATACAGTCTTACATAGCCAACAGAACGCAGTGTACGGAAATTAGACGGATTTCTAAAATAGACAAAAAAAGGAACTCAAATATATTTCATGTAAACGTAAAATCACCTTCGGCGTGGCAGCGTATTGGGCCCGCCGTTTTTTCTAGCTTACATAAATTACCTTCCTAGACACGCTGGTTTTCCTATGGTTCTTTTTGCTGATGACAGCACACCCAAAAAAAAAGAAAGGCCTATATATCAATAAATGGTCTGGTCTAACATGATTTGAGTTCATCGACACTTAAAGAAGAAGAATAATTAATGGACACATCAGCGAAAGCTATTATATTCATTTAGACCGGCCTTGTTCTAAAATCTGTTCCTACCTGACTTCTCCTAACCTAAGTATATTCTATCTCTCTACCAATTAATAATCAGACAATTTTACAGGCAAGATTACAAAAGATAATAAACTATGAACTACTATGATAATAAACTTGCGAGACTTGTCCAGGCTGCCCCAAATTCTTTCTTATGGGCCTACCACACGCTCACGCCTCACCACGGACTTGCCTGCGCAAACTTGCTGGAACACGGAACACCGTGCGTGTGGTTTGGAAAACTGAACCACGCGCAAACCCCACGGCGCGGCCTGCGCAATATTCGACTTGCTAGACATTTTACCTGCGCAAGCCCGGCCTGCGCCTGCTTGTCTGTGCGTGTGGTTGGGCGTTCAGTACTCACACCGCAGTCGAGGCTAGTCGTCGGCCGATGTGGCACGTTTTGTCGTAGTGATCGGCAGACCTACGTACGTATGATCGCGACTGTTCAACAATTTTTTTTAAGTCTATATAAATCTCTGCCTGCAATTTGGAAAATTAAACCGAAGTATAAATAAATAGTTCTTCACTGGGAAACATTGTCGATGAGTTCGACAAAAATAAGTTATTATTGGCTTATTTTTGCGCGGACGGCGCTACCACACGCTCAGTTAAGTACTAAACTGAGCGTGTGGTAGCGCCGTCCGCGTTCAGTCTTTTCGTGCAGGAAGCTCGTGCTGGGCGGGACTGTGGTGAAATGTGAGCGTGTGGTAGGCCCATTAGCCACTCCTCAAAGAGGGGACTTATCGCCAATATGTCCACTATGTCACCGGGTTGATCTGGTTCTTACAATCTATCTATCGTCAGAAAAGCAATTTTCTACGGTAGAAACTTAAGCAAACTCGTGTACTATCACGCATTAAATCTATATAGGAAAATAAAAATAAAAGCCTTGATTTAGTGAATGACTTATCAACGGAAATTATAATGTAGATAAGAAGTAAAGCAGGATTTTTCGAAATTCAACCCTTAAGGGAGATGAAAGTTAATGTAGGAAACGCGTACATTTTAAATCCGACATCCACGCACAACTACTAAAGGCACATATAACATTCGGTAAGTATTAGGGAAATTGAGTTTAAAATATTTTGTGGGTTTCCAACTGGCTGTTCTTTTTTTCTTTCAATCTCGTTGTTCAACGACATTGTCAAAAATCCGGGAAACACCTGGATAAGCGATGCACAGGATTGGGATCCGCGGCGGAAGAAAGGGGAGGCCTATACCCAGCAGTGGGTGATTCCGGGCTGATATGATGATCATAATGGTTGTTTTATAAAAAACTAGTTAATGCCCGCGGCGTTTCGTGAGGTACCTGCTCCGAATTATGATGATGATGTCACCACTGTGAGCATCGGCCGGAAAATACGGTGGAGCACATCGTGGAGGTCTGCCCCGCTTGCGCGAAGCCTCTCCGTGTCCTCGTAGCGGCGGTCGGCGGCGGCAAACTCTCGCGTCCGGCCCAGGTGCAAGCCATGGTCTGGGGCAAGAAAGAATGGGACGCCGTCGCCTCCTTCCGCGAAGCAGTGATGCTAGTGAAGGAGGTATCCGTGTGTCTTATGACGACGACAAGCCGTGCCAACGGCGCGTTCGTGTTCCACGCGCTCCTCAAAGAGATGTCAGCAATATGGGAGGGGCCCGCAAGGGCCGACGTCCGTCGGGGGTGCGGGTTGTTCACAATTTACCGCGGCCTCGACATATTTTATAGGGCTAAGAAGGAACATGGGTGGTTTTTAGTCAGTAGAAGTCTGACACTCCCTTTGCTCTGCCCAAGAGCGGGAGGGGTTATTTTATGATTTTCCACCCGCCAAAAAAAAAAAGTATTCTGTAAGTTACAACTTTTTAGTTTGACATTTTGCGACTGAGCCGTACATATTATAAGGAAACGTTGTTTAATCTAAGCCAACTTGCCCAAGTGCAACAGACCATAAAGTAATAAAAATAATAGAAAGTTTTCATACCAACACAAAACATTCTGATAACAAGTTTGATAGTTAATAAGCATAGAAAATAAGTACTCGCAGTAGTTGCTGCCATAAACGTGATGCGGTACATTATCGTGCACTTCGTAGTTCTGCTCGATATTATTATAGTGTGCTCAGTTGACCACACTATATTCATGCGTCATGTGGTGCCTATAAGTAATATCTATAACCTAGTACATACCAAATATCCAATGATCACAACAGTCACACAGCCACGAGGAGCTTACCAAGCAGATGTGGTCAACATAAATCTTCGTGATGACTACGAAAAAATGTACGGCCAAGAAATGGCCACTTCACCTTCGAAGCAAGTTCAAAACTACGACTTTCGATTACAATCATATTATTATGATACTACCACACAGGACCCAGAACAAAGTCCACATGTGCTACATTGGATGAACGGGTATGATTATGGCTATCAGAAACCGGAACAATTGCGGGAAGAGATATTCTCGTCAAGCACCTGGTACCCGACTAGGGTGAACGACTGGAAGACCACAACCCCAAGTACGACCACCACTCCAAGTACGACCACAACCCCAAGTACGACCACCACTCCAAGTACGACCACAACCCCAAGTACGACCACAACCCCAAGTACGACCACAACCCGAAGTACGACCACCACTCCAAGAACGACCACAACCCCAAGTACCATCACAACTCCAAGAACGACCACGACCACCACTCAAAGGACGACCACGACCACCACTCAAAGTACGACCACCACTCCAAGTACGACCACAACCCCAAGTACGACTACAACCAAAAGTACGACTACAACCCCAAGTACGACCACCACTTCAAGTACGACCACAACCCCAAGTACGACCACAACCCCAAGTACAACCACAACCCCAAGTACAACCACAACCCCAAGTACAACCACAACTCCAAGTACGACCACAACTCCAAGTACGACCACAACCCCAAGTACAACCACAACCCCAAGTACAACCACAACCCCAAGTACAACCACAACTCCAAGTACGACCACCACTCCAAGTACGACCACAACTCCAAGTACAACCACAACCCCAAGTACAACCACAACTCCAAGTACGACCACAACTCCAAGTACAACCACAACCCCAAGTACAACCACAACCCCAAGTACAACCACAACACCAAGTACGACCACAACTCCAAGTACGACCACTACCCCAAATACGACCACAACCCCAAGTACGACCACAACTCCAAGTACGACCATCACTCCAAGTACGACCACAACTCCAAGTACGACCACCACTTCAAGCCCAGACCCTACAACTGACCCTAGTACGATAAAGTGCATCAGTTGGGCTAAGTGTGAGATGAAAAAATGGACTTAATCGCAGTGAAAGCACTTACTAAAGTTTAAGCCACACAAGCCCAGGAACTCGGCTCTATTGAAGACTTTTAATCTTTGTGAGAAAGTTTCAAACGTCATAATTTGTTGTGGGGGTTTTGTAATTCTGTAGCCATTTTTAAATTAGGGTAATTTAAAATATTTCTAAATAGTGTATAAAATTAATATCTTTAACGTAATATTTTAAACAAAACTAAAATTGATTCCCCAAGAATAATTTTTGTTCAGTGTTATTAACTTCGATGTATAGATTGCTTGATTTATACCCTGTATCTATTATTATAAAAACAAAAGATCACTTGTCTTTCTTATTCATCACATAACATAACATCGAAAAACACTTGTCGTATAAAGATGTTCTTTTTTACCTCGAAAGATAAAAAAGGAACCCTTAGAAGATCACTCTCCAGTCCATCCGTCTGACCGTGTGTCACCACTGCTTTTCTCAGGAATGGATGGACCTAGCAAATTGAAATTTCAATCAGATACTGAAGTACAAAGTCCCTATTAGGTGTATAAAAATCAAGGTCCGGAGTCGACACGTTAAAAAGATATGGGCAAAGGAGATGACTTAATAAAGTTTGAACGACTGCCTCAGCAACGTCTAAACATGGCACCTTGCAATGTGCAATGCTGAATAGCTGAATTTTATATTAGTATTTATTATTAGTATAGCATTTCATATAAAAAGACTTTTCATCGACTTTGCATATCTTTACTATCCTGACAATAAATCGTGTGACTCCTACGTCAATACCTATAAAAAAACGCAAACAAATGACATTGCCATTGTTAACGATACATGTCATACACGCAACAGCGTGAATTGAGACGCGCAGCCCGCGCTAACGTCACGCCGGATGTGTGGACGCCGCCGGCGCCCGCGTCCTCTAGCGAGCGACCAGCGACAGTGCAAACTCAGACACCGCGCCGTCAACATGTACTACTTCAACTAAATAATTTGTAATACTTACTTATCTGATTATAAAAGTAATCTTTGCTTCTACTACATCGCATTTTTAATGTGCCTCCTACAACCTGCACATAATTTGGTGACCCCGACGTGATCTCTGAGGCGAGAAGCGTATTATACAAACTACCGACGAGACTCCAACAAACGTGTCAAGTCGACGAATTCCAACGCGCCGCTTGCTGAACAACGTGTCCTGTTGAACGAGTCGTGACAAGCTGTACTCGCTGGGCCTGGACGAATCTCCACGACAGCAACTTTGGGATCGCTGATCTACATTGCAAGAACTCAGGAAAGTGCTGATTAATGCCGTGGAAAAGTGATCTTCCGTATTGCCGTGCGTTAAGGAAGTAGCCATTTTGGAGGTAACATAATTACATATTTTTATTGCTGCGAACTTCAATTTGCCTCTTGTGTGACGGTGTTTCATTTTCGTTTGCATTCTTTTCCGTTATTAAAATATAACGACGAATTTCGTACCTATTAAATAAACATATAACTAGGTACATAATGCTTTCCTAACTTGTCGAAGTATTGATCATCAAATTCATACTTTTCTCACACAACTACTGTGCTGTTTTCGTGCCTAGCTTAGGTACAGCTATATTACGGATAAATAAGCAATTATTGCAAGATATATTGCTTCGTAATCTACATACGCTTGCAATTCGCGCTTATATTGTTGAGTGCACGTGCACGCACGATTTTTTGTTATTGGGCATGACATTGCCACCTACTTTAAGTTTTCATTACTTATCTACATATGTACATCACTGAGTAAATGAGTCTAAGACGACTCAGTGATCGTACCTTTTCATTATTCTAATTATTATAAAACTAACTGTGCTATGATTGCTTATTTTTCTGTCTAGCGTCTTATTAAAGTAACAACCTACCTGCCTACTTCGTAATACCTGTGGTAATACGTCGTGTAATTTAATTCCTTTGTTATTCTAATATAAAACAAAGACGATCTTGTTCCTTACTTACTTCATACAAAGTTCAAACTATTGGATATCGTTTCTACTTTATTCACAAAACAATATATTACTTACGTTAACCTAACAATCTTCTACCTGCTACTTCTGAATTATAATAATAAAACTTCCCGGCATCTCACACTGTGATAGATACATTCCTACACAGTAAATTGATTTGTATTCGCCGACGATTCCAGATTCGGGGATTCCACCGAGATTGGAGTCTGCGCGCGAGCGGTCGCGGCGCATGAGCGGCAGTGGGTGATAAGCAGAGTAAGCTGGACTGAAGGTGACGCTGACGCCATCAGCCTGCACTCGCTGCGCTCCGGGCTCGTCTGGTTGGACTGTCGGTACCATTTTTATTGTACCTATATTGATCATTTGGCTATTATATAACATTTGTTTAAACGTTATTTGCCTCTTCGTATTTTTAGTAGGTGCCTACCTACTTATATAATAATGTCGGACGATATTAAAAAGCTTAGGCAGTTTCGTAGTAGTATAAAGGGTAGAATAACTATATTCAAAAAACATATTGAGTTGGTAAAATCAATTGATACAAGTCAAATTACAAAATTACAGCTTACCGAGTTACAATTAAAGCTAGAAAGATTTCAGGCATTGTTCTCTCAATTTGATGAACTGCAATCTAAAATTGAAGCGTTAGATCCTGAATCTGAAATTGAGCTTGAAGAAAGGGAATCATTTGAGGAAACGTTTTGTAATTTAATTTCATGTGCACAACTAATAATTGAAAATGTATCACAGGCTCAAAGCGTTCCTATTCATGGAAACATTAATGTTGATGTGAAGTCCGAGTGCAGCGGTTCATTCTGTCAAAATAATTCTAATATAAAATTGCCAACTATTAGTCTACCAAATTTTGATGGCAACTACTTAAAGTGGCTCGAGTTCCGTGACACCTTTGACTCATTGGTTAATAAAAATAAGTCTATTCCAGACATTAACAAATTTCACTACCTTCGGTCTTCACTGAACAGTGGCGCTGCACTTGTTATAAAATCAGTTGAATTCACTTCTGAAAACTATGTTCTGGCATGGCAACTATTGTGTGATAGGTATGATAACAAGAGACTATTGATGAATAACCACTTAAAATCACTATTTAATTTTGAGCCTATCACAAAGGAATCACATAAATCTTTGCATTATATGATTGATCATTTTACAAAAAATTTACGTGCCTTAAATTTATTAAAGGAACCTACCAACTCCTGGGACACAATTATTGTTTACATGATGGCCTCTAAACTAGATGGCGCCACAGGTCGCAAATGGGAAGAACATCGAAACAATTTATCGGTTTGTCCAACTCTTGATGAATTTTACCTATTTCTGCGGAACCGAGCAGATGTTTTAGAAACGGTACAGTTCAAATCAGATGTTAAACCTCAGCGTTCATACCCACAGACTAAATCTTTTGTATCTTCTAATAATACAGAAAGGTCGACCAGTAAACAGTGTGCCATCTGCAAGCAAGCGCATTTTGTTCACGAGTGTGAAAAGTTTAAAACTTTAAGTGTAGACTTGCGCCTGAAAGAGGTTGCTAAGCATAAGCTTTGTCCAAATTGTCTTCGCGGTGGTCATAATGTCAACCGTTGTTTTCGAGGTCCTTGTAAACTCTGTCAGAAAAAACATAGTACGTTATTACATGAAACTAAAGAATCAAAGCAAATTAATAATATTGAAAATTCCAACTTACCTTCGACTTCTGGGTCTAATTCCAGCGTCACTCCTGCAGTGTCGTTATCCGTCGTGATGGCGAGCCAGGTGTTGTTATGCACAGCCCTAGTTGAGATAGTCGATCAACAAAATAATACATACCTTGCGAAGGCGTTGCTTGACAACGCCAGTCAGTCTTCTTTCATTACAAAAAACCTACAGAATAAATTAAAATTAGATTTCACTAATAGAAATGCAGTAACTGTTAGTGGTATCAATAATGCTGTTGTAAATACGGCTCAATATTGTGATTTACAATTAAAATCTCGATTAAATAATTTTTGTGTCAATGTGTCATGTCTCGTCATACCACAAATTACTAGCAAACTTCCGAGCGTGAGCATTGATCCATCGCAACTTAACTTACCTCACAATCTTCAGTTGGCTGATCCTGAGTTCTTCAGTCCTTCTGACATTGACATTTTGTTGGGTGCAGATATCTTTTGGGATATTGTAAACCCAAGACTAATCAAACTTGGTCGAAACAAACCTACTTTGCAACATTCCAAATTAGGCTGGTTAATATCCGGGCCTACTGGTATTGGCATCAGTAACAAACTACAACATAATAATACTGTATGCAACTTTTCTCAAAGTATTCAACAAACTTTAACAAAATTTTGGGAGATAGAAGAATTGCTTCCTGTTAAAAAACATTTATTTTCTAAATCTGAGGAATTGTGTGAAAGTATCTTTATAAAGAATACTAAACGATTAAATGATGGTCGTTTCGTAGTTAAAATTCCACTGACTGATTCCCCAGAACTAGCTCTCGGTGACTCTTACAATGCAGCTCGTCGTAGATTTATTAACTTAGAGCGAAAATTAAATAAGTCACCTACTCTTAAGGAGGAGTATAAATTATTCATTCGTGAGTATGAACGCTTGGGTCATCTTACACTAATTGAGCGCCCCTCCTTTGGTTATTTTTTACCCCACCATGCTGTATTGCGGCCCACTAGTGAAACTACGAAATTACGAGTGGTGTTCGATGCTTCGTGCAAATCTACTTCTGGAAAGTCCTTTAACGACATCCAAATGGTGGGGCCAGTAATACAAGACGATCTTCTGTCAATCTTGTTGAGGTTTCGTCGAAATGCCTTTGTTGTTACGGCCGACATAGAAAAAATGTATCGGCAAATATTGGTTGACGAGTCTCAGCGTAACCTGCAATTGATTTTGTGGAGAGACGAAGAAACGAAGCCGTTGCAGGTACTACAGCTAAACACTGTAACTTATGGCACGGCTTCAGCTCCATTTTTGAGCACAAGATGTTTGTTAGAGTTGTCACGTGAATGCGCTGATAAACCCGACGTACAGCATGCGATCGAGCATGATTTTTACGTCGACGACTTGAATACGGGTTCTAACTCAAAACAAGATTTGAAAAACGTCGTTCATGAAGTCATTAATAAACTTTCAAAGGCCTGTTTCCCTTTACGCAAATTCCGGACAAATGCTCCAGATATTTTAAAAGATCTTCCTTTAACAAACATCTGTCAAGATTTTAGCAAAGAATCTACTGTTTTGGGTCTAAATTGGTGTCCACAAACAGATACTTTAAAATTTTCTACAGAATTCAAAATTGAATCCAAAATTACTAAGCGCAATATTTTGTCCATGTCCTCTAAAATCTTTGACCCGCTGGGTTTATTATCAGCAACTACAATTATTCCAAAAATAATACTACAACAATTGTGGTTATTAAAAAACGATTGGGATGAAGAAGTTCCAAATAACATTAAACTTCAATGGGAAGGATTCATTAAGAATTTACACTATATTTCCATTCTTAAGGTGCCCAGGCATGTAGTCTGCCCAGCACCAATTAATGTAGAATTTCATTGTTTTACTGATGCATCGCAGACTGCGTACGGTGCTTGTGTGTATGTAAGATCAAAGGATACACAAGGCGTTATACACGTTCACCTTTTTTGTGCCAAGGCAAAGGAAGCTCCTTTAAAACCCGAATTAACTATACCGCGCCTTGAATTAATGGGTGCTCTATTAGGTGCTAGATTGCTTACAAAGGTTCTACATTCAACAAGTAATAAAAACTTTGGAACTTCACGTGCTGTTTTGTGGACAGATTCAACTATAGTTTTGGGATGGATTAATACCCAACCAAAAACCTTAAAAACTTTTGTATGCAATCGCATACAAGAAATTCGCGAACTTACCGCTCAACATGAATGGCGCTATGTGCCAACTCAAGATAATCCGGCAGATCTAGCTTCACGTGGAGTCAAGCCGCAGGACGTTAAAAGTAACCATCTCTGGTGGCACGGCGCTTCTTTCTTACCTAAAACTGAGGATGAGTGGCCTCAGCATAATATTAACTTACAAAGTAACACATTGCCTGAAATGAAGGTCAGTTTAACTATACAATGTAAACAATGTTTTATTTCATTTGACAAATACTCTAAACTATCTAAACTACAAAGAGTTCTAAGCTATGTACAACGTTTTATATACAACTGTAAAAATAAAAATAATAAGTTAAAAGGTAAACTTACATTACAAGAATTACAAACTTCATTAAAAACACTAGCTAAAATATCACAAACTTATTCCTTTGAAAGAGATATTCATTCTTTAAAAACTACTGGAGTTGTTAATTCTAAATCTAATATTCTATCTTTGAATCCATTTTTGGATAATGAAAATATCCTGAGAGTCGGGGGGCGCATTCAAGGTGCGTTGCAACCCTATAATAAAATACATCCTATTTTAATTGATTCCAAGCATGCGTTTACCAAACTTCTATTTGCAGAGGAGCATCTGCGTCTATTACATTGCGGTCCTCAGCAATTACTTAGTCTCATACGTGAGAACTTCTGGCCCGTTGGTGGCAGAGTTCTTGCTACACAAACTGTAAACAAATGTGTTAAATGTGTACGGATAAAGGGTAAATCCGTTCAAACTTTGATGGGTAACCTACCTCATCCGAGAGTAAATCCTTCGTCTCCGTTTGAGATCTGTGGCACCGATTTTGCAGGACCGTTCCAAATTTCCAATCGGAAAGGACGTGGCGCTAGAGTTAGTAAATGCTATTTGTGTCTTTTTGTCTGCTTCTCCTCCAAGGCTTTGCACCTTGAAGTAGTTAGTGAGCTAAGTACCAATGCATTTATTTCATGCTTACGTAGGTTCATTTCCAGGCGAGGAAAGCCTCGTATAATTTACTGTGATAATGGTAGGAACTACGTAGGGGCAAATAACGAGTTGGGCAGAATGCTTAAGGCCGCCAATGAGTCCGTGACTGAGTTCGGAGCGAGCGAGGGTATTGAATTTAAATTCAGTCCAGCTTATGCGCCCAATTTCGGTGGAATTTGGGAAGCTGGCGTTAAAGCGGCAAAATTCCATTTAAAACGAATCGCAGGTAATTCTAATCTTACATTTGAAGAGCTTTCCACTCTGTTTACACAAATTGAGGCAATATTGAATTCGCGTCCGTTGACACCGATGTCATCGGATCCTTCAGATTTTAACCCATTAACACCTGGCCACTTCCTAATCGGGCGTCCGTTGACGTCACTGGCATCTCCTATTGTGGATAAACTATCAATCAATCGATATCAGCATTTAGAAAGACTGAGACAACATTTTTGGAAGAGATGGTCGCAAGAATTTCTCTCCGAGCTTCAACAGCGAGTCAAATGGCGTCGATCCAGTGGCCAACCTATCAAGATTGGAGATGTGGTTGTAATCAAAGACGATCATCTGCCACCAATGAAATGGATTTTAGGAAGAGTGGAGAAGCTTTTCGTCGGACCAGACGGTTTATGCAGAGTTGCGGATATAACCACAACTAAAGGAGTCTTCCGACGAGCTCTAAACAAAGTCTGCATCCTGCCAGTTGATGATTCGGAGCTTCTTGAAAGCACGGCTTCCAAGGGGGCCGAGGATGTTAACGATACATGTCATACACGCAACAGCGTGAATTGAGACGCGCAGCCCGCGCTAACGTCACGCCGGATGTGTGGACGCCGCCGGCGCCCGCGTCCTCTAGCGAGCGACCAGCGACAGTGCAAACTCAGACACCGCGCCGTCAACATGTACTACTTCAACTAAATAATTTGTAATACTTACTTATCTGATTATAAAAGTAATCTTTGCTTCTACTACATCGCATTTTTAATGTGCCTCCTACAACCTGCACAGCCATGAACTTTTACTTAGGCGTTTGGTTTTTTTTTGCATTAGGACAAGCCCGCCACACTATTCGCAAACCATTGTAACTCCTGTTAGCCAGAATTAACAGTGGCGACCACAAGAAAAGCGCCGAGACAAAGAAGCTCGACTAAGTCCCAGAGAAACGATTTAACTGTCTTGGATCCCGCAACGAAATTAATCAGAAAAGAATAGCGGAGGAGGAGAAGAAACATAATTTTCACTTCCCTCCATATCAGCAAAAGACAGAACAGAACAAGGCCAATAGGCACAGGGACGTATACAACAGGGATAAGCCCATTTACCTAGCACCACGGATATTATTGTCATTATTATTACTGGGTCCTAAATTGCGTCTGTTGTTTAATCTTATCATTTTGTTACAAACAATTAAAACAATAAAACTGTTAATTTTATTTTTGACACAACTTCACAAGCAACTATGTTCCAATACATCGGCAACCCCGTATTTGATGCCATGTATTAATAAATGAACTCCTCGTGGTAACAATACGATGAGACCGAAATCATCCGATATTTAACATCATTCTCAAATTGATTCCATACCAAAACACAACAATCCGAAATAAACCTCAACGTTAATTAGATGTGTTTTTACTCGTTGGCAGGATTGCCTGTTTTAATTAAATATTAGAATTGAATGTAAGTTGACAAAATTATGCAGTACGCAATATTTTACTACTTTATAATAGTTAAGCATTTAGTGATATCATCAGGACCTCTCTTCCGGCCCACTAAAAGAATTTTAAGTTTTTATAAATTAAATATTGTGACGAATGTCCCGACTCAAGCACATCGACCATCAGAGCTACTTCAGGATCAAAGGCCAAAGCCAAGGCTACTTACGAATACTGGTCCAGACGTTAATCAATATTCAAGAGCGGGAAATTTAAATATATTGGCGTACACAGCCAGTTTACCTATGCAAAAGAACCCAGTACTACGTCAGCACGTTGCACCACGACCGGTTCAACTTCAGGTTCGGCAACCATTTCAGCAACCGTTTCAACAACCGAGCCAAAATCAATTGCAAGAGACGCAGCAACAGTCGTTTCAATCAATTCAGGATCAACGACTGATTCAAAAACCTTTTCAAGAACTAGTCAATCAAAGACCTTCTCAGTCACCAATCCAAATGCCGTCTCCACAACCAATTGAAGATGCATTTCAAGAATCAGCTCAACCAACCAATCAAGCTTTGATTGACCAGCCGTCACAACAACCAGGCGATGTGATGAATCAGCAGCCTTTGACAAGGTCAGATTTAATATACGAGCCGACCACAAAAATAATTGTTTATCAGCGTAGTAAGAAGAGGGTTCGAGGAAATTTACGATACTTAAAGAGAAGATCATCGTCTAGCACCAGGCCTCCGTATCCCGATGGAAAACAGCCACTTACTGAAAACGACTCGGAAGAATTTAGAGTGTGTGATGGAAATGCTATTTGTAAAAAACACGAATGGACACCTAGACCATTTCGTTCCAGAAGAGCAAAAAAAAGCAGACGAAATAATATATCTTTAATTAAATCTTTCACACTTTGATTTAATGCTTTGCTTACGATTATTGTTTTCGAGATTATTATTGTTTTTTTATGATGAATGTTTAAATGTCAAGCAATGGGGGCTGGCGTACTTTAATAAATCAGGTAGTTGGTTAACATATTTATATTGTCTTTCTTCCTTCTTTAATCATTAAATTTAATGTAAAAATTATTATAGAGGACAGTCGTAGTCGCATGCTACTGATACCTGATGCTCCTTCATGGCGTTCTCATTGATACAGAAGTCAGCTGCTACGTCATGCGACTACGGCCGTCCTCTATAATAATTATCAAATTATCTACTTACACGACGATTTTTCTTGTTTTCTACTTTTAAGACCGCGGTTATATTAGTCTGCGTTTTTATTCGTAGTCGGGTTTTAGTTTTTAAACTTCATTTTTCATTTCAATTTTATTTTTGTGTGTTATTTAATAATAACGTAATAAAATGTTACTTTCATAATGTAATATTCTACTTAATGTTCGTTTGTTATTTACATTATACGAGTAAATTACACAGACTAGACCGCGAGAACTGTTTGGCCGCAATCTAAACGTAATGTTGACTTAAACTATAATATAATATACATATTTGTAATGTACTCGCCAAGACCTTTCATTTGATACCAAACATGTTATGATTTTCTCAATTAATTTTTTTTTCTAGTATAGAATTTGACATTTAAATTCCGTCTTAAAAATAATTGTAAAAATTTATATAGCCTATGTCACCCGGGCTATTCTTGTGAATCTATTGACACCTCATTTATTTAAATACGTTCAATAGTCTAGGCGCTACGGGGGAACATACAAACATACATGCCTACATACTTACATACATACATAGTCTGCCAAAATTATTACCCTTCCTTTTGGCTTCGCCGTAGTCGGGTAAAAACTTAGATAGATAGATATTTGAAATTGTGGGCTATATCCAACTTAAAAACTTTTCCTTCCAGGTCAAATAAAAAAACTGGGGTATTATATAAGATATTTTTATCCTCGTAGGAGATTTCCATCATCAGCCATAAGACTTCCACTGCTGGACAAAGGCCTCCCCCATAGAACACCATAACGAACGGCAACCTGCCGTTTGCATCCATCTCACGATGTCGTCGGTCCACCTGGTGGGAGGCCTACCAACGCTGCGTCTTTCGGTTTGTGGTCGCCACTCAAGAACCTTTCTTCCCAATCGGTTGTCGGTTCTTCGAGCGATGTGGCCTGCCTATTGCCATTTCAACTTGCGGAATTTCGGACGAAAAGATGTCGCGTAGTTTCCCGAACGCTGCCCATCCGAGTTGGATTCTTCGGGCGACCTCTTTGTCGAAGTTGGATCTGCCTAGTTTAACAGTCTGTCCAAACACACAACACACATACACATCGACATAACTATCGACAATCTCTAGAGTACCGCCCCCAACAAATACCGGTAGGTACGGGTGGAATACGGACATTCGACATAACTTTCGTCTTGTCCATGTTCATTTTAAAACCCACCAGCTGTTGAAAAACGGTACTAAGGTCTCTGAGCATTGTGTTAATATTCTCCAGCGATTCAGCCATGATGACTATATCATCTGCAAAACGAAGGTATGTGATATATTTGCCATTATACTCCTCAGTCTCCTGAATAATATGGCGTAGCGTATGGGTGTGGTCTATGGTGCTGAAGCTTTTTCGGAAACCGACTTGTTCGGGTGGCTGGAAGTCATCAAACCTGCGTTCGAAACGGTTCGTAAAGACCCTCGAGAACAGCTTGTAAACATAGCTCAGGAGTGAGATGGGTCTATAATTCTTCAATAGGGTGTTTTCACCTTTTTTGAAGAAGTGTACCTTTAGTATACCTAAGGAGTAGTACCTTTGGGCCGCGGGTAGTCCTCTGGTTATCGCGGCCTCGACATAGAGGGCGAAGAAGGAACATGGGTGGTTTTTAGTCAGTAGAAGTCTGACACTCCCTTTCGCTCTGCCCAAGAGCGGGAGGGGTTATTCGATGATTTTACACCCACCAAAAAAAAAAAAAAAAAAAAGGAGTAGTACCTTTGAGTATGGCGGAATTAAACAACTTCTGGAGGACTAAAAGTATAGGTTTTCCACCCGCTTGCAGAAGTTCTGTCGTGATTTCATTATCCCCCGGCGCCTTGTTGTTCTTAAGCTGTTGGAGGGCACTTCTAATCTCATACAGGCTAATGTCTGGGATATCCTCAGGGTAGTGTCGGGTCAGTTTCGATTTGGTGTCTCGAGCTGAACTGACAACGGGTTGTCGGGTCGAGGTGTGTGACTGTAGCTCTTTCAGGATCTCGGATTTCGATGAAATGATACTGTCGTTCTCAATTTTCAGTTTTGTCATTTGGCTTTGTCCAATAGACTAGAATCTTGTTCCGGAAATAATTCAAACCCGTCCTATACGGGATTGTCGTTTAAAAAGACCATCAAAATATATGAAAATAAAATGTTGTAATCGTTATGCAAGTAGTTATTTATGAGTATAAAGTATATATAAAGTAAGTTAATAATTTAGTTTCCATAAGACTTGTATTGCAACTTGTATTACCTGCCTTATGATGTAAATCTTCCGGACAGTTTATTTGAGTTAATGTTTTATTTGTGTATAGTTGTAAGTCTAATAAGTTGTACTGCAGTGTTGTATAGTAAGGTTTGTTTGGTTGGGCACTAGGTTGTAAGTATTTAGTTTAAGAATATGTAGGGGTGAGAATTGTGATGTATTTCGGTTACCCACATTTAGGAAATGTTAATTCCGGACTATATATAAGGTGTCGCAGGTATTAACGTCAGTTCACATTATACGATTGCTGTAGAACCACGCCTTTTATTTGTCGACCTAAGTACAAACTTCTCAGTAACATTTCTTTTAATGTACTACTACTACTTGACAACCATTATAATGTCATAGGCAAAAAGTATACACCAGGCAGGGATTAAGGTACGTCAAAAAGTGTTAGAACAATATCACAATTCAAATAAAAAGCACACTGAATCAAAACAGTACTGATTACAAATTTGATTAACAACGCGCTCAATATTCGCTACTTTTATCTCCTATGTTTAATATGTTCATTATTTTGTTCTGCATCGTAATTGTCATTGAGTTGCCTTCCGTGAACTTAGCTTTTCCTTTCAGTTTGAGGCAGATCGAATGTCAGATAAGAGCGTTTCGAACCTGCGTGACTCAACTCATCCCGATATTGCCATAAAAAGAGGACCTACATGTGGTGTAGGGAGTTCATCAAACAATAGCTGTGAGGAAGCGGTGTCAATGCAACCAGGCCATATGGTATTAAACGAATCGGTTCGGAAACCATCGAGTGACCAATTGAAAGTATCTACATTGATATCTAGTAAAGCTAATGCTGATCTGGATCAACATAAAATTATATAGAAAAAGTTGAATGCCCGGGAAGTGACAGTAAGCGTGGCTGAAAGACCGCCGTCATTCAATATGTTCCAACACAGGGCATCACAAAGTTCAGTGGCGAAGCATATTGTGGGTATATCTTCAAGTAATACACAAAATGAAAGGACTCTCCAAAGTTTATCAGTGAACCCTGGAAGAACTGAGCTACCTTCGAGCGATGCTGCGAGACGGTTCTCAAATCTCAATCTTAATATAGCAAGAGCAACTCGTACTTTGAGCACTATTCCGTCTTACCCGAATGCAATCAAACCAAACCCAGACGGAGAACAAATAGTAACCATAAAGTGTGTTGTAGCAAAATGTGTAGATCATAAGTGGGAGGACCCTGTAGGTAAAATCAAGAAACTTAAGGCATATACATCTACCGAGACTACAACGGACGAAACAACTGATGAATATATATTATATTCCTTGAGAAATATATTTAGTTGTATAGTAAACGTTGCGGAGCGCGGTCGAATTGATGGAAATGAAAAAAAGTGGTGGCTCACCTACTGGACGCTGCAAGGTTTCGCTCTACTCGACCGGACCGCCACCGCCGCTGTCATGATCGGCGGCCAGTCCATTCACTCCACTCACACAAAATACAGCTCGATGTGTTACTACAATATTATCTATATGTAATAAATAACTTGATCTTAATTGACTTTATTATATTATTAACTTTGATTAGCTAGGCCGGCCGCTAAATGCCGCTGAGAGGAAAACTGTAATTATTGCATAAAAGAAGTGTGTCCGGGCGATTTGTTCTCTGAAACCTACTGACACAATATTTACACCATTGTTTTGTAAATTAAAAATACAATATCATGATTACGTTTGGTCGCTATAACCGACATCTACGCGAGCGAAGCCGCGGGCATCAGCTATTTCATTATAAAACTGTTGTAACAGTACTGAGAGCAGCGGTGGCTCAGTGGTGTCGGCCCCGAATTACGAACAGTATTAACAGGTCGTGGGTTCGAACCCAGGCAGGCTCATTACTTTGTGTAATTTATTTCATCACCGCTGCTCTCAAAACGGTGAAAAAAAACATCGTGAGGAAACCGGCATGGCTTAGAATAAAAAAAATCGAAGACATATGACATCTACTAACCCGCACTGGGCCCATGTGGTGGATTAGAGCCAATCCCTCTCCTAGAGAGGAGGCCTGAGTCCCTGCAGTGGGAACATTATAGGCTGATGATGATGTAACAGTACTCGTGTCATTTTAATAAAAATATGTATATCTTCTATTATAGTTTTGCGTGCCTGGAAGGGAGGTCGTAGACGAGGTACGTGGACATGCTATCGGGTTAAAAGTTATTCAATTACATAACGTAGGTCGTGATCACCAGGGTGTATTTCAGTCAACGCTGTACAGCAGGCTTGAACAGGTTATAATATCAGAGTTACTTCGCATTTGGATTAGTAGTACGTATTAACAAGGCTGTCTTCTTCATGTGAGAAAGTTTGTTAGTCAACGAACAAAAAAGTCATACAGATCGAAGTATAAATATAACAGGTCTGGTGTGCCCCAAGGGGGTGTGCTGAGTTCCCTATTATGTTTGCTCCTGTTTTCTGTTTGCTGATGACGTATCGTTAATAATGACATCGAAGAATACTGACATTGATAAGTATACTACTAGCATAATTAATACATTTGAATCGATAATTAGATGGCTTAGCGATATAATCTAGTGTAAACTGACAAAAATCAATTTTATTCAATTTAGTACATTGGAAAAGAAAATAAGACTAGATATCAATATTATAGAGGACTTAAAGTAAATGAAGTAAACGCAACAACATTTCTCGGTATCACGATTGACAAAAACTGGAACTGGAGGGCGCACGTCCCAATAAAGTACCTATGCAATTAAATAAAAACATTCGTGTACGTTTTATACGAACTCGCAAAAATATCTGCGTTAAAAACCCTACTATGTTCACACTATGGGTACGTTGATTCTGTGTTGAGATTAATTTATAGTTTCGTCAATATGGTTTGTCTTTTTTTTTTCATAGCGGGTATACGCCCATGGGAATCTTGCAAACACTTTTTCAAAAAGTTCAAAAATAGTAAAAGATGTCGCGAGCACTTTTAGACCATATGGAAGAGCAAATGTTTCTTTTTATTTAAAATTGGTAAACATGGCCCATATTCGACATTCACACCGTTATATTATTTTTATTGTAACGGACGGACATAAAAACCGTCAGGCGTACGAAACGTGCGCGGGAATATGAAGAAAGGGGATTTACCCTTGTCAACGGCGAGACGGGCGCGGTAATAACCGTGAGCAACCCAGATAAAGGGAACTCAATAACAACGTCTCTTGATACAATGCTGATGCTGAGGGATACAGGCGCTTCTATGACTAACACTTGCGAGGATGCAAACATAACATTGCAGCCCGACTGTGTTTCTGGGTTAGGCAAAAGAATACAATGTACAGCCTGTAGAAGACCGACAGACATGCATCTTTGTGGCGGTGGGCCCGGCTACGTAATTTGGTAACTACGAAGCTCTACAGAGACAAGTGACGTTGGTATTCGGCTGAGCCATCCCAAAGGTAAGTCTCCATGCCGGAACCCGACTTGAGCTTTTTTATAATATTGAAAGCTGTCCAGGGTTGAAGTACCGCTTAACCTTATTTAGGATACCCAGCTTTTTTGCCGCAGTTTGAGCTTTCGACTTAATGTAGGCGCCGAAGTACAGATTCGCGCTTAACTTCGTGGCAATAAGCTCAAGATTGTCGGAAACTTGTACATACGCACTCCGGGAAGTACGGGCCAGGATGAACGGACTCCTTTTGGCGGTGAACAGTGTGTCTGTTGTGTGTTTTGGTGGCGTTGAAATTGTTCACGTCTAGGCTCTAAAGTAGGTACTTTACGAACCTCTTTCATGTGTATTGTGATCTACGGCATCGAAGAATCACAGCGAGTAATCTTCGGTGGCTGTTTTGACACAGTACCTAGACGTGAATTGCTCGCAAACAGAGATGTAAATAGACTTATTTATTTATTATTTATTTATTTATTTAAGCAGGTACTTGCTACACTTACAGTTTGCACCAACGCGTGCAGCAAGTCAACATCACACACACTAACTTAAAAATCGTATGCAATAATTAAGCATAGCTTTATTACTAATCATAAACAGATCTAGATCCGGTTCCTGAGCAATCAGGGCGTTTAGCAGATTCATCGCCTGGGTTGTGGGCGCATATCGAGCAGTTTGGGTACGCACAGTGGGAGCAGAGAACAAGCCTCGGGAGGCACAGGCCCGTGACCGTCGCAGTCGGTCCGGAGCAAACAGTGAACAACGAGCTAAAGTAGTCCCGTCGTCAATTTTATAATTAAGTAGTAGATAGTAGTGCATCAACAGCGCACACTTACGTCTCACTTCTAATGTGTTGATGCCCACCATTCCCGCAACAAACAGAGACGGATACAAATATGGGTAGTACCCATATACTTTTTTATACAGGTACCGAGCAAATTTCCGTTGGACCCGTTCTATCATGAGCATGTATTTTTGCTCATGGGGATCCCATACCAGCGCATTATATTGCTTTTTACTTGCTTTCTCGGTAGCGGAGTGAGCCAGCGACCCATTCGATTTTTGCAGGGGGAGTAGTGAGGACCGGCAGAAATTGGATTCGACCGATTTCTCAACGATTTAAACAATCACGCTTGAAATTTTATTACTTCCATACCAAAACACAACAACGACTAGTCTGATTAAAATCCCAAATGTTTACATAATCTATATTCGCCGGTAGCGTTGCCGCGTTTTCTTATAAATAATGTTCATTGTGTTTTACGATAGTGATGTGGTACATTATACTCTGCTACATCGTAATTAACAAGTTGCCCGTGGCTGCAAATGCGTTCCAGTTTCGCTCAGTGGCAGATATGACAAATATTTATAGAACTAAAGTGATGCATCAAATTGTACGTGGACGCCTACCGCCATCGCTAGGCCAATTCTCGTCGAATTATCAACCAACTACTTGTATAACTCTTACCGGTAGGTATGAAGGAGGGTTATTAAAATATCCAAAGAGTGCCTGTAGCACAGTTCAAAAGCACCCTGAACTTAAACGTCTAGCGATGTCAACAACTCAGTTATTACGGTATTCGCAAATCCCAACTTCGATACCACGAAGACAACCGATTTATGCACCACAGGGCATGATCAAGTCACAAATCATGTTTCCGAAACAATTGAAACACATTCCGTTAACAAATCATAATCCTCAAAATATTGTAAAGCGACCGGTTCAAGTAATTATGAGGCCACTAATAAGAGCGAGTCTACGTCCCACTCAAGGTGTGAAAGGCAAACCAACTTATCATGCAATTGAAAGAAATGTAGACTACCAAATATTTCCCCAAGTCACCGATCCAGAAAAAGGAAATAAAGATCACCAAGAATATCCGTCATTGCCACAAACCATCAATGTACTCGTAGATACTGGCTATCACCAAGAATACGTAATGTTGCCACAGGCCACCAATCTAGATAAAGATCACCAAAAATACGCATCATTACCAAATACTGCCAATCTAGATATAGAAACAGATACACACAGATATCAGCAAGACTTCCAATATGATGGAAATAAAAATCAACAAGAAGATCAACAATTTTTAACTGCAGCCTATTCTCAATTAGCCCAACGAGAATCCGATAAGGTCCTGAAATCTCGTGATCTTAGCTCGACGAGCACGGGTGTACCTGGTGGTTTTCCCAACGACCCGATCCGACCGGTGACTGGGAGTTCCACCACGAGCACCATGCCGCCCTTCGCCGGAGGTTTCACTCCCGACGACAACGACGACGGGGACCGGCCCCAGGTGTGCGCCGGCAAGGCCAAATGCAACCAATTCATTTGGACGACAAGAAAGAGAGTAGGAAGAAAGGCTTCCACAAAACCGGAACAATTCATTTTGTGGACTCCGTAGTTATTTATCTTTAATTTCAATCAAAATAGGTGTAATAACAGCATAGTGGTACAAAAACCCATAAAAACAAAATATAAACATCAGAAAACAAATTAGCTTCTGAAGTTAGTTCTGAAACGAAATCAAACAAATAAATGTCAGTCTGTTTTATATTTGCAAAAACGTATTTTTATTTTTCCATTTTCCGTAGTCAACATGGAACTCTTATTACAGTTTCGCCATGTCCGTGTGTATGTCTGTCCGTCCGCCTGCACTATATCATATCTCAAGGACTCTTACTACTCGCGTCGGGGCTGCGGGTTGTACACAAGTTAACGCGGCCTCGACATATAGGGCTAAGAAGTAACATGGGTGGTTTTAAGTCAGTAGAAGTCTGACACTCCCTTTCGCTCTGCCCAAGAGGGTGAGGGGTTATTTGATGATTTTCCACCACAAAATAAAAAAAGAAAAGTGTGGTTGGGCGTGTGAAAAAAATCATGGTAGGTAGAAGCATATACATTTAACGAAAATAGAAGAAAAACCATCACAACTAAGCAGGCTTTACAAGTTTACGACACTGTATACTTAGTTCAGTTACGAATTGCTCATCAAATTAATTTGTCAAGGCAAGGTGCCTTGACAAATTGAGACAACATACTAGAGGACACTGCAAAACAAAAAGAAATACTCGTAAAAGTAACAACCCCGTACCCGAAAGGAAAAATATGATATTGCTTTTAAATATGAAATATTACGCCCAAAGTGTTCTTGTATTATGAGGAGAAAGGGTTGGGGACGTGACGGCTAGGCCGCGGCGGCCCAGCGGCCTGGCGACTATGTGTCTCTATTGTACAAACAATGAATTGATATTGCCCACATCGACATTTTATTGTACCTACTTGTCGCGCTTATGGCCGTCTGGGTCTCAAAAAATGCTCTAATGTCATTATTATAATCACTATGTTCGGGAATGAATACATATAGCGAACACTTTTTGTTTTATAATGTAACCGTACTTTAATAACTACTGTTGACAAGTCAATGGTGATGCTAAATAAAGATGTAAACGTATTGGTTATGCTGAAACCATCGCAAGGAACAAGCTTGCCTCACTATTCCCAAACCACTGCAACTCCTGCAAGCCACAATCAACAATGGCGACCAGAAAAGCACTGAGACAACAACGCGTCAGTCTCAGTGAAACAATTGAACTGTCTTTGATCCCGCAACGAAATTAATCAGACATAACAGAACATGGCCAATCGGCACAAATGGACGTATACAACTGGGATAAGCTCAGTTGCCTATCATCACGGATAAACATTAATATTAATGGGTCCTATGTTGTGAGGTAAATAATATAGAAGATAACAAAAGTCCCATTCACATGAGACGATAACGTTAAGACACGGTCTATTAACATAAAATTAGCAATGTATTATTATTATTATTTATTATTAGCCATTTGTGTCCCACTGCAGGGCAAAGGCCTCCCTTCCCTCCTTCCACTTATCTCTATCCAGTGAAGTTGTTTGCCAATCCCTGCAAAAAGAGTCGAGTTCGTCTCGCCATCTTCTTCTGGGCCTGCCGCGTTGCCGTTTGCTGCTGTTGCAGAAAGTTAAATGATTCCACTTGTACTATACTTATAATACCGTATTCCATCAAGAAAATCTAATTAGTTTGTCTGTTAGATTACCAAAAAAATTGGATACGTGTTTTTTGTTTTATCAAATTAATAAAAAAATACGAAAATAAAACGTGTCAAAGGTCATGAGTGGGATTTTGACTTTTGACTTTGTGAGTAAAAATGTGCTAACCTTGTGACGTCACATAACTTGACACGACTTTTCGAAGCCCTATATCGTCTTCATCTTTTGTTTACGTGAAAAAATAAAAAATACGTGTCCATTATTTTTTTGGAAACCTATCTGACGGACTATACCTATAGATTTTTTTGGTGAAATACCCTATTACAAGCTCTCGTTTTGCCCGTAGAACCCTGAAAGCAGGTCAGTTATTTAAACCTCAACTCTAGTCTAACCTATCATGTTATAAAGCTCTGTAAACATTAAAAAATCTTACTTTTTCTAACCATAACACCACACAGTTACAAATCCAGAGCAGACTGTGCGTCACGGCCCACTAACCACACCACTTACATTATTACATTTAAGTTCATCCTTACGAAAAATAGTATTTTATAAAATGTGTATTTTACTAGAATCATAAGTTATACCCCGTATATCCCCTCGCGAGATAAGGGGAGCAACGGAGCGCGAAATTTTACAAGTGTCGACGGACCCGACGGCGGGCGGTGCGCGGTGCCAAGCTTTCATACCCGCCCGTGCATTATACGGGAAGGGCACACTTAGATTATTTTAGCTCCAAACGTACGCCTTGTATTTGAATTGCATAATTATCTAAATCTTTCATTTGACGATAAAGCTAAACATAATTTTACTATGAGTTTGACTACAAAATTGAGTTTTTAATCGTCATATTTCATGAGTGTCACAAATATTCTTGTAGCTTTATTTCCATGAATGTCCCGTTAACCTACACAAAAGGTCTTTATTTAATATATAGATAAACTAACTGATGCCCGTGGCTTCGTCCGCGTGGATGTCGGTTATCGCGACCTATCCCGGTTATCTTGACGCAACATTGACGGCACGGTTGTTACAGTGGCTGAGCGATTAAACTGCTGCACCGCACTTCATTTTTAACATTTCATTTCAAATACTAAAATTCTGGCCGTGCGACTCAATTACTAAGTGAGCGACTAGAAATACATAATGGGCACCTACAAAAAAAAATGGGCAACTAACAAAACTAATCTTATCATCCCCCCTTTCTTTGGGGGTGGGTAATTATCAATTAACCCCTCCCGCTCTTGGGCAGAGTGAAAGGGAGTTTCAGACTTCTACCGACTCAAAACCAGCCATGTTTCTTCTTAGCCCTTGTGCTGAGGCCGCGGTATGTTTTCTGAACAACCTGCAGCCCTACCCTTTTAACCACTTACAGCTCTTATTCGCATAAAAAATCTAGACTATCTGCGTACCAAATACCGATTTAATAAATCGGTTCAGTACTTTTGGCGTGAAAGTGCGACAGACAGACAGACAGATTTACTTTCGCATTTATGATATTAGTTAGGAAGTTAGGATTAAAGGAATCTTCCTTATAATAGAGTAATTTGTATTATTATTTAAGATAATTTATCCTTAAAAATAATCGTAAGCAAAACAATACTTAATTTACCAAAACAGTAAGTTCTAGTTACATGTTTGAGTGTCAGCCGATAGTTTAGCTTCCGCAGTAAATTCGCCGGCGACCGCATGCCGAGGAGTAACTTTAATTGACACTAGGACCGCAACCGACTAGACTGTACACTTTGACTATCGGCTGCTGTTTCAGCTTGCGAGCTAATTTTGATGAGCCCACTGTTGTTCGGGAAGATTGGGGTTTATTTAGGAGGTACTCTGTTTTGATTATTATTTTACTTGCGATCGTAACATAGTTTTTAGGGTTCGGCACGTTCGAATGAAAAAACCAGACCCTTATACGATCACTTTGCCTGTTGGCCTTTTTAATTAAATTTTATTGTTTTCTACAAACCATTCAATATTGGCGACTCAAACTTTGCCTTATATTAATCTAATTTCTTATTTATAAATAATTTAACATTACCCCGAAACTGACAAGCCACACCTTTATGATCGGAATATTTACTACTGGTCCAAACATACGACAGATAGTTTTTTTTTGTATTTGCTTAAATAAATAAGAGAATGCTGAACATGCAATAGGGGATCGGACTGATTTAAAAAAATACAAATAAATTAGTCCGCCAGTTAGATTATCAAACAACATTGGATACGTGTTTTATGTTTTATCGAATTAATAAAAATTTACGAAGATAAAACGCGTCAAAGATCATGAGTAGGGGGTTGTGACGTCATTTTTAGGTGCAAGAAAGGAGCCTCCCCGAGTGACGTATCCAATGAACTACTATACGTCCGGCGCACCCTGGGCAGTCAGCGAGTCCCCACGCTGGCTGGATAATCCTTTCACCACGATGACAATCCCAAGTCCTCCATTTGTAGGTAAAAAATGTAGTGACGTGTGACGTTTTCGAAGCACTCTATCGTCTTCATTTTTGTTTATGTGAAAACTAGCTGTTGCCAGCGGCTTCACCCGCTACAACCCACGGGAATATAAAATCGGGATAAAAACTCCTAATTGTAAAAATCCTATTTGTTAATCCAGGTTATAAACTATCTGTGTTCCAAATTTCATCCAAATCCGTGCAGTAGTTTTTGCGTGAAGAAGTAACAAACATACACACTCACACACTCACAAACTTTCGCCTATATTAGTGTGATAGAATAAGTATATTGTGTTCAATATTTTTTGGAAATCATTCTGACGGACTAATAGTTTTTTTGTTCGATCCCCTACTACATAATTATGCATATCTTATCGATTCGCTGTTGTAGTGTTTCTTGCGTCTAAAAACCACAAACACCCGTTAGCGACAGTTTCTTCATAAACATTTCAATTGTCCCCGCGTCAACACAAAAGGGATAAATAAAACAGCACATTACAACTCCGATACCCTCCGAGTATTTCTATCAACATTAGCGATATATTTGTATCGTTAGCTGGCAAACTCCAAACCCTCCGACCATTAAGGCTTCTATTTTAACACCACTTGTTTTTCCAACTGCCACGAGCCACTTTAACAAACAGTATTTATTTTCTGCTTCCCATCGGTCGGTTGTTTTAAGAAAAATTCGTTAGCTCCTTTCCTACTTCGGCTGAATTTCGATTAGAAAAAGACAAAGAGCCGATTGTAGAGCTATTGAAAATGGGGAATCAATTAAAGCGCGCCATAGATCCTGGAGCAGCGATAACGTCTGTCAGTGAGTGAGAACGCCGATAAGATTGTCTGCGACCCCCCCGCCGCCGGCCACCGCCACCCGCTGCCGCCCCAGCACTTTTAATTATTTCAAACGTTTATCGCTATCACGTGTCGCCGTATAATGGCCGCTGCAACCGCTCGCTGAGTTTTGGCTTCAGTTTTTCAATAGACGTTGAAACAAACTTAATGAACTTGCTAAGTCATCCGTGATCTTTAGACTTATCCGCTACTTTAGACTTTCCACTGATAGACGTTTAAGGTTGACTGGAAATAAAGCACTTGAAATCATTTTATACTAATTTATTATAATCGGTATTTATTTACATCTTCAAAATCACACAATCTGTACAGTAAAGGTATGCATTTAACCTAGTGATAATATATCTCTTATTTTTAATAAAAGATATATAATTTATACATTAACATAATAATATCTATATTAGGTCGAATTAACAAATAATATTCAGATACGAAGATATATTACGTTTAAAATTTTTCATTATTTATTTACTGTGCATTAATTTTTATATTTACAATTTGACAAGCGTGAATAGCAAGCTTGGTTACACTAGTACTTAGACAAACAATATGTTTAACGTTGACCGTAAACTTGGTAATAAGACAACACAATTGTAAGTTAAAGACTACGATAAAGGTAAAAAGAATGATATAAATGGTGTAAATAACTCTGGAGATGCTTATCTTTGGCACAATTTCATGAGGATTATTCTACGCAAAGCACTGAATCACAAACATTCGTATGACGCTAGACTAGCCGCCTGCGGAAGGACAATGCACGTATAATACGTAATGTATAATTTAAAATGGAAATGGGAGGAGGAAATACCGAGTAGGTTAACGAGGTTCATGAATAATTACAGACAACTATTGTGAAGATTCGTGTGAGTACTCATGGAGGAATATAATATCAGATTATAGCATTTCAATGAATGTGAAACGTTTCCGGAAACAAGTTTTTGAACATTACTCTCTCTATCGAAGTAAACATCGCCACAGTGAATTCAGTTGTTTTAACCATTCTTCTAATCTACATCTTAATGAGCAAATAGAACAAACCAGCTCAATATTCTTGCGAGTTTGGAAAATACACATCACACACAATTCGAAGCTCTTTTGAAAGTATGATTTATGGAATCGGTTACTGAATTATAATTTTACCCATTCCAAAATAAGTGGGAACCTTAATTCTACGTCTTAATTTGGGACATGAACTGAATATCGTTCGTACAATTATAAAATTTTCACTCTCAAACATTCTTCACACGGGATATGACATCACAATTTCGGGATGATATGTTTCAATATTACAAATAGGTTATTAGATTTAAAAATAAAATCACATTTTTAGGAAGACGAATCAAAACCGTTTTAGAAAAACAATGTTTTGGTCACAATTTCTATTGGAATAGAATTCAAATAGATTAAAAGGAGGTGTTTACGTAAAAGTTAAACAAAGGTAGTTACACGATGAGGTCCACTTGCACTAGAACGATGATAGCCAGGAACGATTGCCGCCAACAGTGGATTCGTTTTGATCCTGAAACAAATGAAAGTTTAGCTTAATTCTTTCGTCGCGTCATTATCTGCCATACACAGAGATATTTATTGATTACTTAGTCAAAAACTCACCCAGACAAACAAAATCTTTACTAAGTGATGGCCTAAGTAATCATTAAAGCTCTCTAAGTGCGGCAGTTAGTAAAAATTTTGACCTTGGTTGGTTTTGTGTCTGTGATGGCTTAAATAATCATTAAACGACTCTGAGTGCGGCAGTTAGTATTAGATGTTGAGGGATGTAATATACTGCCTATCATTTTTATAGACTTTAAAACTTTGTGAAAAATTGTAATCCCATGTCATGAGATCATTTAGCAAAATCACACAATTGCCAAGTAGATGACAGCGTTTTTCACTGTATTCCATCTATGGTTTGTTATTAATTAATGTCTTTGCTGCTTATTAATGCAAATAAATATGCATAATAAATCAACCTCACTAAAATTTGAACTGTATATAAGCGAAGCGCACTGGGAGTTTTGTGAATTCAACGAGAAGCCACAAAATTATCAAAACGAATTAAATACCACCGACAAAATTACTTCCATTGAAGTAAACCCAACAATTTAAAACCAATGAAGTACGCGACAGTTTATGATACTTTTCTGAATCCCACAAAAAAGCAGCGGAGTGTGCACAGGTAGGCGATACATAAGCACTTTCTTCATTCTAAATACATTCGTCGGTGAGAGCATTGTCGCTATTTTTGTTGTCGCGATAAGAGCGTTTCAGCAGCTTACGGTCTACTTTCCAAGCTTCGCAAACAATGGGATTTGTTTTGTTTACAACGCTGATGTGTTTGAATTCGTGCGTAATTTGTTTTACATTGATATCACACAGATAAACGGAGCTTCCTTTGTAAGACTGAGATAATATTTTACAGGATGTACGTACTTTTCAATTTGGATGATAGATAAGAGACTTGAAAACCATTCCTTTGTTTACTGTCCAGATTATGTTGTTTCGGTTGGAGAAGAATGTTATTGTCAGTACTGTAGTGTACAGCGCAACAATATGTACACTGCCTTGAAGGAACGTGAGGCTTCAGCCAGCTATAAATCAATCGGCAATATTCTCACACAACAAAGCGCACAAGAGGTAAAATAAACCCAAATTCAAGATAAAGATATTCAAGTTTCATATCCCCAATATTTATTCAAACGTTAGGCGTCTCTATTTGATATCATATTATTCGGCTGTTCAAACACTTTTTCGTTGAGGGCGAGAGCTGCAAGAATTGATTGTACGCGGTCTGCACTGAATATTTATGAGGGTTAAGTGTGTATGCGAACTCGTTGAATGTTTAATCTCTATTTGGGTGTACGGGAAAGCGACCCGGGTGGATCTCAACCGCAGTAGTCAAGACTGCGATAGGGTGGAGGGACACCGACAGCGGACCGGCACATATACCTACGTACATACAGACACTGCGTCCTTATTTATCACATACGCCTGTGTGTGCTAACCACAACGCCTGCCTCGTACTACAATTGTTACAATAATAATGTATTCTGAAATGTTCCTGGTTCGGTATATTTAGTGTTAGCCGAAGGGTGGTAAAAACTACATTGTATGTCTTTGTATTTGCTCCGAAGTTTTGTTTTTGTTCAGAGTTAATGAGATGTCAATAACACGGATCTGCGGAACCGATTTTTTGGAATAGTAATGTGTAGTATTTGTAAAAACAGTTTTACTGTAGATTAATTAGAAAAACACCATAATTTCAAGTCTTGAATAAAAAATAAGAAAGAAAATCGTACAGTAAGTAAGCCAGAAATCTGTTCGAAAATAAAAAGAGAAAACAAAACCATCCAATAGCCGTAGCTATAAACAAATAAAGACGTATGGCGCTCACAGACGGTAATGCGAGTGAATCCAGAATTCTTCCTGCAAAGATAAAAGCCCGAAATGCTCTTAGCATTTGAAGTCATTCAAACAACAGCGACGTTCAGGGCTCGTAACATATTCCTCAGCCCATCCCGCTTCTCCGACCACATTTATTTTTTACCATGACACGGTAAGAGACGTTTTTAATAATGGAGTATATTCTAAGAAAGAATACAAAGAGGTAAGTAAAGCCTCCTGTGGCTCCACTCGCTTTGTACGCTATTATATTAAAGGCTTTATGTATTAAGTTTTGGATGGCTGATGGTTTGATAGTAGCATTATGCGAGAGTGGAGTTACAAATGTAGAAAGGAAATCGTATTGATATAAATAAAAGTGATATCTTGATCATTATCTATCGAGTATATTAACTACAAGATATTTCGAGCACATTGCACAAATAATGCACGATTCATAAAATACACAATAAAACGTTGATGCCTTAAGAATGTGAACAAGTTAATGTAAGGAAAAACGACAGTTATAATAATCAAGCTCCAATTTAATGCAATATAAACGTACTGAAAATACCGCCCGTAGTGATGAGAAAGCCAAAAGCCGAACGGCATCTATTCGAAATCAGTGTAAGTAATATGATTTTCCTGTTCCGAGTTTGCTATAAAATAAACATAACAATGTACGATGATGCGTAAAATGGTGCGTACGGTGCTACGTAAGTTGCGGAGCCAACAATGCGTAAAGTTGGGGTTTAATCGTTAGCGGGCCAAGGGGTTAATAAACTGAGTTGATCTGTCGCTGCAGGGTTCACTATAGGGACTCTTTCTTTCAATATCTTAACGTTGCGTAAAATTACGATGTAGCTGAGAGTGGGTTTTCTCGTGACTGGGTGAGGGAGAGAAGACGACAACTTTTAAGAAAAAGAAATGGTTCGAAAATAAATACAAAATCAAAGGACAGACAGAAGGCTTTAATGATAAATGCTTAGATGGCCGGTATGCCCATATTTGATCATGAAACCTACAAAAATAGGCACAGTGATGAATCATGACTGAATATAAAGCAAAATGTTAAGCTACGCTCACGTTTGTGCCAAATTTTCTTTATGAACTTCAACTGTGAACGCAGCTTAAAGGCAAAAGAACTCCGAAGATATAGCTTCAATAGTATACATTGCTTTCTTTGCTCTGATTACCTGAGACGTGCTGCGGGTGAGGCGGGCGGTAGACGTGGTGTGCCGCATCGCGGTCGGGCGCGCGGTCGAGCTGCGCGCGCACCACGCTGGGCCGCTCCGTGCCACTCGGCTCGGCGCGTGCGACGGACCGGCTCGCGTTCACGCGTCTCACGCCTGCAACACGCCTCGCATTACCATGCAGCTACGATGGTCATGAGTAGAAATTAAACTGATAAAATATATGCAAAGTTGAACATCATAAAGATTTTGGTGGGTGACTGAAATCTTCTAATGAAACACGCCCAAAATGATATAACAGGAGCTGCAAAGATCAAGACATTTTTTTTTGGGGGGTGGGAAATCATGAAATAACCCCTCCCGCTCTTGGGCAGAGCGAAAGGGAGTGTCAGACTTCTACTGACTAAAAACCACCCATGTTCCTTCTTCGCCCTATATGTCGAGGCCGCGGTGACTAGTGTACAACCTGCAGCCCCGACGGGAAAGATCAAGACCTGACTTTTAGGCACCAAGAGATCCTTGTTGCACTGCTATATCATTTTGTTTACGAAGTTCGTGTGAGTGTGTGTGAAATTGTCTGAGAAGACCATAATATGTATGTATGTATGTCCTCGTGGTCATACTGGTATGACAAAATAGTATGACCACGAGGAAACAACCTAATTATCATGACAATCATGTTTTGAAGCGCGACTTTATGAGATTAAAAGCGAATTTAACCACTGAAACTGAACACTAGCACATCTTAACTACTCGCGCGCCTTATGAACACTACCTGTACATAAAACAATGGCATTTTAATTGTGTCTATAATAAGGCGCTCAAGTAGTTAACCATGTTCAAGAGTTGTCTATGTCAACATTTCGTAACAAAGATAACACAAACAACTTTTTTCTTTATTTTTCCTCTGTTTTTTTTTTTAATGAAATATGTAAAGAGAGTGAATAAAGGGTAACACTAAAAGGTGTTCAACGAGGAACTAAAGTTTGTCTGGCAAACTGTGGGTATACTATCTCTTCCTAACTCTTCAAGTAATTTATTTGGGTTATTCACTAAAAATAAATAAGGTTAGCAGGCTGTACCAATTCGTCGTCTATTTACATTATTCCCGGAATGTTCGAGTTTAAGGCAAGACCGTCGAAGATATTTTCAGCACAGTAGGTTGTCCCTGCCCTATTTTGCTTCGAATGTGCTGCGTTTACCCTTCCGCAGGTTGAGGATATACTCGAGTCTTTGTTTTTTCGTTTTATTTTTTAATTTTAATGTGTGCTAATGGTAAGGTGTGTATAATATTATTACTATTTTATCTGGCTATTTTGTGGTAATTTTGGTATTCGGTTTGATTGAAAATAATATAAGGTTACAAGTTCTTTATTTTAAAATATTTTTGATATTCTATATTAAGGTAATCATCAACACTACACAATTTCAGCCTATAATGTTCCCACTGCAGAGACTCAGGCCTTCTCTCTAGGGAGAGGGACGGGCTATAACCTACCACGCGGGCTCAGTGCGGATTGGTAGATGTCACATGACTTCGATTTTTTTGGTTTTAAAACAGTTTTACACATGTTTTCTTTCACCGTTTTTAGAGCAGCGGTGATGAAATAAATTACATAATGAAATGCCGGCCGGCCTGGGTTCGAACCCACGACTTACTGTTCGTAAGTCGGGGCCGCCACCGTTGCTCTCATTAAGGTAATAAATCTTGTATAATTATAATATAATAATAATTTATTTAAAACATGGATACATAATTTTGTTAGGTAGGTCATACTTATAAAAATAAATAAGTAAAATAATAAAAATAATCTTAGGCCAATCAAACACTTCTAATCAAAAAATCATCGACAAAATTCAACTACTTACAAAAAATAAAATGTTCATGTCAAAATCTAAAATGTCAAACTGTCAAATGTAAAATTTCAAAATGTAAAATTGTCACAAAAAAAATATAATATCTAAATAAGTAAAACATATTGAAATTAATATTTTCTTTAAAATATCGAGATAAAGTTGATTATTCAAGTACACAAAACATAGTACATTAAATTTCTGACCCGTTTTTGTGTGAAGTAGGACATCTCCAACTAAGAATGGAATAAAATTGATACCGCAGACACCGTGATCTTAAAACGCTAACTATTGACAGCATTTTTTTTTATTAATTTAAATACCTACCATTTAAAAAGTAATTAATCTATAAAAAATATTTCTTATAATAAAAAGTAATTAACTGTTGATTTATTGAAGTAGGGTATTTGACAAAAAATCTAATTAGTCTGTCAGATAGATTTCCAAAAAATATTGGACACACATTTTTTTCTGTTTTCACGTAAACATTATATGAAGAATATACACGAAAAGTCGCGCGACGTTACAGTTTGGTACATTATTTACCAGAAAGCAACGTCACCAAGATCTTTGACACTTTTTATTTTCGTCAATTTTTATTAATTTGATAAAACAAGAAACACGTTTCCAATATTTTTCGATAGTCTAACAGACGAGCCGGACTAAACAGAACCATATTTTTTTAGTCAGTCGAGTACCCTATTAGAACAATGTTAAAATAAACACCTAGGTACCAATACGGAGTAAAATAAAAATAATTTGCCCTCAACAGTAGATGAACACGATAGTCACTAAAGATAATAATACAACACACATGACATACATGTTGTATAATTACAGGCCTATCGTAAAACAAGTCATTAAAATGTTAATTAGAGCGATAGTTTACCGAGCGCCGATGAACGTATTAAAATGACCCACAATTATTAAACCTTTTGCAATTTGGCGATATAATACTCGTACATACGGCGACTTACCAACGTATACACTCCAGTCTAACATGGCCTCGCTTTTATACAAATTTCGCGCACAAAGAGAGATCGGCTTTGGTTTTTAGTAGGTCGATTGGACGTCGTATGTACCAAATACGCCACGGGGCGGAATTAAACATTCGTTTTTGTAATTAGGTTGGTGATGGCATCTAGCTTGTTAATTTTGTATTTACTGATGAAAATTGTGATAATTAGATTTAGTGCAGTGCCTAGTTGGTTAGATGTACACAATCCAGAGCTCTGGAAGTTGGTCCCGCGGAAGAAAATAACATCTCGCTGGTTTTGTTCCAGTCGGGATTTGGGACATTATTGCGCACCATAGAACGCTCGTGTGGGGTGTTTCTTAAACTATTTATGTGACTAAAAAGACAAAGCATTGAGAGCACTTGAAATAACAATAAAAACTGAATCGTTTCTAACTATATTGGAGTATTTTACTTGAACTGACGCGGGCCTATCTGACTTCCCGGATAATACTTTCAGGTTTCTGTTCCCCGTAACAACTAAGAAAAATTAAACTTAAAATAAGCATAGCTTTCAGAGTGTTCGCTGCTCAGATAAAATTTTTGGCACATGAGTTTATAACAATCATTTTCGTCTTTGTTTAAACCTAACTTAAACTAAAACATACCGAAGATACGCTGTCAGTAATCTCGCACATTTGCTCTCGAGTCGTTTAGACGTGAGTCGACAAGGCACGAATGAACACGAAGTAGTCACGAGTCAACACGAACTTAAATTAGTCATTACTGCATGTTTACTTTGTCGACTTCTGGAGCCTCGCCCGTAAACTTTGTAAATCATACAGAGAAATGTTTACAGCAATGTGTTGATTGTTTCATACTGAAACATTTATTAATGCTTGAAATATTATGCTTATATACCGATATTTAGCCCGAGGAGCTGTTTATAATGGGCAATACTTTAGTATGTGTAGATATTTGTTGATATTCCAACAGTAACAAATGGTTTATTGTCGTTGTGATAAGCAAGTGTAGATACACTAGTCATAGTAAATAATTATTATAAGGTTTCTCATATTTGTATGTATTAAAATATCTATTAGTTTATTTAATTTTATCTGTATATTTATGTATTAGTATGCAACAATTTATGTATTATGTTTACAAAATGGTATTATCCTTATTTTTATTGTTTTTGTACTCTACAGTGCTGTCCTCTTTAACCCAAAGGTTGACTGATAGAGAATGCCTTGTGGCATTAAGTTCGCCTATGTGCCACTCTTGTACATGAAGTTTAAATAAATAAACAATAATCTTCAGACTATCTGAGCGAATTCGTACGTTTTCAACACAAAATGTATTATTATTATTTATGTCGCAAATGAAAACAATGTTGTTTTGTTGTAGCCACCGATAAGTTATTACTTAATGTTTGTGATATAAGTAATAAAAATAAGTGTAACTAGTAAGAACTTACTCTCTTTGTTTGCGTTGCTTTTCATTTCTGTAGCTTTTGGTGACGTCGACGGCATCGGGATTTCTATGAACAGAAGAAAAATTTAATTAACTATTTTGATGAAAACCATTCATAAAGGATTAAGAAAATAATTTATTTTCATATTCAACTTCATGCTTTTCCTTATTCGCTTTATGTTTTGGTTTTATACAGACTTTATCTACGTGTAAAGAAAACACATTTTAAAATAGCCTTTTCCCAACTCTGCGAGATCAAATTTCATTGAAACAGGACAGCTGGAAGCCAGTATAGTACATGGAGCGAGTACATTTCACAAACTGCTTGAAAATTACTGGTTGACAATAAAGATATTAACAGCTTCATGTCTAAATGCCAACCAGTACGAGTAGTTACGAAGTTATGTAGTATTTTACATAATATGCTGGCACCTATTCAGACAGCACAATATATCTCTTCTTTCTTTTCAGAGACTTTTATTTATTTATTGGCCTATCTACAATTGTTACACTGTTTATCCTAATAATACAAACAATAAGATACAAGCATAGTGTACAATATGGTGCGATAGACACAGCATGCAAAGTAAAAAAAAAATTACAATACTCGTGCAGAAATAACACTTTTAACAATAGTGGGTAGCTTTAGGAATAAGTACAGTAAATACAAAGATGGCAAAAGTTAAAAAAAAAAAGAAAAAAGAAGTTAGTTTTGATGGACTTGGCGCTTGAATTTGTGAAGTGTTGTGGAAAAAATATCTATTGATTCATCGCAATTATTCAGAAGTCTGCAAATTCTGGGAATGGGGGAGTTGAATCCTGAAACAGTTTTTCGGAATGGGGGACGTAATAGTTTTATAGGGTGACGCGGATAGTTGTGAGGTAAGTTAAAATACTTGAACTTGTCACAGGTTAAATGTAAGATATCCTAGTAACTTAGCATAGTTAACTATGTAGTTATATGGTGAACGATTACGTGGGACTTAACTGGCGAATTTTAATGTTTAACTGGGAATTACAGGCGTGATGTTATGTAACGTACTCCTACAATGATTGTGCCTTTTGTTTGTTAACATGTGATATAACATAGTGTTCAAAAACGTCTTAATCAATTTCTTTCAAACATAGCTCATTTTAATATTTAAATGAAATCCTTTCATTTGATACCCAACTCGGATATTTTCATTTACTATATTTTATTCATTCCTTCTCCCACACTCCATAATTATTAAATGACTTAATCGATTTTCTTCAAACGCTAAGAACACTCCCGACTAATTCACCTTTAATATCAAAATCGGTTCATGAGTTCGGTAGCAACGACGCCACAGACAGACGTCAAACTTATCATACCCTGTCGTTTTTGCGTCGGGGGTTAAAAATAAATAACATCTAAATAAAACACATACCACAGTCACAAATTGGCTGCCAACATTCACCGAGTGTATATTATTATTATTATTATCTTTAGCCCGCACTAGAGAAGCCTGCACTAATTACAATGAGAATACTCGATGACGTTAGAGCTTTGGATTCCACCAGTGGTCCGTGAAATGACACAAGATGCATACTCAAAAATTATATTAGTAGGTACTAGCCATTTTGATTGAAAAATGTAATGAAATAGTTACAACAGTATTTTTATATTACTGTTATACATTAGTGTGACTAGTAATTAATTAGTCACCGATCCTTAAGCACGTACTCATGATAACAGACAACTTTTACTAAAATCGCGAAAAAAAAAACCGTGGTTCAGAGTACATTTTGACTTGACTTGATTCGAAATATCAATCACTATTTACCAGTCAACCTATATAGCCCCAAATATGGAGGAGGAGAAGTCGTACTCGTTCCTGCAAAGAAATCTAAGTGGTCTCTAGACTGGTCGAGGTTGGGCGCTACTGCGACAGCCTTACTCACCGTACAGGCGGATGGAGCCCTCGGTCTCCCCAAGGGAGTTCTTGGAGATACACCTGTAGTTGCCGAAGTCGCCCGTCTGCAGGTTGCGTACCGTTAGCTTCATGTGCGCTCTGTGGATACAATATATTATTAGTTTATAAACGACTAGCTTATACTCGCAGTTTCGACCGTGTGGAGCTCAATAATTGTCCCTTGGGATCGTACTTCTGGGATAAAAAGTATTCGTCGTGATAATCTAAGCTATAAACTACCTCTGTGCAAAATTTCTTTAAAACCTACTAAGTATTGCTGGGTGAAAGAGTAACAAACGTCCATCCATCGATTAAAGAAGATGTGGATAACGTAATTAGTTGCACACTGATGTAGTCTGATACAATCATGATACAATTCTTTGTTAACCATCTAGAGCTTGCAATTATTTATTTTCCATTACAAAAAAAATAAAGTGTAAGAAATTGTAGTGTTTGTTCTTATTTATCCAGTCAACAAAAAGAGTATTATAATTCAATTCCCAGATCGGGTTAGGTGATGCTGGGTTTATTCATTAGGACTTCTACTGAGTCTGGATTTGAGCCAGAGTCATGGACAATGGTTTGCCCACACTTACATGGGACTAAACCTATCTAATGCATCTCTACCTAATCTATTGGGGTTTATTAGAGAATTTAAAGATCTGTGTGTCACAATGTATGAAAAGGCGGTGTACAACACGGCTTATTTACGCAGTGCATCAATCTGCGAAACATTATAATTTACCTGTCCGTACATGTTTTCATATTTGTTTTTCTGAAACCAGCGATCACAATAACGTCATGATGGTACCCTAGTTAGAACAGGCACGATGCCAGAAATAAATAATATTAAACAAACCGCAATTATATTGAAATAATAAAGCTTTAGTTCTAAAAAATTGTTTCCACTACTTAAATAAATCGTTAATTATGAATGTTAACGATTATTTCGAGCGAGTCAATTTTGTTGTTCATTTCAATCTGTAAATGTAATGTAATGTGAGCACTGTATGATTTTAATGCATTGGCCATTTAATATGATAAAATTTTTGTTGTGTTGTTTACACAATGAGCCCTCGCAGTAAGTAAGGCCGATATACATGCTATTACTAGAAAAAAAAATAAGACAGAGACTCAGCAGAAAACATATTAACATTAAAATTTGAGTAGCATTATCAGCTACTATGTTTCAGTCGAATCTTACCGGATGCAGATAAATACCAGTATTTTACATGGAATGGAAAAACATATCATCCTAAGTATAAGGATAGAGCCAAACGAAAAAAAAACACATAATATTCACAGTTTACCCTCCAATGGCAAGTTTACTTAGACCTGAAATGTATACCTTACCCTTGTATCCACTGGTTAATTATAATTCAAAAGAAAATTTCACCGATTTCCACGACTCGACAACACGGCCTAACCAAATTAAAACATTAACATAAATAACCGACAGCGTATCAAAAATTCAGCCAATCCCGAACAGCATTGTAAGCTTAAGCACGATTATAATAACAAGCCATAATGGATTTGTAATATTCAAATTTATTACCGACCGGCTCCGTTAACAAGAGACCTTTTGCAAATGGCGCGGATAATTTCCTTGTTTGGTATACTACAGCCGCCCGCGGCGATGCCCGGTAAGCTTTGAGCGTAGGATTCCGTCAAGTTTGTTAGCCGATTATTTATTACTGCTTTATTTTGTTAATGTTTTAGTAAGTTTTATGCAACATTGGTTATTAAACCAATGTTCCTTTCCGCAGACCATTAGTTCTGCAGAAAGGAAACTTGTATACTGACATTTAATGGTTATAGAATTTAAAACATTTTTTTTTGTGTCGAGTGGTTTGAAGTTCACTGGGAAAGATTTTTGATTTGGATTATGTGCGGCACTATCGCATTAGACTAAAATAGTGATGAATATAAATGTTGACGATGATGGATGGAGAGGGAGACGAAGACCAATGAACCGATGGATGATTTGTGAGGAATGACATGAATGAAAAGGGGAAAATAATAGTGTGACGGTTGACAGAGGAGAATGGAAAAAAAGTGGGTGGCGCCGACCCCAAGTAACATGGGAAAAGGGTAGGGCGATCCCGTTGGGGCTGCGGGTTGTTCGAAAGACATACCGCAGCCTCAACACAAAGGGCTAAGAAGGAACATGGGTAGTATTTAGTCAGTAGAAGTCTGACACTCCCTACTGCTCTGCCCAGAGCGGAAGGAGTCATTTAATGATTTCCCAACCTCCAAAAGAAGTAGGATAATGGAAGGAGGAATGATGTGCGGTACTAAATGTATGCAACGCAGTTGGATATTTGTATTACATTGCCAATAAAGTCAGAATGAAAATACAACTGTAACAGTCTCTTTTCAAGCCGAAAAAAAGATGTAATGGCCTACCAAGCAGCACTATTTTACAGGCTCATCGTCAAGTGAATTATGCCCTGGAACAGTTGACCGGGCATATTAATATGATGTGACGTGCTCAATAAATCCCTTTGCTGCCGGCGATAAATACATTTTCACGCATGTCTCCCGGCGATTTCATTTAAAATATTACAAAGGGGCGCCGTGAAAAATCTGTGACAGTAAAGTCCAATTTACATTGGTGAAATATAATGTCGAGCAGCGACTACAAGTACAGTTACTATTTATTTATACTACAGCGAGTCAAGTGGCATTTCACTGTCGAATGTACGAACAATGTCAAAGAATACAGTTATGCGCAAAATTCTCTTTACTATAATGGAGCAAATAGAAGAAGTTGTACCGAAGAAATAAACCAAAACAAATATGAGAGTGCAAATGGATTGGTGATTATTGTTCTATTACTAGAGTTATTATTAGGCTCTAGAGCCTAATTGACAAACTGTTGTATTGGGTTCTATTAACACGTAGAAAATAGACAGAATATAGCTTATTTCAGGACACAAATTGTTTGCCGGTTATTTGTCATTCACATTTCAACATTTAAATTGTGTACATAGAATTCTCTTTCAATTTTAAATTGAGTTAATTACAGTTTATCTCTATAGAGCTGTAAAGTAGCGGAGAGAGTAGTCATAAACGTTTAGACTGGAACTATTAACAGAAACGTTTGGGAGCTGAAATTAATTCTGTAATGTACCGCCGCTTGTAGCAACAGCCCGTTATGACGTCATGCCTAACTTCTAGTCATATCACAATATTTTATGCGCATATTTTGTTTTAAAGACTATTGTTGGTGAAACATTAATAATAATATAATTTAAACATAGATAGTGATAGTGTTCTGAAGTTTCAAATACATACCCAATAAGCAGCATAGTGTCCAAAATGATCATTACTAAGATAATCTATCACTCGTATTATTTTACTATTACAAGACTGCGTAGGAAACTAATCGGCTAAATATATGGTATGCTAGCTGATGCCCGCGGCTTCGCCCTCGTGGAATTCCGTTATCGTGAACAAAAGTAATCTTTTCAACCTATGTCCTTTCTCAGGCTCTGAACTATCGTGATACCACCATTATGGCGCGAGAGTGCGACAGACAGACTGAGTTACATGACTTGACTAGGGATTGTGTAAAACGGATGAGATAGATAATTCTGCACTAAGTTATTTGCAAGATCCACTAAAGATAAACACGTACAAACACGCACACGTATTAGTAATGCACAGTAATGCCATTATTTTCCATTGGAAACAGCTGCTAAAAATATGTGAGGAGATGCCCCGGCCGGTTCGGTACAGTTCTTATACACTTTCTTAAAGGGTCCACTGATCATAAAAAAAATATTTCATACCTGTAAGAATTCTCCTCGGTATTGATGGCGTACTTCTTAGTGGGCAGCACCATCACGTTGTCATACACCCAGTAGGAGATAGCCCGTGGATGCGCCTCAGTGTGGCAGTCTACTGTCACGTCGGTGCCCGCCGGAGCCCCCACCAACTGGTTCGGTACCCAGATCATTGGGGAAACTGGAACAAAGAGGTAGTGGTTAGTGAATAGCTTTTACTCGCGGCTTTGCGCAGAAACACATAGAGTTACTCTGTTATGACCTGCTCCTGAATAACTATTCATAAATCTATCCTTTCAAAAGCAAACTGCTTGTAAAATTCATAGACGCGGAGATGGCCGATGGAGTAAGATTCTGACCGAATGATGGCCAAGGTTGTGCCAGAGAAACCAGGTCCGTCCAAAAGTGCGTTGGGTCGACGATATTGTCAGGAGTGCGGGAAGCGGATGAATGAGAGAAGCACAGATCAGAAAGGAGTGGTAGAAGAAAGGAGAGACCTTTACCCAACAGTGGGTATTTTGGCCTGAAATGATGATGATGATGATACCTAAGTTGAAACAAAGTTTCACTATTTGTGTCTTCAAAAACTATTCATAACTTCACCAATAAGTTTATAATGCTAACCTAAGTATAAGTCTAACTTTCGGTTCGTTAGTCAGAGCATAGGAAACATACATTAATAAAAGAATTATCAAAGTTCCATTCCGGCTGCAATCCCAAAAGACTAGTTGCAGTATGTGCTCTATTACAACTTCTATCCAATAATATATATCCAAAGTTTGCGGATTTAACTCGCCATATTTATCATTCGATTTTAAAGTTGGCAACACTGTGTTGCCACTTAATCCATGACTCAATAAATAAAATTAGTACTAAATGAATTAAAAATACCTTTAAATTGATTGAAAATGACAGAGACGCAATATTATTTTTACGCTTAGCTTTAAAATATTAAGTCACTTATGAGCGTACGGAATGACCCTAAATACCAGAATAGTACGTCAATAAACACAATACATAAAAATCTGAGTAACCTGTCTTACGATTGATCAAATGTGTTTTGATTGTATAGTATCCCTGTCGACCTGAAAGGATGTGAATGAATTTTTCAAATAAGCAGTCCCTCTTTTATCTATTTCAAAACATAAAACCTTGAATTTAGAACTCATTAAATATACATAATAAAATAAATAAAAATATATATAAATCTCGTTTACTCCATTGTCCACCAGCACAGACACTAGAATTTGCATAAACTTTACTACAAAAGATGATGTTCACAGACTGCGCCATTTATTCAATATTTTAAAATCAAATTACTCTCCGAGAGTGTATCATCTAGGCACTCTCGACAGTTATCTGAAAGAATATCAAAGAGTTGAAGAGGTAAAATGGTAAAAATAATACCTCCCTCATAAAGTATGTTGTATGAAACTTTTATTGGCTGGCCCCGAGGTTATGAGTCTCGTTTATCGTGCTAGACGTATTTTTACTAAAACTAATCTAATCTGTGTATTGTGATAACGTTAAGAGTTTGTCTGAAATATGTACCTATTAACAGACTGCCTGCTTCGTTGGTCTAGTGAACGCAAGCGCGACTGCTCAGTATGAGATCCTGGATTCGATTTCATGACAACTGCTCTGAAAACAGTGAAGGGAAAACATCGCGTCAGGTGTCAGAACCCCAGCCGCCGTGGGAGACGCTCCGGGCGTCGGGGGCCACGTGATGGCTTCCGGCCATCGTAGACGCGGGCCTGTGGACGGTGAGTAATGGGCTAGCTCGCTAGCCTAATAATAGCTAGTCTAATGACGACGACAGGCCGTGTCGTGCGCGTTCGTGCTCCACGCGCGCCTCGAATAGATGCCAGCAAGGGCCGACGCCCGTCGGGGCTGCGGGTTGTTGTAAGAGAACATGGGTGGTTTTTAATCAGTAGAAGTTTGACACTCCCTTTTGCTCTGCCCGAGAGCGGAAGGGGTTATTTTATGACTTCCCACATCAAAAAAAAGCTGTCTAAGAACCAATTATTCGAAGTCTTGTGACATCTACTAACTCGCACTGGGCCCGCGCGGGGGATTATAGCCCATCCCTCTCCTAGAGACGACGCCCGAGTTCCTGCAGTGAGAATATTATAGGCTGATGATGATACTGAACTATTTAACTACCATTTGGATGCATTAAACCTTAATGTCAAATGAGCGTTGTAGCACTTTGCTTTTAGAATTGTGTGTTTATATTGAGCCAAAAGCTTTGGTCAGCAATTTAGGATTTTTTTTTTCATTTCACTTCCTAAAAGTAAAGGGCATTTTTAAACTACCTGTAAACCGAAACAAATTAAAAACGGATTTAAAAATGCATGGAAAAAAACAAAAATTCGGCTTTCCAGCCACGAAAAATGGAAATGTTGCACAATTTTATAGAATAAAACAAGAGTCATACTTACATAATAACATAGCACGCCTGTATTGGCCAACGGTTAGGCAAATGGTTAAGTCCTATATATATGTTATAGAGGGCAAGCCAGTTGCAATCAACTGAGCACTAATCCCAACGAAAAAAAAAACTAACTAACTTTTGGCCCGATCTGGGAGTCGAACCCAACTCATGTTCAGCAGTCCTTAGCGTTTGCGAGAACAAGAGATAAATAATCTAGCAATCTACCGGTCTATCAACAAAATAACATAACATCACGACTGTTACCCATGAAGACGTAAGCAAACGTGTACCTAATACTACTTAACCACATTTCACGAGGTCTACATATATTTACGACGATATAACTTGTCGGAGATACATTACGGTGTCTCCAACGCAGTGTAAACGTGTGCGGCGCTTTGAGACCGGTGTTGGATAGATAGCCGATAGACGTTGCCAACTCACAGGCTATGAGGATGTAGGCTATAGGTTAGGAGGAGATACCGATAGATCAACGTGCGATTGAGTGATGCATATTCGCTACACTGAACATGAATTTATAGGTGTAACCAGCAGCGATCGTTCAAGAAATAGTTTATAAACATGATGAACGTGAGCAATACTTTAAAGAGGTGAAGTTCTTAATAATACGAGCAACTTTTACTATAAGGTTCACTCTAAAATATGAAAAATAAAGCTGCTTTCTACATAATTTTCCTGTTATAGCGACACACAATGTATGAAACAACTGATATTTTTTGCGCGTTCTCATGGTTTGTCCCGTGGGTGGTACTAAAAGTTGTGAGTCATGACGAACGACACCCTGTATATTTATAATATTGCCCTAATAATATATAGGTGCGTGGAGATTGGCACAAATAATAGAAACCTACGCCAAGCAGTGCGTGACCTTATGCTATGGATAGTGATGATGTTATCTTATCTTATTACTATTATAAATGTGAAAGCTTGTGCCGATATTGGAGATAGGTATTTGTATGAAACTTGGGACACGAACAGTTTATAACCTGGACACATAAGATTATTTTTTTATCCCCGCAGTACAATTCCGTGAGATAATTACCGAACTCTACTCGGGCAAAGCTGTGGGCATTAACTTGTAGTAAATATTTTAATGTTGTATCCAGTTGCTGTTGTCCATTAACAACAACATAATTTATTTGCGGGAGGTATATTGACTAGAAACTACTTCCTGATGTCAAAATGCTAGATTTCCACCAGAAACATTTTCCTATCGTCGCGTCGGTTAAACCTCATAATTATGTTGTAAAATAAATTAACTAAACAGAAATACCCGTAACATTCCGCAAAGTAAATTTCACACTGGCGCGGTCACAAGCAGAAGTTTGTATTAAGATAATCTGACTCAAAACGCTCGTGGAATGGACAAATGGCATCCGTGAGGCAGATTACATAAATATGAAATTTGTAGTTCGTCTAGTTGTAAGTTTTAATCTAACTAAAATGTTGCTAAGTTGTATTGAGTTCAAATTAGATGAATAAATTGGGAACAGAAAATGGGAACACTGTTATAGATGTCTCGGAAAATCGGATTATCTAAACTTAGACAGAATATAGCAATATACTTAGTACTTTCAACAAAATTAACCACCTGACCTTTTCAAGACATTCTTTTGGTTTCTCAGGTAACTGGGCAGCAATAACGGCCCAAACACTAATACCATCATAGATTATCTGACAACAATGCTCCAAGATGGGATATAGCGGTCCATTGAAGTGCCATTGTCAACAAAAGGCCTGCAGAATGTACGATGTTGGGTAGGTAGGTGATGTGTGGAACGGTCGCAGGGGGTGATGGTGATATTGAAAATAATTATATTTGGTCTTATGATGTTGAATCTAAATAAATTAACTAATGAACAACAAGCTGCAGACTGCATCTTTGGACTAGCGGCCCAAGGCCTACTGCTTAGAGTAAGGTCCGGGGGTTCGTTTCCAGGAATCATGTAGTATAATTCTTAAGGAATTACTCAGTGGTAGTCCAGAGTTGAGTTAAACTTGTACACTGTTGATAGCAATGCTCTGCTATGATCTCTAAAATAGAATTGAAACACAATTACCTATACTTAGCAAAATTTCTGTGAACTATAGATACACCTCTACCTAACATTTTACGGAATGGACGCGTGATGTTATGTTAACCTGTAGTAGTTAATAGACTGAAACGGACTAATGCAGTAGCATTCGCCGAACATCATGTAATTACTCGTGCACTAGTAGACACTCAAGTTCTAGTACCGGAGAATCGCGAATGTAATTCTAACGTGTGATGCGTTTTTTTAGGTAAATACGTGGAATATGTGTTATGTACGACTAATAGGGACTAATTTTTTTTGGGATGTCACTAACAAAGGCGTAGAAATAGAAATGTGTAAACTTTTGATTATAATATACTCTGTTGGTGAGGCTAGCTGGAAAGATAAATTAAAATGCAAACAAGTAACAGTTTCTTATTTACAAACTCGCTTACTCCAGACAAACAAGTCTATAATACAGCTATAAGTTATCAATTGAAGCAGCAGTGCGACTAGCGCTGCAAGTACACACAAACTTGAAGGAAGCAATTTATAAACTTTCAATAATGATGGATCGGCCCGAAGTTTGCCGAGTGCGCCCGAACGCCGCACGACGATTTTTCACATAACGCCCAGATAATAAAATCCACACTTTGAAAACGTAATTCACAACGCTCGAGTTTATGGTGGCAATTTTCACGAGGTATAATACTCGCTCCAGTAATACACTTTAATATTCTACGACGTTTTAAAATATTTATAAAGTTTGCGTTTTTTTATGTTCTTACGACTTCATTACCACGTTTTGTGTTGTCTGTCTGCGTATAAATTAATATGTTATTTATTTAGATGGCACACTTAAATTTTATAGCGTCGTGAAGTTAGGACTTTAGTGCTTCATTTTATTAAATAACTGAATATTTTGTGAACCGTCACCACAAACCAGTAAGCGAATCTTGAAATTAGAGAAATTGTGTTATGTAATGCTAAAGGTACGTTTTATAGAAATAACTTAAATACCTATACGTATGTATCACTCATATTTTATGCGAAGTGAGAGGAATTTTAAACTATATCAACGTGAGACGGAATTTCCAAGTTGTGAACAATGTTAGATATTCTGAGACTGCCACACTGCATAAAATAAGGAGAATCAAGAACTAAAGGTGTTCTACTGTGGAATAAAATTGTAAAATGTTACATTCGTTTTTATGTCCTCCAATTTACGATGAATATAACCGTTATTCTGACGACTCACTTATTCGCGCTGACCGTTGCAATTCTGTACAAAAATTAACTGTCACACGTTGTTGTCCATTCATAACCAGACACGAAACAACACATTATAAAAACCCACGACTTTATTTAACACACATCGGAGCAAAATTTTCATCACAAAATCCTCTAGTAACAATTCAATAAAATTTTCAAACCGAACACTCTCCTTCGAAAACGTCAAGAAAAACTTGAGCTCTTTTTAGCCTTTCAAAGACGATTAATCGCAAACTACATTTTCATCTTGCAAACATTTCAAAGGCTTTTCTTGAGCAAAACGGATCTGCAGCCACAATCATGTCAGAGCGTGCACCGCGAAAAAATATTATCTTTCAATTATTGCGGACATCGTCGTCTATTTAGTCAGCCGGAATTGTAAGAATTGAAAATAAAGGGGAACCCAGCTCCGAATTCCCATTGAATCTCAGTACTTCTTTTGCTTTTATTCATTTTAAAACATCGAATGAGAGATATTTTATTCTGAAATTCGTTTAAAGCTCTTTTGGGAGATAAAAATCATTCTATACAGATGACGAAAGCTGCCGGGGTAGATAGCATCGGAAATGAAAGACATAAAAGTCTTCAGGTCATAAAATATGCAGTAATATTAAGGAACTAGGTCACCTATATGCTGCAGGAGATGTGCTAGCCTATTCGTACCATGTCACTCGGAAGGCGGTCCCTTTTGAGCGTGGGCTCACCTTGGTACTTATGTAATAATACTGAGCAAGTTTACTACTGGCGATTGTTCATGCTGTATTTATTTGACTTAAATTGAATAAAGTGAAAGAAGTAAAGATATTTTGACTTCCTTGTTGGTTTCGTAGTCCCAAGCGTGTCTGATAAGTCCCTTGGGTTCAATTCTCAGATTGGGAAACAAGTTTCTGGGTTATTCCTTAAGAATATAATATGTAGAAATCAACAACGTTAATAACGAGAACATAGAATTCGCATATAAATGTAAACTAGAATTTACCAGAGTCGGAGTCCCACAAGGAAGCTTATTAGGTCCCTTTCTATTCTTACTCTACATCAACGATTAGCCTAACGTGACAAATCATCATGGTACCCTTTTTGCAAATGATATATCACTAGTAATTCCACATAAACCTAATACTTCATTTGATAACTACAAAAAAAGTTAACGAAGCTGTTCGAAGCATTATCAAATGGCTATAACGTGATAATTTAAAAGTTTTTATATACAAAACTAGAATAATTCAATTTTACAATAGAAAACAATGTAACTACAAATTAACAATTTCATACGATAACAATTATAATTATAGCACAATCTGATAACATAGTTTTCCTTGGAATGTCATAAGATAGTCAGATCTCATGGAAATTACACATAAATAAAATCCGCAACAAAATTAACAAATATGGTTACGCTCTTTGGCGTCTCACACGTATATCCAGTCAAAGAACAGCTTTACAAGCTTATCACGGATATGTAGCCTCCAACCTACGATATGGTATTCTATTATGGGATGGCTCTGTGGAATTTAATAGAGTATTCTTGGCTCAAAAACAGTGCATTCGCGCACTTTCATGCTAACCATTGTTCCAAAAGCTTAATTTACCAACAGCACCGTCCATGTATATATTTGAATCTTGTAATTTCGTAAAAACACATCAGTATCTATACAAATCCTTTGGTGATTACTGTAATTTTGATACCCGATATCCTAATAGTTTTTCCTTGCCGAACATAAAATCTGATCTTTATAGAAGAAATTGTTACCCGATGTCAATTAAATTATTTAACAAATTGCCTAATGAACTGAAAGACCTTAGATCTATTCCATTATTCCAGAAAAAAATGTACGCCTGGTTAGTCAATAAATGTTTCTACACGACCCAGGAATACCTTAGTTATTTATAAGAATAGAAAATTAGTGTAGCGCCTTACTATGTTCCTATCAGTGCAATAATAACTAGTTAAGTTAGTATGTAGTCCAAAATGTAAATGTGTACCTACCTCTGTATTTGTTAGACCCCAATTCACTTTCTTATAAACTTTTATTTTAAGTTTTGTTTTGTTACCAGAAATGGTTAATATGATGATATTTACTGTCGTATTATGTAATGCACTATGTACCATCTAATATATTTACCCTTATATGCGAATAAATTATTTGATTTGATTTGAAATTTCTCAGTAGCCGCGACGGAGTCTGGATCTTTACCGGGTTGGTAGCAATAGGCTTTCTCCGTATTACATGAAACTTACCTGGGGAAATGAGAGTACATTATCTGATCTCCATGGTCCCCTAAGGGGATTACAGGCTATGATAAACTAGAAATTTCTACTGTATCATGAGTGTGTTTACAAATATTTAAACTTATACACACTTACAGCCAGATCTGGAACAACTCCCTTAAGGCAATATAAATTATTTTGTGCGGGAATCGAATCCGTAAGCCACAGCGCAGCAGCCAATCGCTTAGCCGTGCCGTTGATACTCCAAGAGCTCGAAAGGCAAAATATCGCGATTTAAAAGTGCATTACTCGGCAGCCGGTCTCAAAGGATATTAAAACAATGAATACTTTGCCGAGTTTCGCTGAAGATTGATGGTGAAACTTTGCTGTAGTTATATGAAGCGTTCATGCGTTTGTTTGTATGAGGAACTTACTCTACAAAGAATTATTATAAAATACTTTTTTAGAAACCTATTGAACTAACATTACCATCAAAAGAATAAGATAGGTCAAACCTTCAGAATATTCCAAAACTAAACAAGATATTTATAATAGACCCGTCCTGTCAATAAAATATTGATAAAGTTAGACTAGAAGTCGATCTCGATAATGTAGGGAAACCTTTACGTACTCGTATATTATGATGATGAAGATATTAGCATCACTTTCTTTTTCTTTTGTACGAGAAAATCTTCTAATTGCCTGATAAATGGTGCATACTTACCAAAGACACGTACAGTAAAAAACACAATCTACCATTTTTGTATGTAAAAATACCGTTTAGAACTTCTAAACAATAGAATAACTAGATTTTCCAAGTAAACTAAAGTTATTATAAAACTAGCTACGACCGAATAGATCAAGAAAGACTAGGCCACGTTGTGACAGTGCGAGGCAGTGATATCGCTTGGGTTAGTGCTCCTATAACAACCTATAGCGGAATATAAAGAACTCTGTGTTCATGCAGATTGAAGGAAATGGATGAATAATGGAAAACGTGATTGTATGAATTGATTTATTGAAACCGGTAAATATAAGCATTGTAGAAATATACAACAATATCAACGATATAATTTGACGAGTTTGGTGAAATAGAATAATGGAAGAATCTGATTGTTTGTTTGAATAATTATTTATTACTACGGCAGATTTGCAGATTTTGAAGATACTGAATGTGGGCTTTCAATCTGAGCTAGGTTAAAATTGTATCATGTTTTTAACGCAGTTCAGAAATGTGACAGACCCTGTCCACGTCATTCACACGTCAGTTATTTCAGAACACCATTGACGACAGTGATAGCTGTACGTGGTCTAGCATTAAGCAGTCAGACTCGTTTCATCACCATCATCTGCCTTTTTCCAATTACTTGGGGTGGGCTTCCAATCCGACTGATTCAAAAACCATAAAGTACTAGCGTACAGTCGTACATACTCGTACTTAAATTATTATATATAACTTCGTCAGATTCATGTTAACTTGTTTGTCAATAGTCTAAATACAACTATACAGCCAAGTACACATTACTGTAATGCATTGAAATCTTCGTGAATTGAAAGCCGTCTTGACCCTAGTTTGCCGACCTGAGTCGAAATCAATAATGACATAACAATACTGTAAGCTTGTAATGCGCCAATAGCGCGCGTACGTGAGCCAATTGTGGATTACTGCTGCGAGAGGGTTCTGCGCGATTTTACTCACAATTTCAATGTTCTGATTTAGAGACGATGGTCCGGCAGACGTTTTGAATTTTAGATGTTTGTTTCTACTAACAACAGCATATTGTTCTTCGTTTGGTGACTCATATTTTATGTTGTTAGATACTTACTTCTCCTTATTTCGTATTGATGGTGTGTCTTAGGTTTTATTTTAAGGTCCTATAGACGGAAACATTAGTGTTATTATAGCATTAAGGAACTGTCTCTGTCGCTGCTAATAATTCTCGTAACGGTCTACACTGACTGGCCAAAATTGATGGATGAAAAAGAATATCCCATTCTCTGCTATTATTTTAATACTATCTTAGAAGACTGCTTTAACGAGTATTTTTTTTGGCATCTGAAAATGATGTGTCAGTGTATGTCCAGAGACTTGTCACAACATAACACATAAAACTGGTGTTACAACATAACGTCACAACCAATTCGAACCACATTGCAACAGCTCGAAATTTCGCTTAGTCCGTAATGGAAAACGAGCTGGAATCTGTAAGCTTGTAATACGACAGTCGTGTACGTACGTGAGACAATCGTGGATTACGGCGAATCCCCACTGATTTCACACGCAATTGCTCGAATTGAATCTGAGTGAGCAATATCTTGCGCTGGACAATCAGCGAGGCAATTTCAGTTCGTTTTAATTCTATTGGTTTCAGTTGAAGTTTCTTATGAAGTTATAATTTATCCCAGCATCAGTCCTTGAGCTCTTCCATATGTTTTCATGTACCTATCGACTCCAATAATGTCTACTGCTGGGACTGACACTAAATCTTCAAAAATAATAAGAGGAAGGTTATTATGATCAAAAAAGCAGTACTCACATTCAACATCAACAATGATTCTCTTTGACACGGAGGGCGGCACCGCGTTGGTGGCGATGCAGAGGTACGCGCCCATCTCCGTGCGACTGATGCGTTGTAGGCTCAGCGTGTCGCCTTCGTACACCGTGACTGGAACAAAATGAAGCTATTAGTTTATGGAACTAGAAGTGTAATGAAAAGTTTCTAAACTTAGCAGTAGATCATACTAACTGTATACAAAAGTTAGATGCAGTGTTAAATAAAAATAAATGATTTGTGAAAAGCAAGTTAGGACTGGGGATTTTTTTGATGAAAGTTCTTTTGAACATTTATCTTTACATTTACATTTATCTTTTACTAGCTGTTCCAAGCGGCTGTGCCCGCTACAACTCTAAAATGATCCCACAGGAAAATATAATCGGGATAAAAACTATCCTATGTGTTAATCCAGAGTGTCAGCTAACTCATTACCAAATTTTATTAATATCGCTCCAGCTTACATACACACATACACACTCACACACAAACTTTCACCTTTATAATGTTAAGTGTGATTATAGGATTTCTTAATTAAAATACATAATCATCAGGTTATTGTGTTACCGGGGTACAGCTATTATTTCCTTATTTAGTGTGAGATATGTGACAGGATTATGTTCTTTGGTGCGAAGTACCTACATGAATAAGAAAGCATATTATTCTCTTAATTTCCAACATTTTCACATTGGAGATAAAATAAATTCTAAAGAAATGTTGTGTCCTAAAGATGGAAGAGAAGCAATTTTATATTTCACTGTAGATTTGAAGTTTTTCTGTTTCCAACGAGCAATCGTTAATGTGTTCATCACGTTTTAGTGATTTTTTTATCAAATTATTGTGTTTTCCTTCTTCTTTTAGGTACTGACTGAAGCAAAGCCCAAAACGAGGATTATATTATTGGGACAAGTCCGCCTTACTATTCCTAAACCACCGTAACTCCTGTAAGCCAGAATCAACAGTGGCGACCACAAGAAAAGCGCCGAGACAATGAAGCTGGACAAAGTCCCAGAGAAATGATTTGACTGTCTTGGATCCCGCAACGAAATTAATCAGAAAAGAATAGCAAACGAGGGTTATTAAAATTTAATTGAATGACTTTCCCTATTAAATATTTTTAATCATCACATAATCCTCGGGGCCCATCAGTTTCTATCATCAAAACCTCAAACTACCTCCATTGAGGTCATTTAAAACCATCTAGAGCTAGAGGCATAAAAATTAAAAATTCCTGGCTCGTAGCCGTTGGGTCGGCGGACGCCATCAAGTGCCCAAATGAGTTTGCCTCTATTTACAATTAGGGGCATTTTCTACCACCGCGCACCGCGCACCGCGCACCGCGCACCGCGCACCGCGCCCCGTGGTACCGTAGCAGCGCAATGAATGTAATGAGAGAACGCTCTCCGCTCGCTACTTGAATACATTAAACAATTAGTGCCTCACCCTGCACCCGTGTACTTGTTTTTAATGTTTATTTTATTGTTTACATTGTTTATTATACAGGCAGTTAGGTTTGGCAATCAGCTGGTGCGCTTGTTAGTTATGCTGGGTAGTTTTGGGGTGGGTAATGGGTTCAAAGTGGATTTCGAAACCGTACTTTTCGTTATAATGTAATAAAAATTGCTGGGTGATATCTGCGACATTAACTAGTATGTCTAGTGCTCGCTGAAAAACATAATTATGAATATTTTTTTGTTTTCTTTTTAAATACAGATGAAGTAACAAATATGGACAAAGAAAACATGCTATGTCGACCCTCTGAAGGGTTTGACAGAAGAATATATTTTGTATCTAATATAACTTGTTCGACCCTTTCCCATATTTATCGTGAATTTCCTTTCTTGCTATAAATACGCTACAAAAAGCTAGTACTATAAAATGTAAACTTAGAACAAGTGCCAAACATCTAAAACAACGTACCCTAAGTAGAGCGCTTAGTACATAAATAATTTAGTAACAATGTCACAGCTCCACAAAATTAAAATAGAGCTTCTCTAGCCACCCTTTCATTATACGACTGGCGAGAGTAGTTAACTAAGTGAGACGATTACAGCTTGCTCACGCAGATGACAGCTGTTCCCTCCTTTTACTTTTATATTCCAATCTGCCTGCGAAAATGAACTTACATTTTCTTAAATTGCAATGCATCGGAATTTCGAAAATACAAACTAAAAGTGTTGGCTTTTCTTTCTCATTTTGTACATTGTTGAGGCGACGAATAAAGTTTATCGCCAGCGCTCCATGCATTCACTGTTCGGCATCAAATCTAAATGTTTTGAGTAAAAACCTCGCCATAACAACTTTTATTCATCAGCGCGCCGCACTCGACTCCTCCTATTCACCGCGAGTAAAAAGGGTACACCGCACCGTATTAATTCAAACAAAAGATTAACACGTATAGAATCGGAAACGGGAGTTTTTCGATGGCGGCCGTAATTAAAACATCCGTCGGGACAAACATACGTGGGGATGACAGCAGGGGAGAGGGTCACACACAATTAGCGACAAGTACCTCTCCACACCACACGTTAATTTTACTCTGTACAAGGAAATCGCTCTTGAAATTAAACTCAATTTTTGGACGCCTTTGTCGGCGCTTCGGGTACTCTCAACCGGTTTAATTTGGCGGCACAACTCAGCTTTTCCGCGCCATAATTATCTTTAAACTGGATTTTTTCTTGAAATGAGGCTTAATCCTCGGCTGGAGTGGAGGCCATATTGGACGTGGGATTAAGGTGGCGCAAAGTGGTTTTGTTATCATATCTCTAGTATGATTACGAGTGGAGTTGAGAGTACTAAATTGAGGGGTTCTGTTTGTGAAGTAGGAAGGTATTTATATGGGTTCATTTTCCATAGCTGAAAGAAGTGTAAAATTAACGGCTTGGTGTTGACCTATAGTAATACTAACAAAAATATGAATCGAACTGTTATGCTGCAATATATGCTCTACTTTAATAATAACACAGCTAAAAGTATCTATTAACAGAGCGAATTTCCCATTTCCAGATTGCAATAAAATACAGCAAGGATCAAGAAAGCTGCTCCAGTTTCCTCACTATTAGTTAATGGTTTGGGAATGGCTTCGGATGCAATTGTATTAGCTACACGACCATTCACTGCCGTTATGGACGCATTAGGAAATGCAAACAAAACCAATTTTATGTGAAAAGGGGAAGAAACAATTGCATAAGTAGCGATAGAATGCCAAATGTTGGGGCAGCATAAGCGTAATGATTTTCCTTATGGCGGAATCAGAATACTGATCTGTTTACTCAGGGAAAAGGAATCACATGGATTGAGTGTACATAAGACTTTTAGCTACTTCCGAATATACAAAACCAAAGAATTTTATAGATATTTAATTACCGCCAGTGATCTTATATTGAGACCCTAACAAGACATAATCCAGTAATTAATTTGATACCTAATTTAATATGGAATGTCTTATCTAAATCTAAATGATTTAGATAAGACATTCCATATTAATATTAAGCCAAGAAATCTGCTCTAATGGAACAGCAGATTTTATCTTGTACATGTTAGCGTGTGCACATTTTAAGAAAACAACAGTTTTTTTTACACACGTGACCGTTTGTACGTCAAGATCCGCCCCACCTTATACAGACAGCTGCAGAATTATTTTCATAATTTTAATCTTGAACTAGATCTACAACAAGCCATCCCTAATACCCCACTTTAGTCTTAAACATTTTTACAAAGAATAACCTTAAGTTAATTAAACGAAAGTCCAAATCTCTTAGGAGCAGCCCTGGTATAGAGATCTGTAGTTGGCAACGGCAACAGCTGTGCTCTGCGGATTGTTAAAATATATTATTTGCTACGTAGCGACATACTACATAGTGGTTTAACTTAGAATGTCGACTAGAACTTGTGGGGGTGTTTAGAGTAGGGTATGTTGATATCATGGGGGGGATTTTGGTAGTACCATGGAAAAGCGTTTACATTACGTACGTACATGGTAAAAACCCCTCCGTTTTTCGGCTTTAATGCTTGTGTAAATTCTTTGAAATTATCATTATTTTAATGTATTTGTTCAATTAATACTGATAATGATAATATGTAGTTTAATTGAAATATGCTTTGAGTTTGAGTTTGAGTAGCCTTGTGTGTTATGTTTATGTTGGGGTTACTTGCTTTCAGTACAGTTTTGTAATCTGCAAAAGATTTTGTACCTTAGAATGAAGATAAAGAAATTGTACGTAGCAGTCTGTTTCTTTTTATGAGGAAATTAAAACTAACTAGGTATTATTTCACGTTTATTGCTGCGCTGTATAGAAGTCGAGTCGCGACGGAACAATGAAAAGAAATGTCGCCAATAAAAACGAAATGAACCGGTAAGCTAGTTTTATTGCAATCTATAATGTTAATGCTCACAAAATATAGGTTATCTGTGTTTTTAAATAGCTTGAATCTATCTCTTTCCAGGTTCCTTTTTTATAAAAGCTATCTCTTAGGAGTTCGATATATATCCGGCGATATTGGTTCCTTTCACAGACACTAAAATAAATTAGTTGCAGCTATAACTTAAAACTAGTTGCAAGTGGAATTATGGATTAAAGTTTTCAAATTCAGTAAATTCTTTCTTGGCAGTGATGTCTGCCAGTGAAGTAGTGAGCTTTGTAGTGTGACTGTCGTACTGCCAAGTCAAAGGCCTCAAGTTCGGACCCAAGACGCGCATAAATATTTTTTGGGATTCATGTGTGTTTTGAATCATAACTTGCGTCGGTGAATAAAAACATCGTGAGAAAAATGTTGGTTTTCTTGCCTGAGTGTGATTGTAAAAGTAAGACTTAGTTTTATTATAATCAGCCTACATCAGTCTAATTCTGGAAATAGCTGCTCCCAGCCACTCTGCAAAGATCGACCCCGCGAAATTCGAATTTTCTTACGTTTTCTGCAATTTGCCGGACAGAGTCAGGTTGTATGTTAAATAAAAGAGTATTTGCGGCAGTAACAAATGTGACTTTACTCAGTAATAGTAATTAATATAACAAATACAACCAGCTCAGTTCATAAAGATAGCACCTCAATCCAATTTTATTTAACATACGACTTGACACTGACCGGCAAATTAAAACGTAAGAAAATACGAATTTTGCGAGCTACCTTGTCGCGGTCTAATATGGCTGGGCTGTATATTGATTTAACTAAATAAGGTAAAAGGTATTTTATGCCCATTAGTGAATGGATGCGTAATCCAATAAAACAGATAACTATGTTTGTCAAGAGTCTGTTGATAAAAATTACTACAATTTCCCAGAAAAAAAACATTCACAAGTAAAAATACTCCTCAAAATAACGAGAAGATAAATTGCATTTGAACAGCAATTGGCACCGCCCTATCCTATAAATCGCTGCAATACTCGCTACTCGCGCTAATTGACACGCAATTAAACAACTTCGCTGACGGCGCACAACTTTGCTAACTGAACTCCGTTCAAATGCGATTTTAGATTGCGGTATCTTTTGGGACTTCAGCTTTCTAAGTAATTGCACGTATGAATTATAAATTCTACTTGTATGTTTTCGTTTTTTAAAATTGTGCTATACTTGAACTACAAAATACAAAACCTGTTATTATAGAACTCTTGTACTTTTTAAACGTCAACAATAATTATAAAAGCCAAAGCCTCTCTTCGCCACTTTCTAGTATATTATAGTTAATAATACTAAAATTAGCAACAGACCTCTAGCAACACAACAACACGTTAACCTAATATCGAAACTTCACCTCGGTTATTGCTGCAGAGTTTAATTGTTATCAAAGAGCAGAATAAATTAATTATAAGCTGATAAATCCATTAGTTGTTTCAATAGAGACTATATGTTTCTCTTTAACTAAGACATCGTCCATCAACTGCTTCTAGTTGAGCAAGGTTACCTTTCTTCCTCCTGTCCACGGAGATGGGCTGGCCATCCTCCCTGCGCCACATGATCTTGGGGTTGGGGAAGCCGTCGGCCTTGCACACCAGGCTGATGTTCTGGTTCTCTCGCACGGCTACTGCAGACTGTGTGCTCTCTTCGTCCAGTATGTTTGGTGGAACTGGGGCAAAGAAATAACTTATTCAAAAGGTGTAAGTGAAAAGTGATGGTAAAACTATAATGTTAACAAAGTGTCTCTGAAAACTGAATTTAATAACTTTGTGCTGTTCGAACTTTAAAACCTAAAATAAATAAATAGAGTTTAAATTCAATTAATTTTTCCATAATTATTTTCTAAAGGCTTAAGAGAAATTCTCACTTTTCCCGTACCGATTAATAAACCGCTTCTAAAAATAAAAAGTGCAGATTTAGAACACGTAAGCGGCCACAAGTTGCGTCCTAAAGCAATAAAAACAAGATAAAAAACTACGTGGCACGTTTAAAATGCAAACACGAGAAAAAACCACCGCTTTATTTCCACTTAAAAGTTTGTAGGAAACGGCCATATAAAAGACTAAGTGTTACCCGTATCGGTGATTTGGGACCCGGCCACGCCTACGCCATTTTATATATCTAACGTTTCCACGAGGCACCAGATACGAATGTTATCTCAACTGAATTGTAACTGAGACTTTGGCTACGTTCCATATTTGCTGATTTTCGGGCTGGAGCGCTAAAATTATTAGTTAATAACGACAAATTTAGTTGTATTCTAGAGGAGCAAATAGTAAATACATGGGCACGACGGGAACAATGGCAGCTGAACAAGCCGGAGATGCCAAGAGCAGGTAAATTATTGATGGTGCAGATTAGTAAGATGACAGTTATATTGCTCTAGTAAACAACAATTTATGTTAAGACGAAACAGAGGGTACACCGACATTAGGAATTCTGCTGCCTCATCGTAGACTAGACACGAGGACGAGGCAGGAAATTATAAACAGAGAGTTAACAAAAGTATGTCACTGTCTGTTTATCATCTTGAAGATTCAAAAACACATAATTACAACCACAAGTAATTATTTTCGTAACCGTCGACAGTATAAAACAACAATTAAATTCTACCAAAGAGTTTATTTCGCAAAGCGATAAGAGCCAAAAGAAGAAGCTATTACCCCTTTCAAAATACTAAAGGAAAGTAATTAAAAGTTTCTTCTCTGAGCAGGATCAGCGGTAAACAGGACCCGTCGATATTTTCCCATTACTGATTAATAAGTTTCTATTATATTGCCAAAAAGCTCCAGTTGTGAATGAGAACATATAATTACGTGCTAATGGATTCAGCAAAAATAATTTACGAGTTTTCAGATTGATTTGGTTGTAGAACTAGATTTAGTTTCAGAAACAGTAAGCCCTTATCTATAAAGTTTATTTAAAATTAAGAGACTTATAGAGATGTTGAACTAAGCAGACGCTTATATTACGCATTGGTATAGTGGTGTTAGCACGACTGCTGATCCTGGGTATGATTTGCGGTTCGGGTAATTTTTTATTGGGTTTTTCCATCAGGATTTTCTCAGTTGCAACCACGGAGCCTGAATTTGTACTCGGTTGATGGCAATCATAATCAAAATAATTTATTTCACGGCCTACATAGGCACTTGTGAAACGTCGACAAAAAAGTTCACGGTTTGGTGCATTGGTCGATTCCTAAGGAGAAGAACCGGCAAGAAACTCCAACGGTTACTGTTTAATTCTTTTGAAATGGTTTGGTTTATCTATATTTTTAATTTACTGCATTAGTATTCAGATATTGGGGGACAACGTAGGCCTGACAATAAGTCGTAGGATACTCCAAAGAGAGAAAAAAAAAAAAAAAGTTAAAAATCTCTCCCCCTAATATGTTATGAGACATAAACATAACTGTGTAAAAATGTAAGTATAATATTAGATTATACTGTGCCTAACCCTTTTTAAATTACAAGTGTGATGTTGTGTTACGTGTATTGAAGAAGAGGTTTATGTTTTTGTCTATTACAGCTTAGAGTTTCTGCATTTCCACCCAGCACATAAATACACCAATTTAGCCCGTACCTGAGTTCCAAGAAATTCTACATATATTTCTACAATACCCAACACAAGTAATCCGTAACGTGAGATACAACCATCTGTCGCGCGGGGTTAGGACTACACAAGCGATGCATCCATCGCACTTAATCGCGCTTTCGTGTATATCGACGAATTCTGTATCGTAACGGGCGCGTCCCATAGGACTCGAGCGTTTCATACATGAGTACTGTTAGGAGTTCAGTGCACTGTGTTAGGTTAGGCTAGCATATGTATTATGTTTAGAAAATGCAGATATGGAAATCCACATAGAGAAGGCCAAAATAAACAAGGTAGCCAAATTCTACAGACGAGATAGTTATGAATAACTTAACACACATAATATGACATCACGCTTATAATCCCCGAAGGGTTACGCAGAGGTGCTGCTGAATGTTGTAAGAGATACCGCGGCCTTGACATATAGGGCTAAGAAGGAACATAAGTTGTTTTTAGTCAGTAAAAGTCTGACACTCGATTTCGCTCTGCTTTCCGCTCGCAGCGGGAGGGGTTATTTGATGATTTCCCACCCCCAAAAAAAAAGGGTTACGGAGAGGCCCCGTCGGAGCTGCGGGTTGTTTGCAATAGATACCGCGGCCTCGACATAAAGGGCTAGGAAGGAACATGGGTTGTTTTTAGTCAGTAGAAGCTTCTATAGCAAAACTTACCAACAACCTGCAGATATCCAACTTGGCTGATCATGGGGTTGGTGTTAACTTGGCACATGTAGTAGCCTCTGTCCTCCTGCTGCACTTGGCTGACGTGCAGCAGCCAGGTCATGGCGTTGTCGTGGGAGACGCTGAACCGCGCCAGCCGCGTGATCACATGGCGGTGAATCGTCAGGATCATCTGCCGGTCAATGTGGATCCATGCCACCTGGGGATATAGATAAAATGGAATAAGTATAGTCGGTCAATTTTGTTATTTATCATGGGTTTCGTGGCTAAGTACCTGCATAGTTAGCGCCGCACTTGTTCTTTGAACGTTCGGCTATATGGGCCCCGGGGTTACAGGACTGTACTAAAAATACCGTAGCCCTGGAACACAAAGGGCTAAGGAATATGGGTGGGTTTTAGTCAGTACAAGTCTGACACTCCCTTCTACTCCACCCAAATTCGGAGGAGTCATTTTGATGATCTCGCATCCGCAAAAAAGAGTCTATGCTGGCCGTGGTTGGCCCGAGGATAAGTAACATCTATGTCTTCAAAAAAAGTGGTATGTACCCGGTTGTCATTTGACGCAGTTGTCTTTTACAGTTATTCCCTATGATATAATATATTAAAACAATAGATACGTTGTCCGCCCTCAAAAATGACGTAAAAGTAGTGATATACTATTTTCGCCGTTTTAAGCGCCGCCATGTTAGTTCATGACGTATCTTTATATGTATAATACGTCATTGGTTATTCTAGTTAGTTTTAAGTATGAAAACTCAACCACCAGTCTTACCGAGGGGTATCGTGACACCTAGTGACTGGATTGTGGCAAGCTGGAGCTGGATTGAAATTCTGAACAAAACATCCATAGCAGCATACTAAATTAAGTTTTCCAGGAAAGAGAAAAAAACAATAAAATATTAAATTGCCATAAAACTTCCAGTTGTTCAAAAACCGCCGTATTAACAAAAAAAAAGCAGAAAACCCTGCACACAACTGGTTTATGAACACAGAATACTAAACATCTGAATTCATAAAAGTTCGGGCATCAAAGCAGCGAGTTATCATTTGCTGTCCCACCAGCTGATATATCGAGCTAAAGCGAGTTGTACTACAAATTCCGTAGCAGGTAAAAGTAATAAAACTAAAATAGAAAGTTTATTGCGGCTGCTTTTACTATATCCACGTGAAATTTATACCGCTCTGAAGTGAGGTTATTGGTCGGGAATGGATTGAACTGTAGTATAAATTCACTTCTAACTCGATCGGAAATTGAATTCAAACACATAATAATAATAATAATAATAATAATAATATTCCACAACTATCACACAACGCCATCTAGTCCCAAGCTAAGCAGAGCTTGTGTTATGGGTACTAGACAACTGATAAACATACTTATATATTTCTAAATACATACATATTATAGATAAATTACACCCAGACACAGAACAAATGATCGTGCTCATCACACAAACATTTGTCCTGGGTGGGAATCGAACCCACGACCTCCGGCATAGCAGTTAGGGTCACTAACCACTAGACCAACAGGCCAGTCACATACCTCTATCTTATTATGTAGCGGGTTCTATTGCTCATTGTTATCTGAGCGAATATTTTTAAAATACTTGGATTGCTTTTCTAATAAGATATATTTCAAAGTGATTTACCAAAAATCCAAAATAGAAACAAACTACATGATTGACACCAAAAGGAAAACTAAAACAAAGTTCTTTAATCACAACAAATAGATCTGGTCAGGTTTTATGTAATACTATGTCTAAATTTATCATGTCTACTTAATTCTCCATGTAATTTCCGGAAGTGAGCTAAGAGATAGAGCTCTTGGGCGAATAGCCAGCAAGGTATCCCTCCTTATGTTTTATAGCAGTTTTAAAACCCAGTAGTTTACGGCCAGACGTGACTTGAGCGACACTGACGTACTACTCACATTCTATGACTACGACTTCAAATATCTACGATGTTACAACCATATTACAGATGTTTATTTGTCATAATAAACTTTAAAGAAACAATGATTGTTGCTATTGATTGACCCTTTCGGAAGACATTAACAGATATGGCTGTAAATATCACATAACTTTGAATAACTATTTAGTATATTTACACATGTCGGTATTGTATACAAACAGTTGCTTGTAGGCATACATATTCCCAAAGATGATCCATAAAACAAAGACCCCAAACAATAGCAAACAACATATATAAATAAAACCTGTCAGCTTAGATCCAAACTCCCTAAGCTCCGAATCTATTTCTATAATTCTATAGTTGGCCGAGATAGACAAACAGATAAGACCACCAACAATCCTAAAACTAAACTGTGAAACTGGCTCAACCACGCATCGTTGTTTACTTTGACGGAGTCTGGCGTTAAAACGAGAGTCGCCGCAGACGGCCTGTAGTGCCGCACTGCGCAACACTCGATACAGTGCATATTTTACGAGACCTGACTCAGATACCCTCGCGATACAATCGGAATTTTAGTTCCTTCACTTACTTATTTATCTTAATTATCAGACCGGGTACGTTTGCGAGGCGACGATTGCAGACAACGCTGGTGCAATACCAAGCTGAATTAAATATGTGTGTATTCATGAGATTCGAGATTTTCTACCCTTTCGGTGTAGCTTCCGGTTACAAAGAAAGTTTAAATTGAGAATTTTTTGAGTTAAAAACTCCGATTTTTACGGAATGATAAACAAATCATACATAATAAATAATGGTTGATTACTCCCCAAGTGCGCGTACATTTGAAGTAGACAAAAAAAAAACGTATATTTTCAGTCCCCCTTTAGACAAAGAGTGATGATACATTATTTATTCAACAGCGTTAAGATAAAATTCTTTCATTGTTGATAATGTGTCACTTTTGTACTTTTACGAAAAGAGCTTTGATTATAAGCTAAAACATAATCAAAATGTCGTCTATACTAAGTTAGCAACCCTAGGCTGCATGGGATACACGTGTTGCGTAGAAGTTCACTACTCTGTGGGCGTCAAACTTCATCCTCCGCCTATATATGTATATACACGTAATCCTTCTATAGTATGGATATTTAGCAATCACGTAGATACACAACAGAAATGTTCAAACATTTAATGTTTCTGTGGTATTTTTTAAGCCGGTTTTATATCAGACTCGTTTTCAATATTTTATTACTTTTGCGATCCCAAGCTCATGAACAATTTAACGAACCCACTCTTTGCTCATTGATAATACAGAAGACTCAATTTGGAAACTTATCGGTTGAATTTGATCACAAAGCGCCACAGTGGGATAATTCTCGGTCGAATTAGTCGTTATTATAAATCAATGCTTTTCGACCTTTGCCGCTATTAAGAGCAATGGCGGATTTGTGATTAAGTGTCGTCATAATTTATCTGGCACAGTTCCGGGTATTAATAAAGTGGCACCGGCTGCGAGTTTCTACTCACCTTCTCTCTATTAGCTTTCAACAAGATGAGTTATAGTCTATTGAATATCTGTAACCATGTTCTTGTGAATTTTGTAGAGTAGTTCAAAGTTCCCAACTTGCAGAGGGTAGTGTTAGACTAGTAAGATATAAGTTTTGCGTGTAAGGTGCAGGCGTAGTTGGTTAGAAATAGTTAGGTTAAGTTAATTTCGATTATTATGATAAACATAGTTGAATATGGAACGAGCAGGTGGGTGGATGACAGTAACGGAAACTATTAGGAAAACCAACAGTTAGTAGTACATAGTGTGCCGTTAACGTAAGTTGGCACCCATTGTGGGACTAGACTAAATTACACTAACTAATTATCAATATTTGTAACAATAGTGATGTTTACTCACTTAAAAAAATATGATTTTAATTAATCCGTCTGTTAGATTATCGAAAAATATTCAATACGTATTTTTTGTTTTATCAAATCAATAAAATTTGACGAAGATAAAACGCGTCAAAGATTTAAGTGGGGGGTTGTGACGTCACTGACCGCTAAAGAATGTCATACTAATGTCTCAGAAAATGACGTCACAAGAGTTTTCAAAGCACTGTATTAACATTGTTTGTGTACGTGAAAAAAGAAAAAATACGTGTCCAATATTTTTTGGAAATCTATCTGACGGACTAATTAGATTTGTTTTGTTAACTACCGTACATCATAACTGTTTTAATAATATAATAATAATTATAAAGATAGGTAAATAAAGATCAAATTCCTATTTAATTTTCTCAGTGTTTTCAGTATTGGCGCCCAACATAGGACCCATCATCATCATCATCTACCTGCCCTTATCCCATTCTATTTGTGAACACGTTTTCCTTGTTCCATTCTTCCCTGTTAAACGTCACGGTGGCATTTACCATTACCATTCCTCACACAATCCATCCACCATTATCATTCCTCACACAATCCATCCATCTTTTCTTTGTAATTCCTCCCCTCTCCATCCATCAATATTATATCCATCACTTTTTTAGTCACATGCGTTTCATCCCTCCTCATTACATGACCGTACCAAGAAAAACGACTTCGTTTCATTTTTCAGGTGCCACTTTCAAACTTCCTCTAATATGTTCATTCCTTACTTTATCCATTCTTGTCACTCCGCACTCATATGACTAGTATACATTAGTATTATAATAATGGTTTCTACATTTTGCCTACTGTGATAAAATTTAAATTAATTTTGTATGTACGAGAAAAATCTCGTCATACGAGTTTCTCGGAGTTTTAATATTGGCGCCCAACGTGGGACTGGCGGTGTAATGCAGAATCTCCTCGTACATTGTCACCGTGGGCGTGTCGCAATGTAATTGCATTACGCTCAGCCTTCGCGTGTTGCATGCAAAATATTGAAATTGCCGGGTAATTTTCCTTTGAAGATAAACTGGTGAAAGACATTTTATTGAGTTTCTTGTTACATAAACTCTTGGGATTCTTACTTAGGTGCAAAACTAGTTTCAGCGTTGACTAAATTGTGTTAAAAACATGCTAATATAACTGCGTGAAATTATTAATTAAGTTATTCTAAAGTTAAATTTAGTTTTTAAACATTCTAATTTATAAGCAGACATAATCTGACGATTTTGAAATATTTCACAAATAAAATAGTACTAGGTAAGCAGTAAGTATTCATTCAAGTAACAATACAATTATGATTTCATATTACTACACCCAAATATTTCTTTCAAACTTTTTCACACAAAATCCACCACTTAATCACATAGGAAATGGCACGTGAACAAACAAGCTGTAAGGGCATAACTCCGTGAAAACTTGGCACTCGCGAGCCGCGCAAAGCCCTTTAAGCCTCTTTGCCCCCTTTTTATATCCCCACCACATACTTAACGGCAATTTCAAGCGTGCCCCTTCATCCAACGTTACTTTGCCCCGTTTGAGCTCGGCGACGGTTCGAATGTTCTGAATTCGGAATTCGAAACTATTGACTTTTGAAATATTAGTTTTGTTTTGTTTGTTGACAGTGGTAAAAGTTTTCGATCCGGTGTCAATGTATTGTGGATTGTTTTTTTATAAATAGGGATCTAATGGATGTGCGGTGTGTGCCCGAAGTTTTAGGCAATAGTTTCTGGGTTTGTACGTACATTTTCAAATTAAATACGTCCATTATCGCTGTCCCTCTAGACAAATAACCGGATACACACGTCTTGAGAATTAAAGTCAGTTTTAATTTAAAAAAATGTTTGGTTTATACATAAAAACAAGCCAAGTAATAAATTAAATTCCTCTCATCTCATTTCCCTGTATACTCGTGTGGCTGGCCACTTCGTCCCGTTCATTTATAAGGTGCAGTCCACACCATCGAGTCGCCTGAACATGTTTGCTCACGACAAGTATTTGTTCGGGCCCTCGTGTTTGTGTTGTGTTATCTTTGGCGCCGCCACTGCCATCCTTGTTCCAGCCATTATGTGTGGGATTAGCAGAAGTTAGTCTGGAGATTATCTTTGTGGTATAGAAATGGTGGAACAATTTGCTGAGATGCTTTACAAAGATTAATTAGAATTCTTACGTTTAGTTTTTTACCAATTCATAGTATTATAAAGAGGTAGAAAAATAAGTGTTTGCGTTTTGCGTCTAATGTTTCTTACGTGATCGCTACCTTTTAATCAATGAAGCGATTACTTTTATATTTTTCAGAAATAAATTTTAGGATAGATAGGTATCTAAAAGAACGAAAAAAAACCCATCTATGCATAACAGTACTGAATTAAGTCAATAATAGTACAGTCATTGTCGTTTAGAAGTAAGAAACTGGAATATGGCAAGAAATAAAAGCAAGCTCATAAACACACACTTTACATATTTTTATTACGAAACTGGACACAGCCGTTCTGTTCATAAAATAATTTATTATGAATGTGCTTCAAACAATACACCAAGGAGAAACTCACATTGTTCTAAAAAAGGAAAATAATAATTTTATTACGGTGCACAGAAAGAGAAACATTATTTTTCTGCCAGCGAACTCTCAAAGGGTCCTCTGTGAACATAAAACTATTTTTCCTTGGCTATCATTACACCAATATAGTACCCGAATTTCGTACATGAAATTGGTCGCAGGTGCGATCAAGCAGAAGAATGAAAGTATTTCCAAAAATCACTTAAGGTCCCAACATAATCCGTGCAGGTTATAAACTGGGTTCGCGCCGGCCTCGCCTAAGGTATATTTGATTAGGGTCCCTTGGGCCACTTGGTCCTCTGCTCATACTGCTATTTTTATTTGCCTTGTATTAAATCGTTTTCAAACGATACCTTTTGCACAATTTATTCGAATTCTATATAATAATATTATGAGAGCTTATTTGCTTTTAATTTGGATTATACGTGGAGATGATGATAATATTACCGTTTCAATTTTGCGGTTTCACACATGTAATGTGTCCTTGCTTGATCTCATTTTTAATGTTTTCATTGTTAATTTTACAGGTTTTAATTAATAGTTATAATGAATTGTAACATATTTTATTTTTGAACAAAATACAAATTCTCTCTGTTCGTCCGTTAATGTGACAACCAAATTACTCGATTTTACTACAAGAACACATATTTTGTTTAAATAAATTTATTGTTCTTTTACCAAAGCTGAGATAATGATAATTATGCAAAACCTGAATTAGACTCAGAACACAATATTTGAAAGTACAATTTGAAGCAAATTTTAGTATACTTACAGTATAATATTCTAGAATTAAACTGACGAAGATGTGTTAAATTTAAACTAGGAATAGTGACGCCGTTTGGGAGAGACATGAATTCTATGTTAAACGTAGACTGCTTAAGGAAGGCGTCATTCTATAATATTAATGCTAGATAATTATAACCAAAATCAATGACCGGATTGACATAAAAAGATCACAAAATCTTGACCTCTTCTCGAAAGTCTTAATACAATTATGAGGCACTATGGCAGCGGTTGTCACTTGTCTAGGCATTCAGGACAGTGAGTCTCTGAGTTGGCTGACTTTAAAAAAACATGCTTCTTAAAAATAATATAATAAGTCGGCTTTAGTCCCCAGAGCATTCAGCAGAGGTGTATGTACCTAGCATTACACCCTACCTAAGGGGTATTTTTTTTATAAAACTGTTCTATGGCCGAGCGCCACAGCTAGGTATTTGTTGTTCCATGTTATGAAAACCAATAATCGTGGCGAATGCGGCGCTAATTGAATCGTATTCACTGTTAGCTCATCGTCGTTTTATAAACACACGCCCGCTCTCGACGGAATTAATAAAATTGATGTTTGCTTTGTGATCGCCGCCGGGCGGCACGTGTCATTGATATTCATAGAACTATTAACGAATTGAGTAATTGATATTGTGTCATTGATAAATTGTATAAATGGCTTCATAAAATAACATTTGAAACACTATCGTTTATAATTTATACGTTTGAAGTTGTAATTTCATTTTAATACGTTTTAAGGAGTTATCAATGTATTTCTGGAATACAAGAAGGCAAATATTGCAGAGGCAAATGGTAATTAATACTTCAGACTCCATTTTGAAAAAAATAACTGTGGTATATTTGACTCATAATCAATTTTCAAAGTGAAATTTCGGAGAATAGTGATTGGGTACTTACGTAAACATTTACTTCCTTCTTCTAGATTAATCTGCAATTAATTTGATTGTTTACTTGAACAAAATTTCCCAATAAATCCGCCAAAAATTACATAAAACAGTAACGTTACAAGATTAAACAATAAACCCAGAAGAAACGAGAAGACTCCTTAGCGCCGTACATCAAGACACAATCTGACAGCACGAGCAAATCTACAAGAAGTAATATTTGAAATAAAGCGTCTACAACGCCTTGGAAATTACTTCAAAATTCAAAATAACCCTCTACCGCCCAAGTATTTACGAGGCGGGTGTTACAGGATAATAGGCCTCGTAAAATAAAATAAATAATTACGCCTGAAGCACATTCATGAATAAGTTAATTGTTCGCTGCAAGGGAGCTCCCTTCACTTAATTACTGGCCGGAAAATATGACACTGGAATATGATTGGGTAAAGGATTGGCTACTAAACTTGTTTATATTTGTACAGGAAAATTAAGGGAGGTATTATGGCAGACAGTAACTCTTTGGGCTTTGTTGCTGGCTGGTTAATAGACTTTAACTGAAATTATGATGGACACACTTTGACCTTATTGGTGAGGTTTTTCGGTGAGTTCATGTACTCGCAAATAACTTGCTTGTGTTAACCGATATATGAATGTAAGCCAAGTCGGAGTCCGAAGCTGACACTAGGTTATGCACTAACCACACGATAAAATAACCCTCCTTTTGGGCTTCCCCGCAGTCGGGTAAAAACTGACCAAGTGCAAGTCGTACTTGCACTGGCACATAAAGGGTTCAGTACAATTGTAGAATATCATCATCTGCCTAGCCTTTTCCCAACTATTATATTGGGGTCGGCTTCCAGTCTAACCGCATGCAGCTGAATACCAGTATTTTACATGGAGCGACTGCCTATCTGACCTCCACAACCCGGTTAATACTAGGTAATTCAATACCCTTTGGTAAGACTGGATGTCAGACTTTCAGGTCACTGACTACCTGTAACGACTGCCAAAGATCTGTATATGGCACCCGGGACCAACAGCTTAACGTGCTTTCCGAGGCACGGAGGAAACTCGGTATGTAATGGGCGGTCACCCATCCACAGATCGACCTAGGCAAGCGCAGCTTAACCTAAAGATCGACCCGAGTGGCAGTTCTTATTAAGCCACGAGCTCCTACTACAATTACAATTGTAGAAGATATTGAGAGCTTTTCCATTTCATTTTAGCACGATAGAATACATAGGTGTTCCTGTAATCTATGAGTGTTGAGCTGATTTCTGCAGGTTTCGGAGATAAGAGGGGGGGGGGGGGGGAATGGTCAGACAGACAGACACGAGTGATCCTATAAGGTTCCATTTTTTCCATTTGAGGTACGGGTAACCTTGTTTCGGGAGGTACCTGCACCGAATCAGGCGGGAGGAAACGCCCGGATGCCACCATTGCGAGGATCGGCCGGAGGACACGGTGGAGCACACAGTGGAGGTGTGCCCCGCTTGGGCGGAGCCCCGCCGTGTTCTCGTGGCGGCGATCGGCGGCGGCGACCTCTCGCGCCCGGCCCTGGTGCAAGCCATGGTCCGGGGCGAGGAGGAATGGGACGCCGTCGCCTCCTTCTGCGAAGCAGTGATGCTGGCGAAGGAGGTGGCGGAACGCGAGAGGGAGAGAACCTCTCGTCCCAGCCGCCGCGGGAGGCGCTCCGGGCGTCGGGGGTCCCGCGATGACCTCCGGCCACCGTAGACGCGGGCCTGTGGACGGTGAGTGATGGGCTAACTCGCCGTCCGTCCGTCTCACGACGAAAACAGGCCGTGTCGACGGCGCGTTCGTGTTCCACGCGCGCCTCAAAGAGATGTCAGCAACATGGGAGGGGCCCGAAAGGGCCGACGCCTGTCGGGGCCGCGGGTAGTCCAACGGTTATCGCGGCCTCGACATAGAGGGCGAAGAAGGAACATGGGTGGTTTTTAGTCAGTAGAAGTCTGACACTCCCTTTCGCTCTGCCCAAGAGCGGGAGGGGTTATTCGATGATTTTACACCCACCAAAAAAAAAAAAAAAAAAAAAAAAAAAGGTACGGGTAACCTAAAAAGAATAAGAAGAACGTGAACGACTCAAGAGAAGTATGTAAGGATAATACTACAACAGAATACTGCCTGTATTCTGTTGTTTCTGCCTTCCTACATGGGAAAATAGTGTGTGTTTGTTTAAATAGCGTAACCCATAAATTAAGAAGTCGTGTGGGGAGACTAGTGTTTCTGAAAAACATCAGATAGCTATTAGGTTAAAAGTAGGCTACCTGATTTCTCTAGGGTATCATTTGATATCACTTAAGGTTCTACGGGTGGTTGCCTCGTGCTTTGTGGTATTATTATATTATTATTATTTCTCTTCTTTCTTTGTGACTTTTAGAGTCACTGAGCAACCTTAATTTTGACGACTAATAGTTAACGCAAACTCACTTGTATCTACAGAGTTCAGCGCGTGCGCTCCTACCGTGCGAACGCGACACCGGTGACGCGACTAAGTATTGACTGTTTACGGAAAATTAAGAATCTTAAGAAATTAACCGATCGTGATGGTGCAGTGCAAGTCATGTAAACTGTCGCTGGCCCGAGTGAAAAGCGACAGTATCACAAAGTGTAATGGTGACTGTGGAGGTGCCTTCCATAAAAAATGTGTTGCAAAAATCAAGGCATTTAGTGACGCCGGTTTATGCGAGGAGTGCCAAACCACACCGCAGATTCGCCAGCCAAACATAGAAGTTGACATGTCTCGAGCTACACCAGAAATACTGTTGGCCGAGGTTAATGAAAAGCTGACAATAGTATTCAATATGAAAAAAACTCTTGAGGCGATGTCAGACGACATAAGCTTCTACGCTGAGAAGTACCAGGAATTGATTGAAGAGAAGGAAAAATCAGACAAAAAGATTAAAGCATTGGAGCATAAGTACGTTCATTTGGAAACCTGTAACAAGGCACTGGAAGAAAGGATAGTTGACTTGGAGATACGTGAGAAGGAAAAAAATGTAGAAATATTTGGGTTGGAGGAACAGCAAAACGAGAATTTAGAGAACACAATTAAAGCAAGCAAATTAGGAGTAGAAGGTGGATTGATAAGTGAGGTAAAGCGGGTGGGTGAAGAAATAAAAGTCGAGAAGCCGCAGCGCGAGAAAAAGCCACGCCCGGTGGTTATCACTTTGGCCACGCGTGCTAGCCGCGACATATGGATATCTACAAGAAAATCCCACCAGCTAACAAATGATGATATATTTGCTAGCGGAAATAGACAGCGAATCTATATAAATGAGGATCTCACTAAACATATGCGCAACCTGCTGTGGACGGCTAAGAACGAGCTAAAACAAACATTTAAATACATTTGGATACAGAACGGTAAGGTGCTTATAAGGAAAGATGATCCGAATGACAACAAAATCAAGTCGATTCGCACACTTAGTGACATTAGTGCGTATGCAGTAAAAAAATGACGTATTTTGTAGTGCTGTCATAACTCGTGAGTATCTCTTATTTTAAAATTCGATAACCAAGCTTCACACGTAACATGTAACATTGAATACAATAAATACATATGTACAGATAGCTGGCAGGATGATTTACTGCAACGTGATAACAATTTGAATATTATACATTTGAACATAAGATCACTCAGAAAAAACTTTAGTCAACTACAAGTATTAATAGACAATTGCAGGGAAAAACTGGATATTATTGCATTAACAGAGATTAACATCAGAAAACACGAACTATGCTTATACACTTTAGAAGGATATGACACATACATAAATACAAGGGAAACTAAAAGGGGAGGTGGGATTTTAGTTTACGTAAACAACAAGTTAAATTTTACTGCCACCACAATTAAATCGAATTATTATGAGATGATACACGGGCAGCTTTTCCAAGATGGAAGTAAAATCATTCATATTTTGGCTATCTACAGGCCGCCAAATACAAACAGACATGGTTTTGTTGAAGAAGTGCATAGACTATTGTCCAAGATTCCCTTAGGCTGTGACGTAGTTATGATTGGTGATACAAACATAGATTTGATGTGTAAAACCGGCAGCGTAATCAATAACTACACAAATAATATGAGTGAGTTGGGCTTGGAATGTGCTATCCGTGACGTAACGCGAGAGGAAATGTACGGCGACATAGTGACGCGGTCGTGCATCGACCATGTGTGGGTTCGAACTCAACGTGCAATATCTGCGTATGTATTGACGGTAAAGATATCGGATCATTATGTTGTAGGTGTGCGCCTCGCTAGTAAATTGGTTGGGGACGATGTTCCGAGTGCATTGAAATCTTATAAGACTATTATTTGTGATAAAAAGGTATTAGAAAAACTTGAAAATGTTTCATGGAATGAGCTGTTAAATTGTGAGTGTCCAATTGACCTGTATAACAGATTATGTTCAATTTTTTCTGATGTTTATAATGAAGCTAAAATTCAAGTATTAGTGCGCAATACAAGAAAAATTAAACCTTGGATCACACAAAAGCTTAAGAAAATGATATGTATTAGGGATAGGCTGTTTAGAAATTGTAAAAATAAACCGGAGGATATGAATTTGCGTAGACAATATAATAGATTTAGAAATAGATTAAATAAATATATAAATAAAGCGAAAAATAAATACCGCCAAGAAGAAATAAAAAATTGTAAAAAAAATATTAGAAAGATTTGGACTAAAATTAATTCATGGATTGGAAATGAAAAAAGAAGTGTCGATTCTGTTATTTTAAAATATTTGGGAAAATTAGAATGTTCGGTTGATAGCATATGTAATAATTTTTCAACAACATTTACCAAAGAAATATTAGATATAAAACATGCCTGTAGTCATAGGTTTTTGGAAAGATCTAGCTATGTTGTTCCCGGAAATGTTTCATTGCGGTTTCAGAAAGCTTATCCGATAGATATAGATAAAATAATAAATTTGCTAAGTTGTGATAAGTCTGAAGGAGTAGATAAAATTAGAGTTAAAGAAATTAAATTATTAAAAACTAAGTTGAGCCCTGTTATTGCTTTATTTATTAATTTGTGTGTTGAAAAGGGGTTATACCCCGATAAATTAAAAACAGCATTAATTAGACCTATTTTTAAACAAGGTGCACATAGTGATTACTCAAACTACAGGCCAATAGCCTTATTGTCAGTTATAAATAAAATAGTAGAAAAATTTATTGTGAATCAGGTAAGTGTTTTCTTGGAAAAACACAATATTCTGACAAATGCACAACATGGTTTCCGACGTGGGCGGAGCACGGCGACGGCCCTGGCGCAGTTCGCGGACGACGTCAATGAGTGTTTGGGTCAGAGGAAGCAGGTGGTGGTGGTCTACATTCATTTCAAAAAAGCATTTGACACCTTGGAACACCACCAGCTGCTTCAAGCCATGGAGGAGTGCGGGGTCGCGGGACCACTGAACAGGTGGTTCCGTGCCTACCTCACAGACCGGACACTGCGAACGTTCATTGACGGCGTCGTCGGAGAGTCCAGACACGTCACGTGTGGTGTGCCAACCGGATCCGTGTTTGGTCCCGTCGGATACATCATGCATGTCAACAGCATGTGCAATGTGATTCGTAAATGTCGCATATATATGTATGCTGATGATACTTGTCTAGTTTATGCAGATAAAGATTTAAATGTAATTGAAAGTAACATTCAGGAGGATTTTACTAATATCATCAAATGGGCACACGACAATGGCATCATAATTAATATAAATAAAACCAAATGTATGCGTATACAATCTCCTTACCTTAGAAAAATCGAACGTCCGCCGCGCATAGTGGGGCATAGCTATGAGTGGCTGCACAGTGGTGGACTGACGTTGTGTGAGTGTGCAAACATTGAGGTGGTGGAGGAATACAGGTACTTGGGTTTAGTCATAGACAACAGCTTCTCATGGAAAACACACATCACACACTTATGTGACAAACTCAGGTATGTACTTGTAAAATTCCACCACCTTAGTTTTGTGTTGGATAGGGCAACATTGTACATGGTCTACTATGCGCTGGTGGACTCGCTGCTTTCTTATGGGCTGGCGTGCTATGGTAACACATTTAAAACTTATTTGGATAAAATAAAAAAACTGCAAATCAGATTCATGAAACTATTAGTAGATAAAAACACAAAAAACCGTTGTAAGAGTAGTGATTATGAAGACTTATTTTTGGAATGTAAAATGCTGCCGGTCCATGAGAGGGTAGTGATGTCAGTAGCTTTGGAACAGTATTGTAGCAATGAATTTAAAAACAATATTATACGCACAAGATCTCAAAGGAACAATAATATGAGAAGATTTGTAGTGCCCACTTCTTCTAATAATTATTATGGTCGAAGGTGTAGAAACTTTTTAGTCCCTACTATTTTTAATAACCTTCCAGACGATATAAACAGTTGTATTACAAAAACCGCCTTTAAAAATAAAATACATAAGTACCTCTTTAATGTTTTTTGTCAAAGCCTCACTATAGAGCATAACTAAAAAATAAAATAAAAATGTCTGTTTTTTAAATTTAAGAAATGAAGGAATAGTTTTAATTACATGTATGTGAAAAAGTGTCAATAAAAAAAAAAAAATATATGTTAATAGTAAAAAAAAGGAGCTACGTCTGCCAACAAACTGTTTTGCAGTTTGGCGGAGGTAAATATAATGTGTAAAAATTGTTTCTGTGAATAAACACTTTTTCATTTTTTTTTTCATTTTTTCATTACTTAATACTTCTCTTCGCCCGCGTGAATGTCGCAAACTTGAAAATTATATACTTGCACCTTTCTCAAAAATAACTCTATTCATAGGTCAAAACATCATGCAATCGGTGGAGTAGTTTTTTTAGTTTATCGCGAACAGAGACAGACAGACGCGGCGAAAGACTTTATTTTATACTTAATAAGTAGTGATAGTGATTTTATATAGCGCGCGTCAATAATCTACTGCAGTTTCTATGTTCTCGATCTAATGCGAGTACCTCTAGGTTAACAGTTCATCTCGCCATACTACTGCATTGTCGTTTCCTGTCAGTTCCACTAAGTTTACAGGATCCACTCAGTGTTTGTCAATTATTTAACCAACATAAGGCAAATGTGACAAACCAAATTCCACTTCAATCTAACACCTTGACAAGACTCTTAGTTTCTAAGACATTTAGTAGCCAATAAATCTGATACAGTGGTGGTGGATCGATCAGAGAGGAGCGCAGTGATTGTTGACTTAACCATCCTGCATGACGAGAACCTAGTGAAAGCCGAGAGAGATAAGCAAATCAAGTATTTTGATCTTGGCCAGCCAATCAGCGACCATTGTGCCGATGGACGTGTCAGAAAATGGTTCAATTACCAAGAGCCTTGACCTACACCTGAGGAGTACCTCGTTTGATATTTGCGTTTATAATGGTAAGTCTATAATAAATGTTATTCCTTTAATGCTAAATAATTATAATAGGCACCAACAAACATGCAGTGTTGCCACAGCCCATTATTATTATATACATCCCATAAACAATATACCAGTACATACATTGACCTACTCCTATATCCTGTACATATACACATACCCTCCAGGTGTTCCCAGGACACATAATTGTCGCCAACGCAGTTAACTTGCACATCCATTGTGGCGAACAAGACAATGAACTTAATGAACTCCGAGCATACAAAATTAAATTGATATACTGACGTGATAATGTGGAAGGCATTATTGTGTCGGGGGAGGTACATGTTGACGTCATTATGTATGGGTATTAAATAATTTAACTATAGGATTTGACAAGCTTCACCTTTGAGGCACAAACTAGAGGAAATATTAAATGTTTAACAAAAAGTAAACACAGACATACATGGATCCTTTTATGCGAAGCCTTATTCGGAACCAACGACATCAACTTGTATTTTTGTTCCAATTTTACGAAATAATCCTAATGTTTTTCAACAACGCCAATGCTTTCTCAATATCATTTAACAACGAAGTTATGTTTGTACATTAATATTATTATAGATGAGTGTACTACAAAATAAAAAAGACGACTTGAAAAACTTGACTTCATCAAATGATATTGTTCTATTTTTATCTGAAGTATACGAACACAAAAAAAATAACAAAAGAGAGGTCTAATTTCTAATAAAATATGTCGGTGGTATATGTATACAGGTCATGTATTTTATGTGACTCTGTTGCTGAAGAACAAGAAAAGTGTATCAAAATAGATGTAAGTACGAACTTTTTTTAACTGAATATTATCCACAATTTTTCATAAATATCTTTTTTGATCAAAGAAATTGCAGAACTTTATTTAATACGCCTGTATTAATGTAGGAATGTCTACAGTCCTGATACTTTTAGTCACAGGTCGCACATAAGCTTGGTATGAACATCTTCCATAATATCTTTAACTAACCAGTAGACGTAAGACTTTCGAAGGAGCACTGAGATTTTGTTCAAGTTGTCATGAACGGTTTAAGCCCCTTGAGGATAACCTTTCTACGTGTGCTACAAGACATGTGCAGATATCGGGCACGGTACAAGGTGACACAAATCCATGAGTTGTGACTAGGGCAAGTGGCTTACATTATTGGAATAATTCTCACTGCCGGAGCCGTATTGAGGTGATGATTTCATACCTCTGCAGAACAATTTTATGTATGACATCCACCCACTCCCCACTCGCCTAAGGATTAGATTATACTCTACTAACATCGTCTAACAGAGAGACACCGGGACTGCAGGTTGTTTGAAAGAGATACCGCGGCCCCGGAAACAAAGGGCTTAGAAGGAACATGGGTGGTTTTAGTCAGTAGACTTGTGACACTCCCTTCCTGTCCAGAACGAGAGGAGTAATTTGATGATTCCCCCCCCCACCCCAAAAAAAGCCCGCATAGCTTTGTGTGAGTCCCAGTAGGCTAATTATACTATGCTTATTCTAGATAGGTACCTTGTCGCCAGGTTACGCGACGCAATTACCACACTCTCCTCAAGTGGGGTTACTGCAAACCTAAGCTGGGAAGCAAATTAAACAAAACCTGATTAAGGAAAGAATCATATTTATTTCTCACGATTTAGTTTAACTAATCAGTCACGAACTGTCATTGACAATTTTAGTAGAATCTAATTATGAAATGAATATTTTATACAAAACAAAACCCCTACACTACAAGATATGTTTTCCTCAAAAGGGTTAGCTGAGACTTATACGTTTAAGTATAGGCACATCTACATAGAATAATTTACACCATAATTGTTCCAGCTGTATAAAATAATAGCAAACGATTAAAATTTCGATTAAATCCTAAAGAGCACATTTAGAAAAATCGAATAATGAGCACAAATTCAATAAATAGAATGAGCCACAACACTTTTTCCGTGATCGAACCTAAAACCCCGCACTCAGCTGTCACACATGCGGACACTACATTAACTAGATAATCAGTTAAAATTACAATAATCAATAGTTTTAAACCTAAACCAATCTTTAACTGATAACATTGTACTCTCAAAACTTCTCTATTCAAAACATCCAAAGGTGAGTCCACACCATAACAGTCGCGCGATAATTAGTGAAACGGTCTGAACGTACATTATATCTAAATGTAGCGGCGCTCATCCGCGCCATTCATGAATAACTTAATTGGTTCAGTGCAACGGTTACTGTTAGGCACGTTGCACACGGCTTTATGACTTCATAATACTGGAGCGTTGCACGTTTTTTGTGTTTTTTTTTGGAAGAATAAATGTCGTTTGTATTGTGGGAAATTGTGTTAAGCTTAGGTTAGATGTTTATTACAGTACTGTTGGGTGGGCGAAATGGGGATTCTTTGTATGCTATGGTAGTTTTAACAAGTACTGAGGTGGTTAAAAGCTTTGGTCAGTCAACTGTAATAGCCATCTGTAGATAGAATCTAGCCAGGCCTTTTGTCATAGCTTGTTTGCATGAAATTAGGGTCATCTGCCAGTGTAACCAGATGATAATGCAGCAGATTTTATTTAAAAAAAACAAGCTTATCTGACTTACACGTCCTCGGAGCGGGGTCACACGATACCCCTTGGCAAGACAGGTTATCACAAACTCGAAACAAATAGTAAACATGATAGGTGTATCATTACAAGTTAATAATGTTAATAATCATGTCAGTTTAAAAACTTACATCCTAATGGTTATCAGACTTTGGTACTTTACTTTGTGTTATTTATTTCATCACTAATGCCAAAACGTTAAAGAAAAACGTCCCGAGGCAACCAGCTTGCCTCAGAACCAAAAATACTGAAGGCACTGGACATCCACGAACCCAATCTTGAGGAGGTTCTTACGATAACTAACAAGCTCTAAGTAGGTAGATTTAGTACACTTTTGGTTCACCATTTTGGTACAAGTGCATGTCATTGGGCATTCGAGGCCAGTCTTAGGCCCAGTATCCACCAAAACGGAGACGACCAGAACAGAGAGGAGATGTGCCAAATTCGACCAATCATAAGAATATAGACCAGATGTAAATTTTAAGTAATGTGATTGGCTGATTTCCGCACATCTCGCATCTCCGCTCCGCTTTTGTAGGTACCGGGCCTTAGAAAGTTATTTCTATTATGAGATGCACATACCATAACATGACGCTTGTTGTCCTAGAAGGGATATGCAAAGATGTACCAATTGTACATCATAAAAGATGTGCGTAATAAGCTACATATAGGTACATCGGTATCATTGGTAAACGCTAACCGCAGCTTTGGCCGTGTTAGTTACAGTTACCACATACCGTTATTCGCCGTTCAACCACAATACAACGTTTTGTCTCTCTAGAAGTTCAGTGACTGTGTCTACCCATGTTTTACGATTAAGTCAAAGTGAAGACTGTGTTTCTTAATCATTCATGTGCTTAGTTTAGCATTAAACTCTAATCATACACCGAAAGGACATCTCATGTTGAGCTGTGGTGCCTGTCGGGGCTGCGGGTAGTCCTCTGGGTATCGCGGCCTCGACATAAAGGGCGAAGAAGGAACATGGGTGGTTTTTAGTCAGTAGAAGTCTGACACTCCCTTTCGCTCTGCCCAAGAGCGGGAGGGGTTATTCGATGATTTTACACCCATCAAAAATGTTGAGCTGTAGTGATTTTGACCTTTACAGATTGTAAAGGTTTAGGTGCTTCACATTAAAACAGAAAAGTAAAGACACTGTAAAAGACCCTAAACCAACCAAAAACCTCTGAAAACAGAACAATCCCAGTTTCAAAGAAAATAAATCCCAGTATTCTGATAAATCTGCAACGAGCCTAATCTTATTGTACCAATGTAGGTACACTTTGCTACCTTTGTACTCGTGTACTATGACGCTGAACTTAATGAATAACCTGCCCCGACTGGAATACAGCCTGAAATTACTGCATTAATTCCTTCAGCGATATTTATTATAGCGTAATAATTAGAGCAGGAGACAGGGGGGAGAGAATAGAAGGGGAGGCGGAGGAGGGGGCAACTCTAGACCTATCTTTTTAATAAAATGTGTAAAGACGTTAAATTATACGATTAATTAGGATGATTAATGCTCCTTAACAGAGGAAGATGAGAAAAACAGTGTAAGAAAAGGTGGAACAGATATTCTTGTTTTAATTAAGTTATTATTCTCACGGAATTATGTCGGCTCTTGATTTTCTTAAGAGCTGAAGAGCCTTTCGAGCTTTATTTTTTAATGTTGAATATTAACGTTGAAGAACTGCGTACTGCGATGGAAGATAATCGGATGATGTATTTGTAACGATTGAATATCAATGTCTAAGCTTTTGCGGCAGTAATAAATGCCACGAAAAAAACCACGGAGTCTGGATTTTTGCCCAGTTGATGTCAATACGAGTAAGCTCGCTCCCTATTATATGAGACTTAAATATAATTGGCAAATGTAGATTTAACAAAAGGTACACTTTTGCCAAAGCCTTCATGTTATGCAAGTGGCCCTTTTTATTTGGGGGGTAGAAAATCGTCAAATATCACCTCCCGCTCTTAGGCAGAACAAAAGGGAGTGTCAGACTTCTACTGACTAAAAACCACCCATGTTTCTTCTTAGCCCTATATGTCAACGCCGCGGTATCTCTTAAAACATCCTGCAGCCCTGACGGGGTGCACGTGCAAGTAGCCCTTATCCGTAGTTACCCTTGTTGTTATGTAACTAGGTATATCAGTATGGTCCTCTAAAGGAAAGTTTTGTGAGTTTAATAGCAATTAATAAAGTTAAACTCTTTCATCTTCCTTTCTCTATTGTGGTCCCAATGCCGCTTCCCTGTTACCGACATAATTCCACTGAATTACTCATTCAAATGCGTCTTATTCAAAATGGACAAAACATAAATTTGTATTATAAATACTTAGAGTATAAAACTTGGAAGATACAATCCGTGGATTACTAAATTGGCTTAATAATGGTTGGTGTACCACAAGACGGGGTAGAAGCAAAACGTAGATAGGGACAGAAGTATCATCTACATATGATCATAAACGCACTCACACATATTATACCTATATATATACGTCTATGTACATTGAGTGTAATTGCACTCTCGACCAATATTTTCGATTGTTTTGGTAAGTTGAGTTTGAGATTCGTAAATGACAATTTGATTTAAAATAATTTCCAAGGAGCTTCATGCCCATTCTTGGCCAAAAATTTCGACGCTTTGATGTATGGGTACGGCAAACTACAGTCGTTTCACAGACAACATGTACAAATCTGATTATCATCTTCATAAAAATCAGAATGATAACAGTAAGTTTGCCGTTGGATTGCTAAGGTTAGAGAAGGGACTGTATTTGCATCGTTTCATTTTGTCCGAATCGTTTATACTACCACTAGTTACTTTTAAGTTCTAGGTCTCGCTCATTGTATGGACAGGGCCTTCTGTAACTATCTTTACTTTGACAAAAGAGGGCATTTGGGATCTTGACGAGATAATTACATTATATTTCACTCACTTCAAGGTTGAATGCCACCGGATCTGCGCAAGAGCGGCCCATTAACATTTTAAAATAATATTACAAGTTCACTAGCTGATAGGGTTACAAAGGCTAAGGATTCATTGTTCCCTTTTAGGGTCGGGATTATTGAAAATTATGTCCAACATTTTTATGTCCATTTTAGGATGGAATTTGATCGTAACTCCGTGTAATATACTGCTTAATATAACTCTGTTTGATGTTCTGGTTGCGTTATTAATTAGCGAATTGTTTATGACTTAAAATCACCCCTTTATACGTTTTTAGATTTTCACTAACCTGATTAGAAACAACTGCTAACTGTTTTATTTGTTAGAGTTCTGTACAAAAGGGTGCCAACGAATTTATTACTAAGGCACCGTAGTCTGTCCGTCTGTCAAACAGACTGGATATTTTGAATCGGAACAGGTAGACACTTGACAGTTTTATAGAGTGTACACTACACAGTAATGCCTCGAGTCGCCGCGATTCGCCTCAATACAAGTCTGTCACTTACGCATCACCTAAGGTCATCAATGTACAACATAGTACTTAGAATAAAAAAAAAAACGAACTTTAGAGGCCAAGTCGCAAAGTCTAAGCATTAAATTATTTTCGTCACCGAGCGCGATAAACTCAAACTAAAACCATCCATTTCAAATAGACCATTTTTGAATTACCCAGTAAACCAGAAGTAATCGTGAAAGTAGAGTAGAGTGTAGTTGCCCATTCCGAGAGGTGGAGGATGGAGACGAATGGACTAGAAATTCCATAACCAATCTTTAAAATCGAAATATTATTAAACAACAACAACACAAAACAACTACCACAACAACAATTATCACACTCAACAACTATCTATAGGCCACAAAAATATTTGTTCCGTGCGGGGATCGAACTCGCAACACGTAGCGCAGCAGTCAATTGCTCGAGCCACTGCGAGCAATTACTTTGTGTAATTTATTTCATCACCCCTGCTCTCGAAATGGTGAATGAAAACATCGTGAGGAAACCGGCATGTCTTAGAACCAATAAAATCGAAGATGTGACATCTACCAACCCGCACTGGGCACGCGTGGTGGATTATCTTGTAGAGAGGAGGCCTGAGTCCCTGCAGTGGGAACATTATAATCTGATGATGATATGTGAGAACGATGTAGAAATACGTACAACGTTTAAAGGAGCTTACCTTATAAGTGCCGAGATGCTCGACGACGCACGGCAGGCTGGCATCTCTGCCTAGCGCCACAGTCACGTTGGGGATCGGCTCCGCAAACCGAGGCTCCTCCGTCAATACTGAAGAAAAAACGATAACGAAATTTCATTAAAGAAGAAACATAAGTTCTTTTTACTCCTAAACCATGGCCACCCCATTGTGTTTTTTGATTTTTTCTTTAACGATAACGCAATGAATCTAACGATACCACATATATCGGTTCAGGCGTTTAAAAGTTATGGTGGAGTAATGAAACTTACAAACAAACATACATACATGAACGCTAAAAACATAACATTCTTTTTTTCGGGCAGCTGTGTAATATTATAAGTCTTTCGGTCGTACGCCAGGTGTGATTTCCACTGGGGCTGCAGGACTGTTCCAAATAGATACCCTGCCCCGGAACAGAAAAGGCTGATAAATAACAAGGGGGGGTTTAATCAGTATAAGTCATAGACTCAGATTCAGACAGATTTCCAGGTAAGACTCAGAGTTTGGCCGCGGGTAGTCCTCTGGTTATCGCGGCCTCGACATAGAGGGCGAAGAAGGAACATGGGTGGTTTTTAGTCAGTAGAAGTCTGACACTCCCTTTCGCTCTGCCCAAGAGCGGGAGGGGTTATTCGAAAAAGACTCAGAGTTTATTCAACGCCGCCTGAGTTAATAGGCAAAAGTGTACCTGTACCATTATAGTCGGTTATGTTTTCAGTGATAGCGCTGATTGTTATCTTAAAAGAAGGCTGCAGTCTAAATCTATGTTTTACATATATACAGGCTGTAAATGAATCCTTCACGATGCCGTCAACCAAGCATTATGTACCTACATAATGCTTGGTTGGTTGGTTGGCTCTACGCAAAAATAATTAATGGGATACGTTTTTTTTTTGTAAAAATTACAATTTAGTGTAAGACTCAATGTAGCACTTCTTAAAACATTGTGCTAGTGGATGCTTTGAGTGGTAACAGGGTCAAAATCAAAATATTTTTATTTCACATAGGCACTTATAAAACGTCGACAAAAAGGTGCACGGTCATCGTCACATTCTTGTCCTTATCCCAATTCATTTAGTGCACTATGTCTTTCTCTTCCATACCTCTCTGTTTCTCGTCATCTCATGCGACACCTCCTTTCTTACCATATCATTCTTAACACAGACCATCTACTCTTATACCCTTCCACATTCATATTCAAAACCTTCCTCACGGCATTTTCGTCATCCCTCCGCATCACACGTACCACGACAACTGATTTCCACACAAGTTTTCAGTCAGCGGCGCCACTTTCAGACTTCCTCTATTGTACTCATTTCTTATTTTATCTATTCGCGTTACACCGCACATCCCCCTAAGCATTCCCATATCAGCCACATGTAAATGCCTTACATTCATCCCTTTTGTAGCCTAACATTCTGATCCATACAGGCCAGCAGGTCTAACCATTGTTTTATCAATCTTCTTCTTTAGTTTAAGGGGAAAGTGGGAGTCGCAGATTGTTCCCTTGAACTGCCGCCATTTCATGCATCCAGTGTAAATTCTGTGCATAACACTACGGTCTATTTCGCCATCGCTTTGCAGGAGTGAACCGAGATACCGAAAGTCGGAGCAGACAGGAAGAAACGCGCCATCTAGCGCTATGACTCCAGGGCTGGTATAGTAAAAGTGTCAGGGAGGCTATTTAAGAAAAGTTATAACCTGATTTTTTTTTATTAAAAACAGCTGTGATAAATTGTGAGTTTTGGTTCCCAGGTATGGTCTAGAACAAAACAAATGTGTGCTGGTTAGATCGTAATACGGTACATTTACTACATAATATCTTTTCAATCAAGTATTGGCAACGAACAGTCGTACGACGGGTTTATGATGTTATTGTTACGATTTTGAGCCCCTGTGTAAATGTCACGTGCGACTGCTGAGTTTGAGGTCTCGGGTTTAATTTCCGGGTCGGGTAAAAGTTGGTTTTTTTCATTAGGATTTTTTTAGTTGCAGCAACGGAGTCTTTGATGATTTATGGCCGTTTGTTGGCAATAGATTCGGCCTCTTTTAATTATGGGACTTAAACATTGACGAAACGGGCGTCTTCCTACCTATATTATGTACACCGCTGCTTAATCCTTTGGGGATTTCAGCTATGATGTTATAATTGTAAATGTCACAGACAAAAGTACTTTCAACTGGTGACAAATAATTAACCTATTACTAACATTTACTTCTTAACGTCATTAGTAGGTTGTACTTCGTGACCGTTTTGGAATATTGTTTTTTATCATTCTACATACTTAAATCATATGTTAGGTGAAAAATAATAATACGGTAAACGTGTTTTAACTTAATAACGGTTATGAGTACGAATGGTACATATTAAATATGCATTGAGGTTCTTTAGTTCGTTTTCCTGTTAGTAATACTTATTTTATGTTAAAACATTATTGTTTCAAGTGTTCAAGCGTTCGTCTAGCTCGCAAGCATACCACACAGTATAATAAAATAGCTCATTACCCTCCATGAAATTTGTATTCCGCGCCCGTCCCCGCACAGCTCCCGTTAATAACAAGAGTTTTAATTACGGCAAACATCCTCAAAATATCAGCCATTTGCAACATCATAAATCCAACAAATTATCTTTTAAAGCAGTTTGTAAAACCAAAGATATCAACCCTCACATAAATCACGGAGAAAACGACACGTTTTACAACCGAACAAGTAATATTTTAGATTAAAATTACGAAAGCATTTGAAGGACAACTTGTAATATTTAAGACGTATTTTAAAAGTTTATAGTTACGACCTATGAATATCCACTAGCCTTCAGACTTACGACCTTTAGTGACGTAAAAAGTGTAACTTTGATAAAATAATGAAGCAGCATTTGTGAGTAGAATGTAAAAGCGCTTAGATTGATATTTTTAATCAACCTCAAAGTTAGGAAGGCGGGAGTTGTCGGCTCGTTATGACAAGCAAAATATTGTTTATTACGGAAGTTTGGCAAATTCCCCCCTCTTCAGATCGCGGCGGTGATAACGATGAGCTTGTAAAGGGTACGAGGAACTTCGGCCGCGGCCACATCAACCAGGTCAAATTAACGGACACGATTTTAAAGGCCTTTTCATTTCCATCATTTAAAATTATTAAAAGCTGATCGAAAGCTCTCAAATTTCAGAGAAATTATGAAAAGGTTTAAATTTAATGTTAGTAATGTTCACTATCTAAGTAATGGTTTCTTTAGCCTCCAAATGGGATATTTTCTCTTTATAAATTTTAAGAATTCAACTAACTTACAGTAGGTAATAAAGGTAAGCAGTAGTGTTCAAGATTCATTAGTGAGAGAGTCAAGATCTAACTTGGGATGTATAAATTAAACTCTCATAATAGAACGATAACAATGAACTGCATGTCTAAATGACAAAAACTAATTATTCTTTATTATATAAACACAGTTTCAAATGCTAATGAAGGTGAAAGTACAATAAATATTTACGAAGCACCCGATTGTTATCTATCGGCGATTGAAACATTAACCATGCATGGAACGCCTAAATCTCATCTAACGTTTATAACCGGATAATAAGGGATAACTGCCTGTTCGATAAGGATTAACGTTAACTTTATTACAACACTGGATACCTGAACGACCCCTCTAAACCTCCGTCCAATATTTACCTTATAGCTTACAGTTACTGTTCTTTCATTATAGGTAGGACAAAATACAGCAATGAGACATCTTGGAAAACCAACTTGTTAGAATTTGTTCAGGATTCATAACTGGAGTCAGGCCAGGCGGGAACAGTATGTACACAGCCTAATGACTCATACTTCGCCGAGTATGGTAATTAAAAGTACGTTACACAAACTCAGATATACACCATTCCAACGCAAAAAAGAGCCTGTAGCGACAGCCCTAATAAATAAAGCTAACATTTTTCTTTTAGCGAACGACGATAATTTTTTATCAATAGATTTTTTTTGTGTATCTGTTGTACAATATTATTTTGCTTTCGTCACAATGATTACTTTCTTAGAATTTTTGGTCTTATTTGCGTATTAATATCGCAAATATTTCTCGATGAAAATGAGTTCTTTGTCACCGATTAGATGTCTTACTTTTGAGCCCACTTTTTAATTTACCTACTTTTATACTGTTTGATGGTTTAATGATTTTTTTTGAGTTGAGATTATTTTCATTAGATACTTACTTATGTTATATTTTTAGATTTCAATCCAAGTTATGTCACCGTTTCAACATAAAACTAATCCCATTTATAAACTTCATGAAATATCTTTTTCAACTTAGACAGTTCACATGAAAAACTGCTTGAACATACTTTTAACTACATTTTTATGCAACAAAATATATAATGGCAAATATTTTTGTGCCTTAGCGTGTATAATAAATTAAACAACATTACCGTATTACGCAGGATCATCACAAAGGATATTAAACACAGTTTTGCTCTCTCCCACTCGTCATAAGTTAATTAAATTATTTGTTTATGAGGCACACATTCTTTAACGTGCTACTTGTTATAATAATGGCATTTTGGATCTCTCTGTCCGTTCATGTATCCTACTGTAACCATTCGTTTGAACTAGCTATAAGCGTATTATTTAAATAATTTGGACTTTATTTATACTAGTAAAGGTTTCGAGCTAATTTCGCAGTAATTTGTCAATAGAAAATACCATACAAGCTTCCATGACGTTAATACCCACATTAATACCATCCTGATCACACAAAACTCCAATATCATACATTTACTGCTAAATTAACTAACCGCAATAACACCGAGTGTAGATCGTTTCCCAAAATTCTTCACTGCCTGTCGGGGATAGCTTTCGCTTTGAATAATTTGCAAGTCGAAATAGCAATAAATTTTATATTTTAGTCGGAGTTCCTTTCAAACAAAAAGTAATATTGTTTCTTGACTGTGACATTTTTCAACTTGTTTACCGTACTGAAACCAACATCTGCGTGTCTCGGCATTTATAAAACACCGCTAAATTGAGTGTACGCTTCACGTCTTGTATAAACTTGTTTCGTGAAAGACTTTTAGAATTTGTTACGTTATATCTTTAGCAAATTAGGCAGTTTACTCACTTCAGTATATCGGGCTTGGTGTGTATGTGATCGATCATGTTTGCTGTTTCGAGACACTGGTTTATCGGCTTCTGCTTCGATACTGATTTTAGGTTCTTTTCATGAACAATCTTACCTCCGATAAAGTTTGTTTAGAAATCTGTTACTTTTCTTTACCTTCTTTTGAACCTAACATTATTTTTGACTCCACTTTTCCTCACTACGCTTTATCACGTTTCACACCGATCACATCCTTCCTAAATACCCGTTAACCACCAAACCCAAAACTACAATTACATCGTGGAGACACACAAATTGATCGACACCACGACTAATTTAATAACCAATTACTCTGTCTATATCCCTCCGTTACTACTGCTCGGTGATATGAGCCGCGAGATTTAATTACTCGAGTTGAGAGCCCCTCAAAATATTGTCTTCATTAAGGGCTCGCTCCCTTTGTGTCGCGTTTTATTCGAAAAGTTCGCGTGTAATTTCGGAAAACTTAGTTAGGTGGCCTGTTAACGTTCGCGTTCCTGATTCTCATTACATTTAAATGTGTCGATGTTTTTGTGTATTTTGTTTGTCATTATTATCGAATTTCTGGTTTCTTTTATTTCTGATTGATTTGAATTGAATGTATAAAAGATTTTATGCTTTGATGCAACTTCAGAAGAACAAATCTCAATATGAAGTTAATTCAAGATTCAAAACGGTGTAGGAAAACATCGTGAGGAAACCAGCGTCTTAGAACCAATAAATTCGAAGACATGTGACCTCTACCAACCCACACTGGGCCGGCGTGGTGGATTATAGCCTATCCCTCTCAGGGAGAGGAGGCCTGAGTGCCTGTAGTCGGAATATTATAGGCTGATGATGATGATGATGATGAATTCAAGAATAGATATAAAATAAACTTAAAAATTAGGAATTCCAAGAAATAAAACGGACATAGAATAATTATTTGACGTAAATTCGTTTCTGTTTTATTAAACCATGTGGGTATGTCAACGTCGGGAACGAAAAATCTCTTTGCTGCTAAAACCTGCTAAAACAAATATATTTTATATGATACCATTATTTAACGACTTGATCTAAAACCCAGTGAGCCAAATTTTCTAAGAGTCGACGCGTTTTCCAAAATAAAATTCACATTCATTCACTGAAAGGGAATAAAACACGTTCAAATAAGATTTTAGAAGATCACTGAGCAAATAACTTTATTGAAACGGAAGTTAGGTACCTATTTGATTTTGAAATTAATAACTAATAATAAATAACAAAAAAAGACAGTTTTTTTTAAGGTGAAGCTCCTGTTTCAAATAGATGAAAATAAATTGGGAAATGACATTTGTAAAACAACATTTAAGCACGAAGTGTCGTTTGTTTCAAATCTTTTAGACCTTATTATTATAATTATTAGCAGCTATTTGTGTCCCACTGCAGGGCAAAGGCCTCCCTTCCCTCCTTCCACTTATCCCTATCCAGTGATGTTGTTTGCCAATCCCAAGCAAAAAGAGTCGAGTTCGTCTCGCCATCTTCTTCTGGGCCTGTCTCCCGGTCTCAAACAGCAGCAAACGGCAACGTTTGCTGCTGTTTGAGACCCATTGTGTGGTTAGTTTAGCCCATAGCTCCTCCGGCATGTGGCAGATGTAGCCAGCCCATCTCCACTTAAGTTTGTTAACCGTGTGACCCACGTCAGCAATTTGAGTTTTGGAACGCAGTATCGAGTTCCTTCTTCGGTCACTAAGCTTGAATCCGAGGATACTACGCTCCATTGCTCGCTGGCAGACCCCGAGTGCGGACTTTTGACGCTTGGTTAATGACCATGTCTGCGATCCATAGGTGAGGGTAGGAAGAATGCACTTGTCCATGAGTTTCCTCTTGAGAGAGAGAGGGAGAGCTCCTTTCATTATTTGCTTCATCGACCAATAGCTCTTCCAGGCGTTCTCGGTGCGTCGGGCAACTTCTTTGTCTTTGTTTTGTTTAGACCTTCAGTTTTATAAAAGTTTTTTTAATCATTCTAGACACACCATATAGCTTTTGAAGTTACGATATTGAGTAGACTATTTGCATAGACAATATGAAACGTTATTTGCTTGATAACAAATATAGAATGGCCAAAACCTTAGTTATTAATTTTGTCATTAAAGTATCAGTCTGTTAATGTCACATTTTTTATTCGGTGTGACAAATCAAGAGGATCGTTAAATGTCAATCCGTTGTCGAAACAATATTTATTAAAATACCCTTTTTTTTTTTTTTTGGTGGGTGTAAAATCATCGAATAACCCCTCCCGCTCTTGGGCAGAGCGAAAGAGAGTGTCAGACTTCTACTGACTAAAAACCACCTATGTTCCTTCTTCGCCCTCTATGTCGAGGCCGCGATAACCGTTGGACTACCCGCGGCCCCGACAGGCGTCGGCCCTTTCGGGCCCCTCCCATGTTGCTGACATCTCTTTGAGGCGCGCGTGGAACACGAACGTGCCGTCGACACGGCCTGTTTTCGTCGTGAGATGGACGGACGGCGAGTTAGCCCATCACTCACCGTCCACAGGCCCGCGTCTACGGTGGCCGGAGGTCATCGCGGGAGATAAAATACCCTGAAAGGTTATTTGGTATTATAATAGTGTAGTGCAGTGGTGATGGGGAATCACCGACTTACGAGTCGTATTTCATGTCCATGGTTTAAACCCAAACCATTTCAATGACCATTCCAATTCCATTTCGACCATTTTAATGGTGTGCATTCACGAGCACTAGTAGCGTAGAGACTTTCTAAGTGTTTTTCTCTAATCTCCGATTGTAATTTTATGTAGTTATAAACATACTATTTTGGTACACATAATGATTATGAAATAGAGATTAACTCATGGCTTAATAATAACTGCCATTCAGGTCCATCATTAGGTTAAACCGTGCTTGCCTAGGTTGGTCTGTGGATGGGTGACCACCCGTTACATACCGAGCTTCCTCCGTGCCTCGGATAGCACGTTAAGCTGTGGGTTCCGGTTGCCATATATAGATCTTTGGCAGTCGTTAGCAGGTACTCAGTGACCTAAAAGTCTGAGAGCCAGTCTTACCAAAGAGTATTGTATTACCTAGTATTAACTGGGTTGTGGAGGTCAGATAGGCAGTCGCTCCATGTAAAATACTGGTAATCAGCTGCTTCTGGTAAGACTGGAAACCAACCTTAACATAGTTGGGAAAAGGCTAAGCAGATGATGATGGTTTGAACCCAAACAGGCGCATTACTTATTTATTTAACCAACACATTCGAGGACATGATTGTCTGTGACGTGTACCAAACCGCACTAGATCAGTGTGGTGGATTATGGCCCATACTTTTCCGATATGTTTGGTATGGTTCGGTCTGTTATTTATCCATGTTTTTTTTTGTTCATATTTTTATTAGTATCATGTAAGCATGGCCCTATTGCGGGTTTCAAAAATTATGTACTGTATACTGACAAAAAACCACCCATGTTCCTTCATAGCCCTTTGTGTCCGAGGCCGCGGTATCTCTTTTGAACAACCCGCAGCCTTGAGCAACCCACAGCCCTGAGTAACCCGCAGCTCCTTGTATAAACCGTACCTTGACATATAACAGTGATGATCTGTATGACGCTGATGGCGAAGCTCCGGCAGGGTCCTCGACGGGTCATGGTGCGTCACGTTCTCATCTCGTCACCAATCAACGACTCGTGGTCCGTCCACTACTGCGGTGCGTCGTCACCATCTGTGGACATAAAAAGAGGTGAAGTTAACATGGAATCATCTGACGGAGAAACTGATCGTGATTACCACATTTGAACTACGCTTGGCAGCTGTCAGTGTCGACATTGCTATGGAATTCACTTGGGCAGCTCTTAAGATGTGCTGATCGCGTCATTGTGAATGTCTGATCGCCATATGTAGAGTAAAAAAAGAAACTAGAAAAAAACACACATTAAACATGGGTTCGTTTTTTTATGAAAGTTTAACCTCATAAAAACACAACTTTGGTAATAAGCCTCAGATAATTATGTCGATAGGGATTATTAAACATTTTCGAGAATATACCAAGAAATTTCACCATAGAAAAACATTCAAATCTTCCCCTATAAAGGCTCCTGATAATAATTTATGAAGGGGGCCTTATATTATGATATTCACCCTGTTAGGATAGAAGGTAAATACTGGCGTCCCCTAGACATAATGCCTTTGTCCCCCTCTTACGATACCCATGGGAAATGACGGAGAGGTGTAAACCGAAGCCGAGAACATTTTCGAACAAGTTTCGTTCATTTGGTTGAAAATGCATATCATATAGCTTTATATCTTACTGAAATAACATGGAATACATAACAATTGATCGCAGACATAGCGACAATTTATACGAGTCCTTTATTTTAATGACATTAATGTTGCCAACCTATTCCCCTATGTCAAAACAAAACGATGTTATCATTACGACCAATAAGTTTTGTATTGTCATTGGTGATACAAATTGATAAACGAGTGGGGTTGCTCGGTAATTAATCACATACTCACGGCATTTTAATGTTTATCACGTATTGTGAATAAATTGTGAATGAAATGATAACGATTGAGAATTATTATCGAATTTCAATGGTTTGTGGGATGTGCTAAAATATTTGCTTCGTGAGTTATATTTATGTAGTTGATGTGGAAAGTAATAATAAAATGTGGTTAAATTGAATTGCAGTTTCAATGTAGGTAATCGAAATTAGTGTTTAAATCATTTTAGTCGATTAAATACATTTTACAATATTTAAAATTTGCTTTCCCTATCGGTAACATTGATACAAGGAATCTTATTGAATAAATCATGTAAATTAGGGTCAATAGTCAAAATCGTCATGAAACTAAAACGAACTAAGCCGGATAACTGAGATCTAAATCTGTCTGCCCGCCGAGTTCAATCGATATGATACTAGGTGCGGAGGCTAGTTCAGCTAGATTTTAAACCATAATACTGTGAAGTTGTAGATATTTGATTTGATAAAATCTTGTATCCCGAAATCTTCAATAATATTAGTAATAGTATGGAAATATGTGAAGCCACAGATATAAAAGCTACTTCAAATCGAAATTGAATTTGCAAATTTTTGCTTAACTCATCATAAGTAAGATTTTATCAAATTAACTGGACCACACACAATCCACCGAACGGTGTTCTAGATTTTAGCCAACTTGCACCAAAAATCAGTAAATGCATTGGTGATAAACGAATTTAAATCATGTCATGTTTCAATCACTTGAAATGGGTATTGATAGAGACAGTCTAAATACGAAAAGCATTAAGAGCTATCTAAATAGTAATAATGCTAGAGAGATACATTATTTTAATCCTAAAAACTCCAGTCATTTGAATGTCTTTCTATGAATCCAATTCAATCTATTCCTCAGTCACACGACTTATTATACCATTAAGAAACATAAACTAACCAAACAAAAGACAGTACTGCTGAGTAGCGACAAAATATTCTGTTAAGCCACCAGTCGATTTGCATTAGGCACAAATGAAGTAAGAATTGAGGAGGAGACTCGTTAAGTAGCCTCAAACGAGTCATCCGAGGTCGACTCAGCTCGAGACAAAGGTTTTGAGGAAACGACTTAAGTTATTGACGAGGAGCGGGAAGTACTGGAGGAAGCAGAAATTGATTTATGGTAAGACTTCGATGTGATATTCAGATTAGAAGGCAGGGATGGTAAAACCTGTGTTGCAAAATATCTTGTCGAAATGTTTCGTTTATTGGATGATGGTAAAGAATATTATATTAAGACTAGCGGACCTGGCCGACATCGTCCTGCCCGGACAGCAGCGCCACCTACCAGGTCCAATTGTAAATATAAACCATTCTCAAATCCACTTGAACACATACAAAAAAGAAGAAATATATATAAATAAAGAAAATAAATGTATATTTTACCGAAAAAGTGGAAATAAGCAAAATTTGTGATAAGTTAGTTATTGTCATTTGAAACTTCCCACTATCTACTGGCACTACACTACGTTTAATGGCAATCCCAAAATCCAATTCTGAAAATCCTAAAACATACCGATATTCTGACAAACGATTGAAATACTCTCTTTCATTAATAACTTCTAAATTGCTAAAACAATGAATATTAATTCAAACGTACAAGCAAACACAATTTAGATTCAACCACACAAATCCTGAAATACACGCCTAACATTCCAACTCGCTCCAATTTGAACGTAGCTGTAGCTACTAAAATAGAAAACGTACTTCTAGTGAAGACCTAGCATTCGGCTCCATTATACACTGTCATTGCTTCGACCACAGCCGACGGCTTCAGCGGAAGTCAGCTTTGCTCGTGCCCAGAAACTTGATTTATCCCGCGATCAAATTCAATTGTGTCAAACGAGAAATTGACTAAAAATTCTACTGTCGCACCGACGTTCCGTGGTTGCGTCACATTTTTTTAAAAGATTTCAATATTTATGATTTTGGTTTCTTTAAGGTCGCATTTTGTTTGCTGTACAGTGAAATTAATGTCAATCAAGCAAACCCTCTTACCTATAATAGCTAGGTACAAAATTGTCCGTGGCCTTGTCACTATTCTGAGGGGTTCCTAAGTATAAAAAGTCATTATTATGATGATCCTAGTTCATAATTATATTTATCATCACTTTATAGAGCTTTAGCGTCTACTTCATCATTGTTTACTTTAAAATAGATTTGATATTTAGTACCTGGTTAAAGCACCTTGAAGTTACATTAACATACTTGTATTGTTTCTAACAAAAAACCATTTCGCTGGCTTGTTGCCAGTCCCTTGTTTATGATGCTCTATTGCGTTCTTCTTCTACGTTAATATAGTACGTGACTGCAAGCGCTAAGTCATGTTGTGCTTGTATCAATAATATGAATACTATTTACTTCTTTCTTTCATATAAATACAGCCAATTACCCTCACGTACCTTAAAACAATATGATCATACATAATTAAAAAACCTAAGCGTAAAAACTACTCTCCGCGTGTCAACTGTCTCATTAAAAATTTAAAATGTTACTCAAATATTCATCCGAAAATAACAAAAATGAAGCCAGACAAAAAAAATTCCCGATCCTAAAAGTTAGTCGAGCGAGTTCCCGGCAACGCCAACAATACATCATTAACTTTGCTGTTATTTGTTGCGAATCCGCATCGTTTACTGACGGACATCATCATTGCTCCATAACAAGCAAATATTACTGATAAAAAGCTCCCAAAGGACCGTGTAATGAAAAAATAACAGCGGTTAATGCCGCCCCTGATCGGCTAATACTCTGTATAAATATCCCACTACCGTACCATTATCGCCGATAAAAGTGTTTGGCCTGTCAACATTATCGCAAATTTTCGCGTCCAATACCTGTTTTGTTCGTTGGAAATCAATCGGTGGCGCTTTTGTAATAGAACTGTGAATTGAAACTCGATCGATGTTAAGGTCGTCGCGAAACCGCTGCGGGCGGACATCGTCTGGTTGTGATTCATCTTTACGTCGCTGTCGAGTCGAAGGTTCAGGGTTGACTCTTCACACTTTTATTTCGTTTTTTTATTAGTGAGTTAAGCAAGTTACGATTTAAGAATTTATTAGAGACATCTGTTTCCCTATATAAATCGCAGGTTTATGCCTAAGTTTCGCACTGAGAACTACATAAAAAAGTATTTTATGCAGGAAACATTTTTATAGATCAACACAGTTAAATAAGCTACGGTGGGTAAAACCACTGGTTTTTTAAAAATTACCCCTTAATAATGTGTGGGATTTTGAGCAGTATATCATGAATTATAAATATTAGAGGGATATTAATTAGCATTCCCATCCTATTATCTTTAAAAGAGCCCCCGTTGGTTTAGTGGTCGTAAGCGCGACTGTTGTGCAAAGGGTCCTGGGTCTAATTCTTGTGTTTTTTTATCAGGAATCTTTCAGTAGTCCGGATTTGTGCCCGGTTAATAACAATACGAAATATGCAACGTCAGTGTACTGCACCCCTGCCTAACCCATCAATGTAATGTATATACATGTAACATAAATTTCATGACAGGCGTTCACTATTGTGAATAAACGAAGCCTCACATTTCCGCTGTTCAATATGCCACTAATCAGATTCGGCCTACTATAATCTGGTTAATAAAGCCCGTCCATAGCAGCGCTATCGGGCATGAGACTAAAATCATTTAGTCTTAGTTTAACCTTCGTGGGAAGCGGCCTGGTTTTAGGAAAAATTAAATAATAGAACCCATTGGTGGCTAGATTTCAATATATTAATTTTGGTTAACAATGGTATCAAATTATTACTCAATTAGTTTCAAAGGTTTGGAGTGGTTTATAGTCCATTATTCTCTTTTGTTTTGTTTCTGGTTATTTCAATTATTTTCTCTATTATTAATTTTGTTAGAAAAAAGCCGCTTGAAACGTTTCCTTGAAAAATATTGTCAATTATGCCATGGTCGCAGTTTTTGTTTACATATTTCTGTTCTGAATCTTGGAATATTCCAAAGACCGTGATATCTTTTTAAAAAGCTAAAGAAGAATATTAGAATAGTCCTAAATGACGCATAATAATAGCTCGTAGGTGTCGAGATGAGCATATACCAAGATTTTGAAGTAAAGCAATTTGCTTAGCGAAGTTAATTCAGCAGTTATTCGCCGTATTTTCCTTCACTCTGAAATGAATATGTAATAAAATGTGAATATGAAATTACAGCGAGCCCTACTACCACCTACTTCAATATCATATTCTCACGAAATTTTGAAAATACGTGTATAATTTTCTTGGGTTATTTTGTTAGTGCAAGCCCTGGTATTGCCCCAGGGCTGCGTGGTCCCTTGGCCCGGGTACTGACTATTCGAACCGTTCATTTTGTTAAAATCCCAGTCGGAATGTTTTGTTTACGACACCCTTGTTTGTCTTGTACTTCATCAGTCGACCGCTGTGTCATTATCCTGTAATGTCGTTCTAATAACCTTTTGTTTATTTTTGTCGTCGTGATCCTTTAATGTTTGGTTTACTGGATGATCCTTTAATGTATGAAGACTATGCAGTCCTAAATATCTCATTTTTTATCGTCGGATGGAGATACACGTAGATTTTTTTTTCACTTAATTGTCATCCCTCTCCTGGAGAGGAGGCCTGAGTCCCTGCAGTGGGAACATTATAGGCTGATGATGATTATTATCTTCATTTTCAATGCCAGCACTTTGGAAGCCGCTGATAGGAGCATTTTGTTTTTATCATACAACGCTCTCACTAACACCATACTTGCGTGGTCGAAATCAGTCATTCAAAGCCACATTCACACACACAACTTTGCCGCACCCACCATGATAAATTCATTGGATCATTCAAATTTTACTCTTACTCATAGTTTCACATTGTGCACGATAACGATTCTTTAAAGTCAAGCAGGCCAACTAACATGGGTTTTATAATTTGTTGGTGTACTACAACGTTATTACCAGGAACAAAGTACAATTTCCCTGGCTAAAGCGCCCCTGTTGTTACTGTATTTTGTGAGATAGCCGTTTTCCTAACTTTAGTCGGATGATGAGCCTGAAACTACCGTGTTTTATGTTGCTCGCTTCCTTATTCCTGTAGAGTTTTATTTTGTATTAGTCTATTCATTTTGATAAGTCCCAATATACATTCGAAGAAGTAATCCTAGTTGAACGGCAATCATCTAAGAGACCTTAGCACACAGGGATGCCCATTGTTGTTTTAGATATCTACCATATGTGGCAACCATAGAAAAGTTGCAAAAACATACCTTGCCCCTAAACAGTACTTTATCTGTAAGAGTCCGGTGTCCGGAGTCGTGTCCGTAATTTGTCCGAACCGATTTCACGGAACCTTAACAACGGTACAGAAAAAAATATCTGACTACGATAAATTAAAGGCTTTCTTGATACGCACTGACATAATACAAAATTGTTTAACCAATAATATGTTAGACTCTTAGACGCAAACCCCTTCTTGCATCATATCCACTGTCCAAAACCAGTTTTGTATCCTTAAGAGACATTACCTAACGATGTATGTCATCATACATCAAGGTTCAAGGTTTCCTTCCCCAGCTCTTCACTGTGGTACGAAGATAGTCGGTTTAACCGGCGCGGTCCTCAAGCTGTGATTAATCTCCAGTCTACGTGTGAACTGCCTGCGTACCCTGAAATGGGATTTAGATTGTTGCTCCTAGCTCTATTAGCTTTAAACTTTCGCCTTTAGTTGTGGCTGGTGGGAAGTACTCATCTGCTGTTCCGTTTTGGCTTGTGATCATCGTAAACGTTTGTTGTTACTAATTTTGTGTAAAGCTCTCAAGAGACAAAGGCAAGACACGGCATATAGTTAACTAGCGACCCGCCCCGGCTTCGCATGTGTGTAAAGTAGATATTAAAACCTTCCTCTTGAATTACTCTATCTATTGCTAGAAACTGCATTGAAACCAGTTTTACATAGTTCAAAAGATCTAAGCGTACAAATATATTGTGTAACTAGCTTTTGCTCGCGGCTGCGCCCGGTTTGATGTCGAAATATATCCCAACAAAATTTTCATGGGTGTCATCACGAGCTTATACCAAGGTTTTGTTATAATTAGCTTAGCGAAGTTAATTCAGCAGTTATTTGCCGAATTTTCCTGCAGCCTGGAGTTCAGTTCTGCTTCGTTTGTCTAGTGGTCACTGTGTATGACTGGTGTGCCTGAGGTTTGATGCTCGGGCCGGAAAAAGTGTTGGTTTTTCCATAGACTTTGTGTCGCGGTGATGCCAATAAGCTCGTTCCCTATTACTTGAGGCTTAAAAAATTAAGAGTACACACACATTTTGTCAGTGTCAGTGCTAGCAAGGATTAGGCAGAAATGTATCAGAAAGGTACACTTCTACCTAACCCTTTAGAGATTACAAGCGCATTGTTATTTATATCCTAATATACCTATTATAAGTACTAAATATTTTATGTAAAAAAATAATGTTTAGCTGCATTTCTGATATACTTAGTAAACCTGTTTTTTTTACCTTTTATTTTTGGAGGCTGGTTAATCATTATATGACTCCTTCTTCTGGGCAGATCGGTAGGGAGTGTCAGACTTCTACTGACTAAAAACCACCCATGTTCCTTCTATCTTTGTGTCGAGGCCGTGGTATCTCATTTTATTTATCATGGAACTAATCATTGAAAAAATATTTACTTCGTAATAGACTCAAAAGAATGAACACAGTATGTTTTTACATGTATTTTTCAGAAAGGATAGGAAAACAGACTGCTTTTGATAGTTTAATTACCAAGAAACCGGTTAAGAACTGAAACCCCCGCTTAAGGTTGAGGTAAATAAATAAAGGCAAGTTCTTGCAATTGATACGGTCTTAAAGTAATACTGGTGAAGCGTCTGCAAAGGAAAGGTAACGAGGACTGGCAGTAACTTTTGAAATTTATAGGGAAAGATTAATAATACTTAACTTATGTAGATACCAGTAATACCATTAACTTTACTTTTACTTAAGTGGTTTTAAAGTGATTATCCAACAGCAGATGGAAAATGGAATACTATATGTATAAGATTTGTAACCTAAATGGGACATGATATTAAGTGTGACACCAGCATCGTCTTGCTCTTGTTCCAGTCTACTTGGGGTCGGCGCAATACGTTTTTAGGGTTCCGTACTGTAAGGAAGTAAGGATTCCGGCAAGCGCAGTACGTGCCTTGTAACCTTCGAGCTCTGTGCTCGGACCTCATTGGAGACACATGCGATTTTAAAAACTTTTCTTACTCTATGGCTTTTTCGTTGCTCGATCGAATTATAAAATGACATGTCAATTACTCTGTATTGTTCCCAAGTTTTAGTTTTTCCTATAATTAAGTTCCCTTTTAGTACCTCAAAAGGAAAAAAAACGGAACCCTTACAGGATTACTCGTGTGTCTGTCTGTCTGGCCGACCATTCCCCCCCTCTTATATCCGAAACTACGACGCATAAAATTCAGAAAAAATACTGAAATTACTTCAACACTTATAGATTACAGGAAAACCTATAAAATGTCGTTGGTGCTAAAATAACATGGAAATTCTCTCAACGGAACCATTCATGTGCAAGTCCGACTTGCACTTGGCCAGTTTTTTTTTCATCCATTTTCCTCTGTCAGATGTCATCGCACCATTTATTCCTTTCACTTTCATATCATTCCTCAAACAAACCATTCATATTTTATTTGGCTTCCCTCTCTCTCTCCATCCATCAACATTAATATTTATCACTATAGTCTCATCGCTCCTAATAACATGTCCATACCAAGATAGGCGATTTCCTTTAAATTGTTCTGTAACAAGCGCTACATTCAACGTTTCTCTAATATACTCCTAACTTTATTCATTCTTGTCACTACAAACATCCATCTTAATATTTTCATCTCCTCTCCATGCAATCGTTTTTCATTTAGCTCTTTTACAGCTCAGCATTCTGATTCATACAGTATGACGACTGGTCTAATCACGGATTTGTATATTTCCCCTTTAACTTGAAGGACATCCGTGACTGATGATATCAAGTATGTATAAATCGCAATTTAATTAAAATATCAAACCGGCCACATTAGCCGATCATTTTTCATCATACCAAATTCTTTCATGGGCATCTATTGAAAAATTCTAAATCGGAAAATCCACGATGCGCCGCTCGTTTTTTGCTCCAAGATACCAATATTTCCAAGGGTTACGACGAGTATAATGCGATTAAATTGAAAATGTTAAACCTTTGGCTCGGTAATAAGGAGCGTGACTATCAACATTTTTCCACCGTCTTATATTGAACGGTATTAAGAGGCCGCAAATGAGTTTGAGAGTTTTATTATGAACGATGTCACGGTTGAAGCAAAATAAAAATATTATAGAGGATTGAAATGTTTGCTTCTATAAATTGAATTTCTGATCATACTGCAGTTTTACAGTTAAAATTTCTTCAGTCTCCTGGATAATTCGAAAACGGAATAGCCGCAGCATGCGATATTCACTACTATTGAGTTCTGTTTTCTGATTCTTATCTGAGCACGAGCTATTATGTTGTATTTAGGAAACTTTATAATGAAACTACCTGATGAAATCTTTATAAAAATGTTTAGGTCATCTAAAAGTATCTGTATTATTCTATCAACAGTCTCTTCAATTATCTTTCTTATTAACTCTATAGTCTACATTTTCAAACATCACCGTTTTTGTTCTTCTTTATTATGAACAAATTGATCTTAGTTTTTTCATCAAATTCCCTTTTCAGCTTACTTCGATATTTTTAGTTGGAATACCTTAAATAGACGGCGCTTTTTCAAGTACGCAACTCTTCAAGATCTTGATTATTTGCTAGGAGTTTTACAGTTACTCATAGTTAGCTGGAAAAATATAAAATAAGACCAATATTGACAGGCGAAGATCGTAGTACTTGGCTGGTATTCTATCAAATATTTCAATAGCTTTTGTCTATGTGCTTTTGTTGGAATACTGTTAGCAACTTGATCAAGATTCTAAGTACCTTTCAGTTCAAGCTAATTTGCTTTGTTCTCCATTTTGTGTGTTATCTTGGTAAAACATTATTTTTATCCACTTACAAGACTTACACTTACTGTAAGAGTTAATACGATATTATCAGCCAGCTAACCGGAGCGTCCGACTTCGAAACACATTTCGCAACTTTACTTTGAGAATTGCCAAGACAATTACTTTTCAACTGTATTATTTTTTCATGCCAAGAGACAATGTGACTGATACATATTTTAATAAAACTTTTGTCAGAACAAAAAACACGGGACACACCGGCGCACGTAATCCACATTATTTCCGAGCAGCATTTAAAGTTTCATTCGCAGTGTCACAGGCAGTACCCACTGCGGCGCCGAAATAGAGGGAGAGACGGCTAAAATGAAATATAGGCGCGCGCGAGCGCCGTGGAGCGTTTTTATTACCGCTATGTGTAAAGCTTGTAGAAAAAAATTACTCTCGACTCACTTTTTTATTTGGGTAGCACAGGGACGTCTGAAGTTCGGTGGGAGGCGTGAAGATCCAAGATTCAGTGCATAAGTATTCGCGTTATTAACACCTGGCCAGGTACGTGATTGATCGTGGAAAAATGACTGGTTCTTAGCTGCGAGTCAGAGAGCTTCGGGAAAATATTGTAACAGAGACAACAACAGTGTCCTGAATTATTAAACTGACATGTTACAATTTCTTAAGAAATAGGTCTATGTAAAAATATTTTATACATTTAAGTAGTCCCAAAAATGACAGAATTTTTATTATTTTTCCTCAACCAAATCCCACCAAATTAACATTACGGAACGCACCCCCAAAAAATATCGTTCCCATTTTTCACACAAGAATATAGCTTACATTGCACCCTACCCATGCAAGCTCCTAGCCCACATCTGTGGTAAGGAATGAGGTGATGATAATTTTTTCTTCCTTTCCGTCTCCCCTTGAATATTGCTCTCGAAACGTCTTTATTTGCAGCCGCGCGTAATTGTCGAAAAGCGAAATAATGGCGGGCTTACAACCACCCCCGGTTCTGTGTTCGGCGTTTAATATAACTTTTTTAAAGGTATCTTGGAATTTCTGTTGTTGAAAGGTGAATTGAAATGAACATTGTGTTTTTTCTGGTGAAACTTGGCTGTTTATTTTTGTAGAGGGTTTTAGAAATAAAGTGCTTGGTGCATCGTGTTGCGGAATTGGAACGCTTGTTTAAATATGGAAGTGGATGACACTGGCAGCTTATACTGCCCCACTGTTGTTAGTAATATGAACTCTTTTTTTATTTTGTTGTTATTTTTGAGTATGGTTACTAGTTTATTTTTAAAAATCATCGTGTGGCAGTTACGATTTTTTGCTCAACCTCTTGGAAGGAACCCTTGTGCTTCAGGTCCAGCGTTTTAGGCTGTACAGTGTCTATACGTATACATCAATCAGATTATTTATTAAGTTTATGAAGAACAATCAATAAAATCAACACCGCGACACCATTTTTATTTGTTCCAAACCAAGACAAACTACAATTTATTTGTAAATCTAATAACAGAAATCTTGTCAACACCCCAACTTATAACATCCACACAGAGATTGGGTAACCCCAGTTCCTCACAACATATTTACTTATTAAACTAAAACCCAAGTCACTCAGAAGCAAAACCTTTCACTTCCCTTCCATAAATTATACAAAAACATCACACAATTACACATACCTATATGTGTAACTATACGCATAGTACATGTAATAACGTCAGGTAAAATTCAAGGGTGGTCGGAGTTTAATCAAGGCAGCTCGTCTGCTAATAAGTCGACCCGAGGCGTTGCTAACAAGGGCTTATGTACTCGCATGTACCTCGTATGAAGATTTGAATTAGTGGACGTGGAGTACGGAGCGTGGGGGAAAAATTAAGAGAGAGAATCATTGAATTTGTATGTGGCACGTGGTTTTCTAGTTTTTAGTTTGTATATAACAAATGTTGGTGTTTTTTTTTTATAACTAGGATTGTTTAACTGGCATAGCGTTCTTTTCGAGTTCAAAAAAAAAATTGACGTATTTTCCAAAATCGATTTCCCAGTCACTGCCTGGAAGCCGGATTTACAAAATTCTCGCTCCCTAAAACATTATATTGGAACTTAAACACTGCCGTTTGAGAAAAATGTAGCATATTCCTGCCTAATCAATTGGTGAGTATACACCTAATATTTTTTTTCAATTGTATGCTGCGGACCTCTCCAGCTTTGCTATAGTTATGGTGCCTAATTGAATTATGCTATTCAATTGGTTGAGTTTCTAGTTCTAATTACAATTATAGATTAAAAAGAGGGAAAGATACAGAGAAGAAAAACCTTATCCTACGCCAATGTTAAGATATTATAATTCTAATATTGCTTTATCTGTTCACTCTACATAACATTTGAATTTACTGTCTGCGTAGGAGTATTAAAGTATCATATTAAGAACAACGAAGTTCGTTAAAAACCGGGTACAAGTCATAATACTTTCCATACTTGACCTTTTAAACTTGTGTGGGAGATAGTAATTGTTCTTTAAAAACTCGAAAAAAGTATCGGAATAAAAGAAGAAATCTAAATATTGAAACTGAGGAGGTTTATTATTCGTTGTTAGCATTAAAACTTTTTTAAAGGATGTACAAAAAATGAATAGAATTCAGCCATTCTCACCCACTCCAGTTTGTGCAAGATACAAAGCTGAAACTTGCGACCAGCTCGATATAATCTTAAGAAGTACCATATTACAATGCACAATTACATTGCACTTTACGGTTGCGGGTAAAACCACGTCCACAATTGTCACACATGTGACAGAACTAAATTAACAAAAAATCAGTATCTAACAAACCAAAGTTCTGTTTATAAAACATTCAATACAGACAAAAACATCAGCATTTATCTCTAAATAACGCAGAGTTTCACGAACCGCCGTCGCCGCGCCGCCTGCTCCTGAATTTAATTCATTTGCTAATCTATTCAGATAAATTAATGATCCCGGATTCCACATCTCATTAATATACAATCATATTTAAACCTCACGTAACTGGAACAGTGTTTTATTCAAATTGGCTAAAGACAAACACTGAGATAGTTGAACCGGTTATAAATCAGAATCAACTTCGCGTCCTAGTTTGGCACGACTCTCGTCCATAATACGAAGATATTAAAGTCGGATATTGTGCGAGTTGAATAAATTAAAAGAAGTTATCCCTGTTCCCGTGTAATTTCCTTGCAAGATGGCGTGAGAGAGGAGATGTAGCGATGGAATTTTTACCAACCGATTAATAATTTACACTCTGGTCTAGTGAGGTTACTTCAAAAGTCGGCACGGTGATCGCTTATGACTTGTTTAAAACTTAAACTAAGAGTTAGTGTGAAAAGGAGTTGAATTTTAGAGTAGGCCAAGGCCTACTTAAGTAAAGTTGCAAAAACAAATCTAGTTATCAAGATAACTTGATTTGCTTTTACAACTTTTGGCAAAGCGTAAGTTTCGAAAAAAAAAATCCTTAGTGTAAAACAACCCGTGAAAAAAACAGTGAAAATAAGAAAAGTAATTCTTCCAAATTTATTAAAAAACAATTCGCCATCGACATATTTGGAAGAAGAATCAATAAAAATGAAGCGGGGTCTTAATTCTCACTACTCCCCAGAGAAAATATTGGAGAGTGTGTAAAAAATGCGGTTAGATGGATTTATCTGAACGTAATTTTGACGCGCAAAACGTCTTAATGCTATTTCAGTCTAATTTGAATATTTATTTATATCTTTAAAGATTAATTCCCTCTTAAAATTCAAAATGTACCTTTTTAAAAAACCATCCATCCATCTTTATAGCTGCTGTTGCAGCTGTGTCCGTCCATTGCCTGCCTATAAATCAGGTTTTTTATTAAGTTGATTTTTAATTTTAACATTACAAAAACGAAAGAAGACAGGTAATATTGTAACTGAAAGTTTTCTTTTAACGCTAAAGGGCATTAAAACTACACCCTTATCAAATCCACAAAACAGTAGATCCCTGATTTCCCTACGGGTTGGGGTTCAAAGGAAACAAGCTTATCACAAGATACAGAACCCGCTATACCACAAAAGGATAAAAAAATAGTAGCCGTAAACTAATAGAGAATATGTGTAACAGAACTACATAGATCTTTCAGCAGTTGTTGGAATTATCTGAGGATATTCATAATCATAAACCTATAACATTCCCACTGTAGGGACTCAGGCCTCCTCTCTAGGACAGGGATGGGCTATAATCCACCACGCGGGCCCAGTGCGGTTTGGTAGATGTCACATGTCTTCGAATTTACCGGTTTCCTTCACCGTTTTGAGAGTAGTGGTCATGAAATAAATTACACAAAGTAATGCGCCTGACTGGGTTGAAACCCACGACTCAGTTTTCGTAAGTCGGGTCCGTCACCACTGTGCCACCACTGCTCTGAGGATATTATACATATTTAAACTCTAAACCACCGTATTGTTTGTAAATCATTAAGGTGCCGCGAGTTTTCATCATGGTGACGCGCTAAAAGATCTCTATACTGACGAAACATAAAAACCCAAAACACCATAATTATTATTTATGTAACTCTGCATTACTTTAAAACGGCTTTCAGCTTATTTTAGCTAGTAAAGTGTGCCTGGTATGCACAGTTTTTACTACTTCGCAAAGTATAGCCGCCACTAGCTTTTCGTCACGGCTTCGCTCTCGTTTTGTACGGAAATTAATCGACGGCAACGTTTTAAATATCGCATTATCCCCGAGTACCATAAGCATGATACTCAGGGATTGCCCGCAGCAGTTGCCCGTTAGTGAAAAAAATTGTGGAATTGGAGCAGCTATTTCAAAGCTTAATTATATATTAGGTACTCATTAAAAACTACAAACAAATATCACATCATTATAATTATATTAACTAGTATAGATTCTCATGATACATATAAATAACATTTGCGAATAAACCTTTCGATGGTGAATACCGATGGACAAAAACAACACACACAAACAACAACAACAAACAAACAAACCAACCAACAAATTCCAAAAATAATAAGTATAGGCAGTACATGGCTTGGCTTAAAATTTTCGTACACGCACTACCTCAAGACCCGCCATATTCTCATCCCCCGCACCACATCCAATCCACACTCTACTGGCTCGGGAGTTGCAAAGTTTCTCCCCTTTTGTTACTTTTTCATAACAATAACTAATTTTGTTGGTTAATTAAGCAACTGAGAAATGTTTGCCGCTGAAAATTTTAATGTTTCAATACAGGTCTGGGGCTTACAAGAGTCAAAGTTTTCTAGTTACCTAAGTTGTGTTACTCGTACTTTTGTATCTCCACTTAACGCCGTTGGGGTTTAGCCGAGGTATACATGTTTCATACTTTGGTATTTTGGATCTGTTTTGTTCGGGTTTTATGTGTTGAGCCAATTTATTGTTTTGGTGTGTGGTTTCCGATATGTGGTTTCGTAGGGAAGCTTTCTGTTGGTATTAAAATAAGCAGCAAAAGATTTGTCACTTCTTTCGTGTTCGAACTGAATTCCACTATTATAAATCTGAAGCCGATCTGAAGGTTATACACTAGTTATCGCGGCCTCGACATGAAGGGCTAAGAATGAACATGGGTGGTTTTTAGTCAGTAGAAGTCTGACACTCCCTTTCGCTCTGCCTAAGAGGAGAGAGGAGGGGTTATTCGATGTTTTTCCACCCGCCAAAAAAATAAAAAAAGCCTTTAGACAAGTCGTAATCGTTTTTATAATATTTTGTGTTTCTACTTTATCACACAAAGAGAACTGTTCTTCATCTCTACCGCTTATATTAAGTAGACATTCACTTGGTCTATGGCCTCTGAATTATCATAGCTGTGATTGTTCAATCGCATTAAAGGAACCTCCACACATGGCATACTCCAGCAGCAGACCCGGTTTTACAGATTGTGTAATCGTCTGAAATTGATTAAAGTTGTTTTTGCATTAACATTACTACAATATTAAGGCAAGAACAATAAAGCAATAACATTAACAAACGAAACGGGGAAGGAATATAACGATACCTTCATCTCAAATAGTATCTTATTCAGCGATTTAACACCTTATTTCTTTACCGATACCGATTATTTAGAACCTCATTTCTTATCCATTTCGGATGTTAAAATGTACGTTTGAGTAAAACTGTTGCATTAAGTGATGTAGCTTCGAGCACTGTTCACTCGGGCGCAAAGATAAGTACTATTTATATCTTTAGGCAAAAGCAGAATGAAAAGTGAATAAGTGGACTTATATATTACTCCATTTCTATGGAAACGGATCTGCATATTATGTCTGGATAGTAGTTTGATACTGATAACAGTTTCTGTGGGCACTTGAGTGGTTTAACTGGAGGTATTTTGTGTAATATTCAAACTGAGATAGCGCTATAAATAATGATGATGAATCTATCTAAATCCTAATGTAAGAATCTCTTAGTCGCCTTGAACGAAGACTAACAAAGAACTTGTTCTTGAGTCTAATCCTTTTAAAATAATAGAACAAAGACCAATATCAGACATAAAAAAAAACAAACTATCCAATCAGAAAGTAGACAGGTACCAAACAATCGTATAACTAACAACATGTTTTTATCTAAACAGTGGGAAAATCACGGTAATCCTGCAAAGTGTTAGGCCGAGGTCCCGCGCGAGCGTGTCGCGCAAATTCCCCCGCTTTGTGCCCAAATAGGGCCAGTCCCCTGGCACGGGACCCAGGGGACATTCCCTGTATTGAAAATGTCGGGTCAACCCTCCTACAAACCGGGTAGTTTTATTTTATTGAAAAGGCCTCGTGTTACGTTACTGCAGTGGTCCCGATGAATTTTTGGCAACTTTTTTCGTTGTTATTTTGTCACTGTTTTGACGTAATTGCTGCTTAAATATTTGGATGCAGCTTTTGATTCGTTATATGTAATTTTGCATTTTTGTTTGGGTCTTTCGTTTTTGTTCTGCGTGGGAATGTCCTGTTAATACTGACATTGTTATTGATTGCTTGGCCAATGTTTCGGTTTAGTAAGCACTGAACTGACACCACAGTTTTATATTTTGTTTTAAATGATAACTATTTTTGAGTCAAAACAAAATGGTATAAAATTAATGCTTGTACAAACATGGAATATTCCGAAATAATGTGACTCAAATTATATTATTTTAGGTATCAGTTAAAACGATTTCCCTAAATATATTATTCACTTTATTTGACAGGTTATTTCAAATGATTTATTTAGGTCATCCTCATTATTAAATACCATGATACAACACAATAACAGAATTTTGTCCCTAAATCTGACCAAACAAGTCATATAAGTCCTGTTAATGTTTATCTGACAGATAAATGGAAAAACATTTAATTGAAATGTAACTACGGATGTCCTAATTGCGTCCTGCAGCCGACATCCGATTTAGTGCGGCTTTGAAACAATCCGTACGCGTCCGTACGGTGACGTACATACGACAAAATCAGACGATTTTGATGAACTTGAGCGTAGAATTAAAGGTTGTTTATTCGTATGATGTAGCTACTAGTTTTTAATTGCTTTTTTGTTAGTTTTCAGACTATAACTACTTTATTGATTGACAGATAAAGTTTTTAATTGATTGCTTGAGTTTGGTTGTATAAACTTCAGCACAATATAAAATTACATGGATTCAGATGAATGACAATTTAAGCTATGTTTGTCGCGTTTCAGAATAGAGAGAAACAGGTGTAAAGACACAAAAGTCACGTATAGAGGACTGCAGTCGTAGTCGCATGGAAGAGCATCAAGTATCAGTGGCATGCGACTTTGGCTGTCCTCTATTATAATTTAATTTATTATTAAGTTATTTACTCAAATTAATTAAAGGTGTATTTTCTTGTTTTCTTCTTTTAAGACCGCGGTTTTATTAGTCGGCGATTTCTTGCGTAGTCGGGTTATAGATTTTTTGTTTCGTTTCAGAAGAAGTCGTGCAGATATTTGAAATTGAATAGTCGATCGAATAATCCATTGAATAATCCACCAATAAATATAACCACCGATGTGGTTGACATACTTCGAGCTTCAAGCTTATTATTAACTGGAAGTCAATCTGTCGATTTCTATGTGTATCGAGGAAGTTTCAACTAGTATCTTTATAAATGAATTGCCTAGAAAAAAAATGAAACCCGGATGATAGTTTTCTAGAAATCCCATTTTATAGATTTGACGCCTATTACGCACAGCGTGTTTTTAAGTAAATCAATATCTGCTAAGAAGTAGCACAATAATTGTTCAGTCGTCCGCATAGTTTCAAAACACCTGAATAGTTAACAAATTCTTCCAGAAATTAGTCCAATTGGATTCCTGCAGAGTTAAATAAAAGCGTTAATTTTAGCCCAGTTTCTTACAGCACCGTTCATAATCGTCGGGAGCACGTAGAAGACTATTTTTAATTAACTTTTCTTATTAGACGCTACAGTTGATCAAATTATATGTTGAATTCTATTTTTTGTTGAATGTATAGAGGAGGGAATTCAAGATTTATTTTTTTTTGACGTAGGAAAATTTGTTTAAGTGAAATTACTGCACATTGGCGAAAGTGTTACAAAACCCCATCAAGCAGTTGCTCCTGGCTGTCATTCCTAGATCTTTTACAATCTTAATGGGTAGTAAGAAGCCTAAAAGTCTTAACACCAGTCAAACAAGTAATTTTGTATTATCAAGTAAGTTGATTATCGATGTCAGAGGTATTTACTTCTGGGGCCGCGGGTAGTCCAACGGTTATCGCGGCCTCGACATAGAGGGCGAAGAAGGAACATGGGTGGTTTTTAGTCAGTAGAAGTCTGACACTCCCTTTCGCTCTGCCCACGAGCGGGAGGGGTTATTCGATGATTTTACACCCACCAAAAAAAAAAAAAAAAAAAAAGGTATTTACTTCTTACATAATTCAAGTTTTCAGCTGCATTTGGTTCCTCACCTCAACCCCGTTGAGTAGATGATTTTGGTCAAAATAATTGAATCGTCGTTCAATATTGAGGTCTGATATTGCTGTAAATACGACCGACTAAATGAAACTGTCCGCTTTGAATAAAAAACAACTCTGTTTGAGACAAACCCATTTTAATCATTCATCCACAACGATTTGATGAAATATTTCAATCCGTTTACAGTTTCCAAAAACTACGTATTTTGGCAGTGTGTTTAGTAAATACAATTTATTTGATCGAAACAGTATTTACTGAATAATAACATGTGAGTCAAAGGATAAATACATATCAGTAATTAAACAATGAAATGAATACTGTTTTTCAGTTTTTCAAATAAATTATTCTGAAAATCATTTATTTGAATATTTTTTACTTTTTGTATGTTTACATTTAACTCATTCCGTATACGTAAAAACCCACGACGGTAAAAAGTGAGTTATTCTTCATCGGAAAAGAAAATAAGTCAAAGACTCAAGATAATTGTTTTTATTTTTAACTTTTTGAAGAATTCATACATGTGATAGTTATATCACAATCATATAAAATCAAAATCAAAACTATTACAGAAAGCCGCATCAAAAACAGTCAAACCGTTCTACACTTAAACACATTAAAATATTAACGGTAGCGCCCCCTAGGGGGTAATACCGTAACGCCTATCTAAAAAAGATAAATTACAAATTCATTACAGAAAACTGCTTTTAAATCGGTCAAACGGTTCTAGAGATAGATAGGAACATTTTAATTTTCTTTGGGCACAAACAAACAAAAAAACAACCTCTCACCTTAAACGAATATTATACCTTCTTTATTCCGTCGTGGTTAAAAACAGATAGACATGATACTTGAAAATGTTATCTGCCCAAATACGGTGTAAGAAACCGCGTCCACAATTAGTACGTACCAGTTTGGCCGAACCTTAAGAACGTCATTCAAGCCCATTTTAATATCCGGCAGTGTCCTAAAAACTGACTGATCACAAAATAAACGGAATTTTATAATGCGCTGCACGGAACAATGTTTGTTTGAGTCGCAAACGCGGCGTCAAATATTGACCCACCGCTGAGCACTTTAGATTTAAACTTAATTAATTTTGTTTAACTTGATATTACTGGCGATATTTGCATCAATTTTGTTTATTCTGTGCTGAAATAAATTGATACAGTTCATTAAGATGTGTTTAAAGTAGCATAGTTGCTACGGGATGGTTTTAAAATTGAGATTTTGTCATATAAAAGCAATGAGTAATTTCTAATAAAAAAATAACAACCAAAAAAAAAACGGAATTTTGGACTGTAGCGAGTGAACTGCATATGAAAATAATATCACCATATTTTCACACAATATTTTTCTTTTTGAAGGCTATCTACACAAAACCCACCATACCTTCGATGTTTTGGGTCTGGGTCGTAAAATAGTATAGAATACTCTTTATTATATACAGTATACAAGTAACATATAAAAGAGAAAAACATTTCACATAGGATAAATTATTGGGCCGGAGGCGCTGTGGACCAAAGCAACCACGCAATGGGTCCCAAACAACAGCAAACGACAACGCGGCAGGCCCAGAAGGAGATGGCGGAACGAACTGGATTCGTTTTGCAGGGATTGGCAAACCGGAGCACTGGACAGGGATAAGTGGAAAGAGGGAAGGGAGGCTTTTGCTCTGCAGTGCACAGTGGGACACAGAATATATATAATAGATCGAAAAGGAGGGTTATTTTAGGCAACTTTGTTTTATACCTATCCATTCGAAGGTATACAGAATTTATCAATACAGGGTGTAAATTAACCCTTCACACAACCGTCAACACAGCATTCTGTTCATCAAACTAAGTACCCCTACGCAAAATTTTTGCTGGGAAACGACTTTTTGGGGTAAAAAATCACATTTTACTGTAAAACTCAATGTAGCACTCGTAAAACATTGTGCTAGTGCATGCTTTCAATAGTAAACGGGTCGTGGAGGTAATTTAAGTAAACCTATAACAAGATAAACTAGTATTTACAAAAACAGCTGTGATAAAAAAAAAGCCGTGGTGGGGAAAACAAGTGCCCTTTGTTTGCGTTAAGGGTACTTTTACACCCTTTATATAAATGTATTAGACTGTCTCTTTAAGTATTGTATAGTACTTGCTCATTCAAGTCCTTATTTGATCGTATATTAGAGCTTGCATCCAAATACTCGTAATTGTCCCCACAATTGTGTCAGCTACCAATTTCACTTCAATTACACATTTCGAGCTATCTAAGTCGACTTAGAGCAATGAGCTCTGGCTCCTATAAGCTGACATCTAGGTATTGTAGTGCACTATAATTGCGTAACACACTTTTCTTTCACCATCGGCTGTTTGAAGTAGATTCATATTACATTGCTTCTAATGATTGGAAAAGTGATCTGTTCAATATGGTAAATAATATCATGAATATATGAAAAACGTTACGATTTCTGGAGTTATCCTGCATATTATTATCATCATCATTTCAGCCAAAAGTCGTCCAGTACTGGACATAGGCCTCCCCCAGGTGTCGCCACATTGACCGGTCCCGTGCGTCTCGCGGCAACATTATTTTATCTTTAATTATTAAATTACTAGGGTCCCGTTTTTCTGTATCAATCGGATAATAATTATGATGGACCAATCAGTTTGGGGAGGCCTCTTCCCAACAGTGGATGTTTTTTAGCTGATAAATAGAAGTAGGCATAGTTATAACAGTCTTCGAATAGTACCAACTTCGAAAGATATTAAAAAAATCATGACAAAAAATTGTATTTATGAAACGAAAAGTCAATTAGCGACGCAAAAATTGTAGTTGCTCTAAAAACAAACAAAAATGGATTGAAAAGTGCACAACATTAATGCACTCCACATTTGTGCACAATTCCCCGTTCTCTCGGGAAATGTAAACAAGCTGAAATGTTAAAGCAACTATGAAATAAATACGTGTACAAGTACGAGTTACAATTTTTTCGTGTTCAGCTTAGCGGAAGGCTCTTAGGCCTCGCGCAGAGTGAGACCGCGGTCGCGGGAGTGGTAGCGAGTGCGATTTAATGAGTCGAATTCTGGATGCGTATCACGCCACCGTACATTGAAAGATAATGTACTGGAGTATTTGACAATGTCTCATGTCCACAGTGTCACACACTGACGGCACGGTTGGCGCAGTTGTTCAAGCAATGGACTCCTGCGCTGCGTGTCGCGGGTTCGATTTCCGCACGGAACAAATATTTGTATGACCTACAGGTAGTTGTTCCGGGATGGGTATTTGTGTATGTGAGTTTAAATGTTTGTGAACGCACCCACGATACAGGAGAAATTCCTAGTGTGGGGCAACGTTTTTTTTAAAAAAAAAAAAAACAAAACAGTCAATTTGCTAGTATAGTACAGTAGTATTTAGTAGTAGCGGTTTGACTGAACTTTGAGGTTTGCACAGCGCATCGTGAATTGTTGTCGTAGAAGGTATATCTGTTAGCGTAGAGTAAAAAAAAAAACAATACACAGTCGCTTTGTTAACGTTTAGTTTAGTTACATTTCCCATAAAAATTCGTTGAGATATTAATTATTTGTAAAAATTCATAAAATCAAGACCGACATGAGCAGTGTTTGCGTCAGTGCGAATGCCTATCGTGAAACATCCTTCTTCTTAATTACAAGAAAGTTTGTAAGTATGGATGTCTCTCTCTCACTCTTTCACGCACAAACTACTGGACGGATTTGAATAAAGTTTGATACACAGATAGTTTATCTGTCTTAACTGGATTAACACATGAGTTTGTCACGATTTTATCTTCCCGTGGGATAATTTTCGAGTTGTAGCGGGCGAAGCCGCTGGCAATACCACCGTGTGTAATAGGACACCCGCGTACTGTCTGTGATGACAAAAGACGGGCCCTGATCCCTCGCGTCAACCCACACGCGTTTTTTTGTGTATTGCGCTTAATGGGTACAAAACTATTTTAAATTGACATATTAAGCTAACGAAAAGCGTATTAAATCTTGTTGAAAATCGCTGTAGAAACACGAAACGGTATTAGAGCGATTGTCTCGTGTCTAGCCTCAGTGGACATAGCCTTATTTCTACAAACATATTCGTACAGACTTCATCTCGTTTGTTTTTTTATAAGGAACATTACGTTTTATGTTTTTTCTTGACGTGTTTATAAAGTTCTTAGTGTTTACCTTGAAGTATAAAGTGAGGGCAAATTAGAACAGTTAACATTCTTATGTAAATGGCTTCTATTACGCTATTATACAAGCATGTAATTTAGGTGATTAGCTTTGTTTATTGTACATTAGTTGAAAAATGTATCATGTTAATGTTGCTACATACCATCACGCTTGTTTCGCTGAAGGTGAAGAGGCGTTCCTTAGTAAAACTACATTTAGCCTGTTAATCTTTGATTTTCGATCGACTGGTATTATCGCTTTAAATAAGTTGCTTTGCCACTATTGTTTGTTCAGTAAAATGGAAGTAAACAAAACATCTGAAAAGTATTCACAGAAACTGACCATGACTGACCTGTTGGTCTAGTGGTTAGTGACCCTAACTGCTATGCCGGAGGTCGTGGGTTCGATTCCGACCCAGGACAAATGTTTGTGTGATGAGCACGATCATTTGTTCTGTGTCTGGGTGTAATTTATCTATAATATGTATGTATTTAGAAATATATAAGTATGTTTATCAGTTGTCTAGTACCCATAACACAAGCTCTGCTTAGCTTGGGGCCAGATGGCGTTGTGTGATTGATAGTTGTGGAATATTATTGTGGAATATTATTAAACTAAAACGAATAGATTCTTACCCCATCCCTAAATCTCGTAACGAATTACATTTAAATTCGCCACAAAATAGACCCATAGTATTTCATCAAACGCAAATAAGACCTCATATAGCCCCATTGTCTTGTTTGTTCCGGGGCCTGCAACTGACATGTATAGAAGTCTCCTATCTCCACTCCACCAAGCAAATTTAAACCGTAACTTTGTGAGCTAACGTTAAATTTTCGTCAACAGTAGCAGAATGATGATAAGAAAAGGGGAGTATTTTTTGTTTAGATTATAATTATTCATTTTGGTTAACGTTGTTGAGAGGAATAAGAGGCTGTGGAGTTAATCATGATCCTTCACTTAATTATCTTGAGCTTGTTAAGTTAGTTAACAGAACTCTGAGCGGGTAATATTATGTGGAATAGCGCTCGGAACTTTCCGTGGCCCGTAGCGCGTAGCCCGTAGCAAGCGTAGCACTCTCGTAGCACTCTCGTAGCGCTCTCGTAGAAATGTCTGCGACGTTTACAGTCGATCTACAAGATTATGGTCAGTTGTTACATGGAGTTTGTAAAATGGAAAGGAAAGGAACAAAGCGGTTACAACACAGTTAGATATTGAAAGATGGACGATAAATTGATATTCAACTGCAGCATATTAAACAGGAAGTCGCCCCCAATAAGTCAAGAAAAGGCTATGCAGATGGGACCATGGAGTAACTTGCTGGTTTTTTGCCATAGGAAACGACCAACCCAAACCATAGACCTCTTCTTTAAAAAATATAAAATATATAAAAATCAATGCCAGTTTTCGTTGTAACTTTATAACTTAAGAACGGGCTCACCTATCCAAACCATATGATTAGGCTTTGTTTAGACTATTTAGTAGATGGTTTATGTGAAGTTTGCACAAAATCGGTCGAACGGTTCTTCATTTATCACATTTTTGTAAAAAATGAATTCTATAAATGGCGGATCATTTTTTTTATAGGGTTTACGGCAGGACCGATTTTGATGAAAATTTTCGTATGTATTCAAGTGGATTCGAGAACGGTTTAGATTTACAATTTGACCCGGTAGGTAGCGCTGCTGTCCGGGCAGGACGACATCTGCCAGGTCCGCTAGTATTTTGTAAAATAAAATACATATATTGGTATAATTTGATGGTGATCGAACATTGAAATACTTCATGTTCCAAACAAGTTTTAATTTTTAAACAAAAGCAACGCAACAAAATAAGCCGAGTTCCATTAAATACACATTGGACGTATACCCGTGCGAGTATACCCCACGTGAATGAATACGTAATCCTGGGTACTTTCATCCGGAAACCAACACGTATTGTTGGCACAGAAGTTTGTGGTGTAAGTAAGAACTCCATTCAATGATGCCAATATTGTGAAGAGGGAAGTTTCTACGGCTTTGTCACGAAGTCACGTGGAAACGACGCGTCTCATCGATCCACAACTTTGAATAAAGATTTTTTGAAGCTAGTGAGACGAAATGTTATTTATTGAACAAAACGGTATTTATATAACAGCACGCCTGTAATCCTTGAAAGGTCAGGTAGAATTGTACCTTGTAAGACACCCACATTTTGTCAGTTATGTGTAAGTCTCAAGTGATAGGGGCGAGCCTATTACCATCAACTGAGCACAACTGCAGACTCCGCGGCTGCTACTAAAATTCCTAATGGAAAAACCCTAGTTCAAAACAAACTCTTTAATTCAGGCAAGTGTCCATAGTGTTAGTAATAATAAAATAACTTAATGACTAGGGTTAATAAACTTAGTAATAAGGCAAAAGGAAAACATATGTAAAAATCAGATGTAATGGATCCTTACCCAATGACGCAGCAGAGGGGAGTCCCAACGATCTGAGAACACGCTCAGGAGACCATTGGTGGCGGTGCGTAGCCGACCGAATAACACCCAAACCATGAATCGAACCTAGGACTTTACGATCAGCAGTCTTTTTTTTTGGCGGTTGGAAAATCATCGAATAATCCCTTCCGCTCTTGGGCAGAGCGAAAGGGAGTGTCAGACTTCTACTGACTAAAAACCACCCATGTTCCTTCTTAGCCCTTTATGTCGAGGCCGTGGTATCTCTTACAATATCCCGCAGCCCCGACGGGATGGTCAGCAGTCTTACTTGTGACCACAAGAGCAACGAAGGAACACAAAAGTATTTATGGAATAAAAAGAAACATTTTAAACACCCATCAACTCCATCAGCATCCATGATGGGTCGGCTTGTAGTCTCATCGAATGCAGCTGAACACCAGTATTTACATGGAACAACTGCCTATCTAAATACTCCGGGCAATGCAATACCTATTGGCACCAACGGTTTAACGTGCTTTCCGAGGCATGGAGGAATCTCGGTATAATAATAAATTATTTAAAACGATACTTAAAAATGATGTTATAATATCACATCTGTTTTCACCAAACAGTAAGGCAAAGGCGCACTTATGTTTAACTCCTAATTAGATTTAGTAAAACTAAAACCCGACAACGACAAAAAGAAACGAAGCTGAATAAGAAAAGCCGCAGTCACACGTTATTTAAGTGTTTAGGTTGGTACCTAGAAACGTGTGCCTGCGGCTTTTCATAATCAGCTTCGTTTATTTTTGTCGTTGTCGGGTTTTAGTTTTAACTTTTTTTTAAAACAATATTAGCCGCTAGAGGGCGTCACTTTAAATTTGAGCAATATTTTGGAAATGTACAAGTGAAACCCTTTCAAATAATACCAAACACGGTCATCACCATTTTTATTTTTAACACTTTACGTTTTGTCCGCTAGTGGGCGCCATATCGATTTTTATGACACGTCATCTAGCCGGACTATTAAGACGGTTCTAATGATACCTCATATGTCGAGTTCCGGTAAATAGATTAGGAGCTATGAGGGAACAGATGAACATACTCACATACATATATACATTGCCAGTCAAAATCATATCCCTCCTTTGGCTTTGTCGTAGTCGGGTAAAAAGGGAGCAAGCCTACTAAAAAAGAATATCTAGAAAATTCTAACTCAATACACAAAGTATTTCAATAAAGACTAAACTTTGCCTAGTTACCTGCTTTTAAATTCTTAGCGTTCGAGTACACTTTATGATAGCTCTGATCTTGTACCGTAAAAATCACAACCCTTGAGAGTTCTGAGAAATGTGTAACGATAGTCGATCGGTTTCAATAAAACTGGAATATACCTACACCATACTCCAGATAATATAATATAAAATAGATCTATATACCATTTACTATGCTTAACAGAGCGCTCACGACCATGTTTTGATAGGTACAGAAAGTAATTAACATTGATCACTGTTATTTGTATTTTTATTTTAACAACATCATGTCTATTTCCTCTGAAGGGTTCTAAGGGGATAAACGTGGCCCGTCGGGGCTGCGGGTTTTTTAAAAGAGATACCGCGGCCTCGGCACAAGGGATAAAAGGGAAAATGGGTGTTTTTTGGTCCGTGTAAGTCTGACACTCCCTTTCGCTCTGCCCAGAGCGGGAGGGTTTTATATATTATGTAGATGATTTCCCAAACAAAAAAAAAATGGATAGACACGGTAAAAGGTTTTTAGTCAGCAGAATCAATATGTACACACGCAGCAACTTTTAAAAGTGACTTTAACCTACCACCTTGATTCACGTTTGACGTTATTTCACGAGAAAGTCGCTTTTGAATTTTGCTAAGCGCATACAAATATTAGAGTTAGTGACAGTACTATGGTAAACAATAGATATAATATTGTGATAGTATAACTCGTTACTGTAGTGGTTGTGAACTATTGCGCGCATCAGTTCCACTGTTTCATTTCCAGGTTGAGGAAAGAATTCAATTTTTCCATTAATAATCCTCATAGCAGTCCGAAATCTGTGAAACCGGACACAAATCTAAGCCTCGTAACTGCTAGTGAAAAAATTCTGATGAAAAATTTTAATAACACTTTGTCCTAACCATGAATCCAACCCAGGACTTAATGCTTAGCAGTCGAGCTTGGGATCACTAGACCACATACATTTTTGTAGTTATAATAAAATAAACAAAACATAGTAGAAAAGTATCACAATATCTCCAACCTATCATTTCCCCTGCTTTGCTAATCTGAGATTAAAGTTCTAATATATCCCCTCTCTGCACTACACACAGTATATGTATATTCCCCTTTCACTCATCATAAACTATATTGCATCTCCATTGTCTCGGCGTGCGTGCATCTGACAGGTAACGCTGACGTAATCATAGTGTACCCTACTGAAGGCTTACTATACGTTATTGCTATTCTGAACTGTATTTCTTTTATATAAAACTCTATTTTGTATTTGTTTTGTTATTGTTATAGTGTGTTTAGTGCCTGAAAAATTAAACTGTCATGATCACTACATAATAATTATTATAAAACAAAGTTTGTCTGTTTGTCTGTCTGTTAGCGATAAACTTAAATTCATTTATTGCAGTTTCTCTGAATGGGGAGTAACTATTGCTACTTTGAGGCAATAGTAGGCCAGTATTATCAGGGAACAGAGCAATATACCATATTTCTATTCGATAGATAAGTTTATAATGGAAGAACAAAGAGTATCTGTAAGCACCAACTTGATAATAAAAACTCATGTTTTACTTTCATAAACAAAAAATAGATTATAAATAGCATTACAATACGCGGTAATAGTAGAATGTCAATGATTGACAAAAAATCAATTGACAGTCATTTGTTCACACTGTTTGTTCAGTACATACTGGGTGATATTATGTGACGATTTATGGTGACATCAGAATTATCGGCACACTAAGAAAAATATTGTAAATTGGGCCCTAACGTTCCCAAATTTATTCTTTAATTGATGGTACTTATGAGTGAAGTGGTGGCCTAACGGTGGCGGTCCCTACTTATGAACAGTGAGTCATAGGTTCGAACCCAGTCAGGAGCATTATTTATTAATATAATTTATTTCATCGCCGCTGCTCTCAAAACGGTAAAGGAAAACATCGGTTCTAAGACTCCCCGTCTTAGAACCAAAAAATTGAAGACATGTGACATCTTCCAACCCGCACTGGGCCCGCGTGGTGGAATATAGCCCATCCCTCTCCTAGAGAGAAGGCCTGAGTCCCTGCAGTGGGAACATTACAGGCTGATGATGGTGTTGACTAATTACATTCCATGAACCCAAGAAGTAGTAAGAGGAAACATAGACTGACACAAAAAGCAACTTTAGTTCATAATTTTCTGTGGATGAAGAATTTGTTTAAGTTGAAGCTATCGTTTAGCATATAGATAGATGCGACGGCGACCCGCTTGATGAAAACTTGCAACCCCCCTTCTATTGACGCTTTTTAAAGCCTAGGGTACTGTCAATGCTCCACCTTTACCTTTAGCACATTTTTTATTATTATAAGTGAATAAAAATCAAAATCCAAAGCCATTTATTCAAACAAGGCTGATAATCAGCACTTTTCGAACGTTAAAATTTACTTATTTACAAGAGACAGTCCCCCAAAACGCCTTCCCTTCGACACTTCCTTGTGTTTTAGCTGGAAAGAAGAAGTGGCGGAACAAACTCCCCAGCAACACATCTGTCTGTTAGGTTAGACGAACCAGACTCGATACAAGAGGGTAGTGGACTGACTAAAAAAAAATCGTCTGTAAGATTACCGAAAAATATTGGATACATGTTTTTTGTTTATCAAATGACGAAAATAAAACGTGTCAAAGATCGTGAGTGGGGGCTGGTGACGTCACTTTCTGGTAAAAAAATGTACCAAACTGTGACGTCGTGCGACTTCTCGAAGCAGTCTTCATTAATTTATTTATTACGTGAAAAATGAGAAAATACGTGTCCAATATTTTTTGGAAATAACCGACGGACTAATTAGGTTTTATTAGTTAACTACCCAATAATAAGGTGTAAGTTAAATTACGATTGAAGTGTTAAGGATTGAGATACTAACAATATTTCTAATCAGTCATACGTATTCTTACACTTCTATAAAAAATACTGATCAATGAACTACCCATAGCTAAACAAATAATTATAATATAAGTAAAGCTTACAGTCTACTCGTTTTATCTTGCAGAAATTTTCAGGAAATGCATTTACTGCATTAATATGATTCTGAGAAAGTGTTGTTTCATGTCTTAACTTACAGGTAAACAAGGCTATTTTATTGAAATTTAAGACAAAAATAAGAATAACGAGAACAGTATTATACGACACTAAGTTACCTTAAGTTTTCTCGAAGAACTACTCGTAATTTAAGTATTAGAATTAAATTAGTAGCAAAAATGTTTTACCTGCACTCTAGATAAAACCAATCACCAATGGTCTACATTAGCTCTATCCTAGACACAACTGAAAGTCATGACGCATCAGGGAGCTGACTCAGTCTAACAGTATCAGTATCATTTTAAAGTTAACATTTATTTGGTTTAGTTCCACACAGAACTTATTAGCTAAAATTGACATTATATGGGATAAAGTAGAAAGAACTCTGCCTAAACTTTGTATGAATATCTAGGCGTGATAATATGTTAATCATTATCAGCCTATAGTGTTCCCACTGCTGGAACGCAGGCTTCTTCTTAATGAGAGGATTGGGCTATAATCCACCACGCGAGCCCAGTGCGGGTTGGTAGATGTCACATGTCTCCGATTTTTTGGCTCTAGGATATGCCGGCTTCCTCAAGATGTTGTCCTTCACCTTTCTTGAGAGCATTGGTGATGAAATAAATTACATAAGGTAATAGGCCGGCCTAGGTTTGAACCCACGACTTACTGTCAGTAAGTCGTGGTCACCAGCCACCAGCCACCAGCCAGTGGTGGCCACCACTGGGTCACCGCTGCTCTCGATAATATGATATTAATGATAAAAAATTCTACTTTTCTATTATAACGAGCTATGTTAATAATAAAACCTGTTAATAGTTAAGATACCCACAGGTATAAAATAAAATGGTTCGTTTTCCGTCGGGAACTAGAGCCGCACCTAAAGTTCTTAGAAATACTGCAACAACATCCGAGAGCGGCAGTGCTCAAATATACTCGTACCTACCATTATGCAGTGCACGCTGAAGAGGAAATATCGCTATAATTTCTTTCTCTCATTCTTAAATGATGTAAATAATTAATGTCTCGTCCAGATGTCCTTAGTGTTAGTAATAAGCCTGTCTTGGATTCCATTCCCAGCTTGAGCAAAGTGTTATTGGGTGCTCCTATCAAGAGTGTACTAGAAGCAGACCGGATTCTGGATCTGAGCGAAATGTGTTTGTACTACAGGCACGCTTCTGTCTACCTTTTGGGAATTATAGACGTGATGTTATGATATGTTTGTTCATTTGCTATTCATCTTCAAAGTAAATGCATTGTGTTTTAATATGCCAAAATGACCTATTATTTATATTTATTGTAGTTCCTGACTCTAAAGAAAAATGAAAATTATTTAAAATACTAAATAGCTTTTAATTTTATATACAAAGCATTGTTTGTGAAAGTTTTCAAGCTCAAGCGGCTAAGCTTCCTGACACCAAACTTTCATTATCCTATTGTTAAATACTGTCCCGACAGGCGACGGATTTTAAACTAAGTTTGTTAATCCTTTTGGTTTGAGGTTCCTTTAGCCGGACGATGCTTGTGTTCTATTATAAAATCAAATGTTTCAGTAAGTGTAGTTACGGTTTCATTAAAAAAAATATGCAAGTATTTATAACGACTTTTAGTAAGCAGAATGTGTTCCACATCAAGACAAAAACGATAGAAAAACCATTTAAAATTTTACGTAATTTTCAATTTAAATCAATCCCTGCAATAAATCGTCTAAAACTACTTTTCTCATAACTCACCTTCCCATAATTCCCGAAAACACAATAAATATTCTCCAAAACACCGTTCAACACAAATCCTTATGCACTTAAAACCAAACGTTACTGACTAATACTGCGACCGAACACTTTCAACGTCCGACGGAAACTTGAAAAACTTTTCTCGGTCGGAAAAAATCCGGTCGACGAGAGGGCACGCGCGCTGCCGACGGCGGTCCGCGGGTAACTGAGCCTGCGAGCCGTGCCTCCTCCCGCTCTGAACGCACCACCAAAACGATCCACTCAGTTACATAGTAAGATCGAAATTTGATCGCAGTTAGAACGCGCACTAAGACGGGCCGTTGGCTATTTAGACCGAAAAAGGTGGTTTATACGCATGCGCGCGGTCGTTCAACCCTTGCAGTGATGCTGCAGGCCTGATGAGCCACATTAAGCTGGGTTACGTGGGGCGAGTTGTAATGGCGAGTTACCTAAGTTGGGGGTAGGGGCGAGTTGGACCTGCGGCCGCGGCTGGGTTGACGTCGACGTGGTTGTTGCTTGAGAATAGTGTTTGTATACGTGCTGTTTACAACTGACTTTAAAAAAAAAACTATTTAACTGCCTTGTCTTGAAGTTTACTACCAACTGTGGAGGCTTGTAAATGACGTCATTAAACAATTCATTAATATTTTTTGTATTGTTAGCTATAAGCCACCCAAAGATAATAAAGAAACAAGGCAATAAAATAAATATAAAATATGTATTTTGAACAAATAATTATGAAAACTGGGTTGCAGTCATTGCTACCTGTGAAAGTCATAACAGGTAGGATAGGATAGGCTTACAAAACTAGTAGTGCATTTTAAATGTCGCCACGAACTTAATACCTTAAAAGCAGTCTCATTCAGTCCGTCCACCTCCAAGCTTTCCAAAGCTAATTTTGTAAGCAAAAACAAAGTACAAAGTATAAGAACTCTTTGCATAACAAGTCGCACTTTATTAACACAGGAGAGTGGAGATCGTCTAGGTAAACAGGATAGTAGCCCGAGGATAGTGACTGGAGTCGAGTACTGGACGCCAGTGTAACGCTTCGTTTAAGAGCGGGATTTACGTCTAGTTTAGGACCTTTGTAAATGGTAATGAAGTTTTGTTTAACGGAGTTTCACTTTGTTTAATTTTGATATAAATTCAAAGAAGAATAGTCTTAAACGTGTAAGCAACACATCGGGCGAGTTCCAGTACCAAGTACGAGTAACTATGTAGTTAGTTACGAGAACTAGGTCCTTCGACATACACTGGGTGGGGTTCTGGGAAAATCTTGATTACAGAGAAAGCTCTCCTTTGATGTAATACTGCAATAAATTCAAAAATCACATTCGCAACTAGGGTGCAACATAAACATCAAAATAATCCTAAAAGATACAGTAGGTAATGCTTTAGATAATTCTTGTTAAAGAAATAAATAAAATAAAACTCAAACTCAAACTCAAAGCATTTATTTCAATTAAACCTTTATAGGCACTTTTGAATGTCAGAAGAACAATTCATAAAAACAAATCTACGAGTGCAATACGTCATTCCGAAAGCCACCACGCCGAATCACACGCCGCCGAATGCCAGCAACAACGAGCACCGCGAGCACGAAAGCACGCAACGACGCACACCGCTACAACGAATGCACGAGACCCCGAATCACGGAACAACGAATGCAATGCGCAACCGTCGCCCCGCAACCCGGAGCCCCGCGCACCCGCCGCCACGGCACACGCCACCGCACGCCCCCGCACCCGCAGCACTCGCCGCCGCAAACATCCGGCGCCGCGCAACTCGACGCAGTAACCCCCGGAACGACGCATTGCACTCTAAAGCTACAGTCACAGACACAAGGCATAATAACTTGTGAAAGTACTGTAGTTGCCCATTCCCTAACGTAGATCTCTATGGAGAAGAAAGGGCAAGAAACTCCATGGACACTCTTTTCAATCAGAATATTATTACAAAATCTTGGTACATTACATCATTCATGTTGAGATGGTATATTATGTGAGAACTATGTAGCAAGACGTGCAAGTTAAGAGCGTCCAGAGTAAAAACATATAATAAATAAATTAACCATGGCAACTAAGAGATGACCAGTCTCCACTGACAGCGCCCGTTCACGAACATGACGCCTGGATCAGCACCATTCAACTCAACCATTTTGAAGGGAATTTAATGATCCGACACATGCGCCACCATCAGCGAGACATTTAAGTGAGCATGACATACTCTCAGACACCAGGGCAACGTCACTAAAAAATAACTAAATGTAAAAAGTGGCTTTATAGTACATAGTACTCACACATGTGCCATGCAATTATATAATATTATTATTGAATCTATACAATGCAAAGATATTCTTACAATCTTCTGCAGCCTCTACAATAACTTCTCATGATAGGTAATCAATGGTTGTGGAGCAGGCCCAGCATTAAGCCAAGCATTTTTATCATCAATTTAATCCCCTTACTTATAATATGCTTGCCTACACAATGTGTGGTTTATACAAGATTTTAATTGCGTCTCATTCAGTTGAACAATGTGGGGGAGTCTACTTTAGCTAGCCTAAATGCTGCGATCTTACACATATGTGAGAACAAAGTACAAAAAAATAAAAATACGTGCAAGTTAAGAGCGTCCAGTAACCGATACAATAAACAAATTAAAAAAATATATATATATCCATGGCAACTAAGAGATGACCAGTCTCTACTGACAGCAAATTGGCACTTTTTGCACACAGCAGTGAACAAAATACATAACGTACTTGACGCTCTGGACGCGTTAAACCATGAGGTCTGGTTAGAGGCAGCACAGAAGAAAAACGCTCTTGGAAGAAATTGAGGGAGGACTTTGCCCAGCAGTGGGACAGCGCAAACTCATATTTTATTTTATTTTTCATATAAAAAGAGCCATCACACAAGTACACATACTCTTAACTGAATGACTTTTGGTTTACGCGTTTCGATAAGTCAAACCATTTTATAACATCACTCCAGCTTTCACTAAAAATATAGTTTTTCTTAACCACCTCCGATCGTAGATCCCAAAAACTGCTGTGGCTGCATTGTCATGCAAACTTTCTAAAGTCACTCAACCAATTACAATCACTCACAAACCACATTACATAGAAACTATGAAGAAAAACTACTAAATAAACCACGAACTAAGACGATTGATGTTATAAATCAAATCAGGTGGATTGTGAGGCCCTGGAGATGTATAAATCTGAGAGAAGCCCGGAGTGTATCGGGCGATATTACCGTTTTGACATTAATTGCTACTGATTTAGACGCCGCGCCGCTAAAATGTGCCCCGGGGACTGTGTGTTTGTTATTGTACGGGATTCGCTTGGTTTGCCTTCGTGATGGATTTGGACAAGAATTGTTATGTGTTTAGAATTGTATTTAGATCAAGAGTCTTGGTAATGCTGATGTAGTGTATTTAATTAATCCAACATACACATAATAGTTACTCATGCAAAAAAAAATTGCTGCGCGCCACAAATAGTGGTGTTTGGTCTAGTAGAGGCATTGATAATTGTTACTTCTCTAAATAAAAAAACCTCGGAAAGAAATTAACGCTTAAATTGAACATCATTCTAAAACTTATAACATTTTCGTGTTCATAACCTGCACTTCTTCTACTCGATAGACTCTCAAGATATTTATCAGAAGAAAGATGGTTTTCAACCATATTGAAGATTAAAGATCAAAGTGACTCAACAACTTACTCAGCAACTAAAATTTTCACAAAAATCGTTTCCTACCTACCTATTCCATCTATTTCAATTTACTTCACCTCAATTGAGCGCCATTTTACCGACCTCCGTCGAGTAATCGGCGTCTGTTCCTGACTTTCATTGACAAATTAGATTGATTCTATATTAACGGAGCGACTAAAATTACCGCGCCCGTCCGAAACGTCAGGCGTTACCGGTTCGATTCGCGATTTGAGTCCAGTTATCTACACTAATATTATAAAGAGGAAAGATTTGTTTGTTTGTTTGTAACGAATAGGCTCCGAAACTACTGGACCAATTTGAAAAATTCTTTCACCGTTGGGAAGCTACACTATCCCCGGGTGACATAGATTTTTTATCCTTTTATTCCCACGGGAACGGTAACTACGCGAGTGAAACCGCGTGACGTTCGCTAGTTTAAAATACAGATGATTGGAATCATATCGAATCTAGGGGATGCGGAATTTGCAGTGTATTTTTTACAAATATGCTGTTAAATTAGTTCAGGTTCTGATAACTATTTAATTCGAATGTTGTTCTATTTTGTACAATTCTTGTACATTTGGAAATATCTATGAACGGTTCACATTTTTTGTGCAAATATTGTATGTTATGTGTTGTGTGAATCGGTATAAAACAAATGCCATATCCATATTGCTCACGGGTAGGAAAATCAACCCGTCTATTAGTAAAATAAGACCGCCTGCGCCATAGACAAGTTTAACAGCAAATAAAACAGTTGTTATTAATATGGGAGATAATTGTGCTGATAGCTGTATCCGCCAATGGTTAAATTGCCAAGAGACCCGATCAATAACCGAGGAAGCTCTCGTTAGACAGCTGGATCAAAAGCTTGATAGAGAAACAAAACTCGTATTGTTAGGAGGTTCCTCTCTCTGGAGCCCTGTACCTTTGACCTTATATGGACGTACATTACCATTTTTTTTAGCATTTAATCATCTGTTGCCCACATGATGGTAATAAACCAAGCAATTTTATTATAACACGATCATAATTAAAAAAACCTATGTTTTACCAATAATCGATTGTTTGATTTGAAACTATCAACATAAACTCTAAACGTATTAAGCGATATGAACACGAATCATTAGTAAAATAATTATGATTAGGCATAGCAATTAGTTGCTTGAATTGTATTGACTGTACGTCAAAGTTTATTTTAGTCTTTTTTACAGATTGACAGTAACAATGACCAATTAACCTGAAAATAACCTTGTCATAGACAAAGGAACAGCTACCAAGTGCTCTCTGGCGGCTTTCCATGAATATGTAAAGAAGACTTCAGTAGCCTCTTGACTTGAGTAACTTATTGAACTGAAAGATCAAAATACTACTGAAAACTTCAACTTGGCTGGAGAGTCGGTTGCTAGCAGGTCGGAAACTGCTACTTTAAAAGATTTTTGCATTTCACTTAGTGAGCTGAAAATAATTAGGACACTTACTGCCGCAACCAGAGAGCTTTAATGATTTTGACAGTTTTGTCATACAAAAGTATGTCAAATCTTTATTAAGTGACGGCTTAAACAATCATTAAATATCTCTGAGTACCGCATTACTATCATACTCCGAGAGGTTTAATGATTACTTAAGCCATCACCTAGTAAAGATTTTGACACTTTAGTGAAGGCTTTATTATTATTGCCTTGAGTCGGACACGCCATTATTTATTTATTGTTCGTAGATTGTTTTCATGTTCTACTTTTGCGTGTCCATTTGCCAGGTGGCAAAGGCCTACTCCAAACTTCTCCATTCTGGCCTTTCTATGGCCACTCTACCCCATGTTGCGACTTGTCTGACCGTCGTCCCACCTCTTTTGTGGTCTCACCTCACCTCTCTTTCTCAAAAGTTTGCTGTCAGCTCAAAACAAAACGAATTATTATAGATTCTATAGATTTTATTACATTATTATTTAATTCTCAAATCAATTATTTTAGTCAATCTTATTTATTGACTTATGGAATTATCGTTTAGTTTCTCATTTCGCTACATATACTAAATTTTATCCAGAATATGACTCTTTAAAAAAACATTAACCGTTTTAAAAGCACAGGTATTAATACTGAAAACGGTCGTCTTCGGTTCATTCATTGAATGTTTCTAAAGACTGAAATAGCCAGTCATCCTTAAAACGATATGTTGATATGTTCTAGAGGATGATACGCAAATAATTAGGGTCTCACAGTGAAATTTTATGTTTGTCCATCGAGTATTACAAGTGCGCCATTTTTATTACTTTTTTTACAATTGGGTAGTTGACAAAATAAAAAAAAATAGTCCGTCAGTTAGATTTCCATAAAAGAACAATGGCAGCCGCCCATACATTAATTTAGCTGATGTAAAATACCGTCGTCTTTAAATGAAAAATATCTTGTTTAACTCGCCGTCAACTTCTGAATTAGTCTGCGCAAGAATTTTGGTTCGAGAAGGCCGAGAATAATAGAAATTCAGTGATGAACTTTTGTAGGTTATGTCTATGGTAACAACATTGCATTAGTATTTCTACTTTCCTTACCCAGTTTTTGCAGCATGCAATGTTTTTTAAAAGGTAGGTAATCCCAGTGGTTATAAATACTCTTTGGCACGCCTTACTATAGGTATACAATTGGTATCATGTACACAGGGCGGCTCATCAAGCTTTACATTTCCAGTATAACGTGGCTTCGATTTGTATATATTTTCTGTACAATGAGAGATCAACAAAAAAGCGCAAGCGCATAAGCGTCTGTGACACTGACGTAATCAACCATTGTCAAACACAATTATTTGTAACTAAGTATTAGTCTTTTTACCAGTCATTAATTGAAAGTAATTTATTTATTTTTACAGTACAAAGGTTTTACCTCCCAGCAAGGAACACTTCCACTTAGAAATAAACAGTATTGTTACTTAATTTACTCAGTTTCATTACAATAACAAATTAAAACTGAATAAAACACAATAATGCTGAGTTTACTGTCACTAGGCAGAATAAATATAAAATGGCAACACTCGAGGTCAATGAAAAAATCAATTAACTTTTCATTTAAAATATTTTTTTTATCCGGCCCTAACTAGTTAATGTGATACTTTGAAAAAACGTAAAAAAATAATGGAACTACCTTCGTATATAAGTCACTTTTAGACGCTCAAAATAAATTCAGCTAAGATTTCGCCATTGTCCTTTTGGACATTTATTTTTTCTTTTTCACGTAATTAACAAATGAAGACCATACAGTGCTTCGAAAAGTCACACGACGTCACAGTTTGGAACGTATTTTACCAAATAGTGACGTCACCAGCCCCCACTCACGGACAGACGGACTAAACAGAATCATATTTTTTTTAGTCAGTCAAGTACCCTATTGCGGAAAAAAAAACCAGACCAAATTACCAGACCTTGTATTTAATTCAAGCGTAAGTGAGTAAGCCCACTTAAGGAAAATCAGAATACAAATATAATAAACCCATAAAATAAAGTTTACTGAAACCATCGACTGAAATAATTTCTAAGAACTTTATTGTAAAACATGCGGCTTTTATATATAATCACTGTGCTCAACTCTGCCTTTTTATTTAACACTTACAAATTCTTACGAAAAAATCTGTGTTTTTTTTAAGTGTTAGCGTAGGTAACATAATCGTTTTTCGTTCCAAAAATGTGTATTGGCTACACAAGCTCTACGGCGTAGCAGCCGTAGCTGCTACGCCACCTACGCCGCTACGGATTTTTTAAGTTATAGTTTTGTTTTGTATTCGACATGTATTTGTCGTTGAATATTGTTATAATCTGATTTAGTTATTACAATTTATGAAGTAAACTGAGATAAAATGATGTATTTGCCGTTCTATAATTCAATTTAAAACTAAAGGTATTACTGGCAGACCAACGAAACACCAGACTCAACCACCAATAAATTTCAGTTGGGCTTTATACAGTGAATCAATAGTTTAAACCAGGCACGTCATTTATAAATGCGAAATCCTCCAATGAATCTTCCAGTAACTTGTCATTTGATTCAGAGATCTATACATTACTTCGAAATATAAAAAAAACTACGTTAAAATATAAATTATGTTACCGACATAATTATGAATAATAGGGTATTTCACCGAAAAAATCTAAATAGTCCGTCTGTTAGATTATCGAAAAATATTGGATACGTGTTTTTTGTTTTATAAAATTATTAAAAATTGACGAAAATAAAACGTGTCAAAGATTCTTTTGAAGTCACTTTGTGGGTAAAAAAGTACTAACCTTGTGACGTTACACGACTTGACGCGACTTTTCGAAGCACTGTACCGTCTTCATCTTTTGTTTAAGTGAAAAAGAAAAAATACGTCTCCATTATTTTGTGAAAATCTATCTGACGGACTAATTAGATTTTTTTGGTGACATACCCTATTGTCAAACTTAAGTGGCAGTGGGCAGGGCACATTGCTCGCAGAATGGATGGCCGATGTGGCCGGAAAGTTCTGGAGTGGCGACCGCGAACCGGAAGACGTTGCTTTGAAAGGCCTCCAACTAGGTGGACCGATGACCTGGCGAAGGATGTGGGATCCGATGGATGCGAGATGCACAGGACCGGTCAATCTTTTTTTTTTCTTTTTTTCAAAAAAACGTTGCCCCACACTAGGAATTTCTCCTGTATCGTGGTTGCGTTCACAAACATTTAAACTCACATACACAAATACCCAGACCCGGAACAACTATCTGTAGGTCATACAAATATTTGTTCCATGCGGGGATTGAACCCGCGACACGCAGCCCAGCAGTCCATTGCTTGAGCCACTGCGCCATGTCATGTCAATGTGGTGACACTTAGGGGAGGCCTATGTCCAGCAGTGGACGTCTTTCGGCTGAAATGATGATGATTCAATTCATTGGGTGCGAGTTACATCGCCAAACTCCAGTAGTGAAAGTTCTTTAACTTTCGTGATGATGACGAAATAATCTTTATGGCGTGTCGATGGCAAATCTTCACTAAATAAACTTGGCCCAATATTCAGCTAAGCGAACACCGCTCGCTGATGCAGTCATTAGATCGTCAAGAATACAGGTGTCAGGGCGTGCAGCGCAAAATTGAAGGTGGGCCATTGTCAGTGGAGATACGCCGCATATACACACTTCAGATCTGAACTGTCCAACTAAAGAGATTGCCTTTGCTACGGCCAACTTGGAGTGGAAGGCTTTCAGACGACTCGATGAAGCCGTTAGGCGGCTTAAGCAGCCCGTTGGGGCTGCGGGATGTTGTAAGAGATACTGTGGCCTCGAGATAAAGGGCTAGGACGGAACATGGGTGGTTTTTAGACAGTAGAAGTCTGACACTCCCTTTCGCTCTGCCTAAGAGCGAGTTATTTGATGATTTTTCACCCGCCAAAAAAAAAAGGGGGCTCACGCAGGTCTTGCCAGAGCTGACGTCTTCCTGTGGAGGCATTGCTAACAGCTGGACTAGTTTTGTCAACGCACCCAAAGTTACTTTTACGGATTTTCAGCCTCTGGGGCACTGAAACGTGATTTTACATTGGGTGGCGTGGGTCAGCGCGTAGCTTGGACCTCTCAGTGCGGCTTGTTTTGGTCCTCCAAACCTTTGGAGGCGCAATCCCAGTTAATGGATACAGCATTCGTACCGGGGTTGGTTTCAGGCAACCACTAATAATGACGGAATAATGTGTTGGGGATATCTTGTGGCCGCCATTGTTTCGGATTTGATGCGATACTCATTTTTTTTCTTGAGCCTATTCTGTCCCACGGCTGGGCAAAGGTCTCCCCTATTCCTTTCCAACTCTCTCAGTTTTTTACCTACTGTAATATGATCATGAATGTATCGGCAAACAAAGTCGCGACACATAACCCTATTTGCATCTATAATACGTGACTATTCAGTGACCTACAGGTAAGCACTGATACTGCTCCAATATACACGAACACATTAACGGACGTATATTATACAGGGTGTTTGGAAGGGAGCTGTACATACGCCTAGGGTAGAAACTAGGGATAGTCTGCTACCTACCCCCGCCCATTATATTGACCTTGGCCTCAAGGTTTTTTTTTAATTTATTATTATTTTTTATTTGACTTTTTGACTAAAACTACCTGTAGCTCAAAATCTATCCATGGGACCGGTCGGCTAATGGTCTTGTTTTAATCGTTAGAGTCTTAGGGTCCTGCAAAAAATTATTTTACACCAGAAAATTGTGGAGAAGAAAAGTTATGGGGCCTGAAGTACCGTAGTAAGGTAAAGAAATAATTTTAAATTAAAAAAAAACCTTGAGGCCAAGGTCAATATAATGGGCGGGGGTAGGTAGCAGACTATCCCTAGTTTCTACCCTAGGCGTATGTACAGCTCCCTTCCAAACACCCTGTATACGTACATTTATGTATGGTATTAGGACACGCTAGTTTACTGCGTGGCGTTGCTCGGTATTAAAATTTGAGCAGAGGCACCGTTCAGTAAGACAAAAATGTAAGTAGGTGTGTATGTTGTGATATCTATATTATCAACAAAGTTTAAATCAGCATAATGCTGCATCTAGCCACAGTTAAATCCATCTGGATGCCTAATTTTAACCGCTATAAAAATGAGAGCAGGTTTTTTAAAAGTGAAAAATATTTTCTTCAAAACGCAAGTGCAGTTAATTCCGTGAGCTAAATCTAACATTTTCTTTAAGTGGGTAAGTCACGAGTTGAGGGTGAATTTGTCAAGTTTTCCGATCGCGAATCGAGTAGTTTGACTTACTTATGTTTCAACTTAAGTTTGTCACCCAGCGCAAGTTGGACAAGCCAACTGGAATTGGTTTAAAGACAGACTTACAGACTATCTACTGGACATTAATTCACTTCAGCTTCTGACAAATTTGAGAGAAATTAAATTAAAAGAACTTGAATAAAGCATGAAATGAGATATCAATATTCAAAATCATATTGTATCATGTATCAGCTCAATTTACATTTAAAACACCTTTTCATGTAAAAATAAAGGCAGTAGCCATGTTTGATGACCTATTTTTCAAGTTAAATATACGTTTCCACTGCCATAGCGTTAGTTTCTAAGAATACTTTTATACGTAGTAAACTACCCCCATTCCAGAATATTCACAAACCAAAACAAAATCATAACAATCTTAACGTAAGTATCTATTTTATTGTAACTCGGCGAAGAAAAACAAGACCACCATTATGTGGAACAAAGAATATTTTAGATTTCAAAGCTTATTGTCTCAGCTGTTATCGAACCAGATGGTAAGAAAGTTTGAACGGAGCAAGTTGTACTCTCACAATGTTCCCTCAACGCTGTTGCGAGTTCGAATAGAACTTCAAACTGCGTGACTTCGCCGCCTTTTTACTCTGGACGCCAGGATTTAGCTTAAAGACTTTAAAAATAAAAACAAACTAAATGTAAAAGCTGTTTGTTTTAGTTCTCTTTTGCAGGTACACTAAAAAAGGCGATGAAACGTTCGTGTAAATTACAAAACGTGTTAGTGTGTTTTTTACTGTCTGAATTTTTGTATAAACGTGGTTGTTTGTGAGAAGAAAATATGTAATAACCACGCTTGTCTAATATACGTTTCAGCTTATAAATGTTCCCACGGCTGGGACACGTCATGTCTTCTCTCTGTTAATTTCCCACTAGAGGCCTGTATTCCTTCCTGTCGGGGCTGCGGGTTGTCCGAAAGAGATACCGCGGCCTCAGGCACAAAGGGTTAAGATGAGAACATGGGTGGTTTTCAGGCAGCACAAGTCTGACGCTTTCTACCAGAGCGGGAAGAGTCATCAAGGTTGGTTTGGCGGCATGTTGTGATTCCAAGACTGCAGTTCTTCAGTTGCTTTTAATGTTAAACATTCTTGTGATGAATGATATTTAAACTGTAGTAAATCATAACGATACTTGATCGTACATAATGGTTGTAGATAATTTACAACGATTTAGACAGCAAAAACTTAACAACTACTATAGATTAATTACCTGATTAATGTTCGACTTTAAAAACTATATTTTGAACAGAAAAGTTATGACAAAAGCATTTTTAGTTCTACTGCTGAGACCAAAAGTTATTAATTTTAAGTAAACTTTAGTATAATTTATTGTCCCTGAAGGTACGTGTCATATCTTATCACTATAGTTCGAAAAATTTTAATTCCACACCTCCAAATAGAACAGTTATTAATATAGTTTAATTGGATGCACTGAGTATCGTTCGAGTCGCGGGCAACCCGTGGATGCAAGCGGCAGGTTGCCGTTCATAATGCCGTTCTATGGGGGAGGCCTTCTTACAACAGTGGTCGTCTTGTGGCTGATAAGGCTGATCTGAGTATCAGTATTTTATTTTCAATGATTTCTAATGTGTCCTCTACCACTTACTAAGGCTAGGTAATAGAATACCTCTCGGTGAGACTTCTTGTACACTGACGACCTGTCAAAGGTCTATATGACAGTGTCATTTTGAAAAAAAGATAAACCGTACCATTTAAAAGTTATTCAACAAACATTCCGAACAAACACCCTCCCTCGTAGTAAATAGGTAATGATACAACATATCGCAGCCCCGTGACAAGTCGTTAGCGCGTCACTATAGAGATAAGACGGCCAGAGGTCCCCCACGTTGACATCAATAGAGCAATGGATACGTTCACGATGCTCACGTGAGAAGGGAAATTTATGCCTATTCAGTGTTCAATACTGAGAGGTAGTTTTTGTGGAGCCGCGCCTTGGAATGGTAACGTTTTAATCTTTTGAAGTCGTTTCTTAAGAATTTGAATTCTAAACATAGCTTAAAAAATCATATCATGCCTACAATAATGAAAGGATAGGCTGAGGTGATGTCTATAAATAACTACAGCCACGTTTTGGCAGTTTTATTTATTTACCTAAGGTTTATGTAATACGCGCAAGCTATTTGCTTAGGCATCATCGTTTATTGCTTAGCTTTTTTTCAGCCATTGGCTTCCAGTTTTACTGAATGCCTATCTGACCTCCATAGCCCAGTTAATACCGGGTAATACGATACGGTGTACACGGCAGCCGTAGCTAACAGATTAACTAGCTTTCCTAGGCTAAGAAGAAACTAGGTTTGTTATGGCATAATATGAGTTTTATTGTCAACACTAAATAATTTGAATACCTAGTATTTTCCGTTACAAATTATTTATTTATAATCGATCAGTGAACTCCTTCTCTTAAACTATAAATATCTAGAACTACGAATACGACTATGAATATCTACATCTATAACAAAATCTATTAATCAAACCAATCCACTATTACAATATTATGTGAGGCAATAGTGGAGATAATATCTTAACTCAATCACTAACAACACAAACAAACACCACCTAATCTGATCAAGTAAACAGATAAACTTCGACATCCGTTCCGTGGATCATGCCTGTAGGAGGGTAACTAACATAAATTACTCGTATATCTCAAGACAAAAAAAAAAACAGTACAAACTTCTGATGAGTGAAGTCAACCCTTCTACCGGTGACGCTGAAAATTCCTTAAATTCACTGCATTCAACAATAAACTTCATCCAATTTGAAATCGTACCTCAAAGAACATAAAACGTTATTTCCTTTGCAACTATTGACTCAGCAATTCATAAGCTGGTGTGAAACAAAAAACTTAACAACACAAGATATTTTAAACTTTATTTGCACCACATAAGGTGGAATTTAAATTGAAGGGAGCTGGTAGTGTTGCCTCGACCAGGATTGCAAACTTCTTGCTTAGCTCACTTTTGTTTTGCTGATAGTGGATAAATATTATTCGGAACTAGTTTCGGCCAGTTGATTCCAGTTTCAAACAGTTAGTTTTGATTAAAAGTCATTCAGGATGCTTTTATATTTGTGTTTCCGAGCTCATGGCATGAAATGAGTTTTGAAAACGATTCTCGCTTTTTTTATGAAATATAAATATTTTAAGTTGCGTTGCATTGAAACTACTTAGAATTGTTTTTTTGTTTAACTATGTGAGTGTGTTTTATTTTACAACACAGCTGTGAGCCGGAATAAATATGATGCAAATGACTCACTTCTGCACAAATTGTTTCCATTCTTGAGGATGTTTTTTTTTAAATAGTTTCCTAGTGTTTATTTTCGTGAACTTACGTAAAGTTCATGCTCCCAGATCCAGTGAATTAAGCTGTCCGTTGCCTCTAAATTCATAATTTAATTATAAAACTAGATGTTGCTACCAAACTGTTATTATAACTTCCATAGTAAAACTAAATCAAGCTGTCACTCAATCCTCAAAATACAAAGCGGTTAATATCAATAAACTAAACACAAACTACATAATCCAACCACATTGAACGCGACAACAATTATAATATGCACCAACCAGATGCAATAAACCCCCAAAATGGCGCCCATAATAACAATTGAATCGTAAAGCTGATTATCTAACGGGATTTTGGGGCAGTAAATATTGTTATAATGCACGCTCCATTCCCGGCTTGCATACAACACAATTTCCCGGTGACGGGAACAATGCAGTCCCCCGGGATCCCGGTAACGCGGGATGTGGTATAACTTACTGTTATTAATACGTAACTGAGATTATAAAGATGCCAATTTTGGTGTATGCGCCGTTGTGAGGGAACAATGTATTGCAGTATTTGCTATCGTTACTTTGTGATTGGAGAATCCTTTGTTAGCATTTGAGTGTTCCTTCAATAAATACTGCGGGTATTTATGAGTACTGGACTTTGTGCAGACGTAAATTGGATAACAGATACATAATATTGAACAACCCGTTCACGTCACATCACTGTACTGAACACAGACACTACTGTAGCACTCACTTTAGCAACAGGGATGAAGATACAGTAAAACAATTAGATAAAATTCCACTGGTGTTTTAAGATCAATATGGCGTAACAAAATATAAGTGACCTTGTTAAAGGCCGGAGAATCATAACATCGCGATTTAAAATCGTGACGTAATTGAACAACGCCATCTATTGGCACAAATGAACACTAAAATTATGACTGCTAAAACACATATTGAAGACAGCCAGGTTTGTCTAGTGGTAGAAAGCGCGACTGCAAAAGAATTTCTCAGTGAAAGTCACGAAGTCTAAATTTGTGTCCGGTTTATGGCAATTGCGATCCTATTCCTCTATTACTTGGGACTTAAACCGCTTGCCAAATGTGGGTGCATTATAAGATACACCTCTGCCAACCCTTTGGGGATTACAGACGTGATGTTATGTTACGAATTGAGGAGTTATATGCAATGCTCCTCTATCTCAGCTTAAATGCTGTCTTTGGCGAACTATGTCGTCTAGTTATCTAACTACAATTACCCAACCCGATGGGATCTGCTATCGGAAACTTCTATGGCTTTCACTAATTTGCACAAAACTCGATCAGCACAACTAAGCCACGTTCAAGAGATGTCGGTGCCAATATTCCAAGCAATGATCACACTGACCACTCTTCAATTTAAATAATTATGCTATCAACTTCTTATTTTTTAAAGAAATACTAAAGAAACGATGGATGGACTGTATAAAAAATGATATGTTAAGAAAGAAGATGTCTCATGTGTTGGGCTGCTACAATTAAACTCACTTTAGGATCACACTTTTAATTTTTTTCCACCGACTTTCTTATCCAACGGATAACAACGAACTGACTCGAACTAACGCGCCACACCGCTGTCCGGCAAAACGTCGTGACTGGATGTAACTCGGTCCGCAAAAAATTATAACTCTAATACAATCTACACTTATATGGGCCGCGGGTAGTCCACCGGTTATCGCGGCCTCGACATAGAGGGCGAAGAAGGAACATGGGTGGTTTTTAGTCAGTAGAAGTCTGACACTCCCTCCACAAGCTCTGCCCAAGAGCGGGAAGGGTTATTCGATGATTTTACACCCAACAAAAAAAAAAAAAATCTACACTTATATTATAAAGAGGAAAAATTTGTTTGTTTGTTTGTAACGAATAGGCTCCGAAACTACTAGACCGATTTGAAAAATTCTTTCACTGTCTAGAAGCTACACTATCCCCGGGTGACATACTCGTAGGCTATTTTTTATCCCTGTATTCTCAGGAAATGGGAGCTACGCGGGTGAAACCGCGTGACGTCCGCTAGTGTCAAATAATTCTATTTTAAGTTTAAATAATCATTTTGACGTTACATAAAATTATAAAATGTTTTTTTTTAATTTTAATGTAACCAGTGACACTCGCGCCATCAAGACGAATCTAACGACGTATATTTCATTCAAATCCCTTCATCTGTTTAGGAGTTATGGGGGAACAAAGAAACGGACATACATACACCCATACATACTTACATACATACATACACGCCAAACACATAACCCTCCTTTTGGGCTTCGCCGCAGTCGGGTAAAAAGTCGTGTCGAGTCGTGTGACGTCACAAGGTTGGTACTTTTTTACCCACAGAGTGATGTCAAAAGCCCCCACTCATCATATTTGGCACGTTTCATTTTCGTCAATTTTTATTCAATTGATAAAACAAAAAACACGTATCCAATATTTTTCGATAATCTAATAGACGGACTAATTTATTCGTATTTTTTTAAATCAGTCCGATCCCCTATTGCACTAATTAGATTTTTTTGGTGAAATACCCCATTGTCTTGAGTAATCATGCATGCTAGGTACTTTGCTGAGATAAGATGATATTATCTAAATACCTAGCTTTAAGCAGATTGATGAGCCCTCAAACCACAGGCGTGGGAACAAAGCAGATTATTTATTAAAAAACGACATCAGGTCACTGGTCGGCATTAAATAAAGACGAGCACAAAAACACATAACAACGCCAATCAATGGAAATCTTATGATCCGCTATTTTAGTTTATTTTCGATTCAATGTCTTAATTCCCGATCTTTTGAATTTAAAACAAAATCTGGTCTTTGATGATTGAAAGATATGGCGGTACAAAAAGTTTTTGGTAAGTTTTTTAGATGTTTACCAGTTTTCATAATACTAAAAGACATTTTGAATGTGGAATGTTTTTAAAAGTGTCTAGTGTGTATTTCAAAATGAAACATAACAATTGTCCATTCTTTCTCATACTTATAAATAAATGATTGATTGATCACCGAGTTAAAATTAAATATTTTTCAAAATGTGTTAAAATTTTACTTACAATCAATCTGTTTTATTCCAAAAATACACCCAGCATTTACAGCAAAAGTAAATCGAAATGTGCTAACTATAGTTTATAACACAAAGCGGATTCAAAGGTCCCGGTACAGTCCCAGAACAACTTTTAAAACGTGTCCCAAAGGTGGTCCCGGTACCGATAGTGATCGCCTTGTCGAGATCGGAACCGTTTTAGAGTTATGTCCTCGACACTCCTGAGGAATGAATGGAGTTCAGTTTGTTAGTTCCAGACAAAGTGGCCTGTTGTTGTACTGCTTGGGAGAAAATGCTGCATTGTATAAAAAAGTAAGGACTTGGAAAAAAAACGTATACTGACTGAGCTTGTGTTTTGACTTTGATAATTGCCTCTGTGGTCGAGTAGTTTATGCGTTTGCCTTGTGACCCGATGCTTGTGGGTTTGGCTAGGACATTGCAGGTCGAATCACCTGGGCCCCGAGTCTGCTATTCAATAGTGTCAGAATGATCTATCACTGATCTCATAATTGTTGATTTTGACAAGTTTAGTTTTGTCAAAATCAACAATTATGAGATCAATGATAGACCATTCTGACACTATTGAGTAGCAGACTCGGGGCCCTGATTGTCTGATAAAAATATGATTTTGTTCTTCGGAAGGCACGTATCAGCCGTTGCTCTTGGTCGCCAAATGGCGGTCGTCAAACCATGTCGCGCACACCCGCGGCCCTGACATGTCAGAGGCCATTGAAGCGGTATAGAAACTCTGACGCTAGGGTGTGTGGGGTCCCGTCGGGGCTGCGGGTTGTTCACAAGTTACCGCGGCCCTGACATAAAGGGCTAAGAAGGAACATGGATGGTTTTTAGTCAGTAGAAGTCTGACACTCCCTTTCGCTCTGCCCAAGAGCGAAAGGGGTTATTTAATGATTTTCCACCCGCCAAAAATAAAAAAAAACCCTTGAGGCAGTTTAGAAACCCTGAAGCCAAGTGAGCAGTAAGGTCTTACGACCCCATATGTGTGTATGGGGTCCTTACTGCCCACACGATAAGAAGAAGAAGAAGACTTTGACATGTTCTCGTTCGTACATTTTGACACTTGAGCAAGGCAAGCGAGACTAAGGTGGCTGTACAATCTCCAAGATAAACTCCGAGGCAGGGCAAGCGCTTGTTAGTCTTGGTGTTCCTCGGTTGCTGTTCATCCTTAGTCGGATTACTGTGAGATGTCTCGGGAGAGACAGAGAGAGCTCTCGGTCGAAAATTTTCAGTCGTCATATTAATAGTAGAGCTAGTCTAGCTTTCATGTTCTTTGGTCTCCGTGATCTTTGCCTCTTGACAGGTGCTTGTAAAATAATATCTCGGGAGTGCAGAGCAAGCTTTTAGTCGAGAGAGTAAAGGGATAAAGGCTCGACAGAATGTCTCCTAAATTGGTAACGTTTATGGTTTGACTAGTCTTACTATTGCTTGTCAAAACTCAAAGCAAAGAAAAAGTATTCATAGCGCACGGGTCTCATACACGTTCATGACAAATAACAATGCCTGATTTCATGCGAAGTTCAGCCAAAATTTAAATGTTCTCATAACATATTTCCGGGTATCTTCTCTCTCCCAGGATACCAAATTAAAGCTTCAGACAAACCGTTTATTCCATTTAAAGTTTTATGTAAATCCCGTTACTTATATCCACAGAAAATAACAAAAACAAAACACCAGCCAACAGACTCTGCACAAACAAAATTGTTCGCAAAATTTAACTAAAAGTGCATAAAATAACCTGACTAGCAAAACTGAAGACACAGATATGCAAAACTGTACAACGTTATTTACATAATCCATGGCAAGAAGCCGGCCGTCGACGTGTGCCCCTTGTAAATAGAATAAAACCCATTTATCCTGGGGCTAAACTGTGGCCCAATAGATATGGCAGGAATTAAGTCCAGGTTGGTTATGGTTTCGGCCTGAATTGAGGTTTCGGCCAACGCAGACTACACAGCTGAATTCGAAAATTTAGATCAAGAGCGAGTGGCGAAACGAGTTGCCAGAAAACATTCTGTGGGTATTTTTATGTGCATCACGATTATGAATGTAATAGGCTTCTATTTTCGAAAAGTACACTCTCCCTTGGATTGATTAGTTTAATTTTCAGACCATCAAATAAATAATTGCGGTAGGTGGTAAGTTCTTTAGGTAAATCTCTACAGCAAATGTTACAAGTGTAGGTTTCGGTTTACTTCTTAGTTTCGGCTTTCAATTCGGTTTCGGCCTTAAACCTTACCTCACTTAACAGTATCACGTTGTAGTTTTTTGGCGCGAACACGCTTCCACATTGTTGTCACGCGCACTCGTCGCATGCACTCCACTGCCTTGTTTATAATACAAAAAAACTACAGCAGACATGATCTTTTATATTTTAACATTAAATATGAAATTGTATGCCTGATAGTGAAGGGAAAATAAAATATTCATTGTGTTTTAGATAATACGGGTAGTCGCAACTATTTTTGAAATTATTTTGGAACTGTCAGTGTTATGTTTTGAATTAAAAAAAACATTATTTCATTTACGGACTGCGAGTGTCGACAAAATCATCTATTGTGGATGTAACAGTCTATTATTTAGTAAATAAATATTTTAAACAAAATCAAGGCAAGAAATAATCAAACAAAGAATGTTTCCGCTTGCAACTTTTCCTATACTTGAAAATATGTATTTTGTATCATCTTTTTCTATGCATCTCATGTCCTAACTAATTTCTCAGGAGGCTGCCTTGCGTTTTAGACGCAAACTACCTCTACTTTGAAGTATTCCGGAATTTATAACACTCACATTCAGCACTTGGGCGTTTCTAAGTAGATTATGTTATTAAAACAAGGATATACACAGGTTCTTGGAAAACGTTCCCGTTTGTTCAGGAGTTGCAAATACGGTGGTGTAGTGCATGGTTCAAACGTAAGTTTGTTAAATTGTTGATATGTTTAGAATTTGGAATATAACATATATAATAGACCGCTAATATTATATCCTATTTATATACAAAAAACATTTGTAATTCGTAAGTGTAAGTACCTACAAAATAAAGAGTACAACACAACACCGGTCTCTCAAACTAAGCTGTCACGGTATACTAATAGGTACAATTTAACGGGACCACTATGGATAATCACGAAAAATATCCTGTGGTAAAGGACAGTATACTCTTAGGTGTACCTATCGTTCATTTGACCACCAGCTTATTGAAAGTTTTCTCTGTCCGCCAATTTTTCTGTGCCCGAGATTATTCGTGATATTCGAATAATTTGTTGAACTGACCATTATATTATACATGTATGTCAGTAGCGCTTATATCCTTCCAGATAGAACAGGAATTTCAGGCAAATATTTGTCAATTTGCAAAGAACCCCAACACGTTGTAACTCCCCAGTACAGTGGTTCACACAAGTATCTCCCCACAAGCCGAACACGCGGGCTGCGCTGAACGAATTCAATTCCCCACTAAAATTCAATAATATTGCCAATCGGCGGCCACAACGGGGGCCATTGTGTTTTAGAAAAAGGTTTTTGTTGTGCGCCGACAGAACGCCGATGGCTCTAAACTACGGAACCACTTTCGTGTCGCACGAATATTTTTGATGATTCGAAAATGTCACTGGTTTATAGAGTTTTGTTTTTGTCGCGCTGAATGTTTTGACGTGATTTTATAATGGTGTGGATTGACTGGATCATGTTCATTAGAATACTATAGTAATAAGTATATTCCAATTTACAGTTATCACGAGTGCCGTGTGCTAAGAAGTATGTTTAACTTTATATACGTTTAACGAATCAATCATTATATTTAACAAATATAAAAAAAAAAAAACAAAATGTTGGATAGCGTTGAAAAACAAGAGTATTAGATACAATATTTATCCATTGATTAAAGCTAAATGTTCTACTTAAAACAATGATTAGAAACTTAAAAAGCAGGGTTGCACAATGAAATTGTAGACAGATACCAATTACCAATCCTTCTTATGTACGCTGTATGTTGATTTTACATAATTAAAAAAGTAGTGTATGTACTCCTAATCACGATACTAAGCTAACTATTTATATCTCCCAAGCTTTTATTTATCTTGTTCAGCTTAATAGCGCTGATATATTTGATAGCTCAGTGGCGTTATTTGAAAACTATAATTATGTATTTACCGATTCTATCGTACACTGTACTTGATTGATACCTGTGTAGACTTAGAGACTATTAGACGCGCTACACCTTTAGTCTTTTGAAAGTAAGGATCCAATTACATAAGGAAGTGGCGGAACGCGAGAGAGAGAACCTCTCGTCCCAGCCGCCGCACGCCCGTCGGGGCAGCGGGATGTTGTAAGAGTTGCCGCTAAGAAGTAACATGGGTGGTTTTTGGTCAGTAGAAGTCTGACACTCCCTTTCACTCTGCCCAAGAGTGGGAGGGGTTATACAATGATTATCCACCGGCCAAAAAATAAGGGTCCAACTAGATTGCAACTGATCAATGACATTTTATTTGTAATGACATGACGTGTAAATAAAGAAGTCTGGACATGTTGCTCCGACCCCAAATAAATTGGGATCAGAGCACGAGAGTGATGATGATGTGTAAACTTCCAAAATATTCAATTCTTTTTTGTTGTTGTTAGCTTTTTCCATCAGGAATTTATCAGCAGCAACCACGGAGTCTGGGTTTGTGCCCGTTTGATGGCAATAGGCACTTAAACATAACTGGCGAAATGTGGGTGTACTATTACACTATTTTTGGTACACCTCTGTCAAACCCTTCGAGGATTACAGGCGTGATGTTATGTGTAGGTATTTTGTAAAAGTTGAGTTTTTATGTTTACACAAGTTGTCATGTACCTTTTCCGAGAATTATTTAAGAATTAAGTTTATGTTACATTTTGTCAGCTATAATTTACAGTGTTCTTTATTCCTAAAAGTACAATTTTGTAGCCTAGTGCTATTGTAGTCCAAACCTCTGAGAAAGAATTCATTTCATCTCTCCATTTCATGGCCACAATTCTATCAAAGTCTGAATTAAATCTCACATGATACCCTTCTTCCGCGCGGTTGGGTAAAGTCGTTGGAACCAGAGTATGGTCATGGCAATATGCGAGAAGCAGTGAGCAGTGTCGTGTGTCAGAAATCAAAGGTTCTCATACAAGTGTGACTTTTACACACTTTTATATAAAACCGTTTTAACGCTCGACGAGCAGTGTCATGTGCTTACTTTTTATTTATACATAACTAAAAATAGGCCAAAATTTTTCAATTTTCTAATAGAATCTTCTATAAAGTTACATCTCTACACATCCCTCGTTCTATATTCTGTAGAAGCGTAATTAAGCGACTGGATTAGTTCGCGCGAGATTAATCTAACGATTTTAGATAGTAAATCACTTAGTATGATTGAGACGACTTGATTAATATTGAACTTGTACAACTAGCTATACAGCGCCTACACCTACTTAACTTGAATGATAGACTTAAATTAAACTCAATAATTATTATCTTTAACTCTTAGTTTAAGGTTATTACAAAAAGATAAATATATACGAATATATACGATAAGAGAAATACTAATGCTGTAAAATAAAAATATTGTTAAACCATACCATTTAAGAGTAACAATGGAGTTTCTAACCGGTTCTTCTCTATAGGAATTGACCAACCCAAACCGTGCACCTTTTTGTCGACGTTTTGCAAGTGCCCAAGTAGGCCTACGTGAAATAAAATATTTAGATTTTGATTTATGCTGGCTGTGCATTCACTTTTCTTGAGGTTATAACTAGAGCCGTAAATGTGAATGTACTTTTTACAAATGCCTCACAGTCCAAAGTGACATGTTGATCTCCTTTGACATTCAAATCATAATGTTGCAATGCAATCAAATAGTTTCATTTTTTCTTAAGCATTTTTTACCAGAATTGGCATATTGAGGCTCGTACTCTTAAATATAGGGACGTAAATATAACTCGTGAAATATAGGTGTAAACCACTTTTGGTTGTCGCTCATCAAGTGACTCCGTCTAGGCCCTTAAAGATTCCTAGGGCCTAGCGAAACAATGACTCACCAGAAAGCCTTTCTATGACTCTAGAAAGAGTCGACTTATCCACAAAACGGAGTCAGTGCAGCTTAGTCTTCATTCAAATGACCATTATCATCAATGATGGTGAAGAAGTCAAAATGTTGACAACTTTGTTGAAAGTTATTCCAGGAACATAAATGAAAATACTTTGAAAGCAATTACCGCTTGATACCTGGAACACTAAAGTAACAATGATTTAGATCCAAACCGATGAATGTGTAAATTGCCAAAATTAACCATCTAGGAAGCGCCAATAGCAATTGGTAATCAATCACGCAATTCTTACGCTTGTCGTTAGGTTAAATTTAAGGTGACTGTTTCGAGCAATGAAACCAATATCGTGTTTTATTGCTGTTGTTATGTCAATAACAACGTTTAATTGATTGAAGTTTCGATTGCCTCAGGCTGTCATAAAATTGTACGGTACATGGGAAAATTGTTTTGCGTATATTATTATTTATATTTTTGAAAAAGGTTGCATAAACCACTAGAAGGCATTTATTTTCATCCTTTGCTTTTATAGAACGAACGACTGAAATATTGATCAGAAATCCCTTCCCGTTCGCGTCGTTAGAAATATAACATAGGACTCATCAATATAATAAGATTATCTTTCGATTTTAAAATCCAACAATGCAGTATATTGCTACATACAAATGACCTTATTAATATCCAATAATTCACAAACTAGTTATCAGCGAGTACACTAATGAGAATATAATACAAAGTGTTCACTGCGCATGCTCGGAACAGTTAACCTGTGCGATGTTTAGGCACCCCTGACCTGCCCTGTTGGCTCATTGTTGGCCTTACTAAGTGTGTCAGCGCGGGTGGATAGATGTCTCATTGATGAAGCATGCATGATTAATTTGATTGCGGATCCAGTCATTTGGTATAATCTTAAAACAAATGAATAATGGTCGTAACAGTCAATAATGTTTATACTGCTGATACACACCTGTTATGTACCTACCTTTCATAAATAGGAGACCTCTCCTATCTATGAGAGGTACATAGCTATGCTTGTAATCTCCAAAGGGCTAGGCACAGGCATACTCATTTGATTAGTATTGAGATCTACGCTAGGGAATTGGCAACTACAGTACTTTCACAAGTTATTATGCCTTGTGACTGTGACTGTAGCTTAGGAGTGAGAGATACGTCGTTTCGGGGGTTGCTGCGTCGGGTTACGCGGCGCCGGATGTTACCAGCGGCGAGTGCTGTGGGTGCGGGGCGCGTGGCGGCGCGTGCCGTGGTGGCGGGTGCGCGGGGCTCCGGGTCGCGGGGCAACTGTTGCGCGTTGCGGCGTGCATTCGTTGTTCCGTGATTCGAAGTCTCGTGCATTCGTTGTTCCGTGATTCGAAGTCTCGTGCATTCGTTGTTGCGGTGTGCGTCGCTGCGTGCTTTTTTGCTTGCAGTATTCGTCGATGCGGGCATTCGGCGGCGTGTGGTTCGGCGTGGTGGCTTTCGGAATGACGTATTGCATTCGTAGTTTTTTCGTTTTTTTTTTTTTATGAATTGTTCTTATGACATTCAAAAGCGCCAGTAATGGTTTAATTGAAATAAATGCTTTGAGTTTGACTTTGAGTTTGAGTACATTTACATATAAGTAGGAATATGTGGTACTCGTAGTTCACCATAAAGATGTACGGTCTGACCAAGTGCGGGTTGGTGTACAAATATGTCACATGGCTTGTCTTTGAGGGCATAACATGGGGGTTACGATGTTATCTTTCACCACTTTGAAAGCAATGGTAATGAAGCAATTCATTCAAAGTGTCTGCATGCATTTACCCGGCCATTCAGTTTGAACCTTTTTTTTTGAGTGGTGGGAAATCTTTAAATAACCCCTCCCACTCTGGGCAGAGCGAATGGGAGTGTCAAATTTCTACTGGCTGAAAACAACCCATGTTCCTTCTTGTGTCGTGGCCGCGTTATCTCTTTTGAATAACCCGCAGCCCTATTCGGTTTGAACCCTGGACCTATAAATTGCATTCGCTTTGCCCTGTCAAACCACCCTGTCACCTCTTCATTTCAACATACATAGTTTAGTATTTTCATCACAAATCTTAGCTAAAACAGTGTGAGCTGCAAAATGAAGCAGATCGCAATTAAGCCACGAACCTAAATCATGTGAGCAGACCGTAATTATCAAATTCGCGCACCCTAAACAGATTAGTCTGGTCATAATCACGACGCACTAAATTCATACGATACTGTGACATTTATAATATGCTGTATTAATGACTTTAATATATTCAGGAGTAAATGAATTAAAATTAGCCTGAAATAATTAACTCTTTGCGAGACGAGAAATTTACATATGAAGAAAATGTACGAGTATTGATCACAGTGATCTTCAGTGTACTTTAGTAGTTTTATATTTAACTTCGATTCCACATTTTTATTTTCTATATCGTCGGTTCAGTAGTTTTGACCATAACACTTCTTAGTGCTACCAGATTTAGTCAGGTTCCAGATTTTAGAGTTACATCAAAGTCTTCAATGTGTAGTATTGTCGTGTTTGAGCTAAGAATGAGTCACCATCATCATTTCAGCCCTGAATGTTGGGATTAGGCCTCCCCTTTCTTTTGCCACTCTTCTCTGTTCTGTGCGCCTCTCATCCATTCGTTCCCCGCGCTCCTGACGAGATCATACACCCAAGGCGTTATTATTATTATTATTATATTTAATCTAACAGCTACGATTGCCTCCCAGAAGTACGATTAAGGACGCGCAATGCCGTTCCCACAATTCCATCCACAGACATTAAGCAACCAGCAACCATTTAACAAAAGATTACCGGCATCGCATCGAATCGGCACCGACACACTACATCGTGTAATAACGGCCGCCGTATCAAACGCTGCCGTTTTCCGATATTGATGAGTCGGGAGCGCGGCCGTCCACCGCGCTCTGAATCACTGGCATTACCTGATAGCTGTACCGAGAGATGCGAGCGGTAGTTGCGAGGTAACTGACTTTGTGATACGTTGCTGTTTTGTTTGTTGGTTACTAAGCGGATAATGTGCATTGGTAATATAAAGACATATCAGCATTTAATTTTACAAACACTTTTACACGTTTACTAAAGAGAATTGGATGATTTGTTAATTCATGTTAGTGCGTCTTTATCAATATTTTAATAAGAAATCCGTTAAACTGGTACAGATTATATTACAGACGGATAATGTTCTAAAGCTTCTATCAGTATCCGAAGCTTACAACCGGACAGGTGGACTGACCTAATCTTTAGTTTGTAATATTAAAACAAATATTCAAGAGTTTCATATTATTAAAAAAAAAAAAAAATTTAATCCTGCATCCTGAATCACGCCTTTAATACATCTATCACACCTTACTCTCATCTCGAACCTAGCCAGCAACGTACAGCATCCACATGTCTGCTCTCGCATCCAGTTATCGCAAGCGAGTAGAGCAGTATTGGTGCAACGCATCAAGCGAAACCCACGTGATGTATGCCGTTGCAGCAGCGTTTAAATTTAATGCTTAATGAGCTTGAAACATGGTGCTGATGGATTAGCAGAATGGACAGCAAATTCTGTACAGCTAGTTCAAGGTTTGGGTGGCTTTGAAAGTAGCACATAGAAAAAAAAATAGATATTTATTTGGCACACGCCACAAGTGCACACAACTAGAAATAAAAACAAAAAACTAAACAGACAAACAAATCATGCTTGTAACGATTACAAGCGTGAGGAAAAAAAAGGGTAGGTACACCTCTGTGTACCCTTTTTGTTTGGATAGTGGTATTTCATCAAATAACTCCTTACCGCTTTGCCCAGAGCGGTAGGTAGGTATACTAACTAAAAACCAAGCATGTTTCTTCTTAGCCCATTGTGTCGAAGCCGCGGTATCTCTTTCAAACAACCCGCAGCCCGGACTTGCTGAGGTGTACCCTAACAGTAGACCCATATTAGGCCAGTTTTGTTTAAGTCCCATGTATTGGGGGCGAGGCTATTGCCATCAAACAGGCACAAATCCAGCCTTCGTAGGTGTTACTGAGAAATAGGGATGTAAAATAAATAATCTTATTAGTCCGTCATATACATAGATTACCAATAAAAATATTGGACACGCATTTTTCTTTTATCACGTAAGCAAACAATGAAGACGGTACAGTGCTTTGAAAACTCGTGTGACGTCATACTCTAAGACTTTAGTATGACATTTTATTAGCGGTCAGTCACCAACCCCCACTCAAATTTTTGACGTGTTTTATCTTCGTCAGTTTTATTTGATTTGGTAAATCAAAAAAACACGTGTCCAATATTTTTCGATAATCTAACAGACGGACTTATTAGAATCACATTTTCTAGAGTCAGTAAACATCCCTATTGCTGAAGGAGAAACCTTTTCCCGATCCAGGTATCGAAGCCAGGACTTGATCCACAGCAGTCCCGTTTGTAATCACTAGACCAACGAGGAAAAAACAAAACACAAACGCAACATGCTCTTAAACTTCATTTCCCAGAAGAGTTAGGCAGAATAGAATAGAATAGAATAGAAATTTTATTTGCTTAAACATGTGTTTACATACAGAATTAAAATAATACATGCATGCAAGATAATACATAGTAGTGGTTCACGACATGTCTGCCATTTCTCATGGCGTGCAAATCTCTTGGGTACATATTACAATTATTATTATTAAATTAACGATTTTCAAATTTTACGCTTACTACATTAAATATGTCAGTCAATCCGAGTCATGTGTCAGAGGTGTATTATTTCACCGTTATAAGCATAACCAACCTTTAATGTTCACATAACTGGTACACGGGTTTTCTTGATGTGGCATCTACGCAAGTTCAGTGCGAGATGATGGAAAACCATGAATATTTCCTCTTGGCATTTTCCACCATTTTGAGAGACATTAGTACATTTTGGTTTTGGTAGGAAATTCTAGTAATGGCTGTTAATTCCGGACACTGCGGCTAGGCCCAAAATCTTTTAGCAATAAAAAATATATTTTTGTCTTCTACTTGGCAATAAAGTACTTCTCCATTACCAACTAAACTCAATATACACAGATAAAATGTTCTAGAAAAATCTCAACAACAAAGCAAGCAAAGCGGTCACATTTGCATGTTTCAAATAAAAAACAAAAGAAGTACAAAATCAGTGACAGCTGCTCATTTTCCCGCGCAGATTGTAAACGTCATTGAGAAGTAATGGCCGGCCATTGAATAAGACTTTGTCTATTATTGCAATACAAGAAAATTACTGCAACGACTTTGTAAAAATGCATTTTCTTTAGTGGATATTTTTTATGTTATATCAGTGCAGACACTTCTTGTCGTAAAAAGAAAACGTTATGTTTATTTATGCCACAGTACATTTTTACCTATCTGATCGTTTTTTGAATCTGAATGTTTGTAAACGACTTATTAATTTTCTTATTTTTAAAGTAAAACCAACTAGTTTTTTCTGTTTTTTTTAGAGCTTGGAAAAAAGAACCACCCATCCTTTATTCCTTTATAGCCTTACTTTCGAGCAACCTACAGTCCCGGCCCCTGCAATGTTGAAATAAAAAAAAACTACGTCGTAATGCATTAAGTTTTTATTTGTAAGCAAACTACCTACTGTTTCTAAGTTTAGCACATTCGGTTAGTTCTTGAGAGAACACTGACTCACCAAATAAACTTGGAACTATTCTAATGCAAACTCCAATTCGTATTTAGACACCACAATCAATACCGTCCAAACCTCCACAATACGAGTTAAACCCGCTGTCAAAGTTGCTAACAGTCGGTTAAACCATCTCTAAACATTAGCGATGCTGAACTAAGTTTACGATGATGCTGCCGGCTGCAGTAATACCATCGACTCGCCGACTGCATAATGCATCCCTGCACTTACACCGTGCACCTCTCACGATGCCTGAGCATCGGGGGATCACCACGCTTCATTTAACACTACCATTTTACTACATACACCATTCATTGCTTGCTACATACTAGGACAGTTTTTGGTGATTGGAACAAAACAAGCAATGTATACCAAATTTCGGTTATGATGAATTTAGGTAGCCAGTATAATGGCGTGTTCTGGTACAAGTGAAGGGAAGCGCTCGTTTCGAAAGCAATAACTCGAGTGTGCATTGACGAACGCGTTTCGAGTGTCGGCCTCTTAACTAAGACGGAGATCGTTTTGAATGCCTCTTTGTTGTCGGGACTTCGGGACGTTAACGCGTTACAGTTTCTTCTATCGTGGATCCGGATCCGGATCCGCGGTGCCATTGTGGATTTATGGATTTACAGCTAAGAGAAAATTAGATGGGTTTTGTTTTAAAGTCAAGAACGGCGCTGTTGAGTTGATGGCTGAAAGAGGTTATGGGTGGATGGGTTTATTTTGTTTTAACTTGAGATGCGGATTGTGTGAGTATTTATTTATGATGGTATTATGTGAGTAGGGACTTGTTCGTACCTACTTATTCATTATCCAAGTAAGACAGGGGAGAACAGAATATGAAAACGTTTTAAGTCGATTACGGGGTCGGCAAAAACTTGGATAAGGCCATTACGATGATGGGCCGCGGGTTGTACACTAGTTATCGCGGCCTCGATATAGAGGGCTAAGAAGGAACATGGGTAGTTTTTAGTCAGTATAAGTCTGACACTCCCTTTCGCTCTGCCCAAGAGCAGGAGGGGTTATTTGATGATTTTCCCCCAAAAAAAAAAGGCCATTACGATGATGGTCAAATTTTCAACGATTCACCGTTCTTATTATTTTCGCATTTATTTAAGATCGCGCAACTTTGTTATTATAGATAACGTTATATTGTATCATCAAAAAAAGAACACTCAATAATTTTTTTTCCTTTAAAAGTAAATAAAACGAAAATCCCGCTTTGATCCTCACAAATTAATTCAAGCTCTCACACCTAAGATGAATGCAAATTGAAGAATTGAATTAGCAAAGATTCCATTAAGTCTTGCTCCGTCACAATTATCAGCTATATTCAATTGATTTAGGCTAAGCTATTAGCCGGGGGCTACTCTCACTGACCCAATTATAGCCCGTAATTGCCCACCGACCTTACAAATTCCATACATTATTAAACGTTTTATTACAATTTACGGCAATAACCGGACCGTTAAGTGTGTTTATATTTGAGGTTAATAAGGGATGTGAAATTGTAATTGGAAATTAATTATTTATAAGCCTTTATGGATTGCGGGGTAATGTTTTTTGCAACTGATGTTGTATGCGCGTGTAGTATGTAAATGTGATGGTAAATGCAAAAAAAAAAAAAAAAAAACTACTTTGTACCAAAAAGAATTTGCCTTTTTCTTATAGCTGACTACGGACAGTCAGGCACATCTATATACTTATATTATATAGAAGTTTATAAACATAATTTTCGGAACTCCTTGTAAAATTCCGTAGATTCTTACTAATTTAGAAAACATTAAATTTACTTTTGGAAAGTTATAGTCTACATTTCAACCGATCTCGTGAGTACATTCCGTACAACACGGAAGCAAAACCAAAAGCTAGTCTCCAATATAAAACTTACGTCAGTTGTACTGTAGCAGTTTTGTTTACAAAATATGTTATACAAACAGTCCACGTCATATTGTCATGAATAATATAGAATGGGGAATAATATAATATTGTCAAAAAGTTTAATACACAGGGTATTTAGAGCACAACGTACTATTCCAAAGTTCACGATTCAAAGTGCGTCTGAAACTCTACTAGGACTTGTAGCACTAATTAATTTCAGTTGCGTCCGTGAACGCCCACTGAACGATACGAAATCGGCCCGCAACGTACAGAATTTTGATTGCTACGAAAATGCTACGCGACGTAGCACCGTAGCAGTGCTACGGCCTACGAGGGTACGCGCTATTTCGTGCATACCGTAGTATGAATAATGCGATCGTTAATGTTTGGGCAATCGATATTCAGTGAACGGTAATGTATAAATCTCAATTTATCAATACAGAACTGAGTAAGACGTTATAAATGATTGTAATTCAAAAATTAAACTGATACATTGAATCAACGTAAATAATGAAACGTTTCGATGACTCAAGTTAACAGGTTTAATGGAAACTTAAATTTAATTTTGATAAGTGCATAATCCTGTTAAAACAACAAATATTTGCGAAAATATTATTAAGTGCTTCCACCTTTGATGCGAAATCATTTTTGTTGATTGTTATTGTAACATCATATTACTTGCACGTAGTCATTTTATCAAAATGTATTGATATATCATTTTATTGGTTTTCTTTTATGATACAGTGATGTTATGAATTCAGAAATTATTGGTTTTTTATGACATTTCAGTAAATTCGTATCGTATCGTATTCATTACCACCATACTAATAAATGATAGCAAACATATTCAACTAAATTCGTCCTTACAAGTGCCTACAGCAAAATTATGAAATCCGCACTCCCAATCCCAAATATAAGAAAAACTAAAGTCGTACGTAATTAAGTAAGTACTAAAGTAGAGTACCTCCCACCGAGCAAAAATCCTCGGCATCGTTCGAATTGCAAATTAATCGTCTCACTTGCCACGATATCTTTCGTTGCGCGCTTAGCAGGATTTATGGCAAGTGCCTGCAACGGTTTCGCAGCAATGAATACTGAATATTGCAGTTTTATGCATATGTGAAACCTTATATGTATTCATAAGCTGATTTGTTGTGGTAAAGTGGGTTAGTTATGTATTTTTTTGCAATATTCTTTGTGAGATACCTAAAAGATCACAATCGTATTCTTTTTTTTTACATATAATATTCCTAATTTATTAAAATACTAATACATAGCTCAAATATCCGAAATATTGACGATAGACTAGACTGGCCACGTTTGTTGTGTGTCCAAAGAAATATGCCAAAGTTTGTGGAATACTGATGTACCCAGAGGACAATAAATTCCCGTGGTTGCCCAGTGGTTGCAGCCCGGGTCACGAACTGTAAGTATTGGATTCGAATCCAGGCACGTGCTATACTTTGTGTAATTTATTTCAATACCACTGCTCTTAAAACAGTTAACATCGTGAGGAAACTAGCATGTCTTAGAACCAAAAAAATCGTAGAAATGTTACATCTACCAACCCGCACTGGGCCCGCGTGGTGGATTAACCCATATCTCTACAGAGGAGGCCTGAGTCCCTGCAGTGGGAACACTATAGACTGATGATGATGAGACCAGTAAGTAGATGAAACTAGGAGGACTTCAACAAAACAAATGCTAAACAGTGAAAAGCCAAGTCAAACCGTTAGTCAACTTTTTATCTTCCCCGCGTATATTTTTACCCACTCATTCCTTACGAAGAATTTTCCGAGCTCAAAATGATCATAAGCCATCTGTATGTGCACCGAAAACCTTTGACATAACAAGGCACTTCAGAGAAGAGGCGCGCGACTCAGCGCTCCACTCAATCGTAACGAAAGGCAGACTTGCGGGTTTTGCACCTTTTTTTAACAGACAGATTGTCGAAGTTAAAAAGGCGATGATATGCATCTGGTAAATTTTTTGGGGTTAGTAATATTTTGATGTAGGTAACTGTTTATCAGCTTCAAGCTCCTAAAACACTGACCACAGATATGCCTCAGCAGCTGGAAGTGACATAGTCAACAAATTCCATACTAAGCAGACATGGTCACTAACTAAAAAAATGATACTTTTTTTTTTTTTGGCTGGTGGAAAATCATCGAATAACCCCTCCTGCTCTTGGGCAGAGCGAAAGTTAGTGTCAGACTTCTACTGACTAAATACCACCCATGTTCCTTCTTAGCCCTCTATGTCGAGGCCGCGATAACTAGTGTGCAACCCGCGGCCCAAAAAAAATAATACTAAAAACGAGATATTTACCATGTTCACTTTTTGTTTCGAGTGCCCGATATTTCGGCGCTGTTACAAGTACCATGACCACGGATAAACTGAAGTCATTGCGGGTGAGTGTTTATGAGCAGACAAATCGGTCTACCCACTTTCTTTTTCGCAGACATGAAAAAAACACAGTAAAGGCGCTTAATCGTCGCTTGATCATAATACTTTTTGGTATAATCGGTGCGCTGATCAAAGTTTTTTTTTGTCCAGGATCCACAAACTCAAAGATCACCAGGAATATTTAATTTTCTTAATCCCTGCAGCGATTAAAGCTGCTGCACGGTTTAGAGCAAGTTTAAACGAGTTTTAGGAAACAGACGATTGATTTATGAAGTTAACTTTGGGATAGTTTAGCGGTTCGCATTTCCTCGATTACCTCGCTGAGATTCGGGTCTGGGACGCCCCGTGTTATCTACATGACCTGGGTCTGTGATAACGTGGTAATAGGAAAAGTAGTTCCGAAGAGTTGCCTGAAAAACTTCGCAGGACTGGCGAAGTTTTCCTTTTGTATAAGTGCCTGTTAAAGTTGTAGTTTAGTCGTTTATGAAAGGAACCGCTGGCCGTCTGAAATAAGAAAAACTATGATCATGTTTTCCGGCAGGATGAATTCAGAAGGACAGTTCCTACAAATGTAGGACCGTTATAAAGAAACCTTAGAATATCTTATGAAAATTTTGTAAAACATAAGAAGCTATAATAAAGACAAAGCCCATTAAGTAGGGTCTGTGAGAGCACAGTTATGTAACTTATTCAAATATATATCGAAATATAGTGATGATCTGCACATTTTGAAACCTGTGTCTAATTTGTTTTAGATATTAAAAATACACCAGTCAGTCGCCAGTACCGAAACGTGGTCGTCACCCAAAGGGCAGTGGAGAGGGCTATGCTCGGAGTTTCCTTGTGTGTTCGAATCAGAAATGAGGACATCCGCATGAGAACCAAGGTTTCCCACTTAGCCCGAAGAATCGCCAGACTTAAGTGGCAATGGGCAGGACAATTGCTCGCAGAACGGATGGCCGATGAGGCCGAAAAGATCTGGAGCGGCGACCGCGAAAATGACAACGTGGCGTTGGAAGGCCTTCCACTAGGTAGACCGATGACCTGGTGAAAGTTGCGGGGACACGCTGGATGGGAGACGCATGGAACTGGTCAATGTGGCGACACCTGGGGGACAGCAGTGGACGTCTTTTGGATGCGTGATGATGATGATGAATAAAAACCCAGCGTGTTAAAAACTAAATGGTATTTATGTACATATTTAAGCCGTCTGACCATCGAACCCCAACCCCATCATTACATTCATCAAAAGCTTCACGTCTTACTAGCCAGTGGACACTGCCATCTATCGGCGCGCGACGGCAGTTAATCTCGTCTCGCCCATTGGCCGCGACAAATCACCTCCCCGCTCTGCACTCTGAAAACTTCGTAACGTATTGCTTTCAATTTTACTCACGGTATATTTCTTTGTATGCGAGTGATTACATCAATGATTAATGGTTGCGATTTGTTATATTTGTCGTTTGAATGAATATATTGGAGTTCAGGAATTGTGCAAAGTGATGTTAGTAAGAATAGTAAGATAATTTTGTTAAGGGGACAACAGGAGCTAAAAGCGAGTATTATAATGCGTTAAAGTATATGATTCACTACAGTAAAGAAAATCAAAAAAGTATATGATATTCTTCAGGATGTAATTACTACTACGAAAACTTATTACAACTTATTTTAATCTATAGAAAAAAATCGCTAAGATACCTCTAAAAAATTCTTTTAACGAGTAAAAACCATACTAAAATACATGCAATCGTTCTGATTTTTGGGCAAATAATAGGGGATCGGACTGAGTCAAAAAAATATGATTCTAATTAGTCCGTCAGTTAGATTTTCGAAAAATATTGGATACAGTGTTTTATCAAATTATTACAAACTAGCGGACGTCACGCGGTTTCACCCGCGTAGTTCCCGTTCCCGTGAGCATACAGGAATAAAAAGTAGCCTATGTCACCCGGAGATAGTGTAGCTTTCCAACGGTGAAAGAAGTTTTCAAATCGGTCTAGTAGTTTCGGAGCCTATTCGTTACAAACAAACAAACAATTCTTTCCTCTTTATAATATTAGTGTAGATTGACGAAGATAAGACGCGTCAAAAATCAAGTGGGGGGTTGTGACATCATTTGTAAGTAAAAAATGTACTTACATGTGAAGTTTTCGAGGAGTTCACGAGTTTTACGAAGCACTGTGACTAATTAGTTTTTTTTGTCCGATCCCCTATTCTACAAGCAACATACTTTTTTATTTTTAGAAAAACGTTGCCCCACACTAGGAATTTCTCCTGTATCGTGGGTGCGTTCACAAACATTTAAACTCACATACAGAAATACCCAGACCCGGAACAACTATCTGTAGGCCATACAAATTTTTGTTCCGTGCGGGGATCGAACCCGCGACATGTAGCGCAGCAGTCCATTGCCTAGCCACTGCGCCAACCGTGTCGTCAAAACAATACTAAGGTCATAGTGTTTTATTTTTTTAGTTCAATCAATAGTTTTTTTGTAAATCGCATTTTCTTATTCCCAAACATAATTATTTTGAATAATAAAATAATAGAACTTTAGAACTTTTATTCTGAAACATTTTATCATAGAATATATATACAGTAGGTATGTTAACTAACGGCGTTCCCGTTAACCCGCAATAGTATAGCATCCATACATGCTAAAAAAATACCAACCTGGAAACCCCTTGGTTACGGAGATATTGGGGGTCAAAGTTCCAAATTTTTCACAGCTGTTTTCGTAAATTCTAGTTTTTCAGGCTATAACGTTACTTAAATTACCTCCATGACCCATTAATTATTTAAAGCATCCACTAGCACAATGTTTTAAGAGTGGTACTTTGTGTTTTACCGTAAAATGTGATTTTTGATACCAAAAAAAAAGTTGTTTCCCAGCAAAAAAATTTGAGTAGGGGTACTTAGTTTGATGTACAGAATGCTTGGTTGGAATAATAATAATTTATAAAACTTTATTAACAATATTTAAGTACAACATATTATTTGTGAACCCTGACTCCTGTGCTAATATGCTAATATAATTTTTGCAACGACCATACGAAAGAAGGTAGATTTGTTTTTTTTTTTGTCAAATGTGTTGTATAACCGGGAGCCAGCAATATAGTACTGTCGTGTGTAAATAGTGATAAAAAATCAGGCTGGACAGTCCTCACTATTTGAAACGTATAGTTACCCTACGAAATGACGAGCGCGCATTGCGGGGATGCGTTTCGCGGTCGCGGAAATTGACGCTAGCTCCACCCACTCGCTCAAGGTCACTGGCATTTATTTTCGACTTATGGTGCTGTCAATCCGAATGGACCGGATTCCAGACTGGACAGTGGAAACCGGACTTTGGTAAATCATCATCATCTGGATACAGATGAAATAAAACCAGTACTTTACATGGAGCGACTGACTATCTGACCTCCACAACCCAACTTAGATAATTTACTAAAAAACATTACCACTTGCCGCTAAGAAATTGTAGTAAAAAAATTAAAGTCAACACAGCTAATAATTCACTTTTTATAACTTTTCAAAGGAAGTACAGAAATTATGTTTTGCTATTTCTTACAACCATTTTAAATTCTCACAACATTTCCAACGAACAAAATGAACACGACTTTTACAGCTAATGTAAACACTAGCAAGTAATTACTCCTTTTATACCCCACTTATAACATTTAATAGTATTAGCTACGAGCTATTTTATAATGCAGTAGGTACTTGAAAATGTGAAGGAAAATAAAACTTGAATTTATGAAAGAAAGGAGTTGAATAGAGACCATAAGCAGTGCGGTAGTACTGAACTGCAAACCGGCTCAAGTTTCTTTGTTGAAGGCCTTGTGTGTGGTGACAATGTTAAATGCTGAAGACTTACTCTTTATTATAAACGAAATGTATGTTTTAGATTTAAAACTACAACATTAAAATCATACATACCTAATTCCAACTGAATTCAAGAACTTTATATTTTGTCACCTTGCTTGAGTAAGACTTCTAAATAATACCCAAAGTTAACCACCGAAACGTTAATAAAATGGAACTGGCCAAGTGCAAGTCGGACTTGCAAGCTATATTTGCGGTTTTTTAAAATGTGCTATATCTCAAAAACTATTTTATATATTATATCGTTTAAACCAATTTTGGTAGAAAGGTTTAATTGCGATCTACAGCATATATTTTTTTTTAGCTTTTTCACTCTCTTAGTTTAAAAGTTAGAGGGGTGGGGGGGGACACATTTTACCACTTTCGAAGTGTCCATTTTTCAAACGATTGACTTTAAGAAAAAATATTTTAGGAACCTCAACGTCATTTTGAGACAGACCCCACACGAATAAATTTTATGGTTTTTTTTTGTTTCAGTTCGTATATGGGGAGACACCTCTTAATCTTTGTTTTTTTTTTTGTATTAAAATCGTGATGAGTTTCACAGAATACACCTACCTACCAAGTTTTAACTGTGTAGTCTTAAAAGTTCCAAATAAAAGTGCTGTGGCATACGGACGGACAGACAGACCAACAGACATACATGACAAATTTTTAAGGTTTCCATTTTTTTGCCATTAGGCTAGCAGCTACATACACTGTCAAATCACTTTAAAGAAATACTCAAGATTTAACACAATTCATAAAAGAGAGCAAATCTACTTCACAAATAAATTCTGCGAAACTTTGTTGAATCCTGCTCGATACAAAAGAGCCCTCAAATCATACGGTAACAATGAAACTAGAACAATAACTATTTTCTCGTATAAAACTGATTGGAAATAACGAGAAACTTCAAGAGACAGATATCAAGGAACAATCACTTAAAATAGAAGAAGAATCATAAAGTATAATTAAAAATTCTTCCGATAAAAAGTCTATAAAGTATCTCACAAATTGGAAAGTTATTAAATCAAACTATCGAGCTGTAACATCCGCTACACCAACGTACCGCGCCGTAGATTTCATTAGACTTAATTGAAAAATAAAAAGAATTCCTTTACTTACAACGCATTCAGTCTTGCCTGCCATCCCGCAGTTTAGTCTACAAATGCTATCGTTTCTTCTTCATCCTTTTCGACTATAAACTCCTCTATTTAATTTCTAAAATCAAATTAGATTTCAACTTCATAAGGTTTGAATTCCTCGCTCTGCAAAGCAAATCTTATATCCTTTTCGTTGAAAGTCACTTAAACAGTAAGACCAGATGGTTCGAGACGATTTTCGACTTTATATGGGAGTACTAAAATTCTTTTCCGTTTGAGAGTTGGTATTATAAAAAGATCTTCTAATACTAAGGGGAAAGTTCCTAGTACTAAGTGCATCGAGATCGGTGTACGTGCATCCGCCGACGATGTCAGTTGGAAATTTCTCGTTACCGCAATAATCCACCATCGGGTATAGCGTTTTGCAATATTTTACAATTTCACGTGAGCGCTCAGAAGCGGTCGGCTCGCAAAGGAAATACTTTCATACAATTTCTTTGAGCTTGTATATTGTGGTCGGTAACAAAGAGGAATCCTAGCACTTGTCCGATGTAATGTTGTCGAATTGAGTAGAGATTTAGAGGTGCATTGTTGGACGTCACTAATGTTTGTCTTAAGTTGAAATAAATGATGCCAGGAACAATAACAACAGAAAGAGATTGTTAATAGCCAAAACAAAAGTTTCGAATCCCAAGTCGGACTGTTTTATTGAGTTTGCCATTACAATTTTTTTTTTTTGTATATGCCCATAGTCTAAACCTATGCTCGGTTTGTGGATAGACCCCACATTTTACAAAATTTAAAAAAAACTATCGTGTGTGAGAGCGCCCTTTTGGGATTACAAGTATCATGTTATGATATTTATCAAATAAAAAAACACACGACGGAATCAAGTCACGTAATCTCACTTGATACATAAGCTCCATACATAAATACTTGGAACACTTGAAGGCTGGTACAGTTTAAATATTTACGGTGACGTTACGCTTCGCACGCTCTCTACGCTCTGTACGCTCTGTACGCTCTGTACGCTTCGTACGCTCTCTACGCATCGTACGCTCGCTTTATACGCCTGGTGCGCGAGCGAATACGATATGAAGGGCCCCTTTGAACTGGCGCTTGCTCCAACTTCCTTTTTAGTTTGCATTTTGTTGGATTAGTGTTTTTTTTTTAGTGGAAATAAAAGAAATACAGTCTTTTAACTTGTGAGCCCGTTAATTTATTAACTTTTATCGAAGAGTTTTTATTGAATGTTTGTGGTTTAGAGAAACATATGGCTTACAAAGACAACAGAGGTATTCAAAATATACAGGGTGTTTGGTGCATCGGGTGCCAAATTAAAAATGGTCGACTAGAGGGTTCATCTGCTATCCTTTCGGACCCTAGAACACTTTTCATGCCCGTTTTCTATAGTTTTATTAAAAAGAAAACACAAATTTTAAATGAAGTATAAACCGTAGACATTGAATTTTAAAGAAGAGATGTGTGTAAGTAGAGTAACTACTTTTCAATTCAAAATTAGTAACACTAGCCATCTAGTTTAACCCTGTATATCGTAGGTAAATACAATCTCGTCTCGGCATAACGAGATATACTACTGGTTTGTTAACAAAAAATAATATTTATGATGATTATAGGCTTTCTTGTAAAGACGGTCATAACGAAAATAGTCTTATGGCAGATCCAGACGTGACCTACTATAGAATTATTTTTATTTTGTCTACAACTAGACGATAGATTAAGAAAACAAAAGTCTCAATCGATTCAAGGACATCCCTCAGTAATAACTAAAACAAGCAAACTTAACAACTTAACACCCGAAGGAGCAGTTTCAAGGAATAACATAATAATCTCAAGTCATAAGCAATAATAATAGACAAGCAATAAATAAAGTTTTGATGACGAATCCCGTGTTTACGGCGCCCTCGGCCCGAACACAATATAACACTAATCCCCGAACGACTTGGAGATATGTTCACACAACTTATGATACTATAAAGTGGTCTAGTCTCTTAGAGGTATGTTCCAAAAGATGTTATTCTTTGTTCATAAAATTGTGTTACAATTTTCTAATGCTTTTGTGTTTTTTTATACAAGTGGGAATAAGAATATGTAAGTAAAGAAAATTGTGAATTTTATTGAAATGTCTGCATGTATTCAATTTTATATTCCAATTTAGAGTGGTTTCATAACAATATATTATATTTAAGCTACACGTTAACCAATATTTATTGTTGTTTGTAGTTTTATCAGGTTTAAGATAATAATCACAACCAAACCTTAAGGACCTTTCCTCGAGAAACCTCTTTGGGATGTGAAGGTCAGATATCAGATCAGTAGTTGTTTCATATAAAACTCTGGTATTAAGTTTCATCCTTTTAGACTGAAGCCAACCCCAGCATAGTTGGGATGGCTAGGTAGATGATGATGTCTTTTCATAATTAGAACAAGGCCACTAAAAATTGAGAACAAGACACTGACATGAAAAGAAGGAGAAAAAGATATAAAAATCCAAGCACATGCAAAAGTAAATAAAAACCTCATTATAAGTAAAACACAAACAAGATTATCAACCTAATGACAAAACACAACACAAATTAACATATTCCACTCCATCGTACATAAGAAGAAAACAAAAGCACATACTCCAATAATTACATATACCAACATAAACATTCTAAACACAGAAAGCCATACAAATAGGGTTCGTCTCGCTTCATTTCACAAGACAGAGCCTCCCGGCTGTTACTGAGAAGCGATATTGAAATCCCTGGAGGGCCGTGAGAGCGCCGTCGAAACATTGTTTCAGATTCAGGTGTCAAATTTTCCATTGTCTTGTCAGGAAATATGAAATAAGCTACGATAGGCACGGAGGTTGACTTGTTTGGGGTAGGTTATGTATTTGGGATCGGAAACATTGCAATTGTTTTTTAAGTTTCTTGCAAAAACGTGTGATTTTTATCATGAAACCCAAAACAATACACGACACGAATAATGTTGATTTACATGTTTATTCATTTGGTTAGCAGTTCTTTCAATACCGGGTGTGAGTATAGATACTTGATAAAAAACATGCTACCAACGTCGTGAAAGTGGCAAAGTTTTTGGCATACAAATTAATGTTGTCGTGCTTATCACATTAAGAAGAAGACTAGGGAACTAATGTACCGAATGTCGATTTTAAGTTTTCAAAAGGTTTCGTCTACAAATACCTTTGTTCCCAAAATATGAAATAACATCCCCTAAGTTTTATGTCTTTAAAATTCCCATTATTTTACTGAACTCAGTGGGACATTATTTTATTTTGAAATACATTTGTGTAAATAAATTGAAACAAATATCACATTACCACATACATTTCGCATAACAAAGAGAAATATGACCCTCCCCGGAGATGTGAAAAAATAAAGATGCGAGCTCCTACACTATACTACCCACAAAATGCCTGCAACGACGTCTTTTATTTAACGCTTCATTATTCTACAATATTCTGATCGCGAGATATCCGCCCCGAGGCAACAGATATTACACAAAATTGCAGCTCACTGAAGTATCTGTGAAACCTCCCAACAGACGTCAAAAAGAGCAAGAGAAGCTAGGTTTTGAAAAAAATATATCCACCGTTGAGACAAAGACGCACTACACATTCGCGCCACCCTCCCTCCCCCACTCAATTGTCCTTACATCTTACATTTCTGCATCATATTCCGTCGCAATGAAAAGTAAAAACATTGCAGATAGAATTTCTCTGCCTCTAATTCGAACCTTAAGTTTGATAGTTTAGAACTGAATTTTGAACGTGATGATAATTCAGTAAATTCAGATGCAGGGAATGACGAGAGTGGCTGAATTGAGGTGGAAGCCAAAGTGCGGAATAAAAGTGACGAGCTAGACTCGAATGGAATAAAGTGAGCGCTGTTGGCGAATTGGCGGCGAGTCGTTTCACTGCTCTGTTGATTGTGCCATCGATTATAACGTTCATACTTTATTTGCTAAACGGAATTATTGGTTCTATCCTGATAGATTTAATTTATGAAGTTAGGTTTATAGATATTTTATTCTCAAAAAAAGACAAAAGTTGAAAATCATAATTCACAGTGGGTCGACTATATTTTGTGAAATTGTCAATCATTGAGTAAAAAGAGAGTGCTTTTGAGTGTCTTAGGAAAGTGTTATCAACTTTAATAATATAAAGGTTATAAAAAAATGTTACAGTTAAGACCTGTATTTTTGTTATCTACATCCTGTAGCTAGTAAGTAACCTAGATAAACTGGTCAGTCCTTATGTCAATATTCGTTTCGGTCGGATAGCGTAACAGCAGGCATACCTCTTAAGATCTCAAGAGACTTTAATTGAGCGTCTGGATTGAAAGCTCGAGGCAAACCTCTGCTAATATAATATAATAATAACATTGCTCTCAATATTTTGCCCGCGGTTTTGAAAATTATTCTAAGACAAGATACTACTGGAATGTCATGTCCTCTGCTCTAATTTGCGAATGATTATTGATGTTTATTTTGCAAATAGGTTTTTCCAAACACTTTTACATGTCACTTTTTTTTTTAATTGATGGGTGTTTCGCTGAGAAGAATCATACAAAACAAACTCAGAGGTCAAAGTCTCTTTTAAAGTCCAGACATTACTAAGGGCATGACGTAACTATGTGCCAAATTTCGTTAAAATCCGTTGAGTGAAGAAAGATATAAATAACATTGATTTATTTTAGCATTTACATTGTTAGTTAGGATTGAATTAATGGATTAAAAATAATCCTAAACCAGTGGAATATTAAGTAATATTAAACTTCAGATGCGTTGTACTCGTAACCGGCGTATATATGACCAGATATAAATATTGACGTAGACGAGGCAAACGGTGTGTGTTAGAATGCACTTGGTGTTCTGTGGTTTCTGACTACCCCCGTGGGAAAAAGGCGAGAATTTATGTATGAATGTTTATTCTGCAAGCTACATAGTACATACTACAAGGCTTTAGTTATTACTATGTGCAATAACATAAGCGTGCTTAATCACACTATAAGCACACTATACGCGGATTATAATTGTTAATGCCGCTGTTCCACTGGTCCTTAATGTACGCGCGCCGCAATCCTCATTACCGGCAATCCGGTTATATTCCCGGACAATGTGTTGCCGTGGAAATATGAACAATTTGTCCCCGGGCGATTACTGTAATGTTCAGCACTATACGAGTGTTTGAATTGTTGGACTTTGTTGTTGATATTTTGTCTTTTAGTTTAGTTGTAATGATAAGTTTATTTGGTTCTAACCAAATAAACTTATCATTACACAGGCAGGCAGGCAGCAGGTTTTTCTTATTGCCAATACACCGTCCTATCTATAGGACGGTGTATTGGCAATAAGAAAAACCTGCAGCCGACCAACAAGTTTCAAAAAGTGACTTAGATGAGGAAGGTTCAGGATTGAGAGTGGCCAGTCCATCAGTGAAATGTGATAGACTGAATTGACAATCGATTGACCTTTTCACATTGTATTTTTGACATTTGTAAAATACGCTTTTTTTATTTTGACGGTGGTATAAAAATATGTTATATGTTCAAAGAGAGCTGTGGTGGCCCAGTGGTAGTGGCCTCGACTTATGAACAGTAAGTCGTGGGTTCGAACGGCAAGCACATTACTTTGTGTAATTTATTTCATCACCACTGCTCTCAAAAACGGTGCAGGAAAACATCCATCAAAAAGTCCTAGAACCAAAAACTCGAAGACATGTATCATCTACCAATCCGCACTGGGCCCGCGTGGTACATTATAGTCCATTCCCTTTTGAAGAGTGGAGGCTTGTGTCCCAGCAGTGGGAATATTAATATGTTGATGATGATGATGTATTGTCCAATGAAAAAAAATGCGCCTTCGAGTTAGACTCGTACATGTTATGACTGTCATTGTAACTTCAAGACTTTTAAAGGTAACTTCTATCATTAAATAGAACAATTTTGAGTCCCTTTTCAAGATCAATCCACCCGATATGGACCAATTGCTGTGATTTGTACAGCTTCTAGAACCTTACACTGACAGATACTATACAAAAGTTTATATCAGAACATATATCCGTACAGGTTTCACTAAAACCAGAAAATAAAAACCATCTGCAGCACCTGTATCACAAACAAAAACCGCTTAGACCACAATCGATTGGAAAACAAAAACAGAACGCTTTCAGACCGTAACATGACACATACCATACGAGCACCTAAACACAATGAAACATTAAAATTCCCCACAACAGAATCACCGCGGCCCAGCGGTAACCAGCCCACTTTATATTCAACGGAATCGATTGCCGCTGTAAAAGACTCTTTGAGTATTGAACAGAATTAGAATTTAAAATATATTGATTCCCTCATGAAATGGAAGCTCCGATGAAATATTAAATGAGTGGGTTTTTTTTGTGCGATTGGCCGCGAGCAGCTGAGGCGGCAGTAAAACGAGAACGTGACTGCTCGCGAGACTGCCAACTGTACTGGCGTAGCCTTATGGTATTAAGGAGTTGCTTGGCTTGATTGTGTAACGTGTGGTGGTCAGATATTTTGTGTTGTTGGTTGGATTTTTTAATCTTTGTGTGTTTGTGGAAATCAGTTTAAGTTCGTTTTTACAACAATAATTGAAATTGCCTACTTGTAAGATAAATAATTCAGTCGTTGTGTTCAGGGTTCCGTAGCAGAATGGCAAAAAAACGGAACCCTTATAGATTCGTCATGGCTGTCTGTACGTCCGTCTGTCTATCCGTTCGTATGTTACAGCCACTTCATTCGGAAACTATTAAGACTACACAGTTAAAACGTGGTAAGTAGATGTATTTTGTAAACCGCTTTACGATTTTTGTACAAAAATGAAAGACCTTAATCTTTTATTTCAAGGTCTCCCCATATCGGCGGCGGCGACCTCTCGCGTCCGGCCCTGGTGCAAGTCATGGTCCGGGGCGAGGAGGAATGGGGCGCCGTCGCCTCCTTCTGCGAAGCAGTGATGCTGGCGAAGGAGGTGGCGGAACGTGAGAGGGAGAGAACCTAACGTCCCAGCCGCCGCGGGAGACGCTCCGGGCGTCTGGGGCCACGTGACGGCTTCTGGCCACTGTAGCCGCGGGCCTGAGGACGGTGAGTGATGGGCTAGCTCGCCGTCCGTCCGTCTTGCGACGACGACAGGCCGTCGAAGGCGCGTTCGTGTTCCACGTGCGCCTCAAAGAGATGTCAGCAACATGGAAGGGGCCCGCAAGGGCCGACGCCCGTCGGGGCTGCGGGATGTTGTAAGAGATACCGCGGCCTTGACATATAGGGCTAAGAAGAACATGGGTGGTTTTTAGTCAGTAGAAGTCTGACACTCCCTTTCGCTCTGCCCAAGAGTGTGAGAGGTTATTTGATGATTTCCCACCCCCAAAATAAATAAAAATAAATAAAAATAAAATAAAAGGGGATCTCCCCATACTCGTACATGGAACTGAAACTAAAAAAAACGGCCAAGTGCGAGTCCTACTCGCACATGAAGGGTTCCGTACCATCGTAGTAGGGGAGTCGCTTTTTATTTTTTTTTTGTTATAGCAGCAACAGAGAGACACATTCAGTGAAAATTTCAACTTAAAAATATTTTTATTATATGATGTAACTAAAAATTTATGCTTTTCGCAATTTTTCCTTTATCTGTGTTATAAGACGTTGCTTCGTACCAAATTTCAAGATTCTGAGTTCACGGGAAGTACCCTGTAGGTTTTGATTCCCTTGCGAGTGTCGAAAATTTGCGGCATAAACGGGAGTATCTTTTGATCGCGTTGACTTAGAAGTTTGATTTTTTCACAGCTCCAAGAGACCATAGACTTGAGTATTTGATATGAATTTCAGCTTGATACCTCCACGCGTTCCTGAGAAAAAAGGTCTTGACAGACAGACAGACAGACAGACAGACAGACAGACGGACAACAAAGTGATCCTATAAGGGTTCCGTTTTTACCTTTTGAGGTACGGAACCCTAAAAACTTTTTTTATCAAACCTAATCGTGTAATAGTGTAAATCCTAAATCCGGTTCCTGAATCCATTTTTTATCAAAGTCAATCGTTTTAAAGATATACTCGTACACTTCCAAAGCGGTAAAATGAGTGTCCCCCCCTCTAACTTTTAGAGAAAAAATATAAATAGTGTAGATCGCAATGAAAACTTTCAACCAAAATTGGTTTGAACGATGTACATTCAGTCAAAAAAGTATCGGGAATGGATGATTTGTTTATGGTTCCAAATTCAAATATTTGTTTTTTTGTAGTTGTTAGATTGGCACAACTGTTTTCCATTTTGGCGCGGAGTTTGAGTTGCATCTGTTATTTATAATAAATACAGTGCTGGTTTTAGTAATATCATATATAGTGTGTATTGCGAATTTCATAATGGACAAAAATATCGGACAAAGAGTTTGTCTTAAATTTTGCATCGCCAATGGAATTTCGTGTTCGGAGTCACTGAAAATGTTACAGAAGGCTTACGGTGAATCGACTTTATCAAAAACTCGTGCTTATGAGTGGTTCAAAGCGTTCAAAAGCGGTCGAGATGTGATGGAAGATTTGCCTCGCTCTGGTAGGCCGTCAACGTCTGCAACTGAAGTTAACATCGCAAAAGTGAAGAAAATTGTGACTGAAAATACCCATTCAACTCTGAGAGAGATAGCCGCCGAACTTTCTGTATCTCACGAGTCGATCCATACCATTTTAACTAATTATTTGGGTATGAAACATGTTGCTGCTCGGCTAGTCCCAAAAGATCTGAATTTTCTCCAAAAACTCAATCGCATGAAAGTCGCTGAGGACATGCTAGAACGAGTCAGTTCGGACCCAACATTCATGAAACGCATTGTTACTGGTGACGAGACGTGGGTTTACGAGTTTGACATGCAAACTAGTCAACAAGCTTCGGAGTGGCGCCTTCCAACTGAACCGAAACCGAAAAAACCACGCCAAAGTCGATCAAAAGTCAAAGTCATGTTGACTGTTTTCTTTGACTATAAGGAAGGTCTAACGGTAAATAAAGAATATTATTTGAGCGTTATGCGGCGTTTAAGAAAGCAAATTCGACAAAAAAGGCCAGATTTGTGGAAAAAAAATTCTTGGATTTTGCACCACGACAATGCGCCTTCGCACAAGGCTATCATTGTGAACGAATTTTTGACCAAACACTCAACAAATACCATCCAGCAACCACCATATTCACCAGATATGGCTCCTGCTGACTTTTTTCTTTTTCCTAAACTCAAATTACCACTTCGTGGCACCCGTTTTCAATCGATAGAAGACATAAAGGAGAATTCGCGGCGAGAACTGAACTCAATTCCGGAAGCAGCGTTTAAAAAATGTTTTGATGAATGGATTATTCGTTGGCGCAAGTGTATCGTTTCTAAAGGAGCATACTTTGAAGGTGATAAAATAAATTTGGATGAATAACAGACATTTTGTGTATTATTGATCTTTTCCCGGTACTTTCTTGACAGAGTAGTATAGTAAATAGTTTTCGAGATATAGCACATTTTAAAAACTATATTCAAACTTTGTCATTAATACAAACACTATGAAAAACAAAAACTTATCACAAAATATAGTTTTCTGTTGCCACTAAAACAAGAAATAATACAAATAAAAGGGGGCTTCCCTACTACGATGGTACGGATCCCTACATGTGCAATTCCGACTTGCACTTGGCCAGTTTTTTTTATATACTAATAATTTTGCCAACTGCACTGCACTATAAATCGGTAATGAAAATCATCACGAGCTTTAATATTTATAAACTCAGGCAAATACATTCGTAAGCGATTTTTTCTTGGAGTAACGATTGCAATTTTGAGATAAAACCTATTTGAGTTTTAAATTACAATTGATACAGAATAATAACCCACAGCAAACTCATAATAAAATAAATCGATGAGCTAAAGTATTTTCAATTAGACGGAGACTATCACCACACAGCCGGTGCACGCTACAACCTCCCATTACACATTTTTCCGTCGCTATTCGTCATCGGTACTCCGCGCACACTCGATCACAATTGGTCACGCATTGCCTCGTTGCGAATGCTGCAGCTACTGCGAGTATGTGGGAGATAATAATCTACAATACTTCGCACAGCAGAACTGGGGTAAGCAGTTAATATTTGTTAATACGAAGTTAAATTATTGATTAATCAACAAAAAGTATGAAATACATATATAATAATAATACAAGACTTGTATTTTACATGTTTGTTTTATGAGATTTCATTGATTTATCACAATCAGACTAATTCGATGATCTAGTATTTGCAAGCACCAATGTTTAGCTTAAGGTCTAGGTTAATTCTGATATGGAGCAGTGTTATTATTTACATAAGGACACGGAAGTTTCCTGAAATATGGATGGGTAATGTTACTGTCGAATTTTTTAATTACTTTATTAATTTAATGCATATAACGGTTAAACACACTGTACAAAGGCAGACTTAAAATAGAATCATCTACTTACACTACCAAGTCACAAAAATAAATCAATCAAATCGACGTAGGTACAACCTCAAACAATTTAGACAGACATTTCCTTAAAAATAAGCCAAAATACGGGATAAAGTCTAGAAGCAACATAAGTTATTCAAAGCTACACAGCGTAGCGCCAAAGTGTCGCTCTGCAAGGCCTAAGTTATAAAGTAGTTCCTAAGTTTCTCCTAGCGGCAACCCTACCGCTGACTAATAGCTGTTTAGATATAATATGCATGGCTTATACCTTTGTGGAGACTACCCTATCTTTCATGTTTCTATTATGGGATAATATCAGTTATGAAAAGTTAAAACAATAACAAAAAATGCTGTGTATATTATATGTTCAACTAGAAATACTGTTGGCAAAATAACTTATTTATAAAATGCTCGACTCTAAACAGACAACGTTTGCACAATTTCACTTTGGTTTTTGGAAATCATCGAATAACCCTTCCCGCTCTTGGGCAGAGCGAAAGTGAGTGTCAGACTTCTACTGACTTAAAACCACCCATGTTCCTTCTTAGCCCTCTATGTCAAGGCCGCGATAACTAGTGTACAACCCGCGGCCCCGACGGGAGCACAATTTCACCATGGTCATTCATTTTACAATTAAAATCAAGTTCTTTGGTAGAAGGTTTCCTAATATTGACATTGTTCTTTTAAATAATTATGTTCTTTGACTTAGAGACCAATTAGTCAAGGAATATCTGGATTATTAATTATTTTTACTCTTCATTAAACGACTTTATTACGTGAAGCGAAAGGTATTAAGTACCCTAGATCGTTATTAATTTGTGTCTAATGATTTCCGAACAATATCTTCCAGACAATAATCTTGAAAAACGAGTGTCCTGTCAGACCCTTATACCCTCTATCCTATTTCTATTGATGTCTTAGGTTCTATTTCCAGGTCGCATAAGTATTACTTACGGTGATACTCAGAGATATTTAATGATGACTTAAGCCGCCAATCAGTAAAGAATCGACATACTTTTGTATGACAAAACTGTCAAAACCTTTACTAAGTGAACTAAGTGAAGTGGCCTAAGTAATCATTAAAGCTCTCTGAGTACGGCAGTTAGCGTTTGGATTATGGCATAACTGGCGAAATGTGGGTGTAGATACAATACTTAGTTAAAGAACACCTTTTTTTTGGGCGAAGGTAGGTAATCATCAAATGACTCCTCCCGCTCCCGGACAGAGCGGTAGGGAGTTTCAGACTTCTGCTGACTAAAAACCACCCATGTTCCTTCTTAGCCCTTTGTGTCGAGACAGCGGTATCTCTTTCGAACAACCCGCAGCCCCGACGGGCGTCGGCCCACGCGGGCCCCCTCAATGTTGCTGACGTCTCTATTAGGCGCGCGTGGAACACGAACGCCCTGTCAACACGGCCTGTCTTCGTTCGATAAGCTATGCCATTACTAACCGTCCACAGGCCCGCGCCTATACGGTGACAGGAAGCCATCACGCGGCCCCCAACGAACATCGCAACCCTTCGTTTTAAAAATGATGAACTTCGCCGTTCTATGTTGCTGAAATCTCTTTGAGGCGCGCGTGGAACACTATCGTGCCACCGACGCGGCCTCGGCCGTCATAAGACAGACGGCGAGCTAGCCCATTACTTACTCACCGGTCCACAGGCCCACGTTTACGGTGGCCGGAAGCCATCACGTGCCCCCCCCCCACCCCGTGGGTCGAGAGGTTCTTTACCTCTCACGTTCCGCCACCTTCCTCACTATCATCACTGTTTCGCAGAAGGAGGCGATCGGCGTCCATTCCCTCTCGCCCCGAACCATGGCTTGCACCAGGGCCGGACGCGAGAAGTCGCCATGTACAGTACACCTTGGCCTAACTCTCCAAAAGCTACAAACGGGTAAAGGTAGAGATTTGTGTATCGGTACAGATGTACCTTACATCTTTTGAGGAATGCAGGCATATCATGTTCTGTTATTCTCTAATAAACACAAGCACAGTACACACAGTTAGTACCTGTCCCAAAACTAAACTAGGGTATATTAGTCAGCGCTGAGGTCCGGTACAGTAATTACTCCGCGCGTTAACGAGCGTTTGATTGCGACCTAATGTCGCCGCATCCGACTGGAACCACACTTTGTTCGCGTCGGGATCCAAGACTTGACTGGAAACTAACTTGTTGTTCTATGGGTGGAGTACGAGTTTTGTGTAATGGGAATAATTTAAGTTTACAATGTCTCTTGAGCTTGATCGTTGTGTAAAAGTAACGTGGGTTGAGAAATACTTGACAATGATAACACCTTCTTACAGCCCTGTGGAGAAGAAATAGACTGACGCCTACGTCATATCAGGAATGAGAGTGAATATCAGTGGGGTAGATCAGAGTACCTAAATAGCACCGACACTTGTCTTTTAAACAATATAATTGCAAATTGCAGGCAAAGTGTATAATTATACACTTTGCCCGACCCAGAACTTCATGAATAGCAGTCACATTTGCAGCTATTACTAGACTTACGAAAAGACCAATCAACATAGGAAAAGACGATTATACCTATATGGAATTTAACTCTGCAGGGTAAGATTCATATTGTTTTGATAAATACTGCGATCAATTTCAGGCAAGAAGTTTTTGATCGCTTGCATTTGAGATGAGTGTCGTATCGAAAAGGGAAAACAGGAACGAGACTACCGCCGCCTGTACGGGCATCAACTACCACCTTCACGGTTAAAGAGCCGTAAAAGCTTCGTAAGACATACAATCTAATTAGAAGAAGGTGCGTCAGATTAAAGAATCACATTTCATCAACCTGCCGATCTGGAAATCTCTTAAACAATTGTGAGCCCAGGTTTGCCGCTATAGATATAATCTGGCCAAATGGGGTATCCTTGATTCATCCCAAACAAATTGCCAGTGTGGCGCCCCTCTGCAGGATATGCACCACCTCCTATCCTGACAATCCGGCACAACCACTTGCACCTTTCAGGATTTACTCGACGCAAACGATATAGCTGTGCAGGTGACTACATACTGGTCTAACAAAATTTGAGATCATGGACACGTAAAGAAGAATATTTAAGATGAGAACCAACGGGTACATTTTTCAATCCCAAAAATACCCTCTACCCTCTAGTATAATGATACTTCCTACCTACAACATCCCCAATTCTTCCAAACTACCCGACTCCGGTACAAAACTCATCACTCTATAGGTAACGAACGCACGGCCCAGCGTATAAACAACATGAATATTTTAGGGAGTGTATCAAAGTGGCCGATAAACGTCGGGATCCAATATCGGGCCCAAACAAAGGCTTACAAGAGTTTAGGGCACGCCCAGTGCACTGCATATTCAACGGGGCCAGAGTCAACATGTTAGCGCGGGAGCTGGATCCAACGGACAACGGTTTCTAGAATAATTCATTAGTAGTTGGTACAGTAGTTTGTACCAGGACACTATGTGTATCTAATTAATTATTTGGTCGAAGGTCGTCTGGATAAGTATTGCTACTTTAACAACGTCTGCTGCCCAGACTGGCCTGGTGGGACTGCCCGATGCTTGGTCGTTGGGTAAGGCTGCACACACATTCGTCGTCGGGGCTGCGGGATATTGTAAGTAATACCGCGACCTCGACATAAAGGGCTAAGAAGGAACATAGGTAGTTTTAAGTTAGTGGAAGTCTGACACTCCTTTTCTATCTGCCCAAGACTAACGGGGTCTTGGGCAGATAGAAAAGGAGTGTCAGACTTTTTGATGATTTCCCACCAATAAATAAAAAAAATAAAAATAAAAAAAAAAGGTTGCACACACAGGTCGGCTCAAAGTAGTTAATTATGTAAGTCATTTAGTTTTACTTTATTTATTCACTTTTGTATTATATTATTGTCTGTTGCTACTTGTGTTGTTCTCGTTGTTTATGTGTGTTACTAATATTAGTTAAGTAAGTATATTTCGTGTTAATACTAACACTATGGACGTCTAGGTCTGCAAATAAATGTTTTATTATTATAGTTGCTTTGCCTCTAGGATGGCAATGCAACTGAAAATCATGTGCTGTTGCAGATCTGCCGTCGGCTTGTCATCATCTCCTTGCTAGTCTCAGGGTATTGATAAATTACATTATAATACATAGCTTTCCTGTAAACTGGCAAAATATGAGTGTGCATAACACACACCTCTACTTTTTTTTTGGGGGGTGCGAAATCATGAAATACCGCTTTTGGGTAGAGCGAAAGGTAGTGTCAGACTTCTACTGACTAAGAACCACCCATGTTCCTTCTTAATCCTTTATGCTGAGGCCGCGGTATCTCTTACCCTAACCTAACTTTTCAAGCATGCAAAGATGACATGTTCTGTTTGGCATAAACAAAAGCCTTATAATCATGCTTACACTTTTACAATTAAGCGTAAAACTAATAACAAACTACCAGGTCTAGTTGAAACGATTAACAAAGCTGAACGTTTTAACCCTGTCATAAGTAACAAATTGGTCTCTTCAACGTCATTCAATAGACACTCAAGGTATAATTTATACAGCCCCTCCACAAATAAAAGAACATAAACTCAGTCAGCTGTTTCCTACCCGCAGTTGAGTTAGTAAGTGAAATTAATGATGTCCATAAATGGAGGCGTTGCAGACTGATACTAGTATTTTGGCTAAACCAGGCTATCTGGGAAGTTTTCTGATCTTGCAGTTAGTTAGGTCCATTATTTATTAGTCCGCCCGGACGTTTGAGTAGTAATACTTTTTTTAAGATTAATAATAAAGAAGAGCTCGTGCCTTAATAAGAACTGCCCCTCGGGTCGATGTTTAGGCTTGCCTTGGTTGGTCTGGATGGGTGACCGTCAATTGCTAACCAAGTTTCTGCCATGCCTCGGAAAACACGTTAAGCTGTTGGTCCCGGTTGTCTTTTATAGATCTTTGGCAGTCGTTACAGGTAGTCAGTGACGTGAAAGTCTGACATCCAGTCTTATATATACCAAAGGATATAAGTATAATATTAACTGGGTTGTGGAGGTCAGGCAGTCGCTCCATGTAAGTAAAATACTGGTATTCAGCTGCATCCAGTTAGACTGGAAGCCGACCCCAACATAGTTAGGAAAAGGCTACTCAGATGATGATGACTTTTTATGTAATTTAATTTATCTTGTACTAATGAATAATAAATAATATAGTATATATAATATTTAGTAGTTCAACTCAAAAATGGCTCCTGTCAAGACCCAATAGATTAAAGTGTTGATTTTAGCAGGTAAAAACCGGATAGGTGAAATTCTAGAGCTGAAACAGTGCTTACGTGAAATATGACATGTCCACCTAATCATTTGACACCTGAAATTCTCTTATTTAAACAAAATAACAAAATAAACTTTAATTGAGCCTAGGAACCTCCTCTCCGCTCTGCTCATCTCCGCTTTGGTACTGGGCGTTATGTCGTTCCTAGGCTGTAAACAATTTTCCGTCTCCTGCAAAACACTTAGTTTAAAAGTCCCAGCTCCCGGCCTGCCGCCACGCATCGCTGCCCGGTGACCAATATGTGAACGTACTCCTATATACCTGACATTTGCATACTTTACACGCACTCATTAAACGTCAGCCATATTGTTATTTATTGGAATTTTAATCAGCACTCTCATTATTAACATTTCAATAGGAAATGTCGAAAATTATGCTCTATAGCTGATTAATAAAGCTATAAGAGTATGTCAAATGGATTTATTTTTTTGTCTTCATATATTTATTTACTGTGATTTTAAGTACATTATTGTACGGTCGGTTACTAAAGTGGATAAGCGACCGCACAAAGCAATAGCTTGACGTTTAGTTTTGACTTACGACCTTTTACTTTCAAGACAAATATTGTCGTCACCAAATGATTGTTGTTCATAATTTCAACACTGTAATATAAGTCACGATGGCCTAGCGGTTTAGCGCGTTTGGATAGATCTATCGCGAATCAGTAAGTCGTGCGTTCTAATCTCACGCAGATAGTTTTACACTTTTTGTAAGTATTTACTTGATTGGAAGTAATGAGACAGAAATATTATATTCTTTAAGATAAAGAACATTATATTTCTATATTTTCTATTTATAATAATATTTTTTTACGAACTTCTTACTTGTTCGCTTTGTTCACACATTTCGTAAAGTTTGAAAGGTAGATCATAGAAAAAATAAGTCAAGAATTATAATTTATGTGAGGTAGACATGAGTTTTATGAATATGTTACTGGATGAACGTTGTCGATTGGGTTATAGTTGTTGATTAGTGACGTGTGGTTTATTAGATAGCAGTATTGTTGTTGATATATTTTCTCAATATGCAGGCAGATATGAGGCGAGGGCGACTATTATTGCTCCGCATAAAAGTGATGTTAATAGAATTACAAATATCAGAAAAAAACTGGAATGAATGTGAGTATTATATTTAAGAATTGTAACTTAAACTGTTAGTAGAAATAAAGACATAATACCGTTTGGTGACATAATGAATTCATTAATTGTTTTTTAAATTCATCATGAGGCTTAAAAGATAAATAATTAGTGTTTGTTATTGGATTCATAAATGCAGAGCGAATGAAGTCTTTAGTATTTTATTATAACCGCCTAATACCACTTTTGTTTTGTTTTAGAAGAATACGATACTGTTAGTCTCTGAATCAAAAGATACGAGGAAGAGGGTCGCCTTGCTAATCGACAGCGAAGTGGAAGGCCGTCGCTTATTAGTGAAACGCAGCGACGGCGGTGGCGACATAATAATATAATTATTATGGTCAAATAAATGGTTTCACACCTACGGGACGCCTCGCGGAATTATTCGACACCTCATCTCAAACTGTTCTCCGTGCCCTCCAAGCTAAAGGCTTGCATCACAGAAGACCAGCTAAAAATCCCTTCCTGACAAATAGATAAAATCAAGAATGATAACGTTTTGCACGGGTTTATTTAGATTTTTACTGTAATACTACCATATTTTCAGATGACAAGACTTTTTACAATTACGGCGCAAAGATAACACCCACTGCCCTGATAAAAACGTTACCTATCCTTTATGCACACTCATAATATTATGAGTACTACGCGCAAACGTCTACATGACTGCATTGAAAATAATGGGGGTTCTACAAAATATTAAAATGCGTAAATGTTTTGGTTTTAATAATTAAACGTGTATAACATATTTGATGATAATAAGTTATCCGTAATTATTTACTAATTTTAAGTTGAGGTTTAGTTTCAATCTTCTTTTCTTCAAGAAAATGATCAATTAAGCTATAACCTCAAAACGACATTCATTGTGACGTTACAAAAAAACAGGTTCCTAAAGTCTGCTAATATCTATAATAAGTGGGTATCATCAATTATATTTCTGTGATAAAATTATCTTTTCCTTGTTAAGAATTGACTTAGTGGGTATACAATAAAAAATGTTATGAACGATTACAAGAGAACTGTTTTTATTTAGGTAGGATTTGGCGTCACAATTCTCATGATTGTTAATTAGACAATTTTATAAATAATTATGACGAATAAAACGTTGTCTTGTCATTAAACACGACTTTTTTTCTACCTTACCACCCAACAACGAAATGATAACATAATCACAATCATGCGTTGGGTTTTTATCCTATATATTTAAGTTCTTTAACACCGAGAGAGCTGGAAAGAAATGGGGAGGCCTTTGCCCAGCAGTGGGACAAAATAGGCTAACCAAAAAAAAAAAATAACTTCTTAAATAAAATAAGTATTATAATGGATTTACAATTACAAAAAGAAAAAAATGTTTATGAAGAAACAAATAGCACTATCTTGTGGTGTGTGAGATTTGAACTCGGTCCTCATTGATCATAAATCCATTGCTCAGCCCAAACAGCTATCGACACTTGTAAGTTAAACGCGAATTTTAGTAATTGATTATAATGCGTTTGCTGCTATTATAACGAAAGAGACGGAAATATATTTTGTTGTGCTATTTCGTGGAGTGCGACGCCCGACGCGACCACGCCGACGACATGATACGATAGCAGGCGATCTCTGTGGCTGTGGTGTGCGCCGGACCACTTACACACACAAAAGTATGGACGCTCGCCCGTGCGTTCACAGAAATACAATCCTTAGCGTGCCCATGCACTTGTCTTGCCTTACTGTACATGAAAATTTGAAGAATATTAGGAGCATTTTATTGTGACAATTAAACTTGTAATGTGAATAGGTATTTGTGTTTTGCCTGAATTTTATTCAGATTGTGTTAAGTATACAGTTCTGGCGAATAATTACTATATCGAGGAACCACACACCTGCATTCGCCCATTATACTAATATTATAAATGCGAAAGCTTGTGAGGATGTATGGATGGATGTTTGTTTGTAACTATTTTGCGCAAAAACTACTAAACGGATGTGGATGAAATTTAGAACACAGATAGTTTGTAACCTGGATTAACACATAGAATACTTTTTATCCCGATAGCATGATCTCGTAGGACAATTATCGAACTCCACGCGAGCGAAGCCGCTGGCACAAGCTAGTATCTTAACAAAATAGATGAATGTATCACGGCAATACTAGGAATTTTCATCAAAATACTTTATCTTGATTATCAGTAAAACAACAAACGACCTTCAAAATTATTTTATATCTCTCAACAACTCATAGATATGATTTACACAGTCAGTTTCCTCTCTTCTGCCTTCAATTGTCGATATCATTAATTTATGTTCAGTCGGTACAAATATTAGTACAATCACACAAACACTTGAACCAGGTAGTTGAGGGCCTGCCCCCTCTCGCTCTTCAGTCGAACGTTCACGAAGGATGAGCCAACACCTCCCGCTGTGATGGTTGGCTCGGCCTTCGACTTGTTTATGTCAATTGCTGATATGCTCTGCAACAAAAAACATCGATTTTAGTAAAATGGGTACGTGGGATCTTTATATTCATATTATAAGGATAAACTACGCGTGGTTACTGAATACTTTTTATTTATTGAATAAAATTTGTGTCTGTAGTTATTAACTTGCACCTTAATATTGTATCGAGTCTGGTTCTTCTAACCAACCTAACAGACAGATGAGTTGCTGGAGAGTTTGTTTCGCCACTGCTTCTTTCCAGCTGAAACACTAGGAAGTGTCGAAGGGTTTTGGGGAACTGTCTCTTGTACATAAGTAAAGTAGTCAATTTTGACGTTCGAAAAGTGCAGGTGCCTAGTTTGAATAAATGAGTTTTGATTTTGATTCTGTATACATTCACACTGTAGACCGTTTAGCCCTTTATCGAGCGTCTGTCAAGCACTTTATGTTGTCAACCATGCTTGCAAGCTGTTCTATCTACCTATAGATTGAACAGTACCTAAATAGAAAAAATAACATTGTTAGCAAAAGCATAATTCTCACTGCTGGGAATTAAGCCTCCTCTTTCGGACAGGGAGTCTGGCATGATCCGCCACGCGGGCCCAGTACTAGTTGGTAGGTTTCACAATATGTCTTCGATTTATTGTTTCCAAGTTTTGCACAAAGTGTTTCTGATTACGGTTTTAAGAGAACCATTGATTGTTAAACGAATGACAAAAAGGAACGCGCCTACAAGTTATAAATAAAACAGAGTCGTTACTATATCGGAAAGTTATTTCAACATCGATTGAAAAAAACGAAAAGACATTGCAAGTAGACTCACCTTAATAATCTTAGTGTTATTGGAATTGTAGAACACATTCTTGACCCTTGTAGACAAAGGAATAGAGCTCAACTTGACAGTTTCTTGATACCCCAACTGTGCGTTGGCTGCCGACCCCAGTTGCAAATCAGTGGCACTGTAAAGTTTTACGCACAACACACATACTAAAAACGCGTTTGAAATTAGAGACATCTTGTAAGGGTAATAAAATGACTTGTTTGAACAAACTACTCTTGAACTATGTTGTTGAAGATTTGGCAGAAGAATTTATATATTTTCCGTTCTATGATGCACTTGAGATAAAAATATATTGATAAGGCCGTGAATCATTTTATCGAGATGTTGATAAGGGCTATCGATTGGTGAATGATACTTGTTAGTCAGTGATGACTGCCAGTGGAGTGATTCATTTCTTTATTTCAAGGTTTAAACAAGTGCAAACGATCTCATGTAACATGTCATGTCTTGTCTCATTTATTATGTCTAATGTAATAGGGGCGTTCCTATTGCCCTTGCTGATTTTCCAATGGAAGTTATAATAAATAAAAGTTTAATAAAGTTTATTTACACGAGACACAATACGAACACACGAACATAATATAATGTTTATTTCTACAAATTAGTTCCAAAATACATAATTATAAGCTGTAGTTTTTGTCTATGTGTAGTCACAAGCAACTATACTTTACAATATATGGGAGGCCTCATCCTTCAGTGTCACCATTGGATTAGTTATGTGTAAACCGTATCATACCATATCAAAACCTTTAAAAATGATAAATTAACAATTTTTAAACACCCATTACCAAAACAAACGTCCACCTAAAAACTATTTTTCAACCTTAAAATATCGCTTAACAGCTGAACACGAGAAAGTGATTCAACGAACCAATTCGTCGGGCACTACGGCTTTATCAAAAGTTGGACACATTAGCACCAGATGCGGGCGATGTGAACGACTTCAACTTATTTTTTATCCCGTTCACATTTGAGGGTTACGATGCCATCTATTACTGGTCGCCCTTTATTCGTCAGCAGAGATTTGAAAGGCTTTTTTTTTCTCTTAATTTTTTGTGTTAATTGATTGAAATGTTAGCGGTGGCCTTGAGATTTTCATAGAAAAGAGTGTCTAAATAATCGCTTTCGTTTTCGGCAACTACGGTTAACAAGATTGCCTTAGGCTTGTTGGTATCTTATGTCGGTCATAAACAATCACTTTTTGTTACCGCTGATGTCTTGTAGGTGGTTCAAATGCAGAGGGCGCAGGTCAGGGTAAGTTGATATCGCAAACAAAATGAGACTTTATCTAGACCCTCTGTTTTTTCAGGTCGAAATTAAGTTCAGCAAAAGAATGCGAGTTGTGCGTGTGCCAACTGTGGTGCCAACCATATGCAGTCCTCATCAATTAATTCTTGCCACTGAAATCTCCGAAGGGTCACGCAGAAGTGTACCGATTAGGTACACCAATACTTTGCCAGTTAAGTTTTTTAGTCCCTTAAGGCTTAATAAAGTTACTGATACTGTAGTTGCTCCTGAAAAATTCTTAATGAATAAACCCAATAACACTTTGCCCGACCGTGGGACAGAATCCAGGCAGTTGCGTTTGCAACCATTACACCAACAAGGCAGTCCACTGAAATGATGATGATAGTCATTTTCCTCAGGACTGACGATAAAATTTTCACAAGATGCGTCAGTAACGCTTGATGGAAAGCATTAGTTTGCTGATAGTGTCTATCATCATAAGAGTTTCCAAATTCTATCTTGGTAAATTATTACAAACATCAAAGTTTCAAGTACTTACATCCTTATGAATGGAAAATGCCTTTTCCAGTTCGCCTGTATAGTGTGTGCATAGACAGACGAGGAAACATTGTGTTCTGTCAGTGATTATGAAATAGCAGAAACCACTTTTCATTCAATCGTAGCGTCAACCTGTAACATAAACCTTATTAATATCCCCTCGAGCTTTCATCCCCTGTTTAACTCTCTTAGAAAATCGGAGCAGTAGTTTTTGAATTCACCGCAAACAGACAGGCAGACGCAGCTGAGGACTGTGCTTTGTATATTATGTAGTGATAGTTCTTATATTTACGGATTTTGTTTTTCTGATAAAAGTGCTTTTGTAATATAAATATCATAAAAAAACCGACGTATGAATTACTAAACTCCAACAACACAGAAGTCACGCGTATCGCAAATAAAACCGAGAAGTTGTTCGAAGTTACGCGATTGACTTTGACAAAACAATGACAAATATAAGTTCGTGTTATGATCGTTTATTTATGGGTCGCGGTGGGTAACGGTGTGCCACTGTCGTGATATATGGCGAGGGTAACTTATCGGGAAGTTCATGGGCAAAATATAATTTGGGACATTGTGATTGGATTCGGTACTGATACTTATTTAGATTTGCATTTTAAGAAGCTCACTATCTAGGTAATAGCAGCCGTTTGGATCAATCCGCAGGTTAAGCAGCGATTGCCTAGGTTGGTTTGTGGCTGGATAACCATCCATGACATATCGAGTTTCGTGTTATGATCGTTTATTTATGGGTCGCGGTGGGTCACGGTGTGCCACTGTCGTGATATATGGCGAGGGTAACTTATCGGGAAGTTCATGGGCAAAATGTTGTTTTGGGACATTGTGATTGGATTCGGTACTGATACTTATTTAGATTTGCATTTTAAGAAGCTCACTATCTAGGTAATAGCAGCCGTTTGGATCAATCCGCAGGTTAAGCAGCGATTGCCTAGGTTGGCTTGTGGCTGGATAACCATCCATGACATACCGAGTTTCGTCCGTGCCTCGGCAAGCATGTAGGCCCATGGCCCATATTTGTAGATCTTTGGCAGTCGGTACAGGTAGTCAGTTACCCAAAAGTCGGATAATCATTATTACCAAGAGTATGTCGCATTATTCAGTTCTAACTGAAATTTGGAGGTCAGATAGGCAAGCACTCCATGTAAAATTATAAAATACTGTTAGACTGGAAGACCGACCCCAAGATAGTTGAGAAAAAGCTAGGCAGGTGATGGGATTGGGTATGGTACAGGCTGTCAAAAAGTGAAGTCTAATTGACTGCAACTGAGAACTTTGCTGGTCATCAGTCTCGTACCAACAAAAAGAAAATACTGTAATATTGACCTCACCACAAATGCCAACACTCACAAAAAACATTACAAGCTCAAAACATTTAAATAAAATTTCACATTTCAATACCACAACCGTATATTCAAATATGTAGTAACGCGTAGCTGTACACCGGGCAACGCAGTGTGGTCATTACTTTTATTTTACGATGTGATAACACCGCACACTTGTTTGTAACACAACTTTTGGGGACCGTTGTACGCTTTAAGCCGTGCTGTGGGGGAATTAAGTTTCATGGTTTATTTTCGAGGCTGTTTTACACGAATGTTTATTACGAATATTAAATACTTTTATACGTTTAATTTAATAAATGTTTGACTGTATCATTGGTCTAGTGGGTTTGGGCTCGATTCAAAGATCAGGCAAAATGTTATTAGGTTTTTCTATCAGGAAATTTTCAGTAGTCACAAAATCTGAATTTAAACCGGGTTTATGGGATAGGCTTTCCCCCTATTACATGGGACCCATAACTGCCAAAATGTAGGTGCAATTTGTGTTAGGTACAGTCGAACAAGCTAATAAGTAATAGGTAGAGATCTTCATAATAGGGGAGTTAACAAAAAAAAAAAAATTGTCCGTCAGATAGATTTCCAAAAAATTTTTACACGTATTTTTTCTTTTTTCACGTAAACAAACAATGAAGATGATACAGTGCTTTGAAAACTCGTGGGACGTAATTTTCTGAGACATTAGTATGACATTCTTTAGCGGTCAGTGACGTCACCACCCCCCACTCAAAATCTTTGACGCGTTTTATCTTCGTCATTTTTTATTGATTTAATAAAACAAAAAATACGTATCCAATGTTTTTCGATAATCTAATAGACGGACTAATTAGAATCATATTTTATTAAGTCAGTAAACATCCTTATTCTAGTACTTTGAAAATATTGATTGCAATTTTGATTTATAAAGTGTTTCGCATTAGGCGACTGATGTGTAACATTGTATCATTTCACATCAGTCTCTAAATGTATCTGTATAATCTTAAAAGTAAATGCAAATTAGCTGGCTGTATACTTATAAGCTTGTTTGAATGTACACCTCAGCCTAACCCTTCGGGGATTGCGAGTGTGGTGTTATGTTTGATAATGTAATTTTTTCAGGGAAATAGTGAAGAATATGTCGATCTGTAATAACCTGTGTACTACCATAATGCAATTGAACGTTCGCGACCTCATCTGTGATTATTATCATTTTTTAATCATCATCATCATTGTAATGATTATTCTATACTTCGCGTGAGCGCCGTTGTTCCGGCCATTGTAGTGACTCGTGGCATGCTTTTAACTACATCTTTCAATTGTTTTATCATTAGTCGCTCTTGTAAGATCGTGAACAAGACGTAGGAGGGATGGTCCAATGCCTCGTCCACGCAGCTTGCCAGAAACAAAGCTGTCAATTAACTGGTATTTCAACAAGGCAGTATAGCGAAAAAAAACTGACCGTATTATATTATTATTTGCACAATATCCAAGAATCCTCCACCTTTCAAACCTTTATCTTGCCTAACATGATCCTAATTCCCAACATTATCTCAAAACAGTTGTTACAAAGGAGGTACATAGGGAACCACCAAACCGGCCCGAAGAATTATACCGTTATCATATAAATAAGGATTTAAAGCCTTCGCGCCAGCCTCCGCGGGGTGAAGGGGCAGGGAGGGAGGTTAAAGCATTATTTTACCTGCAATTTGTTTTGTTTTTATTGCCTCCTTAGACCCCGTTTATATCTAGAGTGTAAGCTCAAGAGGTAGGTAAAATATTCAGTCCAGATGTTTACAAGATTTTAAGGAACTATTTATTTGTGACAAAGAACAGGACACTGGTTTACTTCGCTTAGTTGTGACAAGTGAATATTTTGGACGAAATCGGTTTCTTCAAGTTATAAATCAAATTTTGAGAACTTTGGACTAAACTGATCATACCCTACTAATAAAAGTGGGTCTGGCGTATGTATTGTCGAACCAGCTATTAAGTACATACGCAAAAATTTACTATCATTCTAGTACACCGACAATATTAAAGACAGACAGACAATATTAAGTACATAGTTCATGTGCGATAGATAGATTCCCCTTTGTTGGCTTATTGACCATAGACACATTTGTCTTAAGAGTTTAATCAAAATCAAAATCATTTATTTCAAGTTGGCCAGTTACAGGCTCTTTTGAATAGTCGAACCAATACTAAATTTTAATAAGCTAATAAACTAAGCTACAGTCCCACTCACACGGCATAATAACTGTCAGTGTACTGTAGTTGCCGATTCCAAAGCGTTGGTCTCATGAGAAGAATGGCAAGAAACTTCATGGATACTCTTTTAAATCATAATATTGTTACAAAACTTTGGTTACATCATTCATATCGAGATTGGTATATTATCATGTGAGAACGATGTAGCAAGTTGTGCACGATAAGTGTCGACAGTAAAGCCAAAACGACGATTTAAAAATAATATAATAATTCAAACAAGCCGTGGCAACTAAGAGGTGACCAGTCACAACTGACAGCACCCGTTCACGAGCATGACGCATGGATCAGCCACCATTCCACTCAACCATTTTAAAGGGAACGAAATGACCCGACACACCCGCCACCATCAGCGAGACATTTAAGTGAGCATGACACACTCTTAATCGCCAGGGCATATCCAAGTCAAATAAAAAATAGAAATGTAATGTAATGTAATGTTTCGCTTATCTGCCAATTAGTCTATAATGCATGGTTTATGCATTAAAGAGCTTACGTTTCATTATAATATGCAGCTTATACCCTTTTCCGCGTTTAATTCATTACAATATCGTCTCATTACAAACCTTTGTTTGAATATCGAACTCTTCATCTAAAAACCGTTATTAACGTACTTGAAAATTTCATAAAAGAATAAGTAACCACCTTCAAAATAACTTCAAATTATCCACTTCTCTTAAACCCACAAATGTTCCCACACTTTGAGGGTACTTGTGAATATAATGACAATTCATTGCGGGCCAAACAGCGGGGCGTGTCGGGGTGAAACAAAAACATGAAGTAATCGTTAAGTTGGGCTCTTTCGCGCGACGCCTGAGTTCCGCATAATTAAATAGTGATTAAGGCGCCTGTTTAACGTTCAGACTGGAGGATTAGGTGTTAAGGTATTCAGGGTTTAGGAAAGTGACGTGGAATTTAATTTTATTGAGACAATAATGAATTTCAAAACTTCTTGGTCCGCCAATTTGATCCGACGAAGCGAAGTTGATCATTTTTAAAACGAAGGGTTGCGATGTTCGTTGGGAGCCGCGTGATGGCTTTCTGTCACCGTATAGGCGCGGGTCTGTGGACGGGTAGTAATGGCATAGCTTATCGCCCGTCCGTCTTACGACGACGACAGGCCGTGTTGACAGGGCGTTCGTGTTCCACGCGTACCTAATAGAGACGTCAGCAACATTGAGGGGGCCCGCGTGGGCCAACGCCCGTCGGGGCTTTGGGTTGTCGTAAGAGATACCGCGGTCTTAACAAAGGGCTAAGAAGGAACATGGGTAGTTTTTAGTCAGTAGAAGTCTGACTCACCCTACCGCTCTGTCCAGAGCGGGAGGAGTCATTTGATTATTACTCACCAATAAAAAGGGTTGCTGGTGATATTGAATCCCGTGTACCCCGTGTTGCTAAAAACGCTTGGCGCGAGCTAATGAGAAATTAGACAAACTGTAAATTGTTCCATGGATGTTGAATACAGCAACTGTGTTTTCAAATACATAGACAGTTTAGAATTAAAATAAAAATAGCTATATTTTAGAACAAAAATATCCCACTATGAACAGCCACCCCCAAGTACAGGGTGACTCGATGAATGATTCGCGGCGTCTACTCACGCAGCCGATGCTCGCTAACCTTATTAATTACTTGCAACAGCTTCCGACACTCGGCTGATTTCAACCGGATTCAGTTCAATTTCATAAGGTCGAGTGCCCTGATTAACTTTCTGATTCTGTTTTGTTTATCGTGTTTTTATATTATTGAACTCTACAAAACTACTTAATTTGAGGTACTTATATAAATTCAGCTTGCAGTTTTAGGTTGGACATAGGTGTCCCCTAAGCTACATCAGAATTTGGTGTACACCGCAAACAACCTCATCGCGTAGTGACATTTAAGTAACGAGTATCTTCGAACTTATCTCCTGTAAAGATACAGTAGTCTATTTCTGCTCATAGGTAAGCCTTTTAAACCGTAAGTCATTCACCTTAGCTGCTTTGAGCCAAAGATCACGGCTGCACCGAGCTCAAAGGCGGTCGTCCTACCCTTCACTCATCTACATATATTACTAGGAAAACAATTAATGCTTTTAGAAAAAAAAAACTATTTTTAACACTTTGTAACGAGATATTAACCTTATTACAGAAACGCTAGATTTTTTAGGCACTACATTTCACATAAATCTATAAAATATAAATAATGCTCTTGAAATATTTCGGTTAGAATCCAGATTGCTCCATTCCCACAACCCAACATAAGCCTATTACAGTAAAACAGCACTACAAGCATGAGAACCTCACCTATTTAGGTGAGTAGGTACTCTCACTTCAAGTCCCTCACTTGAAGTGGTTGACGTTTAACATGACTCTATTGTGTCACTGCAGGTCATTAATGATTAATTGTTTAAATTTTTAAGCTATCTTTGAAAAAAAAACAAATGGTACAAGCCCGCCACACAATTCCCAAACCACTGTAACTCCCGTAAGCCAGAATCAACAGTGGTGACTACAGGAAAGCGCTGAGACAATGAAGCCCGACGAAGTCCCGGAGAAACGATTTAACTGTCTTGGATCCCGCAACGAAATAAGGTATTGTGAACGAAATTAAGTGGCAAGGTTAGCATAGTGACTGAGCAGTTGGCTGCTATGCTGCGTGTCACGGTTCGATTCCCACATGGAACAAAAAATTGTATGGCCTCCAGGTAGATGTTTCGGGTCTGGCTGTTTTTGTATATGAGTTTATTTTTTTGTAAATGCACCCACGATAAAGGAGAAGTTCATATTGTGAAAAAGTACATCCACGACACTTTAGCTTAAGTTCCATGGAATGGAAGGCGAGCCTATTGTATTAATTATCTAGGCACGAATCCAAACTCCATGCAGTTACTGAAAAAATACTGATGGTAATGGTCAAATAGAGTTGAACTCAAAACCTCATACTCAAAAGTAGAACTTGTTAAGTAGATTAACTTTTAAAAGGGGAACTTTTGATTTATTGAGATATAAGTAAGACTATACTAAATATATAAACTAAACGAACCTAAAAACAAACTAACTATACAAGGGCATCGAAAAACTCCTCCTCAACGCTGTCAGCAGGTAAAGTGCCCAAGAGACTGGCAGATGATTAGATTTTTCATCATTTCAATAAAAACAAATCAAAAGTTAAAGTAGAACGAAGTGATGTTTGAAAAGTAATTATTCATACACACCGATATCTACTAGTGCAGTTTAAAATGTCTCAATTCTAGATCTCATATTTTCTCACGCCTGCTCTCAAAATGTAACGACTGTAGTCAAAGTCGCTAAACGTTTCCCAAGGCCATCAACAAAAGCAAACAACATGAGCTATAGAAAGGTAAACGCCATCTGTTTTGGCGAAACTTCTCAACTCGAGAGAAGGACCCTTGATACGAGGGCGCAAGGAGACGCTGTTCAGCGAGCCTCTTCATTGTTGTCTCTGATCGATACTACTTGTACGGTATGGTAGGGTAATGAGGTGGGAAACTGTTTTAAGGTGCTTTGTTGTGATTCTGATATAAAAGGTGTTAATGGACCCTAACTAAGCATTTTGTAAATCAAACTTAGTAACTCTATACGAAAAGCTTTCGTCCAAAACACTTATTGTTTATGCTGATGGATGCATTGAATAGTACAGGGGTCATCTATGTTTTTAAAGGAAAATTATAAGATTGTGAAAAATTTAATTTTTGACACCAACTCCGCAACTATAAGGTTCCCAGGAATGCTCTAAAACAAAAAATATTGCAATTACGGAAAAAACAAGTACCATTCGATTTCGTTAAGGGTACTTTTACACTCATTACGTGCAGTGATTTTGTATTCTCAAGTGGTTTATTTAGTTAAAACATGTCATTATAATCATTTTTCTATCATATCATTTTGAGGTTTGGAGTGCAATGCGTCGCGTCGTTTCGGGGGTTGCTGCGTCGGGTTGCGGCGTGCATTCCTTGTTCCGTGATTCGGAACTTCGTGCATTTATTGTTGCGGTGAGCGTCGCTGAGTGCTTTCGTGCTCGCAGTGTTCGTTGTTGCGGGCATTCGGCGGCGTGTGGTTCGGCGTGGTGACTCTCGGAATGACGTATTGTACTCGTAGTATTTGTTTTATGAATTGTTTTTCTGACATTCAATAGTGCCTGTAATGGCCTAATTGAAATAAATGCTTTGAGTTTGAGTTTGGGGTCAGTGCACCATATCCTCTTCTTCCATACTTCTCGTCATCTCAGCAGGCACCTCTTTTCTAGCCATATCATTCTTAATACAGTGCACCTTTTTTTTTGGGGTTGGGAAATCATCAAATAACTCCCGCTCTTGAGCAGACCGAAAGGGAGTGTCAGACTTCTACTGACTAAAAACCACCCATGTTCCTTCTTAGCCCTAAATGTCAAGGCCGCGGTATCTCTTACAACATCCCGCAGCCCACAGTGCACCTTCTAACGAAATCTATTTACAAGCTAAACAAGCCATTGTACAGCAACAAGAAACCGACACTTGACAGAGCGAGACCGTTTCAAAAACAATCCAACAAAGTTTATCAGTTAAGTAAACTAGAACGGCAGCCTTGAAATAAAATAAATTGTACCTTGTAATTCCTTCCTTGACGAGGAATGAAAGAAAAATATCCCCAGTATCAGCTTATCGCGCTTGCTAGTGTAGAGTTAGCCAACGAAATGGGTTATTTAATAGGGTTCAAGTGCGATAAGGCGGCGACCTGGCGTAACTTATGCACTGTGAGCTCCTTAAACCTGCTGCTGAGGTGGAATGACTCCCATTTTTATACCTTGTGGGTAGTTTTAAATTCAGGTAAAAGGCCACTCTGTTTGTTAAAGGGAAATGTTGAAAATCTTGATTAAAATTCATTCAATAAGAAGTGCTTGTAATAGCAAACTGTCTACCTAATTCAACACAAAATTTATTTTTTATAAAAATATGCTATATAATTCTTACTTCTTACTAATATTATAAAACCGAAAGTAACTTTGTCTGTCTGTCACGATTTCACGCCAAAACTAATGAACCGATTTAAATGAAATTTAGTACACAGATAGTCAAGAGCCTAAGAAAGGCCATAGACTACTTTTTAATCCGAAAAAAGGATTGTAAAGGTTTGAAAGGGCTCGTCGGGGCTGCGTGTTGTTTGCAAGAGATGCCGCGGCCTCGACATAAAGGGCTAAGAAGGAATATGATTGGCTTTTAGTCAGTAGAAGTCTGACACTCTGTCTTGCTCTGCCCGAGAGCAGAAAGGGTTATTTGATGATTTCCCACCCGCCAAAAAAAACATGGGGGAAGAAAATATGGCTTTTGGTGGCGATAACCGACTTACACGCGAGCGAAACCGTGGGCATCAGCTAGTGGATAACATAAATTAATGAACTTCGATTCTTTTCGAAAACTTTAACTTAGCGGTAAAAGATGAAGTTTGCCAAAGTATACATAGGTACCTATCAAGCTTAACTTCATCACTTAAATCTTCCAGATTCCACAAATAAATGCAAAATAACAATCTGTAGATCACTCAAAATAGAAAAAAAAACTCCACTCCAGTTAAATTAAGAGAACAGTTACCTAGTAACTTAATACAAGGACGGAATGAGCACAAAATAAAATCACCGAGATCTCTCTCAGATAGAACAGTAAACAAGACGGCTTATTAAAAAAAGCGGACAGCCAGGTAAACGAGTAAATGCTTGATAAGTATCTTGTTTGAGACAAAGAAGGGCCAGACAAAAGAGGCGTATCGTTGCTTTTCAATTTCACGAGAGCATGAAGACGGGTACTGTTATGTAGCCAGAGTTAGCTTCTGACAGGACAATAGATACTAGGATTGAGCTTAATGAAAACAAGGAAATTGATTAAGTTGAGGACTTAGTCGTTAATGTGAGTGGTTTGAATAGCATTTTTTTTTTTTTGGAAGGGGAATTCATCATAGTTGACACCTCCCTGGGCGGAGCGCAATTGAGTGTCATACTTCTACTGACTAAAAACAACCCATGTTCCTTCTTAACACTTTGTGTCCGGGACCACGGTATCTCTTTCAAACAACCCGCAGTCCTGAATAATAACCCCTTAAATATTAATAAAAACTTTTTAACAAAAAAAAATATCTGTCAATCTTATGTGCATACTCCTTCAAAGAGTACCGGCGTGATGTTATGTTATGAACTGGTGTAAACAATAGACAGACATGACATTTTAGCAATGCCAATACATTTGCTATCATTTATTGAGGAGTTTCGTTGCCTGTCTCCGAAGTTCTTCATGAGATCTTCACCAAAGTGAAATGGGATCACTCCGAAAAGGTACTCTTATAAAAATTACTCAAATCACTTCAAGTGTATATACAAAATATGAAGAGTTCTCTCTATTTCTCCAGGATCCCATCATCAGATCGTAACTTGATGACCAAGGGACCACCTGAGAATTATACCCTTTCAAACAAGACAAAAAAAATCTAAATCGGTCCAGCCATCTTTGAGTAATCGGGGAACATACCTACATAAAAAAAAAAAAAACTTGAGAGGTGTCAAGGGACACCCGGATGGAACGAAGTTAAAGTCTATCGCAAACAGCACAAGAATGACCAAAAGAATTAATAATAATAAAAAAATATAAATAATATATTTATATATATATATATATATATTAATTATATTATTTTAATTTTTAATTTTTTATATAAATTTAAAACATAAAATATCTGGCTTGCTTTCTATAAGAGAGAGAGAGACAGACAGAGAAACATGCGACGCCGCACAGCTTACAATAGCTTACTATAGCAAAAAGTGTCGTGACAACTTTTCGTAAGAATTTTTTCCGTCTAGCCCCCTTTCACAACGCGCGATAAGGAACTTCGTTCCAAAAACTTCCTACGAATTGAGATCCTCCTCCTTTTGGATGTCAGTTAAAAAGAAACAGTTAACAATATTTTTTTAATAGGTAGGTAATTCAGAACTGATGGGCATAGAAAGATGAAAATCAAATCAAAATCAGAAGTCATTTATTTAAACTAGGCTGATAATCAGCACTTTTCCAACGTCAAAATTTATTTACAAGAGACAGTCCCCCAAAACGCCATCCACTCTAACTACTCTTTGAAAAAGTAAGCAGACGAAAATATCGAAATTGACAAAACAAAAACTTAAATCTTCCCTCTATCCTCACATTTTGCCAATCTTGCTCCAAACCCAGCAACATACACATGCCAACCACAAAAAATAACATGCCACAGCGTATAAAACGGCAATGTAACCGCTGACAATGTCACCCCACGTAGTGCGGGACAATGCGGCTGTCGGCTGCAGGCCGCGTCTTTAAAACAATAATACCTTTAGAGAACTGATTGTCTACGCCGCACGCCGAGCGCCGGACGTTTTAGCCAAATGATATTGTTGGGCTTTTAGTTTATGCGTTGTTTATTTTTATGTAACGTTGTTCTTCTTTTTTGTTTGAATTTACGACAGAACAAATGACATTTTTTTTTGAAAAGTAGTTCTTTGAATTGTGAATGTTGAAAGGAATGGAGGTAAGTTTTCGCCCAGCTGTGGGGCAAAATGAGCTAAATAGCTATATTATTTTATCTGCTACAGATTGTAACCGGAATGTTTTTAACACGATTTAAGATCTCTGCAAATCATAAAGTTAGGCTTAGTATATTTAATGAGAAGAACAGAAAGAGCGTCGTTTCTGTAGTTACTTAAAACCATAAAATCTGCTTAATAACATAATATTATCATCTGCCTAGCCTTTTCCCAACTATGTTGGGGTCGGCTTACAGTCTAACCAGTTGCAGCTAAATACCAGTATTTTACATGGAGCGACTGACTATCTGACCTCCACAACCCAGTTCACACTGGGTAGTAAGACTGGTTGTCTGACTTTCAGGACATTGACTACCTGTAACGACTGCCAAAAATCTATAAAGGGTATAAAAGTACCCTTAATGCAAACGAAAGGCACTTGTTCTCCCCACCACTGCGATAATTTTTTTTTCTAGACCATACCTGAGAACCCCCTAGTTACGGAGATATTGGAGGTCAAAGTTCCAAATTTTGCACAGCTGTTTTTGTAAATACTAGTTTTTCAGGTTGTAACTTTACTTAAATTACATCTATGACCCTTTTACTATTCAAAGCATCCTCTAGCACAATGTTTTAAGAGTGCTACATTGAGTTTTACCGTAAAATGAAATTTTTGACCCCAAAAAAAAAAGTTGTTTCCAAGCAAAAATTTTTGCGTAGGGGTACCTAGTTTGATGTACAGAATGCTTGGTTGACGTATGTGTGAAGGGTTGATTTACACCCTGTATATGGCAGCCAGGACCACCTTACCATGTTGTCCGAGGCACGGACACTCGGTAAGCAATGGGTGGTCACCCAGCCACAGACGAACGTAAGCAAGCACGGCTTTACCTTATGATCGACCTGAGTGGCAGTTATTATTAAGCAACGAACTCGAAATAATATAATGGATAATCATATAAATAAAAGTTATTTGCACAAAGCATGACAACGACTTTCTAAACCAGCTTGAAAGTATTGTAACGTTAAATAACAAGCAATTCCTTAACACCCACCGCAGATAATTACAACAAACTGGACAGACGGCGTTCAAACTAGCTCCCTGTCTAACTAAACGAGAAAACACTAGTCCAGAACGTTCGCAATGGCAACTGTAATAAAACTCGCACTGCGGAGCGAACCGCAATGAATAATTCGTTACATATTTGATGTTTATACAAAAAGAGGGGAGCGTCTGTCAGTTTGACAAACGCCGTCTCAGGTGTCGCTTGTGTGCTCCAATCATGGAATGGAAATTATTCCCGACCCTACTCCCGAGCTGAATCGAAGCTACTCATTAAACCACAGCCTAGTCAATCCTAGAACATTTTTTTTTATAGTTGACAATCTCGAGTATTTAAATGTTAGAATATTTTTACTCTGTACCCGTAATGGTGATCGGAGCAACTTTCGTGTTTAGTTGTTTAACAAATCAGTAGGGATGACGTAACAAATCCTACAATTTGTATTTTCGCTTTCACATTGTTCGTCGTTCGGTTGTTTTTGTTTGTATCTGCTGATTGACGACCCCGACGAGTTGGGATTGCTCTGTCGTTCAACTTGTTGTAGGCTTTTTATAGCTCTGTCTGCCTGGCTAGAAAGTTGTTGTGTTTTAATTGTAATGTATATTTAATTCGTTATTACGATAATCCATAGGTCAACCAAAGGTTTATTTGCTTTGGGGATTGTTTTCAACCAATTACAAAAATAATTCAACTTCACAGTGATACTTCCCGAAATGGTTTGGCAGAGATGTAGTTGCGTATATACTTTTAATTATGGTAGTTATGAGGTAAGCCTATTGCCATCAATTGAGCATAAATCCAGACTCCGTGCTGCTACTGAAAACTATCTGATGGAAAAACCCAATATTATCACTAATCCGACTTGGAACTCGAACCTCACTTTTTAACATATTTTTTTAATAACACACACAATGTCGTTCCAATTCACTTTTGACATTAATAGAATGGTCGACATTGGCTTTGCTTGCCATTAACAAAAAATAGAATAGAAAAAGCACACATGCTTAGCAGTGGCGCCCGTGACCACTAAACCAAAAAGACACATCCAACAAATATTATAAACGCGAATGTAGTATGTATGAATGAATGGATGTTTGTTACTCTTTCACGAAAAAACTACTGAACGAATTTGGATATTATTTGGTACACAGATAGTTTATAACCTGGATAACACATAGGACAGATTTTATCCCGATTTTTTTTCGAAATCTTTCGAGTTGTAGCGGGCGAAGCCGCTGGCAATACCAGGTTATAATACATTTAATATTTTTTGGACATTTTGCGGTATATTTTAGACAAGTACTTACAAACCCATTTATTCCGTTTACTCTAAGGCAGTCTTTGCCGAAGTATTACCTCCGCCATCTTTTACGAGGTTGAGCCAGTCCAATCCATTGCCACGTTGAGATATTTACAGCGGCTTCTGACCAATGTATTGGTAGACGATAGTCGTAGTTTTGTTGATCGGGAAGTCGTGACTTGGTTACTCCTAGCTTCCTAGCTAGTCTGCCAGCCTGATATTAAGTTGCTACAAGATGTGGCACTTTTATACTCAATCATATAAAGTGAGGCAATCAATTGGGTAGTTAATTAGAGCGCCTGTTTTTGTGGGAAGCTGCGCCTTGATATAATTTATCATGAGGAATAATTTCTGCTCTTTAGTATTCAAAACATAATAACTTAGTCCACGGTCCTTCTCAAACAACTTTGTAAATTAAATATGAAACCCAGCACATCTTTAACTACTCCTCTTAGTACTTAAAACCAGCATAAACTTTTACATCATAATCAAAAGCGAAATTAACAAAGTCTTGAATTCAAATAAAGCCGAAAGGGTTCCCGAAGGCTCCCGAAGGCGACCGAACGGCGGCGGTTACGACAATCGGCAACTTATTTAACAACAAAGGCACATAAAGAGATGTAAATGACCGAAGAAGTAACAAATATCGAAACAGTCGATGTAGGAAGAGCTAGGTCTGTGATGTACTTACAGCGATAAATGGCATTAAATTCCTGCGGTTTTGAGTAGCATTGCCCTGTTGATGTCCAGTGGGTGTTAGGGCTTGTTTAAATACACAAAGGACTACGAGTCTTTTGTAGCAAACTAAAAACCGTTACGAAAGCTTAGGTATGATGTTCCGCTCACTTCATTCTGTGGTAACTATTTAAGCTGTTTTATTTGTACAATCATCAAAATTTCAATATTCATGTATGATGCAAATATGATCTTCAGATTCATGCCACATCGCGTCACATCTATACTAATATTTATATGGCTGAAAATAGAGCTGTTTGTTTGCTTAAACGCTATAAACTCAGGAACTACTGGTTGGAATTAAAAAAATCTTTTTATGTTGGGTAGTCCATTTATTGAGAAAGTTTTAAAGAAGTTTTAGGCTATATACAATCACGCTACAACCAACAGGAGCGTAGCATAAATGAAAAATTTTGGAAAAACGGGATGTTTTTATTTGTTTTGAGAGCTTCCGTTGCGTGCGCTGCTTAAACGGTTTAAGTTACACAAAATGTCATGTGTGATGGAATTGTTTCTCTTTAAAAGTTCGACACAAAAGTCCGCAATAGCATATTATCTATTAAGATTCACTCGCTATAACCATTTTTTACTATTGAAATGTAAATAGAATTATTTTTTACGAAGCTTATTTAACACAGACAGACAGGCCGTGTCGACGGTGCGTTCGTATTCCACGCGCGCCTCAAAGAGATGTCAGCAACATTGGAGGGGTTCACAAGGGCCGATGCCCGTCGGGGCTATGGGTTGTTCACAAGATACCGCGGCCTCGACATATAGGGCTAAGAAGAAACATGGGTGGTTTTTTAGTCAGTAGAAGTCTGATACTCTCTTTTGCTCTGACCAAGAGCGGGAGGGGTTATTTGATGATTTTCCGCCCGCCATAAACAACAAGGTAATCTATACTAATATTATAGAGAGGAAAGATTAGATTTTTTGTATGTTACGATTTAACACAAAAATGGCTCTGTCTTCTGACTTTGAAAATTCTTTCAACATTAGAAAGCTAATTGAAAAAAAAATTACTGTGTTGGATAGTCGATCTATCGAGGAAGGTCGTAAGCTATATATTATTGTGACGCAGACGAGGTTGCGTGGGTCAGCTAGTTAAATTTAAATCATCACATTACATCATGACTATTTGCTTGCCAATAGCAATAAAAACAGATATAGAGTACCAACACCAATAAAAAAGGATTTCAATAATACTTTGAAACCAATTTCTTGATGAAATGCTATTTTAAGACCAATATTCCAGACCTTTCACTATTTAAATATCCTCGATTCACATTGGGTTGTATCTCTCCTGTCATCCTTCACAGCATCCATCTATCGATACAGTTATAGTCGTGAGCTCTTGGCATTTAATCGACTGGAGTGCTCACCTCCTCGCCTGCTCGACGTGACGGCTATTTGTACAACTTTCTCCGAATATACCTATATTTTAGATTGTTTCAGGTATTTTTCTACTCAGAATATTTTTGTTCAGCGATACAATTTGCACTGTACACCCAAACCAGCCGAGCTGCATGCGTTTTTAATATAGTTTGAGGAAGTTAAATTACATATTTCAATTTAAAGTTTGTTCAAGCGCAATAAGCAGCTTGAACAAGGAACTCCCTTGTTTACAAAGCGCAGAGTCAGCGCTATGCTATGAGCTCGGTGGACAACAAACTTTAACTCTGCCGGCTCCCAGAGAGTATCCGCTCAATAATAAATGAGACGACCCAACTTCACGCCTGTACCAACACTCTAGCTCTCCCATGAAAAACTTTGAAATGATCCCATCTGAAAACTTCGGCCAAACTAAAAACAACTTTAAATTTGACAACATAGAGCTTAATTTTAATTAGTGTTGAGCTAAAGGCCTGTGTACACGTTTCCCTGAATTAGACATGTGTTAAAAGCTTAATGCATTTAATAGGTAAGTAACGTTGCATACCTAGTTGGTGTAATATTTTGGCTTCGACATTGTATTTTCAGTATGAAAAATCTTAGGGAAATCTTTCACAAGATTTTTACAAAAACTTTAAAAGAAGAAGGAAGTTTTCACCAAGGGTTCAGGCTGCGCAAAAGGTAAAAAAATTACATGAAGTATTTATATTTATTTATTTATTTATTTATTTATTTATTTATTTATTTATTTTGTACGAGTCATGCATCGTACATGCCACGCGCGCATTGCATACATCAGCACTTTTCCGTCACCTTGCACAAATTATAGTTTAAGGCGACAGTACACAATCAGCGATCATACACAGCGGTACTCATTCACACATTATAGCATTAGTTACGTGGTAGTTAAATATATTCAATAAACAGTCATCTTTGGCTATCCGTGACTTTCATTCAAGCTAACAGTCAAGGTGTGTGCGACCCATTCAGCAGCGCGTACATCTTTATGGTCCTTCGAACCTCAGCAGAGTGCTTAGCGTGGTATATCCCAGGTACGTTAGCAAATCGGTGTTATTGGCCTCCCACAAGCGGGTCTCACCAGTAACATTGAGACGTTGCACATAACGTACAGGAGGTTGAGCCACCCTGAGTGTCTGTTTTTAACAAACCAGCAGAGAAGACGTCTACTGCTACAACATCTTTGGTGAATTTTCCCGTTCCAGTAATCTTCCGATCATGGAGTCAGTTATTCAAACTCAATATCAAGTCATGGAGGCAATGCAGAAACTTCTGATTAACTTCAAGAAAGAAGGAGTAAGCCGCAAGACTCCCGACAGTGTGCAGAGAAAAATAGACATTCTCGACAAGTATTGGGCTGAATTTCAAAATAACCACGAGAAAATTAGTGAGCGTGAAGATCCATCACATCAATACTTTGTGCAAGATTCCTATGAACAGACAAAACAATTTTACAGAAGCACTAGGGAATTCTTAATCAAGTATTTAACTCAAGAACAAAAAACTGCGTCACCCGTATTAAAGCCAGCAGGCTTTAATTTTGAGCTCGCACCGTCAGCCTTACAGTCGGCGGAGCCAAGACCCCTTCATGAGCAAGGTAACCAAGCAACCCTATCAATAAAGGTGCCTGAGGTAGCAGAGATCGCGGGTAACAGCAAAACAGACGAAATGCTCCGCAAACAAAGGAGCAATATCAAAGCCTTCCAAAGAACCGCATCAAACATCAACGTGGACCTCCTCAAAGAAAATTGGCAGTTTGAAGACGCCTTAAAGGTGTTAGAAACCAGGGGGAAAGCCACATCATATCTACAGCGACAATGGCACCAATTTTGTTGGAGCCAATAAAGCACTGCAGCAAGGATCATCAGAACTACTCAACACATTCAACGAGGAGTTTTATACAGAGATAAATGAGTTAGGAATACAGTGGCACTTTAATGCTCCCGCCTGGCCAAGCGCAGGAGGCCTATGGGAAGCAGCGGTAAAAAGTCTCAAGCATCATCTTCGACGTGTTGTTGGCGAGCAAAAACTCACTTTCGAAGAATACAGCACTTTACTTGCTCAACTCGAAGCATGTCTCAACAGTCGGCCGCTGAGCGCACTTACAGAGGACCCAGATGATTTAAATTATCTAACTCCGTCACACTTTTTGAGCAGCGGCCCCATGCTGACTATCTTAGACACCGAACAAGATGAAAGGACAAGATGGAAGCGGACACAGAACATTTTCCAAGACATTTGGAAGAGGTGGCAATCCGAGTATCTTGCGACACTCTCAACAAGAAGTAAATGGAAGAGACCTCACAATAACCTTCAAGCGAATGACGTGGTCATCATTCACGAGCCTAACCTCCCCGCGGGAAGATGGGCTCTAGGCAGAGTCACTGAGCTACATCCCGGTAGCGATGGATTGGTCAGGGTTGTAACCCTAAAAACACAAAACGGGTACCTCAAGCGCCCAGTGATTAAACTGTCAGTGCTGGTATCTGACCAGACAGATCACCCATCACTACCCGAACAGGCAGGGAAAATGCCAGACTGCCAAAATATCAAGACCAACAAACAAGCAAAACAAAGACTTGGATCGAAGTCTAATCTGATAGCAACTATCATCACACTGCTTCTCTTCATGACATCCATATTTGGTCACGAACAGTCAACATCCCCGTATAGTTTGACAACAATACACAAAGCACTCTATTTCGATCGAATCTCAAACATGCAGTTCATTCGAGACGAATGGAAACTCATCGTGTATTACGACATGAACCCTTATTGGGACGGTTCGGCAACCTGCGACAAATACCTCAAACAAATAAACGGCGTATGTGAGAGAGAAACAGACAAAACATTATGTGACATCATCCTACTGCAACTACGTCACTCTCATGACGAACTGAAGTACTACAATGGAATGCTACTGAGCCAGCATTTTGAAGAACGAACACGACGGCGGCGAGGCCTCATCGATGGTGTGGGTTACGTTGCCAACAGCTTATTTGGAGTTCTGGATCAACGTTTTGCGGACCAATACAAGCAAGATATCGCTCTTATAAAAGGAAACGAGAATCATTTAGCTCTCTTGTGGAAAAACCAGACCTCAGTAGTAGAAGCAGAATACAATTTACTCAAGAGAACTGAAGAGTCAATCAATCGGCAACATAAGGCCATCCATCAACATCTAAACAACTTGACTAAGGCAACCAATATCTTGAACAGAAACTTGCAGGAACAAGAAGTAAAGAGCGAGCTAGCATTGTCCACCATCATAGCTACAAATATGCTCACGAAGCTAAAATCCATACAAGATACAATTATCGACACAATCACCGATATTCATCATGGAATGTTTAGCGTCCATTTACTTACGCCGAAGCAATTACGAGACCAACTCAGCATAATCTCAGGACAATTATCGCGAGAGTTATCATTGCCTATAGAAAACATACAGACAGAATTACCAAAAATTTACCACCTACTGAAGGTAAAAACAAGGGTAACACAGCAGTACCTCCTATTTGAAATCAGAATACCACTGGTTAATAGAGAGAGCTATGACCTATACCAACTCATTTCAATACCACAACAACATGGTAACACAACGGTCGCCATCGTGCCAATATCAGATTACATCGCAATCAACTTACGCAAAGACACCTATCTGGCAATGACGACTAGAGACATACAACAATGTGTCCAATACGATGAATCTACGCGCCTCTGCCACTCCAGAAAACCTATTTTCCAGTTTAAGTCAGAAGACAGCATGTGTTTCAAAGATAAAAACACAAACAGATGTCTTACAAACACAGCAGCATGCCGTAATAACTGGATGGAATTAAACAAAATAAATACTTACCTTTATTATTGTTGCGGACAGTGCGCACTTCGTGTCATATGCGAGCATCAGATTACCGCAATACAAATCGCTAAAGCCGGGGTCATAGTATTGGATTCAGATTGCGTAATTAAAGGCGAAGACTTTACCGTTTTGTCACACAAACTGGGATACTCAGAGATTAAAACTGCGGTTGACCTGAAATCACAACAAATCGCACCCATCAACCATATCCTCAACGTCAGCTTGCCACAATTTGAAATCAACAACACCGATCACGAAACTGAACTGCGGCACATTAAGGAACAGATCGAGCAGATGAAATCAGAAGACGCCTTGAACACGGAGATTTCAAGCCACGATATCCATCAATATTCAGCAATCTACGTGTTGATGGCTGGTGCTGTAATAGCAGTAGCAGGTTATCTGTGTCGGTGGATCTATCGTCGTCGGCAGAGAAGCACCAACTTACAGTCGGACTTCGGGACGCAGCCTCCAGCGCCGCCGGTGCGTACACAGCGCGAGGCACCCTTCGTCGCTCCGACGCCACGCACGAGAGACTCGAGACAACCAGAAGAGGCGGTTGAGCTAAGAAACTTTTCGAGTCTACTTAACAGTATCAAGCGCCACAAGCGGACACCTCCTGCATTCACCAAACCGGTGTCTGGCGATAGTGACTAAGTCTAGTTATGGTTAAGAATAGATTTAAGTCTTGATTTGTAACTGGGGTGAAATTTATAAGTTTGGATTTAAGTCTTGATTTGTAACGTGGGTGAAATTTATAAGACTATCATTTAAGCACTTTGTTACTCACTCTCATTATCCACTAGCATCTCTCTCTCGCCTGGGAATATGTACGAGTCATGCATCGTACATGCCACGCGCGCATTGCATACATCAGCACTTTTCCGTCACCTTGCACAAATTATAGTTTAAGGCGACAGTACACAATCAGCGATCATACACAGCGGTACTCATTCACACATTATAGCATTAGTTACGTGGTAGTTAAATATATTCAATAAACAGTCATCTTTGGCTATCCGTGACTTTCATTCAAGCTAACAGTCAAGGTGTGTGCGACCCATTCAGCAGCGCGTACATATTTATTTATTTATTTATTTATTTATTTATATATTTATTTATTTATTTATTTATTTATTTATTTATTTATTTATTTATTTATTTATTTATTTATTTATTTATTTATTTATTTATTTATTTATTTATTTATTTATTTATTTATTTATTTATTTTTAGGAAAGCTTACAGTCTAATAACTATAATTATAACAACAATATAATTCTAAATTGCAAGCTTCCACAGATAACTACAAAAATATATACTTCCAAAATTACAATAATAAAACAATATAAAAACTACCAACAAGATTTATGTGTTAGTAGGTGCCTCCTGTTCAAAAAATGGCTTTGCTAATAGTTTCCTGACTGTGCTTGCTTTGGTGCAGAAAAGATCAATGTCAGGTTCGCAAGAAATTTCGTTAAAGCTGCGACTGGCCCTCGAAAAGTATGCATTACGCCTATAATTTGTGATTGCATAAGGAATATGTAGAAGTGGTCGCTGACGCAATCCCATCTGGTTAGTACGTAACGTTAATTTCGAGACAAGTTCAGGACAGTCGATAGTATTATTAGCGACATTAACCAAGTAGCATACGTCATTAATATGGCGTCTACGGTCAAGTGGTAGAAAATGATACCTTCGGCATCGGTGAGTATAATTGACTGATACCTGCTTTGCCCTATAATCAAGATACCTTAAAAATTTTAAATTTGAAGTGAAGGTAGATATATTTTTTATTTGAGAAACCATTGCCAAGTGATGTAGTTTGCTTTGATACTATTCTATATAACTGCAAACAAGGTAAAATAAAAATTAAACGTAACTTTGTAAATCCCTAAAACTGCGTTGGTCTACCGTACTACTAAAGAAAACAAAGAAGGATCATTTTTTGAATCTTGATTTTATAAATAGAAATAAAAATACACAACAGATAAAAATCAGTCTGAAACTAAGAATCAATCAACTGAATTGACTATTATGGTTTAAGACTGTCACCGTGTGTCAACCATACTAATGGGTGCATCCGCGGCCGGTACTTAAACAATACCCAAGTTGGGCAAATCACAATTTGCCCAACTTGGGTAGAAAACCCAGGCGTAACAGTCACACTTGCGACCAACGAGCCAGTCCACTCTTATCAATTCTTAAAAAAAATCTGGGCAAGTGCAAGCTGGACTTGCACATGAAGGGTTCCGTACCATTTCCGGAGGTGACTGGGGTAGACCTGAGAGCGGCGGTACGTAGGCTGAGTGCCAAAAATACCGCCCCGGGACCCGATGGCTTGCCTGGCAAAGCCTGGGTCCTGGCCTCAGAGGCTCTTGGGCCCCGACTGGAGGGGTTCTTTAGCGCATGCATGGAGAGAGGCCAGTTCCCGCTTCGTTGGAAGACGGGGAAGCTGGTCCTCATCCAGAAGCCGGGGCGCCCGGCGGACTCGCCGTCCGCATACCGGCCCATTGTGCTGCTCGACGAGGTGGGCAAGCTCTTTGAAAGAGTAATTGCAAACCGCCTCGCCGAGCACCTGGAGGGAATGGGTCCGGATCTTGCGGAACATCAGTTTGGTTTCCGCAAGAGGCGCTCGACGGTGGACGCCATCATGCGCGTGAGAGCCCTCACGGCGGGGGCTGCGGTCTTAATTTTGGGACAAGCCCGCCTCACTATTCCCAAACCACTGTAACTTCTGTAAGCCAGAATCAACAGTGGCGACCACAAGAAAAGCGCCGAGACAATGAAGCTCGACGAAGTCCCAGAGAAATGATTTGACTGTCTTGGATCCCGCAACGAAATTAATCAGAAAAGAATAGCGGAGGAGTAGGAAAAACAGAAATTTCCACTTCCCTCCATATCAGCAGGAGACAGAAAAGAACAAGGCCAATAGGCACACAGGGACGCATACAACTGGGATAAGCCCAGTTGCCTAGCACCACGGATATTGTTGTCATTAATATTACTGGGTCCTAAGTTGTGAGCTGTTATATCTGATTCCAATAATAGGTATGACAAAAATGCTTGAACGCACGGAAATTTGTTCTAGTTTCTACAAGGTCCGTATAGTAAATAACTCCGGATGTAACCTGTACACTATCCAACATAATATTGCGTTCATTCTGCCAAAGACTACACTCCCATAAAATGTGATGTGCAGATTGTTCATACTCGCAGTCAGATGTAGAACATTGACAAAAAGGCGACGCAACAAGCTTGAAGGAAAATAATTTACTCTTAAAGTTACCATGACCAGTGAGAAATTGGGCAACACAGTGATCCACCTCCAGCCATGTCCTGGCCAGCCGCTCACGAACGGATGGAAAGAACTGGTGGAGGTGTCGGCCTTTGATGGAATTATCCCACCTACATTGCCATTCTGACAAAAGATCCTCCCAGACGTCAGTCTGTGGTTTAAGTAATCTAGCTATTTTAGTACGGTCACGTTGTGTTAAAAAGTCTGCGTCCGCGGTCTCTCGTGCGCAATAGTACATTGAAGCACGGCGCTGCACTTCGAGATCGACTGGAAGTACCCCTGCCAGTACCGGTAAGGCTTCAGTACTAACCGTCCTATACGCTTTACATAAGAAAATCAAGGCCAACCGCTGGCTTTGAAGTAATTTACGTCGTGCCGCTCCTATGGTGGCCCTATCGGCCCAAACTGGTGCCCCGTAGCACATACACCCCAAGTAAGTAGCCCCATAGATCGTCTTCAGAGTTACAAATGATAAACCCCACGTAGATTTAGATATTCTCGTTAAGGCATAAAAGTTCTTTTTAGCTTTTTCACCGACGGTTTTTATATGTTCAATGAATGAAAAATTCCTCTCTAAGACAAACCCAAGGTAGCACACGGACTCCTTCTTTTTCACGGGAACGTTATTAAATTTTATACTGGGGCATGATTTAAGATTACCTTTTAAAAGAAGTTGATAAGTTTTATGTGGTGCAAAGGTCAGACGGTTACGATCACCCCACTGGGATATTAATTTTAGGCAAGTGTCAGCCAAATTTTCGAGTCCAGCCCGAGTACTTGACTGAATGAGCAGCAGGCCGTCGTCCGCGTAACCGGTTAATGAACAGCCGCATGGAAGTGGAATCGCGAGGAAGTCATCAAAGCCTACGTTCCATACATACGGACCCATAACCGAACCCTGAGGGCATCCCATGGTGAGGGACTTTGACATAGAATGATGTCCGAGTTTGAGTTTCGCGGAACCATTTAAGAAGTACGAGTATACAAGATTGTATATGTTTTTAGGGCAACCACGAATTTTCAGTTTAAGGAGTAGCATCGGCCACCATGCGTTATCAAAAGCCCCAGAAATATCTAGAAAGATCCCAACTACGTACTTATGTTCGGATGTATTGACAATTTTCCGGACAGAAAGTGCCGCGTCTACGGTAGATTTTCCCACGGTAAAACCGAATTGGTTGTTGTGAAATTTCGGTCCGTCTGGTAGTAAACGTGGAACGATAAGACGCTCCAGGAGTTTCCCCAAAGATGGTAGTAGTGTTATAGGGCGGTAAGACTTAGGGTCGTCCGGTGGCTTGTCGCCACTTTTCGGAATTATTCGTATAAAGCCGCGTCGCCATATACGAGGAAAAACGCCTTCTGCAATGCAACGGTTGTAAACACTTAAAATTGCGTCGGCCGCTGTTTTACATGCTTCTATTATCATCCGATTAGATATTTTATCTTCACCTGACGATTTGTTAAGTGGGAGTTTCTTGACAACTTTAATTAATTCGTCAATGGTTGGAAGGTCTGACGCTGGTGATTCAGGTGGCACAGCCGCCCACGCCCTGATCTGCTTGTGGTAATCATTGTCATTATCAGGCAAATCATCAGGTATCAAAGTATTTAATAGAGCTTCGGTTGTCTCCTCAATACCGGTGGTGTGTTTGTTGTTTACTTTAATGTTTTCGACGAACGCAAGATCCACTGATCGGTTTGCTTTGAACTCGTGATACAATGGAGACCACGGACCTTCTTTATCTAACTTTTCTACTATTTTCCGCAGTAAGTTACCTTTAGATTTTTCTACCGATGCTCTGTAGCGGGACTTGGCAACTCTAAACGCATTTAAAGCAGAGATAAGGGGGTCTCCGGTGACCTTTCGTTTTTTAAGCTTGTTTAAATGTCTACGCGCTCGGCGATAACTTTTACGTTGTTCAATTAAGTAGTCACACCACCAATCACATCTACGAATATTGGTCATAGATCCGCGACCAATGGCGATGTCAGCACAGTAAGTGAAGGTGTCTGACATAATTTCAGCACTTTCTTCAGCTGACAGCCCGTCTCGAGTGAAGTCTTTGGTGTGAGACGCAAAAAGCAAGCTAAAGAATTCCCAATTCGCGCCTTTACTTTTATACCTAAAGTTACCGATGATATGTGACGGACCTTGAGTAAACATCGGAACAAATTCGTACACGATAAGCCGATGATCGCTACATGACGCATCCGGAAGGACACGCCACCTATCCAAACGAACGTCTGCACTAGAAAGTGTGACGTCAATACAAGATTCGCCCATTTGGCTGCAAAAAGTAGGTGGTGCATCTGGGGTATTATGAATCGATAGGTTCATTTCAGCAATGAAATCTTCAACAGCGGAACGTCGGTCGGAATCCGTACACCGAACCTTGCCATACCACAGAGACGAGGACGCGTTAACATCCGCGCCAACGATAACTTTACAGCCAGCGAGTGACCGCAAGACATGACGGAGGTTATGTATGTGAGGACCAACAGGGTCTGAATATTGAAAGTAACAGCTCACAACGTAAACTTTATAGGAAGCCGAAGAGACTTCCGCAACGGCAGAGTGCGGCGTCATGAGGTTACGCAAAGACGTTACTGTAAAGTTAGAAGAACGCGCTACGTAAATTCCGGCTCGTGACTTTGAATCCAGCTGAACTACTCTATGTCGTAAGTGTGAGTTTTGATATTGCTCTTGAACAAGCACTATGTCCAAGCTGTAATCGATAATTAATTTGTCTAGTTCAGAAGTCGCTACCCTGTCGTTGTGGAGATTTAATTGTCCTATATTTAAACTATCCATTATTTTAGTAGTTTGTGTTGAGGATTAACTGTTCGAGCTTAAGTTTGTAGGTTGTACACTCTGATGACCCGCAACGATGGTCAAACGGTTTTTTAAAACGTTTACACGCCACGCAAGTTGGTATAAAATTTAAATTGTCCTTATGCGGGCAGTCGTTGGTTTCATGTGATTCGGAGCAATTTGCACAGGTAGGTGACTTGTTAACGCAGTATTTCTTAACGTGACCGAACTGTTGACAATGTAGACAACGGACTATATCAACGTCGTCATTGAACCGGCAAGTCGCCCAGTCAATAAATATTTTTTCCTTATTGGACACTAAATGTTTACGCACGTTGGACTCGATTTCAATGCCTATCCACATGCGACCGTTATCTAAGGAACGCCGACGGTAGATTTTAGTTGATTTAATAAAATCATCCTCTCGTATTGGCAGTTCATCTTGAATATTTTGACAGTACAACGCGTGCAAAAAAGCATTGTCTTCCATTGCGGATGGCACGTCCCTAACTAATATACGAGGCTTTCGGCCTTTTGGTTTTTCAAGTCGCAGGCCCCGGGACCTAATAGCGTCGACCGATTGCAATTTTTTAATTTGGCTATCATTAGCGACACGTAATACTACGCCAGATTTAGCGGTTTTTCGAACGCCTACAATTTGAAACCCGTCATCACTGGGCTTGATCGCCTTCATGAGTGCTTGTTTAGTAGCAGAGGAGGATGTGTAATCAGCTAATCGCTCAGCGGTGGGGTAAGCCACGACACAAGGTTTGGGTGCGCGCGAGTCGACAACCGGTGCAAGTTTGGTTTTAGGTAGTCGAAGTTTTAGGGAATCCGCATACGAAAGCTTGTTACAGTTACTTGTATTGACATTGGTATTTGATTTAATTTTATCCAATTCGCGTTCCGTATTGGCCAATTTCGTTTCATTAGAGGATGACTTTATGGCTAGCAAAGAAACAATGGACGTTATGCGCTGAGTCATGTCCATGATGGCAGATTTATTCGCAACATTAATGCGGGAACCTTGGTCATTAACAAGTTCATTAATTTTAGACAAATATGCAGACGCCTGAGAAACTAAATCGTAATAATCGTCATGGCTCGCACTTGGACTGGCACTTAATAACGGCGAAGACTTTTCAAGTGAATTGGATGTTTGAAGCCGTTTTGATCTATCGTCGGGCGAAATGTACGTAGGAGACATTTCGCTAAACAAACGCTTAGAATTACCGGAGGTGGGTGTTTTATCATTCCGGCGCATTATTTCTCTCCCGCGATCCGGAGGTTCGTCGTTTGTAGTCGACATATTATAAATTATTAAATTGAACCTAAAACGTAATTAGATCGTCAACAGTTTAAGAAAAAAAGAAAAAAAAAACAAAGACTAAAAAACAGGCGACAAGTTTATAACGAGGTACCCACACACCCAAAAAAATAAATGTACTCACCGAGTGCCAACGAAAATTAAGTAATTACCAATAAAACCGACGTTAAAATGCCAGAAAAACTTACTACACAAACACCCAACACAAAATCACACAACCTGAAACAAATCACGAGCCGCAAATTGAACGCAAAACACAACAATCGTAATTAAAAAGCAGCAGCGAAAACCGGATCAACGCTCGCTGTCAAGCCGCGGAGGGCTGCGGTCTCTCGGGGCGGTGTGGTCTTGGCGGTGTCTCTCGACATCGCCAACGCCTTTAACACTATGCCCTGGAGCTGCATTAGGGAGGCACTCCGGTATCACCGGGTGCCGACCTACCTTCGTCGTGTGGTCGGGGACTATTTGACAGACAGGGCTGTCATCTACCCTGGTCAGGACGGACATTGGAACCGGCGAGAGATGTCGTGCGGTGTTCCACAGGGATCGGTTCTGGGGCCGCCCTTGTGGAACATCGGTTACGACTGGGTGCTGCGCGCCGACCTCCCTAGCGGCGTCAGCGTAGTCTGCTACGCTGCGATAGTCGTAGAGAGGATCCGGCAGCTGGGTCTCGAGGTGGCGCTTCACAAGTCGGAGGCCATGGGCTTCCATGGACGTGGGAATGCGCTGCCGTCGGGATCCCAGTTAATGGTGGGAGGGGTTCCCATCGGCGTCGAGTGTACTTTGAAGTACCTAGGACTCGTCCTCGACAGCCGGTGGAACTTCGTGGAGCACTTCCGACGTTTGGCTCCCAGACTGGAGCGGGCCGGGGCTGCCTTTAGGTGGCTCTTGCCCAATCTGGGGGGGCCAAACGCCTCCTGCCGGAGGCTCTACGCGGGGATCGTGCGGTCCATGGCCCTTTACGGGGCACCGGTGTGGGCGCCTGCTTTGAGGAAGCGGGCCGCCCACTACCTGAACGTGCCCCAAAAGGTCATGGCCGTGAGGACGGTACGGGGGTACCGCACGATCTCCCGCGAAGCGGCGAACCTCCTTGCCGGATTGCCGCCGTGGGATCTGGAGGCGATAGTCCTCGCGCGCCTGCATCAATGGCGCGCGGAGGCGCTGCGCCGGGGGGTCACTCCGCTGCCGCGGCAAATTGCTGCGTGGCGGACAGACCTCCGGTGCGATCTCATGGCGGCATGGAGACAGCGACTGTCGCAACCCCGTGCAGGGCACGCCACGATAGTGGCGGTAAGTCCCCTCTTTGAGGAGTGGCTTGAGAGGCGCCACGGCGCCCTCACCTTCCGTCTGACGCAGGTCCTCACCGGACACGGTTGTTTCGGGAGGTACCTGCACCGAATCAGGCGGGAGGAAACGCCCGGATGCCACCATTGCGAGGATCGGCCGGAGGACACGGTGGAGCACACAGTGGAGGTGTGCCCCGCTTGGGCGGAGCCCCGCCGTGTTCTCGTAGCGGCGATCGGCGGCGGCGACCTCTCGCGCCCGGCCCTGGTGCAAGCCATGGTCCGGGGCGAGGAGGAATGGGACGCCGTCGCCTCCTTCTGCGAAGCAGTGATGCTGGCGAAGGAGGTGGCGGAACGCGAGAGGGAGAGAACCTCTCGTCCCAGCCGCCGCGGGAGGCGCTCCGGGCGTCGGGGGTCCCGCGATGACCTCCGGCCACCGTAGACGCGGGCCTGTGGACGGTGAGTGATGGGCTAACTCGCCGTCCGTCCGTCTCACGACGAAAACAGGCCGTGTCGACGGCGCGTTCGTGTTCCACGCGCGCCTCAAAGAGATGTCAGCAACATGGGAGGGGCCCGAAAGGGCCGACGCCTGTCGGGGCCGCGGGTAGTCCAACGATTATCGCGGCCTCGACATAGAGGGCGAAGAAGGAACATGGGTGGTTTTTAGTCAGTAGAAGTCTGACACTCCCTTTCGCTCTGCCCAAGAGCGGGAGGGGATAGTTTTCATTGCGATCCACAGCATAAATTTTTTAGATTTTTCTCTAAAGTTACAGGGGCGGGACACTCATTTTAGCACTTTGGAAGTTTCAATTTTTCAAACGATTGTCTTTGAGAAAAAATGGTTTTAGAAACCTAAATGTCATTATTAAAGACCTATCTATAGACACCCCACACAAATAGGTTTAGTGAAAAAAGTTTTTTTTATTTTCAGATGTATGTATGGGGAGACCACTCTTAATCACATGTTTTTTTTATTGTTGTGCCAAAATCGTAAGATGGTTCATAGAATACAACCTACCAAGTTTCAACTGTCTTAATATTTTCTGAATAAAAAGGTTGTGACATACGGACGGACAGACATGACGAATCTATAAGGGTTACGTTTTTTGCCATTCGGCTACGGAACCCTAAAGACATTTCTATCCACTTTAAATGGGTTATTGGACATTCGCCACAAAGTAAATACGACACGAAAAAAAGTATGTGTAAACTCGCCACAACTCTATTTTCATTAATGAAAATCCCCCATATTGGTTACCTATTTCCGTACAGACAGCAGAAAAAAAATCAAACAATGAGTAGAATAAAACGTCATTTCTTTATTTTTCATAATCACAGAAATTCAAATAAAAATCACCATTCGTCCAGCAATTTTTTTTTGCATATTTTAGATGAACCTTCGAACTTTCCTTCTTTGTAACATCACTCAAAAATGGCCTCGCAAGGCCTGCTCTTACCACGTGTCTGTGGCCTGCTATATTGCTCTTTTGATGTGAGGCCCGCTTCAGGTTCCGTAGAATTTCTCCTTTCATAATTATTCAGTGGATTCCCGTTATAAGTGGGCTTGCTAATTAAAGCTAGTTGTAATTTTATGTTCCACTAGCTTCTCACTGCTCTGTTGTAAGAGCAGGAGTTTTGAGTGGCTATAATATTGTAAGAATCCTTCCGTGTTTGTGTAGCGGAGCTGTAGGGTGGTGCTTTTGAGACTAAAGTGATTATTATTAAGTATTTGGTAGAAGACATTTTCGATTTTATCCCGATAGTAAGATGAATATTATCTAAATCTAACATTATATTTTGAACATGACAGAAAGAAGGATGGGTGAAAATCTGTTTATAATCCCCTGGTTTTGTAAAAATGTTGTAATAATAACAAGAACAGAAAGACACGGAAAAGGTACATATTTACTTGACTTAATTGGATTAAATGGATCCAATACGAAGCCAATTAATCCCCTCCTACCTGAGCATGGTGCTGTAGATTGGGATCGGACTGAGTTAAAGAAATATGATTCTAATTAGTCTGTCAGTAATATATTGCATACGTGTTTTTTGATTTACCTAATTAATATAAATTGGCGAAGATAAAAAGCGTCAAAGATCGTGTGGGTAGCTGTATTTCGTTCTTGTATACAGAATATCACGTCCGTATTCGATGCTGGCCCCGAGCAAATGGGCCAAGTCAGTCACCTCAACCTTAAACGTCAACTCCCAATGTCATTCTTTCACCAGTGTCAACGAATGATATTACGAGTGTTGCCGGTATAAGAAATACAAATTATTTGAAGATTTACTTATTTTATGAAACCTAACAAATGTTTTTTTATAAATCTATCAGGCAAGCAATTTTTTTTTGTCTTACATTGATTTCTACTCAAAACAACAATATACAAAGCATTCTGCAAGTCTATATAATCCCACTGCAGGGAAAACGGCTCCATTTTTCCTTTCACTTTTCGAAATCGAATGCGATTGTAAACCAATCCTTTAAGGTGGAGTCCAGCTCATCCCGTCACCTCCTTATAAACCTGTGACAGTAAAATATAAAAAAAAAATACCTCAAAGTTACGATAAATTAGTCAGGAAATGCAATAAAATAACCACCAACAATAAACGCAGTTCCACAACTAACAGCATTACAACACAACAACAACTGAAACCGCTTAAACAATTACAGTTAATTCGTGTTTGAAGTCACACAGCCGGGCTTATACCGGCTTATACGCGCGCCCACTTGAACGGGAGAATAATTACCACGTTACAAGCAAACGAGGTATACGTCGACTATAGCCGACACAGTGGGAACTGCAAAGGGTTGCAAGCGGTCGTTGATGAGGGTCGTGAGGTAATTGCGCCACTGTTGTCGTTTTATTATTACGTAATGATGAATGTGTTGAATATGGTAAGGAGGTGGGAGGATAGTACCTATGGACCGGTTAAAAAAATATATATAATAGAACATATTCAATAGACAGTTAATAAAAGGACTCTTAAGATAATAACTAAAACATAAGTATGGAAGTAAAGACCCTAAATAAATTGGAGTAAGTGCAAGTAAATGATGATAATGATTGATGGATAAAACCACCTGAAATAAAATAAAACTAAGATTTTGTTTTTTCTCCTTGAAAAAATGACAATCGAAACAGTCTGTAAATAAATAAACTCTAGCTATTTCATTCCCTTCGAACGCTTATTGTAAATCACTTCGATGTCACTCACTTTTGTCAGTTTTTAAATAAACAAACGACCCAAAAACTTCTTTTCAAAACACGAACCTAACAATTATGAACCAACTATTCTCATTCACACAACAAACCGTTATTATAATCACCAGGGTATACCCGGGTGCCAGGGTACCGGAGTCACGGTATACCCTGGCTTATGAAGATTATTAGGGTCCGCTTAGTGAGACCGATAGCCTTGTTATAGAACCCTGCTCGTTGAGCTCGCTTAAGTGAGGCGCTAACATTATTGTGATTATATGAATACGGTGATATAAGGTGCTAAGGGGTTGATGTACTTTTTGGTAATTGGGAATTCATAATGCTCGCCACTCACAGGTGTCAAGTTTGATTCGAAATATAGTATAACTAGCCAGCGACTTTGCCCGCTACAACTCGAAAATTATCCCATGGGAAGACAAAATCGGGATAAGAACTATCCTATGTGTTAATCCAAGGTGTCAGCTAATTCCTTACCAATTTTTAAAAATATATTAAAATCGCTTCAGCCGTTTAGACGTGAAGAAGTAACAAACATACACACTAACATACTCACAAACTTTCGCCTTTATAATATTAGTATTTAAGTGTTTATAATATTAGTGTGATTATCACCTTTTTTATTGCCTAGTGGTGTGGCCGTTGAACTGTCAAGTTACAGGTATTCAGTGCGGACTCAAGACACCGGTCAACTCGGACTCATGTGCGTATTTATTTATTTAGTTAAACTTCATGCACAAAAGTAAAGTTTATAACATTACTGTTACTGTACAGGTTAGGGTTTTAATCTTATAAATGTGAATCCGACAAAAAAAATGTTCTATTACTTCAATATCCTTGCTATTTTTTTCTGCCTTGTACTAGGAGATCTTTTTTATGCTTATTTTTTTTTTGAGGTTGTAAAATCATCAAATGAATCCTCCCGCTTTTGGAAGAGCGAAAGGTAGTGTCAGACTTCTACTGACTAAAAACCACTCATGTTTCTTCTAAGCCCTTTGAGTCTGGAGCTGCAGTATCTCTTTCGAACAACTTGCATGGCCCCGGAGGGAATCGAATCCAGGACTCATGCACAGCCCATTAAGCCCACACTCATGTTATTGGTGTGCTGGCCAGGCTAACACGTGCATAAGAAAGTGTTCTTACCCGTTTCTTTCGAAGTTGTTCCAGATGGCAATAATTTTCGCCTTTTACGAAGTCTTAGTTTTCGATAGTGTTCTTTCTGGACTATTTTAATCGACCGCGTTTATTAAACATACTTAATTATAATGCAAAGTATACCTTCAGCGTCTATTGTTAGCCACCTCGCAAGTATTTATGAATGCAAAATCCGATCATTAGTCTGAAACCAGTGACTATCCCCAATCCAACGGTATTGCTTGATGCCAAAAAACCTCGGAACAACTTTCCTTTTTAATTTACCTATTTCGCCAACTTCCAAGGGATGACAAAACAACGAGTTTGAAAGAATAAATTAAAAGTAAACTAAACAATAGAACAACGTTTAGAGAACTAAAAGAACGTCCAACTTTATGAACATGAAGCTACATTTTAACTTCGGTTATTATCTTTGAATTGTAGACAAAAAATACTCTTTTCGTAACTCCTTGCTTTTTTTTGGTTTGTTTCTTCGGCTTCGTTTCCTTGCTTATTCTCTTTTCAATTTGCGAAAAACCGATATATTTCTCACAGAGACCATTATCTTCTCTGAAAATGTTTTACGTAAATGCCTATGTAACACCAAAATATGTAACAATAAGTACTAAAATAGCACTTCTAAGATGGATGCTAAAGTAGAACGTAAGTAAAGCAAGAATAATTCTATGTTCCAAAATGAGATGGTATTTTCATGTACAAAAAATGTGCAAGTTATAAGAAATTAGCGGGATTTTTAAAAATATTGACTGATCACATTGACAACAAAATATAATTGAAAATTATTTTCAAAATCTTTCTAGACTTTGTGAAACTAATTGTGCAGATTTAGGTCGTCTAATCTTATGAGAAAGTAACTATTCTACATTTTTATATAAAAACTGACTGCTACTTATAAATTCCTGATGAACATTATCATTGCGGCGGGTGGCCCAGTGGTGGTGGTCCCGACTTGCGAAGAGTAAGTCAGGGGTTTGAACCCAGGAAACCCAGAAAACATCGTGAGGAAACCGGCATGTCTTAGTACCAAAAAATTCTAAGACATATTATGACGTCTACCAACCTGCACTAGCCCGCGTGGTAGATAGATTACAGCCTATAATAATAATGTTTCCACTACAGGGCCTGAGTCTTTGTAGTGGAAACATATTATTAAAAGCTAATGATGATGAACATTATCACACTAAAGGCAAATCCAAACCTTATTTTTTCACTCTACACTAATATCATTAAAATGAACGATTTGTTTGTTTGTTTGTAACGAATAGGCTCCCAAACTACTGGACCGATTTGAAATTCTTTCACCGTTGGGAAGCTCCCGGGTGATATAGACTACTTTTATCCCTGTATTCCCACCAGAACGGAAACTACGCGGGTGAAACCGCGTGACGTCCGCTAGTGCACAGATAAAATGCTAGGCCATAACATAACACTTAAAACCGCCTATCTCGTATAACTTGCACCAGTCCAGGTAGACGTCGCGGTTTAAAGCCTATTCTTGAAGATGACAATATAATTTACATAAGCCAGGGCTTTACTGAGCAGAATACACGTCATTAGGCTAGTCGCGAGCGGTTAATTATACTCACAATCTTGCATTATCTTGAGTTTGTGTTGGAAAAGATGATTATGGTTGAGTCACTGTAAATGGTGCAGGATTTTTCAAGACAACATTTGGTTCATGAACTAAGGGAGATTAGACATGCACAGAAGATATTATAGTGTACGAATGTGCACTCTCTGTTCCTTTGCTCTTATAGTCTAATGGGACGGCATTCTAGCACAGCCGGAGAGAGGTAAGGCGCAGGACCAACGGCTTAATAATAATATGCTTTCCGAGGCACGGGGTGCGAAAAGACCCCTGTGTTTTGGAAAGTACTTTTAAACTGTGAAAATTGTAAAGAAAAACCAAATATCACTTTATGCTTCATACGTGAATCGAACCCAAGCTCAGCTGTCGCGATTGCGGTCACGAGACCAACAGGGCAGTTCAATTTCTTTCATATAAAAACAATTAGGAGTGTAGTGGCTCAAAATCCCAGAAATGATCCTGAACTAACATCAATTCCTGGCACCAATATACACTAACGAGCTCCACAAAGAAAATTAAGACAGCCAGATCACATGACAAATTGCAGCTACTTAAACACCCGATAGCAATTTCCGATCGGATCCAGTAGCGTTCGAGACGAGGCCATTTCTCATCACCGTAGTGATTACGAGGATCTGTGCACACCTGGCCAAGCCTAGATGGAAAAATATGGATTTCCTAATGAAACGCTTAGTTGGTTTGCATCTGTCGCAAGTTTGATTGATGCTGAATAAATTCACGAAGTAAAGACGGCCTGTAATGAGTTTTAAGAAGTTCGACAAATGAATTTACAGATGAATAACGGTTTTTATATCGGAGTTGTGCGAATGTTTTTTTTTTGGCAAGGAAATACTGGTAGGACTATAAATGAGGATGGACAGGATTTGTTGGTCGCAAATTCAATTTGTTTCGAAGGCTATCTAAGAGAACAAAAAGGTACCTTCGATACGACATTAACATACACAAGCAGAAAATCAGGTTACATTTTTCAAACACGACTTAAGTTATGTCTCATCATATCAGCCCAAAATCCCACAGGTGGGTATAAATAGGCGTCCCATTTTTCTGCCATATTTACAGGTCTTTGTGTCCCTTATGCAGGTGTTTCCCTTTAAAGTTTTTTTTTAATACAATTCATCATCATCATGACCTATTAATGTTCCCACTGCTGGGACACAGGCCTCCTCTCTTTGAAAAGGAAAGGGGTATAATCTACCACGCGGGCCCAGTGCGGATTGGCAAATGTCACATGTCTTCGAATTTTGCTACTAAGACATGCCAGTTTCGTCACGATGCTTTTTATGTCCGTTTTGAGAGCAGCGGTGATGAAATAAATTACACAAAGTAATGTGCCTGCCTGGGTTCGAAGCCATGACCTACTGTTCCTAAGTCGGGGCCGCGACCACTGGGCCACCGCTGCTCGGGCCGCCACCACTGGGCCACCGCTGCTCGGGCCGTCACCACTGGGCCAGCGCTGCTCTTACAACAATTAAATAGAAAGAAACCTCTCACGTTATTTATTTTTATTAATTATATTAATTTAAGTAAAATTTACCCTTAGACAAATACAAAAAATGGTTATTTCTTTAACAACTCTGTTCTTTTGTCACCAGATTTAATTTGACGAGCATCTAATCATATCATTTATAAAATAATCAAAGTAAAACAACAAAAGAACTAAAAGAAAGCCTAAAATTACGTACGGTTCACACAAAAAGATTTTTCCAGACGTGATTTAATTAAGTAATTTCCAAAAATAGACGAATCCTTCTATTCAAATCGCTTTAGTTCACGAGATAATTAACACCTCGAATGGAACGCGAGCTATTTACTTGTGTGTGGAATAATCTATTAATTCGTACAAAAGGTGTCGACTCTCCCTACGAGTACAATTAAACAGACACCTGTTTCTATTAACTGACTCCCCAGACTCTCAGCTTAGATTCAAAGCTATTCATTTACAAGTGCTTTCGTCTCTACAAGACTATTTATTTCTTTAATAAAATCATTTGTTGCTTTTCTTTTTCAAGAATTGATAGATACAACAGATGTTTTTACTTGTATTATTTGTTCCATAACAACATTAAAAATTAAAACAGAAACAAATTAACAAAATCTTCTCTTTGAAAATTAGCATCTTCCGAGACCCTTACATATTTAACAGCTCAAATCAAGTCAAGATCTAAATTCAGGACAAAATACGAACCAATAATTTAAATGAGGGTAGACAATAATGGCGTTGTTTAGTGGCACAAAATTGTAAAGCCAACTGAGGCCGCCAGGGGGCGCTGGGGGTGACACGGGAACGTTATCACAAAGTGTATGGACAATAATACTTTGATAATGAATACAAACGTCCAGTTGATTATTTATTTGTTTGCAGTTTTTAATTAGTTTTATTACATAACATCGGGTGATAACAATTCATAGTTCGAAGATAGTAATGAATGTATGTCGAAGATAGTAATGAATGTCTGTGAAATTCTAAAATACTGGATTTTATGGTATGAAAAAGATGCAGTGATCAAAATCAATGAAAATCATTGTAATTCTCTGACTAATGCTAAATAATGTATGGGTACAATGTTTATGAGAGCAATCGTACACAATATTCATGTCCAGCTTTATGTAGCAACTAGCTTTTGCCCAACAATTTTTGCAACTGATTTTTGAAAGACGTCAGATTTGACCAGCGAGTGATAAGAAAGCTAGTCTGTTGTTTATCGCCACTGGTTCGCGCTTCCACGGCGGCTGCTGGCGTCAAGCGCTTTTTGTTATTCATTTCGCTGTTTTTGGTAACCGTGCGATTATTTTAGTCGAGAAAATGTGATGATTGCTGTAATATATATATTTTTTTTTTGCGTTTTTTTTTTTTAAAGAAACGTTGTTCCACACTAGGAATTTCTCCTGTATCGTGGGTGCGTTCACAAACATTTAAAGTCACATACACAAATACCAAGACCCGAAACAACTATCTGTAGGCCATGCAAATATTTGTTCCGTGCGGGAATCGAACCCGCGACACGCAGCGCAGCAGTCCATTGCTTGAGCAACTGCGCCAACCGTGCCGTCGAATTGAATATAATTTGGCAAAGTGGGGGATTTAAGATGCTTCTGACGCTCAATGTGTAAGTGTGTGCGGTGCTCTAGACTAGACCATAGGCGCTTGCTAAGACCATGCAAGATGCACATAAAAGAGCAATTAACGAAACTAAAGCAAAAGAGAAATAACCAAATGTGAGCAACTCAATTGGACTGCATCGTTTCCAATATTTGCGTTTTCGCTGTGTGTGGTACCTACACATATCTAAAGTTTTATAATACTACGATTCGTTCATCATATTATCATATGAAACTTCATACCTACTCAATACTTTCATAAATATTCTACCACTTTCTCGATATGACAAAACTTAACAACTGTAAAAAGCGTCCCGTCTGCACGCCCCCTTTTGAAAATCGAGAAATTGTCTTGCAATCTTTTTCAAACCATGCTTTCAAAGAATTTAAAACTTTGAAGCTGAAACGTAAGGTTCATTGTCTGGTGTCAAAGTGGCGTGTTGAAACGGACATTTTACATGGAAAAATAAAAATGTCTGCGTGTTTTATCTAAAGCGCAATGAATGGCAAATGCAGCGCTGGATTATTTTACATACAGGAAAGCTTCTGTGCTGCCACTATTATTTCGATTCGATTTTAAAATATCTGTGTTCGGATTTCCTTAATAATAAAGTAATTTTTACATAAATACTGGGATTTATAACGTGAGTATTTCGAATGATTTTAGACTCGGACCTCTTGTTTTTATTTAGTTGATTCTATTTTTTGTTAATATACAAAAAATAATAACTCTAATATAATAGCTCTTTTGAATTTATATTATTATTATTTTTATTCTTTTGAAGTTATTTATATTAATAAGTTATTTATATCAATTATGAAATTTAAAGATAAACGAAAAATAAATTAAAAAGCTACGTGCCTTAAAAAAGACTTACTTCAACAAAAAATACCCTGTATTAAAAGTTGCCAAAAAATCGTACAACAAAAACTAAGAAAACAAAAGTGTCCAAAGAGCACGACCCGATCTCACCCGAACTAATTAAAAAGTTGATACAAATAAAATTTTAATAAACGCCCAAAATATAAATATTAAACCACAACATTATGAATAGAAAGTCCGAAGTTGCGATAAATAATGCCTTTACTCGTCCCCGGGTTATCTTTTTAAGCGCACGGCGTTGTTAAGGAGGCTCGTAAATTTAATTTTATTGCTTAAATACTTATAAAATTTTGCAATTGTACCTACGAAGGGAGCGTAATGAAAACATAGCTAGATAAAGGCTGGGTAATGTCTTGTTAAAATTCGTGGCGTGTGCTCTGGGACCTATTTTTTTGGTAGCAAATGAAAATATCAGTGGTTAAGGCTAATTGGAGTGTAATTGTACACCACGAGGGGATTAGTTAAGGCTCTATGAGATAGAAGGCTCTACTGAGAGTTGTTGCTGAAACAAGATGAGTTATCAATTCGGGTACAAATATTTTAATTAAAAGCGAACAAAATAATACATTAAAATTATGGTTTTTGTACTCTCATAAACTAATTGAAAAACTGGTCTAATATTAATTTCCTATGGTAAAATTTCCTAAGTAGTTTGTTTCACCAACAAATAAGGATAAGATTTAAATAAATAAATACTCCAACATGATTTTCCGCTTATTTAAGTCATCATTATCATCTGAGGACGGGCTGGCCGAGTATATTTTGTCACGATAACCTATTTTTGACTTTATTTGTCCAATTTCTCACTCCAACAGTAATTCTTAAATCTTAGTCTAACTGCCGCACTCAGAGAGCTTTAATGATTACATCACTTAGTAAAGGTTTTGACAGTTTCGTCATACAAAAGTATGTGAAATCTTTACTAAGTGACAGCTTAAGTAATCATTAAATATCTTTGAGTACAACAGTAAGCTTTGAACTTGGTCACGCCTTATTTTCTAGCATGTACAAGTTTGAGTGCTGTGGTCTTGTTCATGCGACATGTCCTGTCATTGAAGACGTCTTTTATTAATCTGACTACCGTACTCAGAGATACTTAATGATTACTTAAGCCGATGATTTGATTTTGATTTGTCACTTAGTAAAGGTTTCACATATTTTTGTATGACAAAACTGTCAAAACCATTACTAAGTGATGCCCTAAGTAATCATTAAAGCTCTCTGAGTGCGGCAGTTTTAACTTTAGGTCCCTTGTTGCATGCTTAATAGAAATAAGTAGTAAGTCTACGTTTAGGCGCACCTTGTGTTGCTCCGCATCGTTGTCACTGCGGTGGTGCTGTCGACAGCCTCGGACACCGTGATGCTGCTGCTGCAGCTGCTGAGACCCTCAAGCGGCGCAAATAAAAAGAGTAACCTTTGGAGTTTCTTGCCGGTTCTTCTCCTTAGGAATCGACCAATGCACCGAACCGTGCCCCTTTTTTATGTCGACGTTTTACAAGTGCCCATGTAGGCCTATGTGAAATAAAATATTTTGACTTTGACTTTGAATACTGTAACCTTAGTGGTAATTATAGTTTTGAGCCGTTTGGGGTCGAAACGCTCGAGTCATGGGGTCCGAGTTCGCGTCTCCTTTTCAAGGAGATCTCTCGCCGGCTGGATCTATTTTTGGTCAAAGGATTAGCATTGCCATTCAACGTGGCAATGCTGCCAACCGGGAACGTGCCCAAAAGACTTTTTGGGCACGTTCCCGGTTGTCAGCGATGCGGAAGAGTACTAGGACGCCTAAGTGGTCGTTGTATATGTTATATGTAAGTATTTACTTTTAGTTTTAATTTGTAATTTCTATTTTTGTATTTTATTACAACTCAATTTGTACACCTACCTTAAATAAATAATGTATTCTAGTAGTAAGAAGCACTATATTATCTTCTAAAAATATTTAACTTAACAGTAACCACAACCATGAGCAACATAAGAGAGGGACAGAAACAAAAGTGTCGCAGACGCAGTGTACTCGCACAATATTCATTGCATTGCAGTGCAGAACCACGCAGAACTACGATCTGACTGGTGCTTGTGATATAATTGTCGAGCGATAGCGGTTTCTTCTTGTTCTTTTAACGCTTCTACTATCATAATTAACGATGCTCGTCTTCAACTTTAAATATGACTCTTCTTTTTTGAGCAATAAGTGAAAAATCTTCAGTCAAGTCTAAGGTTGGGAATAATTATTTTAGTTATTCTGCTTAGATATTATCAAAGAACACAGGTAAATTATATGAAGGTCAAATTAAATGATAATTTTAACTTCCTTTCCAAGTGAAAGGCGTTACCTGTTTTATTTATGTTTATCTTTTATAGCTTTAATTGTAAAAGAAGATGTAAAATATGATTTCTTTCAGTAACAATTTCACTTATGTACTTTCCTGTTTAGTTTTAGTTTCAAAAAAAGTTACTTACTGTATAACTGTCTGCTCTTAGCTTACAGCAGCTCCGTTTTTTACTTTGTACCCCTGGGTAGAAGAAATCATATTTTATAAAAAAATTAAACCAAGCTTTGGCACAATATCAACAAAGAGACGGTGAATATCCTGCGGGTGATTTTCTCTGAATAAGAATTCAAATTGTTTCACTCATGTGCTGACCAAGACTACAATCTTGAATATTTGCATCAAAGCAAAACAATAGTTTGAATACAACACAGTATAACAATGTGAAGTAACTTTTTTGTTAACAATAAATAAGTTTGATCTCATACAATTAAAAATCGGAACCATTCTAAAATTATTTTATTTTTAAGCATAATTTGTGCCCACTGCCATTAAAATATTAACCATTCCTTATACTGTCAACCTGTCGTTTTAAACGGACGCTTTAGTTCTTCTATACTTATTATAAATATCTTTCCAGAATTGTAATTCCTCGGGATTTGGAACCGGCATCATCTTCAGCTCATCACCAATGTTTAAAAAGTTTAACTTATCTTTGCTGTGCGGGACCCATCTCACTGGAAAATCATTAGGAGTGGGATTTCTGAAAAAAAATAACATAAGTCATCAATCTCTTGCCCTTATACCAATTCATTTCGGGATGCATGCTCCGAGTTACGGGCGTCCAAAATTATTGTTAGAAAAAAATTGAAATTGAAATATCCCGAATACAGAGCGTCCTAGGCAAAAACAGACCAGACAAATTTTACTCCCCCCCCCTATGGAATCCCCGTGATAATTAAGTAATATTCGCATGACACAAAAAAAAACTAAAAAAATTACCCAACGATACCAATAATAATAACACTTAATCAATTTTATTGACTTCACAAGCTGATTTTTCTTTTTACCCGACTACGGCGAAGCCAGAAGGAAGGGTAAAGATTTTGGCAGTCTATGTTTATAATATAGTATGTTTGTATGTCCCACCTTAGCACCTAGACTAGTGAACGTATTTTAATAAATGATGTGTCAATAGATTTGTAAGAATAGCCCGGGTGACATAGGCTATACAAATTTTAACAATTCTTTTTAGGATGGTATTACAATGTCAAAGTCTAAGCACGAAAAAGATTAAATTAAGATAATCATAATTTATTTGGTATGAAATGAAAGGTCTTTGCGAGTACATTACAAATATGTAAATATTATGTTATAGTTCAAGTCAACATTTACGTTTAGATTGCAGTCAAACGGTTCTCGCGGTCTAGTCTGTGTTATTTACTTGTATTATGTAAATAACAAACCAACATTAAGTAGAATATTAGATTACGAAAGTAACATATCATTACGAATTTATTGATTAACAAACAAAAATAAAATTCAAATAAAAAAATAAGTTTAAAAACTAAAACCCGACTACAAATAAAAACGCAGACTAATAAAACCGCGGTCTTAAAAGTATTAAAATCGTCTAGTTAGTAGATAATTTGATAAATAATAGAGGACAGTCGTAGTCGCATGCCACCTTGCTAATGGCAACTAGCAGCTGACTTCTGTATCAATGGGAACGCCATGAAGGCGCATCAGGTATCAGTGGCATGTGAGTACGGCTGCCCTAATATTTATCAAATTATCTACTTACTAGACGATTTTTCTTGTTTAATACTTTTAATACCGCGGTTTTATTAGTCTGCGTTTTTATTCCTAGACGGGTTTTAATATTTAAACTTTTTTTTTATTTGACACTCTGGTTTTCTCATTCTAACTATAATTTTCTCGTTCAACGTTTTGAGAGCAGCTTAGTGGCGGTCTTGTGAATAACACATAGTAAAATGTTTGGGATCGAACCTATGTCTTTGGAGCCCCACCATTACTGTTCAGAGTTGTCTTACTAATATTATAAAGAGAAAAGATTTGTATTTTTGTGTGTGTGCGTTTGTGATGAATAAACTTAAAATCTACTGGACCGGTTTAAAAAATTCTTTCGCCGTTGGGAAGCTACACTATCCCCGAGTAACATAGACCACTTGGATCCCTGTTTTCCCACGGGAACGGGTACTACACGGGTGAGACCGTGATGTCCGCTAGTTACTTATAAACTGGAATAATACTAAGAACCTATTTATTATAGTTATTTCTGAATTTGAAACTTACCCATACTTCGCAAAATTGGCCAACATTGTTGTCAATCTATCTATCATTATTTGATCTTTTTCTTTTACTCTATAAGGCCATATTGTACCACTGAATATATAAAGCAAATCGTCTGCATGGGTTGCTCCTGTTTTATTGCCATATTTAGTCCTGGATTTGATAAAATTTCTACCACCAGAATAGGTGAAATAGTAGCCATACACGGGGGCGTCGATAGTCCTAGCAAGTATTTCTGCTTCTAATATCACAGGCACTTCAAAGTACAAATGCGTATACAAATCTGATAATTTAAATATATTCTTTTCACTGACTGCTTCTTTTCCAAAATAATAGTCTTTAACTTTCTGAGATATTTGCATTTCTTCTTTTTTCGATTCGAACACTAAATCTTCACCAAACACGCTGCGTTTGTTATAGTTTTCAAGTGTCTCTTTTGTATCCTCATCTATGATAAACAATCCCTCTAGATCAGTTGTTGAGTACATCAACGTAATATTCTTAGGTTTTTTGGTCAACAAATTATAAGGCAGATCACCGAGTACTGATTCTACTCCTGAAAACTTTTTCTCGACACAGGGCGCGTGTAATAAACTTTGAAGCACAAGCTGTGATATAGGAATATGTGCTGTAGCTAACACTAACTCCTTGTATGATAACTTGGAATATATTTCATAAAGGTGTTCAGGTTCTTTTGTATCATACCCTATTTTGCTTATAAATTTACTTGCTACTGATACTGGATTGTGGTTGACAATAAAATTGATTAACGAACATCCACTATGCATGATTGCTCGTTGAAATAGACCATTTGTAGCTTCACTAGCAACAAGCAGAGATGCTGACGCTGCACCAGAACTTGTTCCAAATATTGTAACATTATCGGGATCTCCACCGAACGCTGCAATATTTTTCTTTACCCATCTCAAAGCAGCTATCTGGTCTTTTAATCCAGCATTTCCGGGTGCTTCTTCGGTTCCCAAACATAAAAAGCCTAGTGCTCCAAGCCTGTAGTTAAATGAGACTAGTATAACATCTTGCTTCATTAGAAAATCTGGTCCTACCACCATTTTTCCACCATTTCCTAATATAAAAGCACCCCCATGAATATAGGCCATGACGGATAGTGGACCTTTGGCATTAGCTGGAACATACACGTTGATTTTCAGACAGTCTTCGGTGCCAACTACTCCAAAGGGCGTGTGTTGTGGACACTGATAGAATTCTTCGACGGCTTTGTATACTCCATCCCATTTTGTCGGAGGTAGTGGTGCCTGCAACAACGTAATTAAATGTTTAACACATTATTAAAAACATACGTTAACATGAGTTTGGCATTACAGTTATTATTATTTTACACATAATGTGTTTTATTTGTAACGGCGTTTAAGAAATCCTTAAAAATATTATTAGTTTAATTTACAATAAATGTTTGGTCAACCGGTATATAGTTATATTCTTTTTACCCGACCACGGCGAAACCAAAAGGAAGGGTAATGAATGTATCCCAGTTAATGGTGGGAGGGGGAGTGTACTTTGAAGTACCTAGGACTCGTCCTCGATAGCCGGTGGAACTTCGTGGAGCACTTCCGATGTTTGGCTCCCAGACTGGAGCGGGCCGGGGCTGCCTGAAGGTGGCTCTTGCCCAATCTGGAGGTGCCAAACGCCTCCTGCCGGAGCCTTTATGTGGGGATCGTGCGGTCCATGGCCCTTTACGGGGCCCCGGTGTGGGCGCCTGCTTTGAGGAAGTGGGCCGCCCACTACCTGAACGTGCCCCAGAAGGTTATGGCCGTAAGGATGGTACGGGGGTACCGCAAGATCTCCCGCGAGGCGGCGAACCTCCTTGCCGGATTGCCGCCATTGAATCTGCAGGCGATAGTCCTCGCGCGCCTGAACCTGCGCGCATGAATGTCGCTCGGAGGCGCTACACCAGGGGCTCACTCCGTTCCGTCCGCCAAATTGCTGAGCAGCGGGCGGACCTTCGGCTCCAGCCGATCTCATGGCAACATGGAGACAGCGACTGTCGCAACCTCGTGCAGGGCAGGCCACGATATTGTGGCGGAACGCGAGAGGGAGAGAATTTCTCGTCCCAGCCGCCACGGGAGGCACTCCGGGCGTCGGGGGTCACGTGATGACTTCCGGCCTCCGTAGACGCGGGCCTGAGTGATGGGCTAGCTCGACGTCCGTCCGTCTTACGACGATGACAGGCGAAAATTACGTCTAAAACTATGTGGTGTGTCTATCGTCAGCTCTATCGAGTTTCAGTTAATATTTTTTTCTTAATGATGATTAGATCTCCACCCTATAATTTCTAAAGTAAGAGTAGGAAAATTCAGAAAATATAATATATAAACTAAACTGGGGGCATCGAAAAACTCCTCAACGCTGTCAGCAGACAAAGTGCCCAAGAGACTGGCAGCGTTGCCGCGTTGTATGGCAGCACTTAGCCTCTGGTCAAAGAAAAAGCCAGCCCTTGGGTCAGAGGAAGCGTCAAAAAGGCGTTTAGAAATATCCTTAAAAAGGCTGTGGGCACGGCCCTAGAGTTTCAAACCCCAAACGGCTCGAAAATATAGTTCCCACAAAGGTTCTCCGCAGCCGCAGCGGTAGCGCCAGCACAACACGAAGAGCTTGGAAGATGCGATGGCGCAAGAGTATCGACGCAAGCTGCGTCCCACACTAAAAGCCTACCCATCTTCCAAGGAAACAAGGACATGCCGTCCGGTCTTGTGCCATCGTTGCGTGCCAAGCCATTTGGCTCTTAGTCAGAGGCGTGCGCCCTATATAGGCTCTTAGGCTTAGCCTACCTTACCAACTGAGCATTTCTTATAACTAATTAATGATGTAATAAAATAACACTATGTACAAATTAATCATAAATAAGATCAAACTCCTGTTAAAATACTTACAGCAATTTTTCGCGTCCCACTAAAACTCATTGACAAGGACTACGATTAGTACGAATCTGATAGGCAAACACTCGACTTGTCTAAAACCCATTCATAATTGTATGCACACAGCAACACATCGGTGCGTATGGCCGTGTCTATGAACCGCACACATACATAGATATTCGCCATTTTAACGCAGCAGCTCCTGCGACTGTAGCTGAGTGGGCTGTGATTGGCTGCAACAACACAACCAAACTATAACCCGCGAAGTTCAAAACTTGAATTTTTTTGCAATTTGTAGGCCAGTGCTAGGTTCTATGTTGAATAAAATATGACTACATACGTCTTAATACCGGGAATCATATTTTAATGAACATACAACCTAGCACTGGGTTGCAAATTGCAAAAACGTATGAAAAAGTTTAATTTCGCGCTTCGCGAAGTTCGGGCTTCCGTGCATAGAGCGCAGCACCTGTTTAGTTCGATGTTCGCAATGTTGTCAACTTGTCACCATTGATTGATTTCGTATAAATCGTATAATCCTGCAAAAAATGTTGACCGCTGTTGTGAACAAACTCGATATGAAAATGATGCAATTTTATTTGCTAGTATTTTTCTATCGACAATAATAACCTAGAAATTATGTTTTACGTAACAGGAAGCCATTACTGTTTCATTGTTGTGACATGCAATATATAGCGCGACCGAAAAAGTACAGTTAACATCATTAACAGTAGTGTAAATATAAATTTTGTCGTGTATAAACTTTTTTTGTTGTGTGTGTTTTGGTGTGTAACCAAACAAATAACAATGGTATTTACTTGTGAAGTTTGTGCTGATAATGTGTGTTTGTTGGATTTTAAAGGTAATAAGTTTTCTCAAGTAGCGTAAGATTCAAGTAGTATCTAAAGGAAGATGTGTACCCGAATTACGACAATTAATCCAAAAATATGGTAATTCATCGCGTACTCGTCATTTCAATCCTCAAAATAATTTATACAACATTTACCTGGCTGTGTGGCACACACAAATAAATTATTTTGTTTTCCGTGCATTTTGTTCAATACTGCCAGTAAGTGGAGCGAGGGATTTATTGATTTGCATAATTTTCATTCCTCGGCCAAAAAGCATGACCTATCAGAAAAACATAGAGGGTGTAAAAGGACCCTTAACGCAAACGAAAGGCACTTGTTCTCCCCACCACTGCGATCATTTTTTTGTTCTAGGCCATACCTGGGAACCCCCTAGTTACGGAGATATTGGGGGTCAAAGTTCCAAATTTTGCACAGCTGTTTTTGTAAATACTAGTTTTTCAGGTTATAACTTTACTTAAATTACCTCCATGCCCCTTTTACTATTCAAAGCGACTAGCACAATGTTTTAAGTGTGCTACTTTTGAATTGTACGTATAACTTTTGTTTTTACAGGCTTATTTTGAAATATTAAGTATAGGTAAATGTGACTTTTTTTTCCTGTCAATTATTCGTAGCCTACCCATCGCGGGGGACCACTGCACGCCACTGCTCTTAGTCAGCTGGGAAGCCGACTGTAACAAGAGCTCGTCGGATGATATCGATAATAATAATGTCATAATTACTTTAGTATGACATTTTTAGCGGTCAGTGACGTCACCAACCCCCCCTCAAATCTTTGACGCGTTTTATCTTCTACAATTTTTATTGTTTTGATAAAACAAAAAATACGTATCCAATATTTTTCGATAATCTAACAAACTAATTAAAATCACATTTTTAAAAGTCAGTAAACATCCCAATTGAAGGTAGAAAAAAAATTACGTCTAAAACTACACACATCAAAAGTGTCTAGGGATCAACATATATTTTTGCAATAACTTTTCTCCTGATTGATATTAATTAAAATTTTCTTTAAGGATTCATCAAATAAAGTGTTTTCGTTTGTCACAGTAACGATAAACCAAGTCACCTTTGCATTAATAAAGAAATTTGCCATTTTCCTAATAAAGGGATTTTTGACATTTGAACCACTAACATTAAAGTTCGAAAAAAATACTGAAATAACAGTTTTCTTTAAAATTTTATTGGGTAACTTAAACAATTAATAATCCGTGTTTCTACCGCGAACACTAACAACACAAGAACATCGGTTTGGCATACTCAAAATGAGTTCATCCAAATCACGCTGTGGAATGGCCGCCCATGTTCGTTGCAACAACAAAAAAAGGTCTTCTTGCGACTGGATACCCTCCATATTCGGCAGAGCTCTTCTCTGTAGCATATCCCATGCATGCTCAATCGGGTTCAAGTCTGGCGACTGAGCTGGCCAGGGCAGGACATTGATGTTAGCTGCGGCGAGAGTCTGTCTTACAACTCTTGCGGTGTGCGGTCGTGCATTATCATGCATTAACTGAAATAAGGGACCGATTTGCAGAGAAACGATGACGTCTGATACAATCGTCTCAGCATAAATTTGAGCGTTGAGGTTGCCTCTGATCCAAATCAACTCAGTTCTTCCGCCGATCCAAATACCCGCCCATACCATGATGGTTCCACCACTATAAGGATGGACTTCCTGGCAGGATTTTAATCCCTGTTGGCGTCCAGGGGTTCTCCAGTGTCGTATACGTCTTGTATCCGGTCTCATACCAAAACGAGACTCATCAGAAAAGCACACGAAACGCCATTGTTCTTCTGCCCAATTTCTGTGTTCAAGAGCCCATTGATATCGAATCCTACGATTGTGCATTGCTATAGGTGGTACCCGTAGCGGTCTTCGGGAATGAAGGTTCACTTCATGCAAGCGGTTTCTGACTGTTTGGTCGCTAATTAAGTTCCCTGAAGAGTGATGAAGCCTCACGGCTAACATCATGGCGGTTATTGTTGGAGCTCTTCGAGTTAAGATTTGAATGTATCGGTCTTGTCTCCGTGTGGTGCAGCGATACCGTCCTCCATGGCGCTCAGCCACGGTACCAGTGCTTCGGTAACGTGTCCAAAGTCGACTGATAACACTCTGACTTGTATTCAGAGCTAAAGCCACAGTACGTTGCCGGGAACCAGCTTCTATCATTCCCACGGCTCTGAGCATTTCTTCCCTGCTTAAATGACGTCGCCGCTCCATAATAACGTTGGTTTTAATCAGTAGTAGGGAAACAGTAGCACTAATAATGTCTTCAATGCGTTGTATGTTTTTATAGGGAAAATATTGACAGCTGATTTTCATCTTTTACTCGAATTTGATTCACAGTTCCTGATTCAAATTATGAAATGCACCAAAAAGGATCCATATAAATTTATAAAATCATAAATTTATTACAAAGCCACATCTCAATCTCAAGAAATCCGCATAAAAATGCTTGATCCCTAGACACTTTATTTATTTATTTATTTGGTTCACCAACAATTGTATACACTGGTACATGGTAAGGAAAATACAAGCAAAAAAATAACCAGAATAGAGTGTAACAATCACTTATAGGTAAACTCTGCATGCACACAAAACGTTGTCGTAACTTACAAAATAATAAAACACAGTATAATTATCATTAAAGTTGCAAACTAAACAAATTAATTAATCTAAGTTAAAATGTATTAAACCAGATTAACATAAAACTAAATAAAACTAGGTAACACAAATATGGTGAAGACATGATTTAAATACTCGTAATCAGAAACTTATTATTGTTCGGGAAGATACTTGTAAAAACTGGCTTTCAATTTGCCTAAGCCATCAAAATGGAGGTCGATCTTATCACTGCAACTGTTCACGACCTTGCAAAATCTCGCATAGGGAGAATTTGTACCTAGAACTGTTCTTCTCTGCGGAGGGCAGAGTGGCGTTATAGGACTGCGAGGAATTCTTGAGGGGGCACGGAAGCAAAAATGATTTAATACTTGCGGACAGTCGATTTTATGGGCCATCACTTTGCACACAAACATCGCGTCATTCAGTCGTCGACGTTTGTCCAGAGAATCCATTTTAAAATGTTTGAGCCTATCTCTATATGATCGTAATTTCTTGGACAAACCGCTAGCATAGGCCAGGTGCCCAAGAAAACGTTTTTGTACACGTTCAAGACGCAATGAGTGGGTAGCATAGTGTGGCCGCCAGACTAGGTACGCTACAATACTCTAATATGCTTCGAATTAAGCAATTATATAAAATAATTTTGGTTCTGCAGTGTTTAAATTGTTTTATGTTTCTGATAACAAAACCTAGCATTTTGGAAGACTTTTTCACTACATTATCAATGTGAGGGATAAAGGTTAATTTTTGATCAAACATGACACCGAGGTCTTTTATTGTGTCCATTTCCATTATTTTCTCTCCGTCAATGTAATAATCCTGGTCAATGAGATGATGTTTCCTAGTAAATTTTACATGGTAGCACTTGCTAGGATTTAGGAGCATCTGATTTATTTGGCACCATTTCACCAATTCATCCAAATCACTCTGCAATTTAGAGGCGTCATGTTTAGATTTAACTATTTTAACGAACTTTAAATCATCGGCAAACATAAAAATTTGACAGTGTCGAAAGCAGTTCGTTATATCATTAATGAAAAAAATAAATAACACCGGCCCCAAATGTGACCCTTGTGGCACGCCCGAAGATATGTGTCTGAGGGTTGATCGAAAGCCATTGACTACTACAAAGAAAGTTCTGTTTTCAAGATACGAACTCAACCATGAAAGTAAAGTTCCAGCGACACCGTATGCTCTCAGTTTATCAATGAGAATTTGATGCGAGACCCGATCAAACGCTTTGCTGAAGTCTGTGTATATGACATTAGCTTGATGGCCAGAGTCTATTGCTGTTGTCAATAACTCAGTAAAAAGTGCCAGATTGGTATTTGTAGAACGAGACTCCACAAAGCCATGCTGTTCCTCACTTAAGTAAGTTTTAAGATGATTTGAATGTGAGGGCAGATCATAGACTCAAAGACCTTACCTAGGGTGGATAAAATTGAAATGGGTCTATAGTTCGAAACTAAGTCCTCATTGTTTGATTTATGAATGGGGACGACCTTTGCTTCCTTCCACTTTGAAGGGAAAATACCACTGGACAAAGACCTATTAAAAATAAATAATAGAGGTATGACCAGCTCATTTGCACACTCACATATGAAAATTGGTGGTAAGCCATCTGGACCAGCACCCTTGTTGCAGTCTAACGTTTTTAGTTTTTTGTATAAGGCTTCACTGTCGATATCTGGGCTGTTTAAAAGTATGCTACCTTCCCGAACACTAGTAATACTTTGAGTACTGCAACCGTATTTAGCAGGGCAGTATACTGAAGAAAAGTAAGAAGCAAATAACTCACATATCTCCGTTCCATCTGATGATGCAGCATTACCATCCGTCATAGCTAAAGGGTACGAGCTGGAACCGCCCCGCTTAGTTTTAACGTACCTAAGTCCAAAAAGATTTAGGGTTATTGGTTAGAGTGTTTTCAATATTTTTTAAATAATCATTATAGCAAATCGTAGCAAGTGCATCACAGCGTTTGCTGATTATTTTTAACTCAATCTTGTCCAAAGGGTTACGGTAAGATTTATACCGTTTCCTAATCTTATTGAGATTGGTATTTGGGCAACACTGGCGACAGGTCGTGAAAAAACGGCCTCGTAGTAATTTATTTTAAAATTGATTGTTTTATTGTGTTTAATTTGTTTAAATTCAATTATTTATATTAGAATCAACATATTAAGTGACACACGGTGTTTGTGACCAGTTTTATTGTGAAAATTCAAAAACATATTATCATATTTCATTACTTCATGTACGGGCTGTCAACGTTTGAACTGTGGATTTGAATTCTTCGAACCGGGGGAGTATTTTGTTTTGATTTATTGCTTGTTATTTAGTATATTACACATTACAAAAACACTGCTCAGGGCTCTGAGCGACGTCCAGTACACACCGGCTACGTTTATGTCTCATTTTGCTTGACGAATTGTGGAAGCAAAATCGAGGACGAAAACACTTGCCCCATACAAAACATACACTGCAAACCTTACTACACACAAAATGTGTCTGTAATAAGCCATAAATATTATAATTTTTATTATTAGTAAAACCACTTTCCTGAGACGACCCACTGACCCAGTCATTTCATTGTTAATTCAGAAAATCCCACTAAAAACTCATGTTATTTGCAATCCTATTTTATAAATCAAATCAATATTGAAATAGGTAGCTTGTCCTTGAAGTATTAACTGTAATATTTAAATTGGGGATTATCAAATCAAATAGCTTTTCTTTAGTTCTTAGTTTTCTCTTATACACCTACCTCCATATTTTTATAATCTTTTCTAAAAATTTTCTATTCTTTTTAATTATTTTAATTCTTTCTAAATTCAAAACCCCTCTAAATTTCTCAAGTCTCAACTGATATATTACTTATTCTCTTTATATACTCAGCTGTTTCCTGTCACATTCCAGGTCTGGCTTGTGGATAACACTCAATATGATGACCCGTGGAGCTACCATTCGTGACATGAGTGACAAACTGAAAGCAGCGCTGAGGGAGCTGGATGCTTCTAGAAATGAGTGCGCCAAACTGCTGCGGGAAAGAGAAGAAAGTGAAGTGGAAATTGAGTTGATGGTGAACAAAAATACTCAACTCAAGAATGAGCTTGCAGAACTACACACACAGCATATGGACATACTTGACCAACATAAACACCTCCGTGAACTTGTTGCAAATTTCCAGCATTGTAGCGACACCTACGATCAGGCGTTGAGTCGCATATCTGAACTGGAACATGAACTAAGTAGGGCCCAACACTCAATAACTCACTTAGAATCGCTTAGAGACCTTGAAGAGACTGCGAACACCTGCAGTCTTTATGATGAGTTGGTTGGTAGCCGGTCAGGACCTGTGTGTGTTGAGCCAATTGTGACCATAGACTTAACTAATGAAACTATGTAACGAGTCTTTTAAGCCTGTTACATGATACGTATTGTTTGATTTAATTTGTAGGCACCACGGTGGTGTTCCCATATAAGAATTAATTTTTTGGTTGATTTAGAATCGTGAAGTGGTCACACTGGCTTTTTCTTTTTGAGGCTGGCAAGTTGACTTTGACATTTGTCACTTTTCGACCTATAGCTTTTGGACAGAATGGCGTAATTTCAGCGCCGATATAAATCTTGAAGTTTTACTTCAGATGGGCGGCATCTAATCCCAAATATGTGGTAGCCGATTGCCCTTGTCAGCATCCTAATTGGATAGCTCATATTTTTTATGGTAAGTGAAATTTTTTCGTGATTTCGATCCGTTCCGCGTTGTCATGGCTATATTGATAGCAGACGCTAATAGTTTCGATATTTAATTGTTTCAGGATCTTTTAACTTGATAAAGTACTTATTTGTCTGGATTCATTCATCTACTGATGACCACATTTTGATATTTTTGAAGAAACGGTGAGTTTTATTGCATTTGGTCGCAACCGGCTCGGTCGCCATTGTCTTTACCAACGCTGAATATCAGCTAACGATTATTCATGTTTGTTTTCAGCCACAAGGCGTTTTTTTCTACTACTAAAAATTTTAAAAGCTCGCCCCTACCAAAACATATCATGGACCGCCTTTGGCATCCCAGCGGAAGTGCATATCACTAGGATGAGCATTAATCTTTTGGTCTATAATATAGTCGACGGAATTTGGTATGGTTTGTAATACATATAACGTAGATCATCTATTTATAAAGTGCAATAATGACAGGTATTAAAAGATTGTTCCATTTTAGTTTTAGTTATATATAAAAGAAAGGAATTCTCTTGCATATTTCTGCCAGCAGCCTTCGGGTAATAAAATCGCTCTATAATTTTCATGCTCGATTTTTATTGATACCTTCCCGCTTGAAGATTAAAAGTCTCAAGCTCCCACAGGTAAGTCTATCTTCGGCATAGTTTTGTGTGCACTCCAGGCGCCCGAATTTTTTACATCAATTTATATTTTTATATGGAGTACAACACATTTATAAATAATAACTCACTCTTACACACATACATTAAATAAATTTTTTTTTAATATTACAATTGTCGCTCAGCGAACAGGGACTTGAAGTAGGTTTGTCTGGTACCTATATACTGTCATTATTGCACTATTAATTAATTAGCCTTTTAACTGATGAGTCTATTGTTTACAATGATTTGTTTGTGCATTGTTAATTTCATGACTTTGTTTTTTTGTAACTTAATTGTTTGACTCATAAGTTAATTTACTTTGGTTGATCTTTTGTAAACAATGTCTAGTTTTTACAATTGATAATTTTGTTTTTTGACCTGTTTGTTTTAATAACATGTTTTTTCCTTAGCAAAACTTTTGTTGTTCTCAACAATAAAGTTATTTTGAAAACTATGTTTAACATACAATAAGTACCTAAGTAATTTAATCTGATTGTTAAGTACAATAATGTACATTTAATTTATCTAGATTTAAGCTGCTTGTAAGTGATTATTGCACTTTTAAAACGTTAAAATCAACTTAGTAATTCTTCACAAAAATACCACATTGACTTATATACTTAACCTCAAACTTTGAATTTATTTTCAAACTTTTAACTTTTTGAAGTTTAGTTTTTGCTTTTCGTTTGCTATTCGCCTTGCTGTTTGTTAAGCATGAACAAGGGAGTTCAGTTTCCGCCGCTTCAGGATTCGGGTGATGTCGATACCTGTACTGCTGTTGATGCTTATGCTCTCAGTTGATACCATAGGAATTCTACCTTAAACTTATTCTGGTATACATACTTTCGGTTGTAGATGTTTTCACTAAATATTGCTGGATCTTTCCAATGATTAATGCCACCACTAGAGTAATCTGTAAACATTTTGAAAAGGAAATATTTCTAAAATTTGGTTGTCCAAAAATAGTAGTTTGTGACAATGGAACTCAATTTACTTCAAAACATTTTGTAGATTTTTTGAAAGGTTTTAATATAACCAAAATATTTTATAATACTTTGTATACACCTCAAAATAATCCTGTTGAGAGATATAATAAAACGGTCGAAACCTGCATATCATGTTTTGTTAAAGATGATCATAGAACTTGGTCTAGTTATTTACCCAATGTTCAATTAGCTTTAAATAGTAGTGTAAACCTCGCTACAGAGTTTACACCTAACTTTCTTATGTTTGGTAGGGAGCTTATTCTTGATGCGTCATTACATCACTTTAGTAGTTCTGTTGATAACTTATCTCAACTAGAAATTTCAAATAGAAACGCTTATGCAGTTTCTCTTAATTCACTTAGTGATATTTTTGTTAAAGTTCAAGCTTACTTGTTAAAGGGGTATAAGCGAAATGCCGCTTATTATAATAAGGGTCGGAAAGTCATTTCTTTTGATGTGGGTGATATGGTGTGGAGAAGAAGTTTCGTTCAATCTCATGCTCCTGCTTATTTTTCGGCTAAACTTGCACCTAAGTTTTTAAAGTGTAGAATAACTGAAAAAGTTTCTGATAACGTTTATGTTTTGAAAGAATTAAATAAGGGTTCAGTAGGGCGTTATCATGTTAAAGATATTATTAAATTTTAATTTGGTTTCCAAGTGTTAGTCTTGATTTTGATAATTTTGTTTGAAGGTCGCTTTTGACAGTGTGATGTATGAGGGGATGGATGGTAGGTTATCGGCGATTTGAAAGATGTATGTCAGGTAACTTCTTATAAATTTGTTGAATTTGAAAACACTCTAAAATAAAACTTAGGTCATTCTGGTTAATTTAATACAATTTTTTCACACCAAATGTTTTTCACATCGAAGGATCTTATTTTATGTTTTGTTTGTTTTTGTTGGATTGTATAAGATCTTATTTTTCTTTTTAAGGGTAACCTTTTACCTGTTTATATTTTATTAGGATCTTATATAACCCTACAGTTCAGGTAATTTCTACCTAGAGAATTAAAAACTTAAATTCAATTTCAAGTTTTTGTAATTTTTTTTCTCATAGTTTAAAATCATTCTATTTTCTCTTCGTCATAAATAGTAATCGATTTTTAAATCTGTTTTGTGCTGTTCTTTGACAGAATTGTTTCTCATTTTTACTAGAGTTTCATTCTGTTTTATTGATCGGATTTGACTTTGTTAGTAACGAGTTCATTCTGGACTTTTGTTTTAGGGTCATTCTGTAACCTTTGTTACAAAATGCCTTATTATTTTTTGGATCTTGGTGTAGCTTTTGACCTTGATTTCGACTCTTTTTCCATTGTGCTCGGAAAGTCGGTGGTGTAGTGCCGATCACAATGTGGGATTTTGGCCCCGGCCATATTTTTTCCCATTGTGTTGGACATTTTTGTTCCAATCACAATGCGGATTTTTTTTTGACTTTCGTCATTCTTTTTTCTTTGCGTTCGGAAGTTCGGTGGTGATGTGCCGATCGCATTGTGAAACTTTGGCTTTCGCCTTTTTTTTTATTGAGATTTCTCATTGGAGATCTCAATATTTTTTTGTGTCTGTCTGTGTTTGGGAGATTGGTAGTGTTGAGCCAGTCACAGCATTCACATTCTTTTACAGCTATTGTGCTCGGGAATTCGGTGGTGATGAGCCGATCACAATACGCTTTCCTTTGTCTTGTTGCAGGTTGTGCCTGTAACAATATTTTAAATAAGGTCTTTCAGCTTTATTTAAAAACTTTTGTTTGGAGTTTAAAATTTTTTTTGATTGTTGGATACGGAGTTAGTCAGTGGCGATAGAGCCTAACTGCACTCATAGAGATAGAGATGGTAGAGTTGGAAGCGGTTGACGTGGTAGTCAGTGGCGATAGTGCCTAACTGCACTCAAGGTTACTGTTCCAAGTGGTTTGAAATTTTTAGTCAGTGGCGATGGTGCCTAACTGCACTAAAAATTGAGATTTGTATTGGTAAATTGTTCGAATTTGTTTGAAATTTTTAGTCAGTGGCTATAGTGCCTAACTGTACTGTTTTGGAGTTTGGGAGCGCTAAGAGATTTCTCTCTTTGTTTCATATAACGAGTTTTTATAACTTATATTTTTTTTGTTTTTCACAGATTTCGTTTTTGACTTTTTTTCATTTGCATTTTTTTTTTAAATTCTTGAGACTTTGTCTTTTGACATTTTCAGAATTCATTTACACTTTGAATCTTTTATGATTCTTTTCTTTTTTGGAATTAGAAAGTTGTTAAGACTGGTTTATTTGGTTGAAGATTTCTTTCTAATAAAAGAAAGTTCCTTTCTTTTATTTTCGGGAGGGGATGTAATGTAACGAGTCTTTTAAGCCTGTTACATGATACGTATTGTTTGATTTAATTTGTAGGCACCACGGTGGTGTTCCCATATAAGAATTAATTTTTTGGTTGATTTAGAATCGTGAAGTGGTCACACTGGCTTTTTCTTTTTGAGGCTGGCAAGTTGACTTTGACATTTGTCACTTTTCGACCTATAGCTTTTGGACAGAATGGCGTAATTTCAGCGCCGATATAAATCTTGAAGTTTTACTTCAGATGGGCGGCATCTAATCCCAAATATGTGGTAGCCGATTGCCCTTGTCAGCATCCTAATTGGATAGCTCATATTTTTTATGGTAAGTGAAATTTTTTCGTGATTTCGATCCGTTCCGCGTTGTCATGGCTATATTGATAGCAGACGCTAATAGTTTCGATATTTAATTGTTTCAGGATCTTTTAACTTGATAAAGTACTTATTTGTCTGGATTCATTCATCTACTGATGACCACATTTTGATATTTTTGAAGAAACGGTGAGTTTTATTGCATTTGGTCGCAACCGGCTCGGTCGCCATTGTCTTTACCAACGCTGAATATCAGCTAACGATTATTCATGTTTGTTTTCAGCCACAAGGCGTTTTTTTCTACTACTAAAAATTTTAAAAGCTCGCCCCTACCAAAACATATCATGGACCGCCTTTGGCATCCCAGCGGAAGTGCATATCACTAGGATGAGCATTAATCTTTTGGTCTATAATATAGTCGACGGAATTTGGTATGGTTTGTAATACATATAACGTAGATCATCTATTTATAAAGTGCAATAATGACAGGTATTAAAAGATTGTTCCATTTTAGTTTTAGTTATATATAAAAGAAAGGAATTCTCTTGCATATTTCTGCCAGCAGCCTTCGGGTAATAAAATCGCTCTATAATTTTCATGCTCGATTTTTATTGATACCTTCCCGCTTGAAGATTAAAAGTCTCAAGCTCCCACAGGTAAGTCTATCTTCGGCATAGTTTTGTGTGCACTCCAGGCGCCCGAATTTTTTACATCAATTTATATTTTTATATGGAGTACAACACATTTATAAATAATAACTCACTCTTACACACATACATTAATTATATTATTTTTTTATTATTACAACTATCTGTAAAAATAATTTATTCACTAGTCATAATAAGATTAAAAAATACATTAAAATTAATAAACGCATTAGAAATATTAAAAAATCCTTGAAACGCCTAAAAGTTAATAAACAAAACACAAAACTGAGGCAAAAAAATGTAAATTTAATTCGAGATCTAAAGAAGTGTGACAGTGAATTAGAATTATGTAGATCAATGTATGAGACTGACATTCAAAACCTTCAGGATGAGCTATTTGTTAGGGAATATGCACTAAAGGATATTTTTAGTAAATATGAGGCTTCTCAACAAGACCTGAGTAAGCGTATGCAAGAGGCCAATGAGCTGGTGGACCTGGTCACGTACAATGCAGAGAGGTACGAGTCTCTGACGAATAACCTTTCTTGTAGCTGTGCCTGCTCAGTTATTCCCCAGCCTCAGCACCAGTCACCTACCCCCTCAGTGGCTCAGCCAGCTGGTAGTATTGATGATAGGAGTAATGAAAGTAATATTTTAACAGATACTACATACTTATTTTCTGATAAGTTTGGTCAAGGATTTGGTACATTATTTAATCAATGTTCACCACACTATGTTATAAATTATTGTTTACCCGGTGCCAGTGTTAGCCAATTAATTAGTAATATTAGATTGACTAAAATAAATCCCAATTCTACTGTTATTTTATTATATGGGAATAGTTTAAATGTATGGAAAAGGGACATCATTGAATGTGTCCATTTGATGTTACATCTCAACAAGACTATTAATTGTAAATTCATTTTCTGTGCCTTGCCTTATTCTCAATATTTGTCCGTTGAGCAAAATAAGTACATTTATGATTTAAACTTGTTAATTTATAATAGGACATGTCGTCACAGTGACGTTATTTTGTATTTTGACTGTAATCAATTTATATCTGATTACAGACTCACTGACTTCACAATGTTTTTACCACCTAGTTCTAAGCGACGTATTGCTAACCTTTTAGCATACAATATACACAGCGACACTGGCATGTGTTTACCAACGTTTTCTGTTAGTAGTGATACTAATACTGCTTTTGTTACTAACACTTATACAGATACTAACACTTTTATTGATACACCTTGTAGTTTAAACTGTTAGGTGCGACAACAGGTAGGCCGCATATGTTGAATGTTGTTCATCAAAATATGCAGGGATTATCTGGCAAAGAATTAGAGTTAAGTTTGTTTATGGAGAATTATGATGTTCAGGTTTTATGTCTAACTGAACATTGGTTGAAGGAACATGAAGTAGTATTTATCAATGATGATTTAACATATGTGAAATCCAGCAAAGCTTCACACGTATTGGGCAGTTTGAGGTTCCTATTCGAATTACTGTCAAGTTTCCAGTCTATGCACCCTAAATTAAAGTCACCTATGATACATGTACATAACTCATCAAGCTGTTCAAAAACAGCGTTACAATTGTCTAGGAAATTTTCTAAGTTGGTGAGGCGTAGTGGCGGCGGCAAGTATACGGCGCAGAAAGCTATTCGACGGGAACATTTATTGGAAGGAAGGTCCAAAGTTACCCAGAGATCCTCACATCCACTCTCAAAGTGGTGAGCACGTTTAGGATTCAATTCCTTTTTGGCAGCTATTAAAACTCCCCCACCTTCTTTGCCAGCAAGTTGAGAGGTTTCTCTGCCTCTCCTATGGACCGTATATCTGTCATCGAATAGCTCACTGCTCCGAATGGAATTGTTAAGCCAGGTCTCCGTAAAAATTATAACATCATAGTTATTAATACAAACATTTCGGAAAATCGTGTGCGTTTTTGTTCGCAATCCTCTGCAGTTCTGATAGAATATATTCAAGTTATCGAATTATGGACGCTATAAAATTCACAGGCGCATGCATTTTGTAAATAATGAAAGATAGCAGCCTCTTTTAAATCTATACTAACTTATTTAAGGAGTCTAAACTCCTGATCAATATATGTTCGTCTTCGGTAGTTTTTCTAACAAAAATCCTGCTGTTTCTCACCCAGACAAATTTATATCCTTTGTCCTTTGCCTTTTGTCTCGTGGCTGCATGTAGCGATTTATTAGCAGGGGATAGGTGTTCAAGCACGAACACTGGCGTTTTATCGCCAGCAATACCCAGATCTGCTGTAAAGTGTGTGTTAAGCAAGAAGGTTAACTCAGAGAAACTCAATGTTTCTCTGAGTTAACCTTCTTGCTTTTGTTGTGATTTATAACTGACGCCAGGAGGGTATCACGAACTTTCGGGGAGGCGAGTTGGACAACGATGGATCGAGGACGGGTGTTGTCGGCTTGCTGTTTGGCAACACGGGTGCAGTGATGAATGTCAGTGTCACTTAGGTTGCATCCCACCACAGATCCCAGCTGCTTGACGACAGTATACAGGTTCTCCTGTTTGTTTTCGGGCAGGCACTGAATTTCAAGGTTTTTAGAACGAGTCTGTTGTTCTAAGTAATTTACACGTAGACTTAGATCCTTCGTTAATATTTTTAGGTTTGAGTTTTGTTCAGTTAAGTCTTTCACCAATTTTCCTAATAATTTATGATCTGACTGGTACTCTTCGAATTCTTTGGTATGGAAGGTTAATGATGCCGTCAACTCCCTGATTTCTTGTTTAATAGGCGCAAGTTCCCTGTTAACAACGCTGAGTATGGTGCTGTTGAGTTGTTGAAGCATGGAGTTGAACTCCGTTTTGACAACCTCTTGGACTATGGTACGCACATCCTCAGTAGTTACAGCTGCAGCTTGAGGTGGTGAGTTCAATGCAGGTCTCTTGCTTCCTCTAGTAGCTGACACATTCCGGTTCGGGGTAGCTGTCTTAGAAGCATTTGCAATGACAGTCGTGCAGCCTGAACAATGCCATTTGCAGTAAGCTTCCATCTCAGAAGGAATTTCCGGGATAGATAGACAGGCGAAATGAAATGATTTTTTGCATTTCATGCAATTTATAAATTCCTTGCTGTCCTCCAAACAACAATTATCGTTGGTACAACAGCCCCACGACGGTGTTGAAGTCGCCATATTTATGAGTTATAAGTATAAAACTTCTTCACTCAGTTCACAAAAACAGTTTGGCACAAAAAATAATATCCAATAACAAGTGCACCGGGCACTCAGAGTCGGCGAGTCGGCAAGTTCGCGAGAAGAACGTCGTATGCGCCGTGTAGGACGGGGCGCTTACGCGTTTACTCACAACGCACAGATATTAAACAACTGACGGTAATCAGGATTATTATCAAAGTTAATTTGGGCTATATTATTAAAAGTATGCACTGAAACACTGGATTATTGTCATAAGTTTATGTCCTGTATCGCCTTCTAACAGATTTACACTTTCAATAGCACTTTCGAATAGTTTAAGCACTGATTTTAAATACTTTGGTGGAGCAACAACAAAGAGCAGTTACACGCACAACGTCCGATGAAACGATGATGAACACTTTTGATGTGTGTATGTGGTGTGTCTATCGTCAGCTCTATCGAGTTTTAGTTAATATTTTTTTCTTAATGATGATTAGATTTCCACCCTATAATTTCTAAAGAGTAGGAAAATTCAGAAAACTATATTTTTTTTAAGAATTTGGTTTGAATAAGACCATAGATAACAACAACAACGGTAACTTTGTATTCTTTTACTAGGGCCATAGGTTTTTTTTTGGGGGGGTGGGAAATCATTAAATAACCCCTCCCGCTCTAGACAGACCGGAAGGGAGTGTCAGACTTCTACTGACTAAAAACCACCTATGTTCCTTCTTAGCCCTTTGTGTCGAGGCTGTGGTATCCTTTTCGAACACCCCGCGGCCCCGACGGGCGTCTGCTCTTGTGGACCCCCAATCCTTCGTCTTCCATTCAACCTGACAGAGTTGCGGCGGCCGGGACCACCGGCTTCCAAAGCACAGAATCAACTTTTTATCAGATAATCAGGTGATTCAAGCCTGCAATGTCTTAGACAAACTGGAAACAAGTTTACAAAGTATGCTTCCCGTGGAAATTGAACCCAAATATACTATTAAAAAAAACAATTTAGTTTTGGTGCTGAGTGCTAATTAATTGACCTATGAATGAACGTTCAAAATATCATAAGTACATCAAAGTCAAAATATTTTATTTCACATAGGCCTACATGGGCACTTGTAAAACGTCGACATAAAAAAGGGGCACGGTTCGGTGCATTGGTCGATTCCTAAGGAGAAGAACCGGCAAGAAACTCCAAAGGTTACTCTTTTAATCTTTTAAAATGGTTTTAAATGGTTAACAATAAGTTTAAGGTCCAGACATAATCTTGGGACACACATGAGGGCTATGCAGATTAGTGTCTGAGATGGTCTTTTGAAGAAAGCACCACACAGATTTGAGTGGACCCGTCCAGTCAGTGCAAGCATTTGTCAGTTATTGTCGAGCTCGACTTTTAACTCAAGGAGCTCAACGTCACGACGAACAATACCAAGGAAAGGACATTTGGGTAGGTCGCTTATAGTACTCAAACTGCCAGACAATCGTTAAAATTAAAGAAAGACCCACATAGTCCTCATATTCACAATATAAAAATAATAAAATATTTATCTTATTAAATAAGTCAAGTTATTAAATGTCAAAAAAAAAAACACAAAACTAAATCAAAAACAAAAAAAAAAATTAAAATATTTAACAAGTAAATATTGGTCAAAAAATAATATCATACTTGAAAAAGTAAACAATGTCATTGTGTATAAAGAAAATTAATAAAATGTCAAATTGTAAAAGAAAAATAAAATATATATAAAAAAAAAAACAATTCAAATTGGAGCAGTTCAATCCCAAGCTTTTTTGTCCTCTATATAATCTTTAACAGCATAAAAAGCTTTCTGGCAAAGTTTACGTTTAATAAAAGATTTAAATTTATTAAGGCTTAAATTTTGAATGTGGCTTGGTAGTTTATTATAAAAGCGAATACATTGGCATCTAAATGATCCACCTATTTTCTTGAGCCTTGTTGTGGGTACAATATATTTATGTCTATTTCTTGTATTTATATTGTGAATATCACTATATTTCTTAAACAGCTTTATATTTTTGTGAGCATACAAAAGATTTTCATAAATATACTGAGAGGGAACAGTCATTACATTAATTTCCTTAAATTTTTCTCTCAGAGAGTGTCTCGGACTTAATTTATAAATAGATCTAACCGCCCGTTTTTGCAAAACAAAAATGGTCTGTATATCAGCGGCATTCCCCCACAATAGAATGCCGTACGACATTACGCTATGAAAATAACTGAAGTACACTAATCGGGCTGTCTCTACATCGGTTAAATTACGAATTTTTCTAACTGCGTATGCTGCAGAGCTCAGCTTTTTCGACAGTTTATCTATATGAGGCCCCCACTGAAGCTTAGCGTCTAAAGTTAAGCCCAAGAACACCGTGCTATCTTCAGGATTCAACTCTTCGCCCTTTACCAACACACAAGTTTTCACCTGCCTAACGTGAGGTAGTGTAAACTTAATGCATTTGGTTTTTTTTTCATTAAGCAGCAAATTATTAGCGTTAAACCAATGCACTACGTTCGAAATCGCGCTATTTACGTCGTCTACAACGGGTTGTTGTCGTTTAAGTTTAAACAAAAGCGAAGTGTCATCCGCAAATAACACTATATCGTGGTTATCCTTTATGAGGTGAGGCAAATCATTAATATAAATAAGAAACAAGAAAGGGCCAAGAATCGAGCCCTGTGGGACTCCCATTATTACACTAGATCCGGGAGATCTTTCTCCGTTGATGTCAACTCTTTGGATCCTATCACTCAGGTATGAGATAAGAAGATCCAGAGCGCTGTTTCGTATTCCGTAGTGGCGGAGTTTCCTGATTAAAGTCTCATGAAGGACGCAATCAAATGCCTTGGACAAATCGCAAAAAATGCCCAAAGCATCGCATTTATCTTCCCATGCACTATAAATATGACCTAAAAGTTCGACACCGGCATCGGTAGTTGAGCGACCCTTCGTAAAACCGAACTGTTTGCTATGTAATAATTTATGTTTATTAAAAAATCTTTGCAATTGGTCTAAAATTAATTTCTCAAAAACTTTACTAAAAGTAGGCAGTACTGAAATAGGTCTATAATTTGTGGGGTCTGCTGTACTACCTGCCTTGAATAAAGGAATAATTTTACTAATTTTCATAAGGTCAGGAAACTCTCCACAATCAATACAATTATTAAAAATAGAAGCTAAGGTAGGTGCCACAATATCAATAATAGACTTGGCAACTTCTACAGAATTACCCCACAGATCCGCAGTCTTCTTAACATTTAAGGTTTGAAATGTTTTTATTATATCTCTACATGTGACATGTTCAAAATGAAATTCTGAGTCGCAAGCTTTAACATTTTCCTTTAGCAAAGATTCGGCAACAGTAGGTGACGAGTTTAGGGATTTTGTCGTTGAAACGGAAATGTCAGAAAAGAAACTTTCGAAAGCCGCAGCGACATCCGCATCTGATTTAATTACTTTGTCATTAATTGTTAAGCTGTAGTCATAACTACGTTTACTAGACTTTCCCGTTTCATTATTAATAATATTCCAAGTAGTTTTAACAATATTATTGCTGTTTCTAATTTTCGAGCTCAAATAATGTGACTTAGCAATATGACACACTTTTTTAAACAGTTTTGAATATTTTTTAACATATAAATTAAATTCGGCAGTATTTACAAAAACTCTTTCATTATACAGCTCATAAAGCCTTGTTCTACTCTTGTGAATACCCATGGTAGCCCAGTCACTAAAAGATGCGTTACAATTTATTGAGATAGTCTTGGGAATGAAAGTGGAATTAAATTGCTTACAATACATATCAAAAAATTCATCATATTGATGATGAGGATTGTCAGTAGACAATAATGGTAAGTTAATTTTTAGTTTATTTTTAAATGTTTCTAAGCATCTTACCGTTTTTGGGTTAACAGTGATATCCATTTTAGCCACTTTAAATTTTTGGTTTTCAATGGTAATCATTTGACCGCAATGATCAGAGTCTAGAGCATTTATAATTTCTTTATGGATTGGAGTAACATCAGTATAAATATTGTCTAGACATGTGGCACAAGTAGGCGTTATTCTTGTAGGCTCCAAAAATAGGTTTACGAGATTGTAGGACCGAAACAGACTCATAATTTTACTACAAGAACTTGAGTTTTCTAATAAATTTACATTAAAGTCACCGCATGTGATAATGGACTTGTTTGTGTTACAAATCTTGTGTAAAACTTCATCCATTACCTTTTCAAAGCAGTCATACAATCCCGAGGGGGGCCTGTACACACTTAATATAATGAACTGCTCCAATTCTATACAGGCTATTTCAATATTGCGTTCAACAGATAGGCTCACAATGTCCTTTCGGTCTTTGAATTTAATCTGGTTATTTACTAAAATTAGTGATCCACCATGAATGGCATTAACTCTGTTGAATGTGCTACCAACCTGGTGATTACTAAAACTAATCATGAACTGGTGGCTTTGAAGCCAATGTTCTGTAATACAAAGAATATCAATATTATTCAAATTCAAAAATAGTTCTAATTCTAAGTCTTTGTTCCTCAGTCCTTGAATATTCTGATGCACCAGGTTGATACTATTTGTTATTAAGCTATTTTTATTAGATATAGTTTTGTGAGATTGTTCATTACTGCTAGAGTTTGCCTCTATTGTCCTATTCTCTAATTTAAATGATTTATAATGTCAATATTATGCACTAAATTTCTCACTGGATTATTCAACATGTCATGGTACTCAATAGAAGCAATCTCTTTTGCTAAATTCTTAGCTGTTATACTAAAATAATAAGACAGTGACACAGCTATCTGTCGTTTACAATACCTAGAAAGATAGTACCTGTCTACTAGGAATCTATCTTTTGTCAAATATAAGCTATTACCAACATAATTATTAATATCAATTAAATGAAACATATTATTATTGAATGTCAAATTATGTAATGTCATGTTAATTTCAAATCTTAAGAGGTTTTCTTCCTGTGGCAAACTTTGACTATAGGGGAATGTGAACATTAGAATTTTTCCTAAACTAAGTTTACTCAATGAATTAAAATATTGGAACAACTCCCCTTTGTTCACATTACACCTATTACCAACAAATATCAATAATATGGAATCTGGGCTGAAGTTGTAATTCATAATCTTTCTCATAATGAAATTTAAGGAACAACCAGGCATACAAAAGTTAATAATTGAAGATCCCGGATTCTTACTTGTCAACAAGCGGCCTAAATCCTTTCCAATTTCATCAGAAAAAATTATAATTTCTTTATTGACAATCGGTTCTGTTATACAATTAATATTTTCAAGTAGTAGACTATCACAGGACTGCAGTATAGTTGTATTGCATACCGACAATGAATGGGCCAGTGTGGGTGTAACAGATGGACTTGTGCAATGATCACAGTTGCTACTTTGTGTACTTACTAGCTCATTCATAGCCAATACATATTCCTTTAATTGGTTCTCTGAGGCTGTATATTTAATATTAAGTGAATTAAGTTTATCCTGAAGACGGTCAATTTCACATTGCAAGTTCTGTGTATCTATTTGGTATTTCCTTTTAGTTTTATTTAAATTTAAAGAATACATATCTAATTGACTTAAAAGGTTTAATCTTTCCCTATTTAATTTTACATTTTTAATGAAAAATTTTTGCTTCTTTACCATTTTCTTAGTCTTTACAATGTATTTGTTTATTTTGATATATTTTTTTAGTTTATTCTTACTTGAGAATACCCGCACTGATTTATTAGCCTTTAAGCCATCATCAACTGTCAAATCTATAGTGTCAGGTTGGCATTTATTATAAAATTACATTGTTTGTTGCTACAGTTTAAAAATCATAATTATTTGAACTCCTCCTCGGCGTTTTTCCTAAGAGGTTAGAAAATACCAGCACCAACATGGTTATAAAATACTTACAATAGTAAAATTTTCATAAAATAAAATGTTTCAGAAATAAACATAATAAATAATATTATTTCATGCAACGTACGAGCAACACTGCAAAAAATAAAGTAGTTCTTCAGTAAAGAGTGCAAGACTTGGTATTGTTCGAAGTCACGTATTGCAATTAATTGTTAAGCTCCTAATTACTACTCCTGCGTTTTTTTTTTTCATAATTAGTATTTCTTGTTGCAGAAATAAAACTTCTAGTTAGTGCATTGGAAGCACGCACTTGAATGTGTTATTATTGGAGGAGTAATCACATTGAATTATTAACATGACACTAATAATTAATAATTAATTAATATTTAATTAATAATTATGACACTAATTTGGTACATAGTCCAAAGATATAAAGCACTGACTTGCATTCTGTTTTTTTCTTGTCAAATAAAACAATAAGTTATCTCTTAAAATCGCTTTTTTTTTTTACTTTGATAGTTTTACGATATTTACTGTAAATATTTTTCCAAAATCGGTAGGGATCCGGATTAGGAATAGGACCCATTTTCAATTCATCACCTATGTACATGGCTGTCAAATTGTCTTTGGTGCTGGGGTCCAATCGAATAGGTCAATCAAATGTAGTTGGTGTTGGGTGTCTGAAAATCAACGTACAGAATTGATTCCCTCATTTTAGTCTTATGAGACTACACCTTATGTCTAATCGCTTGGCCCTATCTAGCTACTCGCTCTATCGATTTACGTGTGGCAACAGTGAGTGGAAACGATGAATGACATTGCTAAGAGCACGCTAGGAGTTACCATGATGCGACATGCGACTTGCAAAGCAACGGTACTCACGCGAATGATACGATAAGTGACTCATAATTAAATACGTTCCTACCCATATCTAGCAAAATTTTACACAACCTTGTCATCCAATGAATCATAGTTTGGTCCTTTTTACTGATCGCAAACGGCCATACTCCCCCTTGAACAAGTACATTAGTTATCTCTCCATGACACGCTCCCGGCTCATTCATGTACCCAGTAATGAACTTCACAAAATTTCTTCCTCCAGAATAATTAAAATAGTATTAGTAGATCACTCGTTTACACTGCACTCGTTTTATTGATAACTATTTCAGATTCTAGCCGAGATGGCATTTCAAAGTATAAATGTGTATTGAGATTTTGCAAAGCATTGGATACTTCGAAACTAATATTTTGTATACCGAAGTAATATTTCTTTACTGCGCTTGATAGATTTGCAGCCTCATCTTTGGTAGGAAATTTTAAATCAGGTGCAAATACGTATTTAGAATCTCTTTCTTTTAACGTATCTTCAGTTTCCTCAGGCAACAAAATCACTCCTTCTCGACTCGTCGTGCCGTATATATCACATATATGTTATTAGAATTTCTTCTGAACAAATTATAAGGTAAATCTGTCAAGACAGCCTCCTCGCCTTCGATAACTTTTTCAACGCAAGGATAATTTATCAACTGAAAGTCAAAGTATTTTCCAATAGGTTTCTTTGGCTTAGCTGCGATTAAGTCTTTGTAATGTATCTTGGAAAATATTTCATACATCGCTTTTGGGTCTTTCGTGTTAAAGCCAAGTTCTTTTACTTGAAGGCTAGCAGTAAATAAGGGTTGCCTGTTAATTGCCCAGCTGGTGATTGAAACGACACTTTGCAAAATTGCTCTATTAAATAGATCATTTGTAGCATCACTGGCTATTAACATTAAAACGGCAGTTGCACCAGCACTCAATCAAAAAACAGTAACATTACAGAGGACTCCACCAAATGCGGCGATATTTTTCATAACCCATCTCAAAGCAGCAACCTGATTGATGAAATTTAGTAAAATGTAGTGAATGTTTTTAAATGTAGAACCACCATCAGAAATTGTACACTATATAGGTATGTTGCAGCGATTTAATTGTAATCATAAGACCTAATATTTCACCTGTGACAAACAATAAATGTATTTGAATTTGATCCTTCAATCCATCATTCCCCGGGACATTTTTGATACCCAGACAAAGAAATCCTGTCTTTAGTTAAAAAGGACTAGACTAACATCTTGTCTGACTAGAAAATCAGGTCCGTATAAATACTTTGCTCCATTTCCCATAATATAGGCTATATTCCACCGAGAATATAAACCATGACCGGGAATGGTTTTTTGTTTCTAACTGGAACGTAGGTATTTATCTTCAAGCAGTCTTCGGTTCCAAAGACTCCGAAGATGGATGATTGTAGGAACTGGTAGTTCTCTTGCAGTGGTAGTTTAACTGCTTTGAATATTCCATTCCATGACGGTGGTGACAATGGAGCCTGGAATATAGACTGGAAACTATATTAAACACTTGGAACTAATTCAAATATTTGTTCAGACACTATTTACAAACAAAACCAAGACTACAGTTAACTATTTCAAACATGGCTATAAAACGCCGTACAATACACAAACAACCAAAGCCTACCTTGAACCTCGTACTGAAATTTGTAGAAGCATACGGAATGACAACGTTCTCAAAAAACGACCCATCTGCGCTCACTTTACCGCTCAAAATCCTTTGTTCAATCCGCACTTCGGGATCTGGCTGGTCTACCAAGTTTATTGCGAATAATGTAAATAAAACTATTCTTTTGCCACTTTTCATATTTGATAGTTCAACTTTTAGCTTTAAAATAAAAGTAAACTTTGGCACTTTCCAGATTTGGGTTTTGACTTTGAATGTTTGCTGAGTAAATGGAAAAACTCTTTCAATCGCTCATGTATTTATACTTCTTGAATGTTAAGCCTAGTAGGTCTGAAAATAGTACTGGATGTTGCGGTTCTAACTAAATAATCACGTGTCTCACTTTGATAACGACGAAGTTTATACTTCTTAGTTAGTTCAAAGGTTTCTAAGAGGGTGTTCCGCGCGCTATCCGAGGCCCTACTATAGATTATAAGTAACAATATTTTATTACAAAAACTACTAATTAGTTTCAGAGGACATGTGTGTGGTTTACAGGGATTGTTAACTTATAGAAAAAAAATCTTAAATATTTCCGAAAAAAATAAATATTTAGTCGTAACAAATTATTCATAATGGAATCTGGAATCTTTAATGATTTAGAACCAAGACAAATAATACAAATTTTTATCTTTTGAAATCATTCGGTTTATTCTTCTTACGATAGTTTTCATAAATATCTTTCCATAACCGATTAGATCGTGGATTAGGAATAGAACTCATTTTTAACTCTTGATCTATGTGAAGGAATTTCATGTTTTCCTTGTTGCTGGGCTCCCATTTTACTGGTAAGTCATTGGTTGCTGTAGGGTCCCTGAAAACAGAAAATTAAATCTTAACACATCGATCTAGTTTAACTTAATTTAGCAATCTACTATAAGAAGAAATACAAACCCATATTTGGCAAAATTGCTCCACATCTTAGTCATCCGATCAATTATTTTCTGATCATCTATACTGATAGGGAAAGGCCAAATGTTGCCTTTGAATAGATACAAAATTTCGTCACTGTGACAAGCTCCGGGTTCATTCCTAAATCCAGCTATAAACTTCAGGAAGTTTCTTCCCCCAGCGTAATTAAAGTAATAATTAAATACGTTAGCTTTTGAATTCTTAATTAAAGTTTCCGACTCTAATATAGCAGGTGCTTCAAAATACAATTCTGTGTTGAGATCAATAATAACACTTTGAGTTTCGAAACTGATATTCTTTTCACCAAAGTAGAACTCTCTTGCCATCTTTGACACATTTGCTGCTTCCTCTTCTGAGGTAAATTCTAGATCCGATGCAAAAATGTATCTTGCGTTTCTTGCCGCTAAATATTCTTCCGTATCATCAGGTATTAAAAAGAGTCCTTCTCTACTTGTTGTTCCATAAATAACTGATATATTTTTAGGGTTTTTGCTAAAAATATTGTACGGGAAATCTGTTATAACAGCTTCTTCTCCTTCAATTTCTTGTTCGACACACGGATAGTTTAATAACTGAGTATCAAAATACATGCCGAGTGGCTTCCTGGGTTTAGCTTTCAATAGTTCCTTGTACGGTATTTTGGAAAATATATCGAATATTTCCTTTGGATTTTCGGTATCGTAACCTAACTCTTTAGCTATTAGACTGGCTACCCATAGTGGCTGTCTGTTAATTGCCCAACTAGATATAGACGAGCCGCTTTGTACTATTGCTTTTTGGAACAATCCTTCAGTGGTGTTACTAGCTAGTAACAGCGAGGTTGATGTCGCTCCAGCACTTTGTCCAAATACTGTGACGTTTTCAGGATCTCCACCAAATGCTGCTATATTTTTCTTAACCCATCTTAAGGCAGCAATTTGATCTTTTATACCAGCGTTTCCTGGAGCTTCTTTGATGCCTAAGCAAAGGAATCCTAACGCTCCAAGTCTGTAGTTAAACGTTACTAATATTACGTCGTGTTTGACAAGAAAATCGGGTGCGTATACAAATTTTCCTCCACTTCCGAGTATAAACGCTCCTCCATGAATGTATACCATGACTGGCAGTAGTTTGTTTGCTAAGGCTGGTACATAGACGTTGATTTTCAGACAGTCTTCAGTTCCAACGATACCGATTAGTGAAGATTGAGGACATTGGTATATCTCGTCCACTGCTTTGTAAACTCCGTCCCAAGATGGTGGTGGAAGAGGTGCCTAAGGAAGAAAAACATCGGTCTGAATACCTTCGTCGTACTCACACATAAGCTTATTTACATGTATAAGTTAAAACATAACATAATAGTGAATTTCACCAAAAAAATATAATTAGTCCGTCTTTTACATTATCGAACAATTTTGGATACATGTTTTTTGATTTATCAAATTAATAAAAATTGACGAAAATAAAACGTGACAAAGATCATGAGTGGGGGCTTTTGACGTCACTTTGTGGGTAAAAAAGTACAAACCTTGTGACTTCACACGACTTGACGCGTCTTTTTGAAGCACTGTATCGTCTTTATCTTTTGTTTAAGCGAAAAAAAAATTCGAGTCAATTATTTTTCGAAATCTATCTGACTAATTCGATTTTTTTTGGTGAAATACCCTATTATCACGCCTGTATTCCGCAAAGGGTTAGGCAGAGGCGTACCTAATAGTTAACCCACATTTTGCCAATGCTTTAAGTTCCGCGTACTAGGAGGTGAATTAATTGTCATCAACTGGGCACAAATCCAGGGTCCGTGACTGCCACTGAGAAATTTTTGATGGAAAAACTCAATAACACTTTCCCCGACCTGGGAATAACACCCATGACCTCTTTCTCAACAGTAGCACTTGTGATCACTAGACCAACAATGGATCTGCCTCAGTAACCCAGGGTTCGTAAATATGACGTAGGTTTAAGCAATTGTTGTTAGATTTTGTCTTACAGAATTGAAATTTACCATCGTGCACTAACTTTTTTCCAAAGTTTCATCTGCGCGGACGTCTATATTCCTTTTATTTTTTAAAAAACGTTGCCCACACTAGGAATTTCTGCTGTATTGTGGATGCGTTTACAAACATTCAAACTCACATACACAAATACCTAGACCCGTAACAACTATCTGTAGGCCATTCAAATATTAATTCCGAACGGGGATCGAACTCGCGATTCGCAGCACAGCGGCCCTTAGCTTAGCCACTGCGCCAACCGTGCCGTCAAATATATTAAATAAATAAATAAAAAAATAAAATAAAAAAGCCTTATATTTCCAGTTTTACAAATTAACTTAAAAATGTATTGTATCTACCTACACTTAATTAACAAGAACTTAATTTAATATAGTTATATAACTTAACTTAATATTATATATTTAATATCTAATTATTACTAAATCAGTTGGTAGGCATTTTATTGCACTGGAACCCCCCTCAGGAAAAGGCCTCCTCCAAAGCTTTCCATTTCTCTCGGTCTTGGGCTATTTGTTGCCATTGTGGACCAGCAATTTTTTTAATATCAAATATATTACTTTACTTTAAATGCCTCCATGACCCCTGTCCTACCCAATGCATCCATCAAAGTTTTGAGTGCTTTGTTGAGTTTCAACATAAGCCGTGATTATTGGACATAAATAACCCTCCTTTTGGGCTTCGCTGCAGTCGGGTAAAAAGTCATTTCCCATTTTTGGTTGTCGGCGGAGGAGGTACGAATAGAGTTAGATCACGGGTTGCAGTATGCTATTGCTAAATATTGTATTCAAAAGTAACTGCGCTAGTACCTATCACTGTGTACAAGCAACATTGTTAGCATATAATTATCAATAATGATAAGATCACGTAACAAATAATACACACACAAGTGCCCTCTAGCCATAGAGAGCTAGCTAGATCTAACCTCAGATAGTCAGAGTCACGATGACCTACAAAACTGGTATTATCTTTGCAAAGGTTAACTGGGTATGAGTAATTTCGATAAAATATGTTATTGTATTAGGATTGCATAAACTATGAGACCGGTTGTAGAAAATCAATGCAAACATAAGTATTTATCTTCGTTTTTTAATTGTTTAACAATAAGTACTAAAGTATTCATTACAAAGAATTAAAGTAATAACAAGTTATTGATCATGCTTACCTTGAACCTTGTACTGTTATTAGTTGTCGCATAAGGTATTCCAACGTATTCAAAAAACGACCCATCAGTACTGATTTTACCGCTTAAAGTGCCTTGCTCAATTGTTATTTCTGGGGCCGGCTGATCCACTAGATTCATCGCGAATAGCGTAAATAAAACTATTCTTTTCCCGCACTTCATCTTTGTTACTAGTCCGTTATTACTTGGGTTTTAAAGTCCAATTTCGCTTGTGAGATTGATAAACACATCCGGAAGAGGTTATGTCGTAAACATGTCAGAAAGACTGTGTTAATTTGAATCGTTTTTACACTTCACTTAAGGTACACAATAAACATTTCACAGTCTATTTTCTCGTTAAATTCCTTGAGTTGTAGAACAAAACACTGTTTCTATGAATGCTAACAATTCGAAGTGTTTATCTTATTTGACAGTTGTGCGCGGCCTTGTGCGATGACGCGCGCTGCGCAGGCGCGCTGCTACCGAACTAACGGGTGACGATACACGTTAGAGAGAGATAACGCATGTTCGGGAAATTAATCGCGATTATGGCTGTCTAAGTGTCTATGGAGAAGATAGGAGAACGTCCTTTAGTCCGCTTCGCTCAGTTTCTGTAGACATAAACTTGCGAAGGGGGCTTAAAACACATACCTATTTTATATACATTTGAAGCGTGTAGATCCCTGAATGAGGAAGGGGGGCAGAGGGGAGAAAGATAAGAATAGTGTGGTTTTCCGGATATTTTTGACTCATCTCGTGTACTCGGTCTAGCTCCACTTTATGTCTAATGACTGACATAGTCTGCAAGACTGTTCCGTTTTAAATCCCTGGTTCTGCTTCGCTTCCTTGCTCAGCATTATATTAAATGAAAAATTCTAAAAAGAATAACCCAAAAACATTACCTAACCTTACTAGTAAACCAATAAGGTGAGTAAAGCAGGACGTTAGATAATTTGCTTCCATAACTCGTAAATGACGACTTTCCGCTTGTTGAGCCATTAGCGTTTGTTGCTTGGTGAGTTTTCGTTAGCACATTTAAGTTGTAAAATTTTACGGTTTTATTGGTCTAGTTGTAAGAACCTGGTTAGAATTCTCAGGACGCGCAAACTGTTATCTAAATATGTACAAGAATTAAAAACTATTACAAAAACTAACAAGAAACTATAGAAGGCCATCAAAAAACTGCACCTCAACACTGTCAGTCGGTAATGTGCCCAAAAGACTGGCGGCATTGCCACGTTGTATGACAACACTTAGCCAAGATATAAGCTAGCCCTAACATAACCAACCTTAACTGTTATTTTGATTTTCTTTTGATGGTAATGGGCTCGCCATCTCAGCTATTATATGGAATTTAATGGGTACACCCAGTACGAGACTACGCTCGACCACCTTAAATTACGTTCTACGTGCTGATTTCGACCCTGAAGAGGACGGGACAGTGATTGCCCGACCGCGACGTCATCAAACACCACGGCTGCCAGAGAAGTGGTTACCTTTTTGTAACGCCCCGAATAGATTCAGCTTAATTACGTACCCGCGATCTGGTTCTTCTTCTACCCTTAATGTATTTTTTTTAAATTAGGCAATATAGCTATTTTTTCCCCTTACTCTTTAGTTTTCTTTTAATCTATACTAAATATTTAATGTTGACGTCTACCAACGTCACAGTACGTCTCATGACGACACGGTTGGCGCAGTGGTTCAGCGATTGACTGCTGCGCAGCATGTCGCGGGTTCGATTCCCGCACGGAACAAATATTTGTACGACCTACAAGTATTTGTTCCGAGTCTGGGTGTTTTTCTATCTATAATATGTATGTATTTACAAAAAAAAAATGTATATAAGTAGTTTATCAGCCATCTCGTTACCATAACACAAGCATTAGGTTGCTTAGCTTGGGACTAGATGGCGTTGTGTGAAATGTCCAAGGATATTTATTTATTTATTTATATTTACCTCTGCCTTACCCATCCGGTTTTTGGTGTTATGTTCTTTTCAAGCTTATGTATGTCTCTTTTCAAGACGCTGTTTGTTTTTAAGACTTTATCGTTTCTTTTTTTCAACTATGTCAATCTAGCTTTACTGTGAGTCTGGCACGTCCTGGGTAACTATAGTTAATTGACATTTATTGGTAATAGTGGTGGTGGTAGATTATATTAATTATGAGGTATTTCAACAAAAAAATCTAATTAGTCCTTCAGATAGATTTCCAAAACATAACGGACACGTATTTTTTTCGTTTTATATATTTTTGTGAAGACGATACAGTGCTTCGAAAAGTCGTGTGACGACACAAGTTTACTGCTTTTTACCCACAATTAGTGTTGTGACGTCACTTTGTCCCTAATATCTGGGCATAATTGTTGATTTTGACAACACCAAACTTGTCAAAATCAACAATTTTGAGATCAGTTATAGATCATTCTGACACTATTGAATTGCAGACTCGGGGCCATGTATTCTTGACTCGTTTTATTTTCGAATTTCTTATTTGATAAAACAAAAAAATGTATCAAATATTTTTCAATAATTTAACAGACGGACTACCTAATTAATCTTTTGGTGAAATACCCTATTCATTCATCATCATTATTGGCCCAACCTGTGTATATCTGTGTTGGGGTCGGCTTCCAGTCTAACCGGCCTGAATACTAGTGTACTGAATATAATTGTATCACATAAACATTACCATTAATTACATTCAAATTCTATTACTCTTCCCTCTCCTTGCTCCTAAGAACAAATGACTGTTTATAAATAAAGATGTGTTGATCTTCCATTAGTACGTTTATAATGACCGTACAATTTAAATACAGAGCGGGTTCTCTTGACGTGCCTAAACAGGCCATTTTCCCGGCGCGTCGCATGTCCAAAATTTATTTGAATAAATTACGGAAAAGGCGAAAACTGTTGAATTTTAACCCGATCCCGAACGTGACTGACGAGAACTGACGCAGAATTTTAAATATTTTCCCTACACTTAAATTATTATAATGCCATTAGGATATAATGACTCAAAGGACTTTTGGAAAGGTTGTTGGACAGATGTGTTCATGCTCTTTATTTGTTTGGTAAACAATTATTATTCTGAGAACTTATTAACAGAAAACTTGAGTTATATTAAACGTACTAGTTGTGATACGCGACCGGCATGTACGTGAAATTATTACAAAAAATATTATTATCCTACTTTCATCTGTGTAAGTTCCTAAGTGTTTTTTTATGACATGGTCAGCAAAAGTCGCGCCACAATCGGTCCACCCATTCCAGAGATTAGAAACAAAAACAAACAAAAAAAAGTTTTAAGTATAGTCTGTTATACTCTCTTCAGCAAAAAGTTGTTATTTTGCAATTACTTTTCTTAATATATTTAAATTTTATTTCTCTGTATAAAATAATTTTAAGCAAATTATTCGTAATATAATTAATTAATTTGTTGGGTATTCATTATAATCTCAAAAATACATACCTTTTGGATATGTTTCTTGAAAATAAATATTATAATAGTTAAGTTTCATAATTTGAGATCTAAAAGCTCATTCCTAATTATTAAAGTTCTACGCCTTTAAGCTTGTTAGCAACCAAGATTTTTAAGACTTTTCTGAGAACCCAAGACTCTTATATTGTGATACTATTACAAAAAGCTTTAATCAAATCGCTGCACCGACCATTGATACCATTCGCAATTTGGCCCTAAAAGGAAATACCCTTTTAAAAGACCTTACTCGGCTTCCAAGTAATAACAAGTTATTTGACAAACCAGGAGACCCGCAAAAACTTTTCCATCTCGCGCTTATGAATTCAAAAGTGTTAAATTCTCCGAATAGCGATTGGCAGAGGAAAAATCGATTCCCGATTTGCATCGAAGACGGTGAATCGGCTATACTGATGACTCCAAACTAATCTTCAAAGAGTTCGTAAGGTGGTGCTTGAATATATTTTAATGATACTTCATTAACATTTTCAGTGGTCGCGGCCCCGACTTACGAATCGGTCGTGGGTTCGAACACAGGCAGGCACATTACCTTGTGTAATTTATTTCATCACCGCTGCTCTAAAAACGGTGAAGGAAAACATCGTGAGGAAACTGGCATGTCTTAGAACCAAAAAAAATCGAAGACATGTGACATCTACCAATCCACACCGGACTCTGTAACGAATCTACCGATCCCTAATAAAAAAATAAAAGAGTTAAGGTAGATTGTACAATAAATATTAATTTTTAAGATAAAAAATACAAAAGAATATATAAAACACCTTCATACCTATCACACACTCAGGCGGCGGAGATTTTTGAAAATTTAGTTAGTGATCCACTTTTAATTGAGAGAAGAGAGATCCGCTTCTTAGATGGTGATCCACTTTTGGTAATGAATGATGGTGATCCACTTTGAGTTGGTCTGGACAGTAGAACTTTGTAGATTTATATGTATGCAGAATCCATACGTAGTAACAGGACAACCTCGACGTAGTTTCCCGTGTAATTGACTGAAACTCGACAGAAACGAGTAGCGTTGATTCTCAGCGTACAGTCGATCGTAAAATAAAACGTAAAATCAACCGGACATAATCCCGGCGTGGAATCCAGTGTAAAAGTTTTTTTTTTTCAGCAAATTATATGGAAACGAATCGTTTAGAACGTTTCGCCGAGTATAAATAAAGATAAACTATAAAAAGGATGATAAATGGTATGTGATATATATAATGGTAAGTGGGAATATAGCATATACTATAACTCTCGTGGTAGATTATAGCCCATTTCCTCTCAAAGAGAGGAGGCCTGTATCCTAGCAGTGGGAACATTAATAGGCTGTTGATGATGATGACGATGATGGGCGCTTATTTGGTTGTTGTCTGATTTAAGATATCTGTATCGTGTAGATCTATACATCCGGTTCAAGTCTCGCACAATTTGTTATGATTGAGGCCCTTCTTGCCCGGAAGCCATCTTGTGGCCCCCGACGCCCGGAACGTCTCCCGCGGTGGCTGGGACGAGTGGTTCTCTTCCTCTCCCGTTCCACGACCTCCTTCGTTAGCATCACTGCTTTGCAGAAGGCGTCCCATTCCCTCTTGCCCCAGGCCATGGATTGCACCAGGGCCGGGCGCGAGAGGTCGCCGCCACGGAGGAGTATTTATTTATCCTTTGACAGTAAAACGAACGTGGTTCTATAGAAAACCAATTAAAGAAGTAGCGTAGCTAAAAGCGGAGTCATCGTGGTGGCAACGGACGGACACAGGCAGCGTCACTAAATGTCCGGAGCGTCGCAAGTCGTATCACCCGTAGCCATTAACGGGGCCTTAGGCAATTTCAATAAAAGTTACATTATTGTTAATGATAAGAACACTCCCTGATAGTGATATGACAAAAGTAGCTAGGAACTAAAGAACGTTGTAATAAAGCTCGCGACACATGCAATCCGCGGTCGTTTAAATCAGCAGCCTGGCCTTATTACGCAGAAACAATACAGTGCCACAACGCCACAGTGCGCCAGTCGGCCACTTCAACACGTCCCGGACTTTTTGCAGTTTTTACTACCGTCCAAATTTTGTTTCATTTCAACGTTTTGATTTAAAGCTGGGGGCTCAACGTGGGTATTGTGCTGCTTGGTAGTCTTTCTTTGTCGTGTGGCAACTGCCTAACCTTCTGTCAGAGTTTTAATGCCACTCATGGACTTACACACATTAACTCACGCCCTTTTCCCATGGGGATAGGCAGAAACCACAGAAAACCACCTGCTGTGATCCTTACAAACTCGTTTTGTCTCGTCTACCGGTTACGAGTACTACGCACCTATATTTTCTGAAGAACGGCACCAATAAAATCAGCCCATTGACTTCTGACTTGTTAATTAAACTTCAGCATTTTCTTTAAAAACATACTACTGATCAGGGATTAGCAATGATAATCTTGAATATATGTATATTATGTAGATAACGTCGATTGCTAATGACTGTGTTTTAAAAATTTGCGAAGGCTATTGAAGCTAAGCTCTTTAAAAAAAGAATGAAAGGGTCCTGTTCGACCGACAATTCTAAACACGTGCTTTTGCCGTATAACGTTTATGAATCTCAATCTTAAATCCTGTTTGACATGCCTAGAACATTCCAACAGCGAAAACTATGTGTGCTAATGTGTGTAATAGAGAATTTATTTTCTTTTTTCTTATTTATTTATTTAGTTTATTTATTCGTTTATTTCAGAATCAGTAACATTCCATATATTGTTTGTTAGTAAAACATACTTATAGCTATGTTAGTAAATTATTATTACATGTCAATCAATTAAAAATTTACCTATTATAAATTATTAATTCCTTAAAATTACTGGACATTATAAACAACCCCACCAGAACCGTGAACAGCGTTCCAGTGCCTCACAACCGGGCAGTCAACCCTTCCCAATATGGTATTCAGAAGGCTGTTGGTGCTGCTCCTCACGCGGTGCATCAGGGAGGCCACTCTTTTCCGGATTATAGCCCTAAAGCAGTCATTATTGGCCTTAGCAAACATATCTGATGCACTGCAAAAGCGAAGCAACCCCAACAGCATCCTAAAACCATTATTGTACAAGACCCGTAGGGCATTGAAAGATCTTTGCGTAAAGCGGACCCACAGGCTGCAGGTATAAAATGTCTGGCAATAAGCTTTAAAAAGAGAAATTTTCACTTCTTTTGTGCATCGCGCAAACCTGCGAGCCAGTATATTGCATCTCACTGCCAACGCCCTACGTTCCCGCTCAATATCTAAATCATCCTCGGTGATCCTCGGTGACCCAGTGCCCCAGGTAATTGGTGACCCTACTTAAGGGCATACCTCCAAGCCTGACCGGTGGAACGGTTTTCGGACTCTTATTACCCGCCTTGAAAATAAGTAGTTCACTCTTCTTACCGTTGTACCTGAGGCCATGTGCCACCGCGTACCTCTCACAGATCTCTATGAGGTAGTTAAGGGCTGAGACAGATGGGCTCAGCAGCACCATGTCGTCGGCATAACTAATGTTGTTCATGAAAACACTATCACTGAACAGCCGACACCGGCCCCGCTGAGCTCACCTATCAGTCTATTAACGTACGGGTTGAAGAGCCGTGGTGAAGTCAGGCCTCCCTGCCTTACTCCACACTCTAACCTGTACTCAGACGAACATCAACCCGCCCACCTAACATTATTGATCTGATTTCCGTACCAATATCTCAAAATATTAATCACATCTCTAGGAGTGCTGGTTTGCTCCTGAAGCTAATCCCACAGCACACCATACGAAACCAGGTCAAATGCCTTCGACAGGTCCAAAAAACAACCGTATACAGGCGCCTTCCTCGTCACATAGTACTGGACAGTATGCTTGAGTCGCAGCACCGCAGTTTCTGTCGATTGCCCAGCTCTGAAACCAAACTGAGCTTCGTTGAGATCTATATAGATCTCAACGAAGCTCAGTTAAACACCATGTCAACAAATGTGTGTGTGAGACAACAGACTTCGTTCACGTGGTTGTCGAAAACTAAAATGCGTCGCTTAGACAAAGTACATTGGATCATTGCCCTGCGTTAACTTACTGACGCCGCGCTGTTAAAAAGAAGAAGAGGGTAATGCAAAGCACTGACTATTTCTAATACTAAAGTTTAGATGGATGGATGTTTGTTTGAATCAACCACGGCGGAACGGCCGAATGGATCTTGATGAAATTTAAAACGGAGGAAGATTTTAGTCCCGCCGGGGCTGCGAGTTGTTTGTAAGAGATACCGCGGCCTCGACATAAAGGGCTAAGAAGGAAATGGGCTTTTAGTCAGTAGAAGTCTGACACTCCCTTTTGCTCTGCCCAAGCAAGAGCGGAAGGGGTTTTTGATGATTTACCACCACAAAAAAAGGTAAATTATAGTCGACAGGCCTTGTCGTTAGCGCGTCCGTGTTTCTCGCGCGCCTCAAAGGGCTAAGAAAGAACATGGGGGGTTTTTCATCAGTAGAAGTCTGACACTTCCTTCCGCTCCACTCAGAGCGGGAGGGTCTGCTCTGCTTAGGTGGAGCCCCACCATGTTCTTGAAGCGGCAATTGGCGGCGGCGACCTCTCGCGGACCATGGCTTGCACTAGAGCCATGGTCCGGGGCGAGAGGGAATCAAATCAAATCAAAATCAAATCAAATCCAAATCATTTATTTCAAGTAGGCCAATTACAGGCTCCTTTGATTAGTCGAATAAATACAAAATTTTAATAAGCTAATAAACTAAGCTACAGTCCCACTCATAAGGCATAATAACTGTCAGTGTACTGTAGTCGCCGATTCCAAAGCGAGTGAGGCGCCGTCGCCTCTTTCTACGAAGTAGTGATGCTAGTGAAAGAGGTGGTGGAATGTGAGAGGGAGAGAACCTCTCGTCCCAGCCGCTGCGGCAGACGCTCCGGGCGTCGGGGGTCACGTGATGGCTTCCGGACACCGTAGGCGAGGGCATGTGGACATTGCGTAATGGGCTAACTAATCGTCCATCCGTTCTATGACGATGACATGCCATGACGACGGCGCCTTTCGTGATCCACGCGCGCCTCAAAGAGATGTCAACAACATTAAAGGGCCGACCCCCGTTCCCCCCCGTCGGGGCTACTGATTTTTCGAAAGAGATACCGCGGCCTCTACACAAAGGGCTAACATCACGCCACATCTATATGACGGCATGGATGGCGCACTGACTAGAATATTCACAGTAGCACTGCGTGTCGCCGTCGATTCTCACACGGAACAAAAAAAATATCGTGGGTCTTATCAAATTTTAATTTAGTTTTAAAAACCGGCCAAGTGCATGTCGGACCACGCATAATGTAAGGTGCCGTAATTGCCCATCACAAACATGTGAATTTACTAAACTGTTTCTGCGGATTTCCTGCAGGGTTCTGTCCACGGCCTCAACTGCCTTCCTATTGACCATCGTACACTCATCCCATACGATCAGAGAGCAATCCTTGAGTACGTGTCCCTTATCACTGTTACGTGACATACCACAAACAGGCGTTTCGGCGCTCTCTAAATCGATGTGAACTTTAAACATGGCATGTGCTGTCTTGTCACCCGGAAGCAGTGTGGTAGCGATTCCTGACGACGTAGTGACGCTACAGCAATGGCAATTTTGCCTTGCCACCTGACCTCTCGGCATACTTGCTGCCAGTGGTAACTAATGGTTTTCCTGTTCCACCAGGAGCATCCAAAAAACACATTTTACCCTGATTTTTCCCAACGCTTTCAAGGATGGTGTCATAAGTTTGGTTTTGCTCTGAAGAGAACAAAGCGACATGGTCATTTCGTATGGTGGTCATTTCACCCGGATCCTAAATTGTCTCAACGTTAAACTCCCGATTTCCACGGCCTTAATGCGGTTATTGGGGAGCTGGTAACCCATATTCGACCAGTGAATTGCCTCCGATAGAAATGATCACGTCGTGAAGTGAACTGAGACCGGTGTTCAGCACGCGTTTATCAGTTACTTTGACTTCGTCTCCAGTAGCACGCTTCAAAGCTCGTAGAAAATCTTCAGACAGATGATGGCGACACTTCTCCCACAAAGCTACCGGGTTCGCAGTCCACAAAATATCAAGATGACGGCAAACAGATGATATATGCGGCTGGGACTGTCACTGACGCTCGTCTCCGCGAGGGTGTCATCCCAGCGTCGAGAACCGGTGACGTGATACGCAGGCTGCGGGATAAGTGGGATACTCCACGCCATCAAATGTCCTGAGAACGGCGAAAGACCGCAGAAAATAGCATTCACCTGTATTCGGGTGCACGGTATAAACTCTATCCAATTCTGTGTCCTTGAAAATTCCCGAAAAACCTTCCACAGCACCTTAAATTTTGTTATAAATCTATGCAGTTCTATTTGAGTTCTGTTTGTTATTACATACAGAGAAACTCGATGAATTTTATAAGACATTGATGAAGCAGCTTAAAACTTATAATATTTTTTTTTTAATTATTTTGCTCATCTCTGAAACGAATTAACGATACAATTTTTAAGAAGAAAATGCACAACTCCATCTATGACTTTTAAAAACAACTATTAAACTCGCAAACATGATCATATTTAAATTAGCTATCCAAAAAGGGCTTACACATGTAATTCGACTGCTATCTCATAGATGGCGCTGACAATTCATTTAATTTTAATTATGTTTTTCGGCCTAAGTTAGTTATATTGCGTGATTTTAATAGTGTGAAGCTAGCTTATAGCATGGTTAACATAATAACAACATTCAAATATGCGTCGTTAGATTACACGTCGTTACAGAATGCGTTGAAGAAATAAAGGTTCACTGCTCGTTCCCCGTAGGTGATAGCGTGATGATATGTATGTAGTCTTTATGTTGACCCGACTTCTTAGTAATATTCGTGCCAAATTTGAAGTAAATCCATGGAGTACTTTTTGAGTTTATCCCGGACATACATACAGACAAACAGACAAAAATTCTAAAAACTATATTTTTGGCTTCGGTATCGATTATAGATCACATCCCAAGTATTCTTTAAAAAAAATATTCAATTATTATAATATTGACTTTCCTACGATTTTACAATATGTATAGATATATATATTTCCCGACTCTGGTTTACCATGCAACAACCAAGCCTGAAAGCTGTTTCGTGCGTCTACGTGAAACTTTCGTACATGTTTGTTCCACCCAATAACATATTTTTGCTTTGTCCTTTTCCTTACACTATGACTCCTACGTGAAGCTTCCGTCAAACAACTTACAATACTAGTATACAACTTATCAATAATAACATGATGAAAAATATCAGAACACACATTATCAGCACATAGACTAAGTTCCACTGGAAAATCAATGTCCCTTTATGCAGCTGTACACAGTTCCCTGTACAGCCTTATCTGTTCGGCGTCCCTCTCTCCCCATCTCACCGTACTGTAAATATTCCCATATTGCACTTTACACGGTAATATTTCCAAGTTACAATACACTTCCTGTGGAAAATGGTCCGATCAGAAAAGAAAAGAAAGAAAGAAAATTGTGTTTATTTGGCAATAAAAACTTAAAAAATAAACAGAACCAAATTCAAAATGATTGAGACTAATAATGCCAAAAGGGCCTCAGCTACGCATAATGCCAGGTGGCAACACAAAGTGCACCACCTGACGCTGATTTTCAGCTGCTGCTCACGAGTGCCATACGCTCGAAATAATGAACACATTTAAAAATTCTAAAATATTTTGCAAAAAATAAAAATAAAATAAAAAATCTACGAAAACCTCTTAACACACTTTTACATTAGTCACACATTGCCAAGCTGCCTCCTTTGTCAGACAGTGATCAAGCCATCTCTTAAAGAATAACTGCCTTGGATGAGCATTAAAGTCCCCGAGAATAAAGGCAGATTCCATCTCACAACTTTTAATTACCGCATGTATTTCACTTAGCACATCCGTGAATTCTAATAAGTTATCCATACTATCTGTTGGCATGTACACTGAAAACACTAATGAATTACGTTCACCCGCACACAACTTCACAGCTGCCAGTCGCGTGCATGGCACAACCGTTACGGAAGAGAAAACACCCTTACGCCACATCAGCGCCACCCCACCGTACAGCCGGCCACGGAGCACGCCTGTCGATGTATCTACCGCTGACTTACTGGTGTACTCGAAGTCCTTATCAATGCTTCCAACGAATGCTGTATCATGAGGCAAGAGCCACGTCTCCTGCAGTGCAATAACGTGGGCAGACTTACACAGCTCCTTTATCCCCTCCACAGATCTCGTAACAGACTTGCAGTTGAAACTGACCATTTTGATAGTCTGTTTAGTCGAATTATCCATCACAAGTTAGACGCTTTTCTAATAGCCTCAATCCTAGCATGAGTCACCCCTATTTTGGGGGAGCTCTGTACTCGTCGATCCGTAAAGTTAATAAATCGACGGAAAGAAATACCTTCAGGCCACAATTGTTCATCTAGAAATATGTCTAGCTTATGCCTAGGAGCAAACACTTTAAAAGCCTTATAATCTCTTTGCCGCTTCATCCTTATCTCTGTCAAGTCCACTGAAACGCTCGTCTTGCCTAAAATATAATCAGCAACGTCTTTAACTGATGACTCCTTAACCACGTTATTTACAAACAGTGGTATTTTAATGTCTGCAGCCTTAAATTTACCCGAGGACTTCTTCGCCTTTCCTTGTGTTCCAATAAATCTATTTCTCAAACGCTTGCTCTGTACCAAGTTCCAATTTTTATCCGTATAGGTTTTAAAATCGCCTCCGTTTTGAGTTACTTGCAAATATGTACACCGCTCACTATGATTCATTGACGCTGCCATCTCCGTTACACGCGCCGTTGAGGCCACCGAGTGCGCACACGCTGCTGGGTTTTTAAACATCGTCATCTGCGACGAAACCATGGTGGAGGCATCCACGGGTTTGCACTCGCCTGAGCTGCCTTTCACTTTTTGCGCGACAAGGACAGATTTATCCTGAGGCTTGGCGTGTGACAAGGACAGATTTAAAGCCTCATTGCTTTGACATTGAGGTGAATTCTCGGGTATTCTACACACAGTTGTTTTTGTACTCAACCGGTCTGGTGGAATTATTATGCTATCATTCGACAAATTCATGATTCCAATAGGCCCACTGTTACATTCAAAATTTTCAAACCGTAACAAGTTACGCGTACCTCTTTCCGTATTCACATTTTCCTCCTGTTGGTAACCATTCACCAGTGACATTTGTTTCAAGTTAAAGAGCTCCAAATTTAAAAACACTGATAAATAACAGACAGAATCATACCAAATATTATGGAAAACTCGCGCGGGTTAATGACTATTAGGTATAATCCTTTTTGCTTTCATATTTTGAAACTGGTGTAGGACAATGGCGAAAAAAAAACGTTTTTATTTTTAATAAACTGATGACACAATTACATCACAAATTAAGCTTATAGTAGCAGGAAGTATAACGCGTTTTTTGTCTCTATGAGTCCGTCGTTTAATCTAACATACTGTATATTAAACCTTTTTTACAATTTGAGACAAAGAGAAAAGTGTATCATAGCAAGCAACGAGTCATGCAGTGAGCACCAACCTTTCGTCTCAAGCCTGAACTCGCACGGGGGCCGCCAAGTGGTAATATTCGCACAATTAAAGCGTACGCTAGTCAGTTCCGTTGTTTGTCGGCGCTTGTTGTATGACATGTATGATGGACAAATTGTGTGAGTATGAAAGGGTATTGTGAAATGTAAGTAATGTATTTAAAAGCGTCTTGTTTTGTTGCTTTAGACTGGTTGCTTGGACTAGTGTGGCTGATTTATTGTAGTTTTAAGGTAATGTGATTTTTTTTAGTTCAGAAATTTATTTCTACGGTACAGTATTTCTTTTTATTACAATTAATATTATAAGAAATTGTATACATAGATTAAGAAAAGACAGTGTTTGATTCTCTGCGAGTTTACCTATCTGAGTAACTGTGCGACTTTATGTGTAATTTAATTGCCTGGATTTTTAAAGAAAATTAAAAATAAACACCTTGAAATTGAGTGTTTGAGTGTTTCGGTTTTCAGTTTTATTCCTGCGGTGAGGTTTTATTCTATTCGTAAAGCTTTGTTAATATTTTTGTCAGTTTTTGTCCAAAAATGAATCCACCGGTGGGTTGAAACTTAACGTGATCGTGACAAACATTCAAGTTAGTTGGATGTGGAAATATTTTTGTCGTAATTAATATACACTAAGTTAATATTTATCTTCGCTAGTGTGCGAAGATAAATATTGCCTACTTTAGTATTGTTTTTATTATATTTTATTTTTAAGTTTTGTTTTGCCGTGACCGTGACGTCACTTTGGGCCCTATCAGAATACCAGCGCTGTGACATTTGTCAATGTGACAGCACCATGCTGAGATAGTGGCCTTTTAGCTTCATACGGGACTAATTTTAATTTAAACTTTTGTATGTCCTAATTTTAAGTGTTTCTCTTTATGTTTTAAGCTTTTAATTTTTATTATTTTTTGTCAATTTGTTCTGTCCTGTGTGGAACAATAAATACTTTTTCTTTCTTTCTTTCTTTGATCTGTCAGTGAGCTCAGGAAAATGATATATTACAAATTCTTTGTTCCAACGCCACAGTTTTTTTTTTATTAGGAACTGTTTGTTGTGTCAGTTAGATCTTCCTTTAGTAAATAATTATGCGAAGCTTAACCCATCCCCCACAGCTCATCGCAAATATATGACAACTCCACGTTCATAATAACCTCACAATAAATCAACTGCCATAAAACCTTTAAGAACGCATGACACACTTCAGTTAACCTAAGACAATAATAAATCTAATTCGGATGACGTCATTTTATCTTGAGAAGACGTTGATAGATCATCTGAACTTCACATTACATTCATTTATTAAGAGGCGTTAAAACTCGCCTGTTTTTGCTGTTCATTAATAATGCAGAATTGTACGGATTAAAGGATTTGTTAAGGGTGCAGCATGAGAATAATAAGCCTATACTGTTCCCACTGCTGGGATACAGACCTCCTTTCGTTGAGAGGGAATGAGCCATCCACCACGCGGACCCAGCACGGGTTGATAGATGTTACTTAGTCTTGTCTTCGAATTTTTGGTATTAAGACATTCGGTTTACTCACGATGTTTTTTTTTTCACCGTTTTAAGACCAGTGATATAATTGTTTCCTACATTAATAACTTTGCAGGTAAAGCACGTCAAACCAAAGGTAAAAAAATCCGGTGAGACACCGACAAAATAAACGAACATCGTAAGATAAAGTCATTAAATAAAGCTGGCGGGGGTTTAAATAATCGAGTTAAGTGTGTGGCAATACCTAAGCGCGGTAAATCTAAAGTGGATGATACAAAATGGCGTTTTATCTTACGATATGACGTTGACTGATTGTTGAGATGAGCTGCCGGCAACGCTTTGAGATATTTAGGTGCCTCCAGTTTTTAAGCCTAGTCTTTCGGTTTAAAGAAACTTTATTCTCAATAAAAACATTAGTCACTTACTTGAGAACAATACTAAAAATATAGATTACAATAAGTTCGTCATCAGTATTACAACTTAATAGTTACCCTTCCAATGCATTCATTTCTCCAGAAGTGATCGATCCGCAATTATGTGCTGGCTAAGTTGAGTTTTGTATGCATTGAAAGAGTGTACATTTCTTAGACAGGACGGTAATTTGTTATAAAGCTGTGCTCCTTCAAAAGTTAGCATTTTTTTGCCATAGTTAGTTCTTGTTTTCGGTAAAACTAGCAAGCTTGCTCGCCGTGTACTGCGTTGACTAACTTGTTTATATTGAGTGAGTGTTAAGTTTGAGTGAACGCTTTTGTTAAGAATATTTCTGATGAAAATGCATGTGTTGTAAATGTAAAGTTGTTTTATGTTCATTATTTTTGTGTCTTGATAAATTTTGCTGGTAGATGTTAGATATGGGTAGTTAAATAGTATTTTTATGATTTTATTTTGGGTAATTTGAAGTTCAGATAATTTTGTTTTAGCAGCACTGCCCCAAATTTCGATTAAGTTAAGTAGATGTGGCTTTACTAGGGAGTTGTAAATAGTATACCGCAGTTTTGGTGGAATACAACGAACAATGTTACGCAATGACCCGGAGAGTGCCGAAAGTTTACTCTTTATGTGATCTATGTGAGCATTCCACGTTAGTGAGCTGTCCATTCTTAGACCGAGGTATTTTTCACATGGTTTTTGCTGTAGCGGGATATCATTAATTGTTAGAGGGTCATAGGGTGGAATCGATTTATTTTTAGCCTTAAATATTATAAAACTTGTTTTAGAGATATTTATTGTTAGGAGATTGAACTGAAACCATGCGAATAGGGTATTTAAATCTTCTTGTGCTTGTGAGATAATGTGATGGATGGAAGATCCGAAGTAAAATAAACAAGTGTCGTCGGCGTATAAGGTAAGGTGACCATGTAGTTTAATTTCGCTTATATTATTTATATATATTAAAAAAAGTAAGGGTCCCAAGATAGATCCCTGTGGGACGCCACATGTAATAGGTAGTGCATCACTTTGGTGATTACCAAGTTTGACCACTTGCTTAAGCCTAGTCTTTTAACTGTTTTTGTCCTATGTACGTAAAAGATGATCTTGATGGATTTGTAAGATTTGTATTCTCTTCTCAGGGTGTCGATGGTAACCTATACCTACTAAGATTGCTCAGTACTACGAAAGAAATTTAGCGGTTTCATCAGCCTACTATCCATAGATATAGTGTGCAGTCATCAGAGCAGAAGATGTCCCATTGTCTGTGGAATGAATGAATGAATGAATGATTTATTTCACTTAAAGAAATCTTAAAACTAAATACATAGCCCCACAAAGCTGCTTACGCAGTTTAACTGTGAGATCGATGAGTCACGTTCAAATAGAATTCACATCATAGTAACCTATAATCTTATTATCTACGCTTACATAATATCTAAAAAATATTTTATTAGTTTGCGTGCGAAATTAACTTTACTATGTTCTTGTCTGATGTCAGCAGGCAGAGTGTTCAACAAATAGCACCACATTTGCTCTCCAAGCTAATCATCTGTCTCCACCGGAACTTGATTTGGTTAACTTGTGTCCAGACACTGATAGGAAACGTATGATTCAGGTTATAGTGTTTAAATGTCGGTTCTGAGTACGTGATACCCCTGGTCAGTTAAAAAGTTTAAAGTTTTCTAATAAGAAAAAAAAATGGCGGACCAGATGATACGTTTGTGCTTGATTTATATTGCTATTGACACGCTAAGAAGGACAATAACAGTTGGCTATAATAGGGGATCGGACTGGGTCAAAAAAAAGTATGATTCTAGTTCTATTATCGAAAAATATTGGATAGGTATTTTTTTTGTTTTATCTAATTCCACATTGGCCTTGGATCGTAATAACTGGTCACGGGGAGAGGCCTTTGCCCTGCAGTGGGATGATACAGTATCAAATATAATTAATAAAAATTGACGAAGATAAAACGCCCCAAAGATCATAAGTGATAAGAGACCACCCCCCCCCCGGTTGTGACGTTACTAAAATTACTGAAATGTGCCGTTTTCGAGGAGTTCACGAGTTTTCGAAGCATTGTATCGTCTTTATTTTTTGTTTATGTGAAAAAGAAAAAAATATGTGTTCAATATTTTTTGGAAATCTATCTGACGGACTAAGTAGTTTATTTTTGTCCGATAATTCCGATAATGAGTCCGATATATTGGCCCTATATTGTCATAGCTGACGTAATCTGCTTTACCATTACATACCGTATATTTCCGAGAAACATGGTCGTGACTCGTGATGTTGTTATTTTCTGTACAAAATAAGTTGGTCATCATAATAACGTAACGTAAACGAGCTCATGTTAAGTTCGTTAAACTACGTTTTAACGGCGCAGTGATTTAACCGCGACCGTTAACCGACAAGTAACCTGTTTACCTGCTCGCGCTGTAAACTAACTCGTTTAACCTCTTTACCCTTAAAATCTGTGGTTAAACACACTACACTTTGTTACGTCGATAATACCTAGTTTGACTGAATGCAAAAGTACCCTTAGAATTATGAATTATTAAACACCTACCACCGCTACTGCTCCAGAAGTATTATCTAAATGCTAAGCCTGTTTTATATTATACGTTAATACGTTACGGTAGTAAGTGATTATTTAGACACGACGTTCACATACGCTACTAGTTATATCAATACCAGCTGATGCTCGCGGCTTCGTCCGCGGTATCTTTTTTCATAATATCTGTCCTATGTTCTTTTGAATACCTCCAAGAATATTAATATGTACAAAGTTTCATGATGATCGGTTAAGTAGTTTTCGCGTGAAAGCGTAAACTAACTTACAATTACATTTTATAATATTACTAGCGGACGTCACGCGGTTTCCCGTTCCCGTGGGAATACAGAGATAAAAAGTAGCCTATGTTACTCAGAGTGAATGTAGCTTTCCAACGGTAAAAGAATTTCTTTCTAATATTCAAATCGGTCCAGTCGTTTCGGAGCCTATTCGTTACAAACTAACAAACAAATCTTTACTCTTTATAATATTAGTGTAAATGTAGATTATGGATGTTAGCTGGACAATGATTAAGATACTTGGTAATAATTTAATATATAAGCTATTACAACATGAGATTTACAGATTTCGGGTAATATGTGGGTTTACTCATTGGTTCACCAACAACGGGATTACAGGCGTGATATTATGTCTTAATAAACTTTCTATCATACAAAAGAATCAACATTATCATACAAGAGAGACACCTACATAATTATAAATGCTTGGCAAATGTGTATGCCACGTCATCATTACGTTTCGTGACGTCATTCGAGGCATGATTAATGTTAATGAGCACGTCAGCTGTCCCGGTCTCCCGGTACAAAGACGTAAGAAATGACATGTTATAACTCTATGATTAATCATGAAGTAATACATGGTTTGTATGAGTATCGTGGAACAATGTGTGGCTAATCCTTTAAGGATCATGTAGGTACAGTTACAATATAGGGATTATAAAAGTACATAATATCTTTCAAGTCAAGTGAATGCCTCGGTGTCAAGCACGACCGCAGAGTTTGAGGTCCTAGGCGTAATGTTATTGAGTATTTCGATCAGAAATATCACCCCATTGGCATTCACGGACTCTGAATTTGTGCCCAGTTGATAGCAATTATGTTCGCATTTTACATGGAACTTGAACTGGATAGGATAGTGGGTGTACTATTAGACACATGTTTGCCTAACCTGTCGGGGTTATAGGCGTGATGTTTCAAAAGTACAGGCAGTGCACCGCATTTCAATACCAAATGTACTGTCCAGCTCCCTTGGGCTATGTGATGGTTCATACTTAATTAAGTGATGTAGGAGTTGATCAATCTACAGGGTAAGCCACGCTAGTCTAAGTTGGTCCGTGGATGGGAGGCCAGTCATTACAATGTAACGTCGCACGTTACATTTTGCACAAAACAAAACATATAAACTAAATTAACAATAAAAACAGCAACATTCCAATGTTTACTTTCATCCACCTGTCAAGGAACCGCAGACGTCAAAATATAATAACCATAGAAAATTACAAGTAGTGCGGTAGCAAATAGTAATTACTAAAAGCACAAGATGCATCAACTATCGGGCGCGCGAGTGAGGATTTATCTATGGGCTCGCGTATGTCCCATCTCTATCCAACGCTGCCAACGCGATCTTTTCGTTTGACATTAGGAATTTTGGTTTTTCCCGAAGCGGTCACACGTCTCACCATATCTAAATTATATGTGATTTCACACGTGTCTTAACTCGCCATTATCCGGGCCTAAAACAATTGCCTACCTAATCAACATAATTCTCCGCCATCGAGCAATTAAATTCGGTGTCTTTGAAACCCCCATACTGGGTAAGTGTTGGATAGCATGATATGTGTATATTTTGTGTTCTTTGTCCTTATAGGTTAACTTGGCATGTATGCTTAATTTTATCTATTTTAGTGTACGCTATTTCATGTATTTCATTTCAATCTAATGCCTTCAGCTCAATGCATTTTGATTTTTTCGTGCTTCACACTCAAAATGTGCTATCATGCCTTATTTTCACTCTTCCCACATGTAAACTCCGTCTGATTGTGACAATCCACCAACACCTTCATTAGTGCATTATTATTGCTGTTCGCTCTGCTTGGCTTGGTGTCGCAATCAGCGGAGTTGGCCTTTGGTCATCTCGTGACACGCTGGACGTCATGTTCCAGGGTCCAAGTTCCGGCTAGAGCACCCTCAAGTTCGCGTTAGTTACGCGGCTGGTTCCGTCGTGCGTACTTAAATCGGGCCGGCATCGGACTTCCCACCTGTTGGCCATACTTGCCACGTGGGCCGAGCCGGGCCGACGTAAAGAAGAGCTGGCCATCACCCCTACGCATCCAGCGTGGCACCACGCTGCGGTCATCGCCACGCCGGCTATCAGGGCAGTACAGCACATCCCACAGGGATGCCTTAGGAGTTTGTGTCCGTAGACCTTCCCACACCCATTTTTTATTTAAATATATTTTATGTAGACTGGTTGCGTGGTCTTATTTATATTAACCTGCGCCACGCACCCCTTTTCCGTCACAACAAACTGAGTTTTCTTCGTGCCTTAGATGGCTCGCTAAGCCTAAGTTGGTCCCTACTGTCACTTGTAGATCCTCATCATCATCAATCAATCAATCAATCAATCAATCAATTTATTTGTTTGTAAACATAGGTTACACAAATATGCAAGGTGTTATAAAAGTTTTAGTCAGATCTCTATGTTTTGCCATTTGGCGTACAAATATTCATTTTGTCAATTAACTATGATTAAATGATGTCAGTAATAATTTTAAAATGAATGCCGTTTGTTATGTCAATATTAATTTTAAATTGAATGCAGTTTGTAGTGTCAAGAGATGTCAAGAAATGTCAATGATTTATTATTAGAACCAGTTAAATTTATGGAAATTAATAATTTCTGTTAAAAATCATACTGACAACAAAATTATATGTCTCATGAGTAAATAATCAATAATAATCACAATAAAAAATAAGAGGAAAATCTTATACCAAAGAATTATCATCGAAATAGTCATTGATAGAGTAATGACATTTATGTATTAGAATGTCACGTAATTTACGTTTAAAATTAACCGTGTTAAGAGTTTTTATGGAGCTAGGTAACTTATTAAATATTCTTTGGGCCATAGAAAAGAAGCTTTTCCTCATTAAAACCGTCCTTGCTTGAGGAACTTTAAGCTCAAACTTATCTTTATCACGTAATCTTCTATAGTGACTTTTAAAAGCTATCTCATATAAGTTGAAATTTGTTTTCACAAATACGTCTCATCATCAGCCTATAATGTTCCCACTGCAGGGACTCAGGCCTCCTCTCTAGGAGAGGGATGGGCTATAATCTACCACGCGGGCCCAGTGCGGATTGGTAGATGTCACATGTTTTCGAAGCGCAAGCGTTCGATTTTTGCTGAGAGCAGTTGTGTTACATGCGACCGCGCGCGTACCGCAGTGTAAAAGTGCTTACGCATCAAAATAACGCCGTCCAGTCGGATGCACCGCAATGACCTAGTTATTGCGTAATGCTGACGGCTGTCAGCGAATATTATTGTTAAGGCGAAGTTAATACTCGCTTAACTTCTACAATGGGTTCGGAAAGGCCAACACTGAACACTATTAGAGTAAACTTAAAAACAGAAACTGAACATCTGTTGTACAAGTACCTCTGTCAAGAACAAAAACAGCGTGAAGAGCTGCAAAAAAACCTAAATGACTTAACAGGTCAAATAGAATATCTCCAGCAACAGCTGAAACTTCAAGCGGAAAACGCACCAAAATCAGCAACTACAACCGCCACTGAGACTTCTCCCCCGCCGCGTGTTGAATATACCACGGACGAAGAAGAACTAGCTCGAGAAACAGGATGGATACGGCAAAAAAGCAGGAAGAAAAGAAGATTGAACACCTCACCCGCCCAAGCCAATCCGAATGAACACGAAAGTGAAGAGAATAAAGGTAAGGAAAAACCCATTAAAATTCCTTTGCCACCACCTATTGTAGTAGATGGTATCCAGGACTACCAGAAATTCTATGATTTTCTATCAGAGAACCAAGCAGCTGACGCGTTCAGCATCAAAATGATGAACGGCGATACTGTCAAAGTAAATGCCAAAAACGAAGATTCATACAGGGCAATAACAAAGGCCCTCTCACTCAACAATTGCCTTTGGCACTCGTATGAGAACAAGCAAGAGAGGCCAATTAGAGTAATGGCAAAAAAATTGCATTTCACATGCATTCCGGAGAGAATTGTTGAAGACTTGCGTGGCAAAGGCTACAAGATATTAGAAGCAGTCAACAAATTGAGTTGGAAAACCAAAAAACCACTCAATATGTTCATGCTAACATTTTCAAATGATGAAGAAACTAGCAAAATATATACCATCAAAACTGTGTTGGGATGTAATGTGGAAATACAACCGGTAAAATCCACAAAACTGGTACCTCAGTGTAAAAAATGCCAGGCGTACGGGCATACGCAAAAGTACTGCTCCAAAGAACCGAGGTGCGTAAAGTGCACAGGCAAACATCTCACTAAGGATTGCAGAAAATCAAAAGAAGAAAAGCCAAAGTGTGTCCACTGTGGAGCTCCACATCCGGCTAACTACAGGGGATGTATCGTAGCTAAAGAAATTCAGCAGATTCGAAACAAAAAGTCGAAAGGCAATAATACAACCCCTCAACAAAATACACCTACTGGAAGAGTTGAAAGCACCAGTCAGTATCAAAGAAGTCAAAGCACAATAAAAACTACAGCTAAAAACGTCTCTTATGCCCAAGTAGCTACAAGAGGTATAGCGAAGGCGCCTTTGGCTGACATGGACAGTGACAAAAAGCTGAATGAAATCTTAAAGTTAATGTCATCATTTGATGAGAGATTGAAAAAAATTGAAAATTGCAACAAAGTCGCTACTTCTAAGCCAAAAAAATGAATACTACACTGAAACTTATGGCTTGGAACTCAAATGGGTTACAAAAACATCAAAATGAGTTACAAGTAGTATTAGACGTAGAAAAAATTGATGTGTGCCTGATATCAGAAACTCACTTCACAAAGCAATCTCACATTAAGTTTAAAGGGTACAAAGTATACCATGCACTTCACCCAGACAATTCTGCAAGAGGCGGTAGTGCCATTATTGTAAAAGAAAATCTTCAGCACTATGAAGAGTTTAAATACGAAGAGAAAGAGATCCAAGCAGTCGCGATTTGTCTACAAACCAAAAAATATCCTGTTACAGTTTCTGCCATCTACTGTCCACCACGGTATACGATAAAAAAAGACCACTTTATGAGCTTTCTAACTCGCCTTGGAAGTAGATTCATCTTAGGAGGTGACTTCAATGCTAAAAATACGTATTGGGGCTCCAGACTAACAACTACCAAGGGCAAAGAACTACTGAGTGCCATAAAAGAGCTGAAATGTGATGTCATGTCAACTGGAAAGCCCACCTATTGGCCAACAGATCCAAATAAAATTCCGGACTTAATAGATTTTTTCGTAACCAAGGATCTATCAACTGGTTATATAAATTTGGAACAAAGCTATGACATGAACTCGGATCACTCCGCAATCTATTTAGAAATTAGCGAGACCATTTTGTTTAAAGAAAATAGTCCCACTCTTGTCAATAAGTGTACAGACTGGGAGGGCTTCAAGATCAGGTTGAATGATCAAATAGACCTTAAAGTCCCATTAAAAACACCCGAACATCTAAACATTGAAGTTGAGAATTTCATAATGCACATCCAGCAAGCAGCGTGGGAAAATACACCTGACTTCAATAAGAAGACGAAGGGAAATACATACCCCTTCAGAATTAAGAAGCTCATTATGGAAAAAAGAAGGCAGAGAAAAACGTGGCATCAATCTAGGTGCCCTGATGACAAACGAAAATTAAATAACCTGACAAAAAAAGTAAGAAGACTAATTCAGAACTTTAAAGATGACTCAACCAATACCTATCTCCGGAATCTAAGTAACGACCTAAAGACTGAGTACTCCCTCTGGAAGGCTACTAAGTATCTAAAAAGGCCGGTTACCCAAATCCCACCTATTAAGTGTCAAAACGGGCAATGGGCAATTAGTAATGAGCAAAAAGCTAAGAGGTTTGCAGAGCATCTAGAAAATATATTTCAACCCAATGACAGTGAAATCATTGAAGATCACACTTTGCCTAATAGGGTGACATCAGAAAATGAAGTTACTATAAAACTAGTAACACCGAGAGAAGTTGCACGAGAAATAAAATATAATATAAGTACACGAAAATCACCAGGTTATGATTTAATAACAGGAGAAGTACTTCATAACCTCCCAAGAAAGGGTCTGGTTAAGTTAACGACCCTTATCAATGCTGCACTAAGGCTAAAATATGTACCAGACTTATGGAAGGTGGCTGAAGTAATTATGATAGCTAAGCCAGGGAAACCGGCTCACGAAACATCATCATACAGGCCCATTTCCTTACTACCAATCATGTCGAAGCTATTTGAAAAGCTGTTACTCAAACAACTTAAACCAATAATAGATAGTAAAAACATAATACCAGAGCACCAATTTGGATTTCGAGAAAAACACTCTACCATCGATCAAGTGCATAGAATCACAGACGTAATAGAAAACGCCCTCGAAGACAAGAAAGTATGTGCTACTGTATTCCTAGACGTGGCGCAAGCGTTTGACAAAGTATGGCATGAAGGCCTTATACATAAATTGAAGAGCCTATTACCGAAGCAGTTTGCAGATATATTAGAATCTTACCTTTTGAACAGAGTCTTTAGAATAAGACAAGAAGACGCCTACTCAGAACTGAAACAAATTAACGCTGGCGTACCGCAAGGAAGTGTGTTAGGTCCGGTCCTGTACCTACTATACACTTGCGATATTCCTGAATTAGAGCAAAACACGGTTGGGACCTTTGCTGATGATACAGCCATAATGGCTGTAGGAAACAGCCACGAAGAAGCAGTAGAAAAGGTTCAAATGGCTGTAAATCAAGTTTATGACTGGACCAAAAAATGGAGGATTAAACTGAATGAATCCAAATCTGTTCACATAGACTTTTCCAACAAAAAACACCAGTATTCTCCAGTTTACATTGACACTAAACAAGTCCCATACGAGAATACAGCCAAGTATCTCGGTATGACCCTTGACGCAAAATTACGCTGGAAAGCCCACGTCAAGAAGAAAAAAGATGAACTCGACCACCGATTTAAAAGAATGTATTGGCTGCTTGGAAGAAACTCCACGCTGTCCGTGCAAAATAAATTGTTGCTATACAGGCAAGTCCTGATGCCAGTTTGGACTTATGGTATCCAGCTGTGGGGCTGCACCAAACAGACCAATATATTAACTTTACAACGATTCCAGAACAAAGTGCTAAGGGAAATTGTAAATGCACCCTGGTACATACGAAATGATGACCTACATCGGGACCTAAAAGTTGAGTTCATCGAAAAAGTGATCCAGAAATTTGCAGAAGCTCACGAAAAGAGACTTCATCAGCATGTGAACGTCGAGGCAATCCAGCTTCTCGACCACACAAACATAGTGAGAAGGCTAAAAAGAACAAAACCGTTCGAGTTAGTGTTTAGTGATAGTGAATAGTGTAAAGTACAAATGTACCAAACGAACACAAGAACGAAGTGTATTCGCCTTAATAGAGACAATAAGAAAAGTGCTATTGGACACATTCTTAGTAAAGACAATTTATTAGTTTAGGTTATAATTTAATTACTTATTAGCCTATTTATAAGGCTAGATTGTAATAAGATTAGGGTCCATCCTATTGATGAGCCCTAAGATAAGGGAAAAAAAAAAAAAAAAAAAAACATGTTTTCGAATTTTTTGGTTCTAAGACATGCCGGTTTCCTCACGATGTTTTTTCCTTCTCCGTTTTGAGAGCAGTGGTGATGAAATAAATTACACAAAGTAATGCGCCTGACGGGGTTCGAACCCACGACTCACTGTTTGTAAGTCGGGGCCGCCACCACTGGGCCACCACTGCTCTCAGCTGCTGCTTGTAGATCCTACTGTCACACTAATATTATAAAGGCGAAAGTTTGTGCGTGAGTGTGTATGTTTGTCACTTCTTCACGCAAAAACTACTGCACGGATTTTGATGAAATTTGGTACACAGATAGTTTATAAACTGGATTAACAAATATGATACTTTCTATCCCGATTTTATATTCCCGTGGGATAGCGGGTGAAGCCGCTGGCAACAGCTAGTAATATTATAAACGCGAAAGTTTGTAAGTATGGATTTTTGTTACTCTTTCACGCAAAAAAATCTAAACGGATGTGGATAAAATTTGAGACATAGATACTTTATGACCTAGATTAACACAAAGGATAGTTTTATCTCGATTTTATTTTTCCGAGGGATAATTTTCGAGTTGTAGCGGGCGAAGCTGCTGGTAGCACCTAGTCTCTGATGTTCGTAACAGTCAGTGACCTGAATGTCTGACAACCAGTATTAACTGGGACTGCCTATCTGAACTCTACAAGCCAGGGCTAACTAGGTTATGAAGGTCAGTCAGGCAGTCGCTCCATGTAAAATACTGGTATTTAAGGAAGAGGCTACGTTAATCATGAGTTTTCACAATATTTCACTTAACACAAATAAAGTAACTACTAGATTTGAATGCGAAATGGCAAGCAAATAGTTTTTTATTTATTCTTTGTTAAAAAGTCACATCCCTTTATGTTGTGCGAAAGGCGTTGAATGAAGCTCTCTTATTTGGCGTAAAAATAATGAACACGGGACTCCTGCTTTCTGCAAAATGTGTTTTAATTATTTCAATTTTAATGGGTTTCTGAAAAGTATGTGTTTTTAGCGTCGAGTTGGGTACATGGATGTCCTTGCTGTAATTATGCTTGTATTACAATGAGTTCCGTAAGTGTAACTTTAAGCATGGAATAATTTGTCTAAGTGAAACCTAAGTTCTCAATTTCGGTACTAAGGCCTCTTCTTTGTCATGGAAGGGGCCCGCAAGGGCCGTCGCCCATCGGGGCTGCGGAATGCTGTAAGAGATACCGCGGCCTTGACATATAGGGCTAAGAAGGAACATGGGTGGTTTTTAGTCAGTAGAAGTATGACACTCCCTTTCGTTCTGCCCAAGAGCAGGGGTTATTTGATGATCCCCCCCCCACAAAAGGGCCTCTTCTTTGTTAAAGGGAAAGAGCTATATTCCGCCAAAATGCCTAGTGTGGATTGATAAAGGTCCAAATTAAAGTCATGACTTTAATTTTTGATCCTGGTCAAATCCACCAGACCATTTTGGCCGACCTACGAATCTAAACCAAGACCCAACTGGTTTATACTTTTTATACGAACTAACAATCTCTTCACAACCTGCAAAAGATAAAAGACGAAAACCATATTCAAGAACAAATTTCCGCATCACTATTACGCGATAGAATATAGAAAATTCTCCGGGAACAGCACTATTTCGAGAGGTTCTACTGAACTAGACTTGTTTAAGGATTTAAGATTTGGCTTCCTTGGCGTTCCGCCAACGTCTTGTCACTGGAGGACGATGCGGCTTTTTAACCTCCAATACATTGAAAATGTGGCGGTCTACTTTGTATTGATACGGAAAAGTAGTATTTGGAAAGTGTCTTTATTTAAAGGACAAAGCGATAACTATGTCAGAGAAGTCACATTGTGTGTATGGGACTGACGTAAGCTGTCGAAAGTGTCGATACTGTTGAAAACCGTTGTAGATTATACGAAACGCTTTTAATGTTTTTTCTGGGTTAACGGGTTCTTATAGCTTTTGGTTTACTTGTGAATTCGCCAAATATTCGACATTTAACGTATACTTTTTGAACACGTAGACTTTTCACAGCTGATAGAAACCGTAGCCACAAGGAGTTGATATCAAATTCAACTTGATACATTGGACAACAAAGTTATCATAATACGAGTTCCTATTGAGGTATGAAACCCTAAAAATTATAGCATTATTTATTTATTATTGGATAGTCTCTACATGGACAAACACACTCTAATAGGTGTTGTTTTTAAAACTCTAGCAAATCCAGCAGTATTTTTTCAATTCCATATTTTTGCTTCCATTTAAGATACACCGGCTAATCCATATTGATGCCAGCTAAACTTCGCAGCCAGGCAAAATATATGAAACGAAATAAACTTATTATTTTCACATAGATTTTGGGATTTACTTTTATTTCTAGAATAATATTTTTGAATCCCTCTGTTCATTTTTGTATCTTGGTTATCTGTGGACGGATTGTATGAGAAGTGATAACAGGGTGGAAATTACGTTTTTCTCCCCCTCCGCTATTCTTTTCTGATTAATTTCGTTGCGGGATCCAAAACAGTCAAATCGTTTCTCTGGGACTTCGTCGAGCTTCATTGTCTCGTTGCAATTCTTGTGGTCACCACTGTTGATTCTGGCTAACAGGAGTTACAATGGTTTGGGAATAGTGTGGCGGGCTTGTCCAAATTCAAAATAAAAGTGATAGGAAAGAGAAATGTGTTAATGAGGCAAGTTTTTAAACTAGCATGGTCACTGACACTATTATTGATACGTTGCGTAATGACTTTGTGAGAATAGAAGAAGAGAACGTATTACACCGACATCAAGTAGAATGGGACCAGGCCAAGAGGATGGTGATAATCTTGTAATATAAAGGGTGTAAAAGTACCCTTAACGCAAACTATGCGCATTTTGGACTGGCCTGTTGGTCTAGTGGTTAGTGACCCTAACTGCTATGCCGGAGGTCGTGGGTTCGATTCTCACCCAGGACAAATGTTTGTGTGATGAGCACGATCATTTGTTCTGTGTCTGGGTGTAATTTATCTATAATATGTATGTATTTAGAAATATATAAGTATGTTTATCAGTTGTCTAGTACCCATAACACAAGCTCTGCTTAGCTTGGGATTAGATGGCGTTGTGTGATAGTTGTGGAATATTATTATTATTATTATTATTTGTTCTCCCCACCACTGCAATATTTTTTTGTTCTAGACCATATGGTCAAACTTCCAAATTTTTCACAGCTGTTTTTGTAAATACTAGTTTTTCAGGTTATAACTTTTTCTTAAATTACCTTCATGATTCTTTTACTATTCAAAGCATCCACTAGCACAATGTTTTAAGAGTGCTACATTGAGTTTTATCGAAAAATGAGATATTTGACCCCAAAAAAAAAAGTTGTTTCCCAGCAAAAAAATTTGCGTAGGGGTACTTAGTTTGATGTACAGAATGCTTGGTTGACGTATGTGTGAAGGGTTAATTTACACCCTGTATATTCCTAACAGCGGCTTCGCCCGCGTGGAATTCGATAATTTTCCCACGAGATCATACTACCGGTATAAGAAGTATTCTATGTGTTAATCCAGGTTATAAAATATCAATGTTCTGAATTTCATCCACATTAGTTCAGTAGTTTATGCGTTAAAGAGTAACAAACATCCATCCATACCTACTCACAAACTTTCGAATTTATAATATTAGTAGGAAGGATGACAAATAAATACACACATCAAAAGTGTCTAGGGATCAACATATATTTTTGCAATAACTTTTCTCCTGATTGATATTTATTAAAATTTTCTTTAAGGATTCATCAAATAAAGTGTTTTCGTTTGTCACAGTAACGATAAACCAAGTCACCTTTGCATTAATAAAGAAATTTGCCATTTTCCTAATAAAGGGATTTTTGACATTTGAACCACTAACATTAAAGTTCGAAAAAAAGACTGAAATAACAGTTTTCTTTAAAATTTTATTGGGTAACTTAAACAATTAATAATCCGTGTTTCTACCGCGAACACTAACAACACAAGAACATCGGTTTGGCATACTCAAAATGAGTTCATCCAAATCACGCTGTGGAATGGCCGCCCATGTTCGTTGCAACAACAAAAAAAGGTCTTCTTGCGACTGGATACCCTCCATATTCGGCAGAGCTCTTCTCTGTAGCATATCCCATGCATGCTCCATCGGGTTCAAGTCTGGCGACTGAGCAGGCCAGGGCAGGACATTGATGTTAGCTGCGGCGAGAGTCTGTCTTACAACTCTTGCGGTGTGCGGTCGTGCATTATCATGCATTAACTGAAATAAGGGACCGATTTGCACTTGTAGAGGAACGATGACGTCTGATACAATCGTCTCAGCATAAATTTGAGCGTTGAGGTTGCCTCTGATCCAAATCAACTCAGTTCTTCCGCCGATCCAAATACCCGCCCATACCATGATGGTTCCACCACTATAAGGATGGACTTCCTGGCAGGATTTTAATCGCTGTTGGCGTCCAGGGGTTCTCCAGTGTCGTATACGTCTTGTATCCGGTCTCATACCAAAACGAGACTCATCAGAAAAGCACACGAAACGCCATTGTTCTTCTGCCCAATTTCTGTGTTCAAGAGCCCATTGATATCGAATCCTACGATTGTGCATTGCTATAGGTGGTACCCGTAGCGGTCTTCGGGAATGAAGGTTCACTTCATGCAAGCGGTTTCTGACTGTTTGGTCGCTAATTAAGTTCCCTGAAGAGTGATGAAGCCTCACGGCTAACATCATGGCGGTTATTGTTGGAGCTCTTCGAGTTAAGATTTGAATGTATCGGTCTTGTCTCCGTGTGGTGCAGCGATACCGTCCTCCATGGCGCTCTGCCACGGTACCAGTGCTTCGGTAACGTGTCCAAAGTCGACTGATAACACTCTGACTTGTATTCAGAGCTAAAGCCACAGTACGTTGCCGGGAACCAGCTTCTATAATTCCCACGGCTCTGAGCATTTCTTCCCTGCTTAAATGACGTCGCCGCTCCATAATAACGTTGGTTTTAGTCAGTAGTAGGGAAACAGTAGCACTAATAATGTCTTCAATGCGTTGTATGTTTTTATAGGGAAAATATTGACAGCTGATTTTCATCTTTTACTCGAATTTGATTCACAGTTCCTGATTCAAATTATGAAATGCACCAAAAAGGATCCATATAAATTTATAAAATCATAAATTTATTACAAAGCCACATCTCAATCTCAAGAAATCCGCATAAAAATGCTTGATCCCTAGACACTTTTGATGTGTGTATTTACTTGTTTATGAGTTCGCTAGCGCAAATGCGTGTTTTTCAATCTAAAATGTTCTCGAATGTTTTAGAATAAAATTAGCTTCAAAAACCTTTTTAAAAATGTCTCAGAGCCTCCTAAAACATTTTAACCCCTTAATGTCATCTAACAGACAAATGCTTTAACATTACTTTATGCTAACTTCATTTCTCGACTAATAAGTAAGAGTCTCTTATTTTCCATAAAAAAGTTTAATTATTCAAGAAACGGTACTGTTGCTGAATATTAATTAGGAAGGCTGTTTTATTATGAAGGACGCAAAGGTATTATGTTGCAAGCGAGTAATTTGAGAGGCGACAAAATGCTGTTAGTTTGGACGACGAATTGTAGGGACTACAGTAGACGTTCCATTTCCTTGGTGATTTCGTGAAAATATGGAAATGAATGCTCCGCTATGAAAGTGGTGGAGTTATTGGGTTCAATTTGGAATTATGGTTTTGAGTTATTTTCATAAAATATTTCTCATTTATTCCAACTTTGAATAAGAGTGTTAGAGACTAGAGGCCCACCACTGTCAATTGTGTCATTACTTGCGTTTTTTCATCACCATACTCTCAAACGGCGAAGGAATCTTAAGAAATCTGGCATGTCCTAAAAGCAAACGACACGATTTGACGACACGATTGGCGCAGTGGCTCAGGCAATGGACTGCTGCGCTGCGTGTCGCGGCTTCGATCCCCGCGCGGAACAAATATTTGTATGATCTACAGATAGTTGTTTCGGGTCTGGGTATTTATTATGTGACTTTAAATTTTTGTGAACGCACCCACGATACAGGAGAAATTCCTAGTGTGGGGCAACGTTTAAAAAAAAACACATTCGAATACACATGTGTTTTGATATACACCAACCTGCTACGGGCAGTCGGTTGCTGGTGGATTGTTGACCACCCAACTTCATACTCTTAGTTGCCTAATATGACACCCACAGATCCTTTATTTATGTCATAACGTGCCTAAGTCACCTTCTATAACAGTAATGTTACCAAAATTATTGTTTACGAGCTTACTCACGTACATACAATACATCTATGTATTATACGCGTGGCTAGAACAGTCCAGCCTGTTTTGTCTATTTAATACTCTTTGTGTGTTGTACAAGTCTTAGGAAACCGGAACTGAAAAGACAATTATGGCACTGAATTTTTTTCACGTTAAAATATTACACATCGGTCACCTTTACATTTGCCAACTACAGTAACCACAATTCATACACAACCCTCCAACGATAGTTTTTGTGTCATCAACGACTATGAAAGGCCAACCTACATAGACAAACGGGATCGCGTTAGCCTCCATTGTGGCTCACAAAGCCGTCGGGTATTACTGGCACGTTTAAATTGTACTGCTCCTTAATCAATACGGTCATAGGCCAGATAGGGTTAGTGTGTTGTATAGACAAGGAACTAGTATGTGAGCTCTGATATGGTGCATACAATAGGGAAATTTCGTGACTAAAAAAAATATGATTATAATTTTATTAGTCCGTACTGTTACGAACAGATTATCGAAAATAATTGAACACGTATTTTCTGTTTTATCAAATTAATAAAAAATTACGAAGATAAAATCGTCAAAGTGAGTGTGAATCGTGAATCGTGAAAGTTGAGTGGTGACATCACTGACCGGTAAAAAATGTCATACTCATGTATAAGAATATGACGTGACACGAGTTTTCAAAGCACAAAGTCTTCATTGTTTATTTACGTGAAAAAAAAAAATGTGTCTAATATTTTTTGGAAATCTATCTGATGGACTAATTAGATTTTTTCTGTTAACTACCCCATTTTATTGATAGTGATACTGTCATCCCTCTACTGGGTCAAGGCCTCGTCATCATCATCATTAGCCTATTATGTTCCCACTGCATTGACTCACGCCTCCTCTCTAGGAGAGGGATGGGTTATAATCCACCACGCGGGCCCAGTGCGGGTACCAACCCCCAAGAAGAAAATCCACCTTCACGCGCATTTAGGTATTTTACATTTTAAAAGGCTTCCTAGTTGCAAAATTTTGTTCACAGGATTCGACTAATTGGAGCGTTTGCACCCAAATTGGAAATATTGGTAGAAATGTGCAAACCAAATAAAATACTGCAGCGACTGTTGATTTTTTGAATTATTTTGTACAATACTTGCCGTACCAAAATCGTTGTAATTTCGATATGCACTGGGGAAATTAAAATCTAGTCGCAAATTCAGAGAGGCATTACCCATACAATAAAAGAACCAGACCAGTTGATAATCAAAACTCTACTCCTACTTAAACATTTGACAACTTTTTTAACTACAAAAAACTGAATTACTTGTTATTATTGCTACTTGAATATTATGAACGTAATTAAAGTAAAATAATTAGAAAACAAAAAAAAACAACACTCAAAGGTTTTCATCAGCTCCTTTTCCTACGGAGATTCGCGGCACATTAATCTTATAACTTCTTACATTCTTGGTCACTCACATAGGATATTATGTACAAAGAAAATCCATCGAAATGAAAACCCACAGTCCCGTAAGAAACATAGCAGAAATTACCTAACACTCGAAAAATAAACTAACATAAATGCAGGCTTAAATTTTCCGCGACAGCGTCTCAAGGAAACCTTACTTTTTCACCTTATGTTGTGGTATAAGTTGGAAGCGGTAGCGAAGAATATTTGAGAGGGTCGACTTTTGGCGGCAACGACCTGTAATGGCGCGGGCGAGAGGGAATGGGACGCCGTCGCCTCCTTTTGCGAAGCAGTGATGCTAGCGAAGGAGGTGGTGGAACGTGAGAGGGAGGGAACCTCTTGTACCAGCCACCGCGGGAGACGCTCTGGGCGTTTGGGGCCACATGATGGCTTCCAACCACCAGAGACGAGGGCCTGTAGACGGTAAGGAATGAGCTAGCTCACCGTCCGTCCGTCTTATGACAACGACAGGCTGTGTCGACGGTGAAGTTGTGTTCCACGCGTCCCTTAAAGAGATGTCAGCAACATGGAAGGGCCGACGCCCGTCGGGGCTACGGGTAGTTCGAAAGAGATACCGCGGACTCGATACAAAGGGCTTAGATGGAACATGGGTGGTTTTAGTCAGTAGAAGTCTGACACTCCCTTCGGCTATGCCCAGAGCGAGAGGAGCCATTTGATGATTTCCCACCCTATAAAATAAAAAGCGGGTCGACTTTGGTTTTAAATCCTCATCATCATCATCAGCATCATCTTCCCGCCCTTGTTCTATTGGGGGTCGGCGCAACGCGTTGTTTTCTTTCGTACTCCTCTGACAATCGTCACTTGATTAAAATATTGAATTTGAATTTAAATCAACCGAGTTTAAATGAGTTTTCCCGAAATTTCACTACGAGCTTGACACAATAGAACTACCAGCTTTAGCAACGTGGAGACTACAATTCTGTAGCCCCACTGACTAAATATTTATTTGATATTAGGCACCACTAAAAACTGTTGCTCCACTACCTTGTACCACACCTCAACATCAAGCACGCCGCAGCTCTAGCACCATGTGGAGGGCCTCAGCAAAAAACCACCGCGACTAGGGCCCTTAAAATGTGGCAATTAAGATTTATATTCGCTTGGCAAATCACAAGATGGAACATCGTGGCATTGGAGCGTTCCTTGCAGCGAATATTTCTTTAGATATGCAACTTGTTCCTCGAAATTAAATTGAAAAGGAAGATTATGAATCTGAAATGCAGATTTTGATTGCATGTTTTGACGGAAACTTTGGAAGAGAATGTTAAGGAAATTGTTATTGACTTCTATCTATCTTGTTATTTTATTTATTGACTTCAATTCAATGATGGTATGTTGGAATTTACTGAAAAGTAGTTATATTAAAGAAAATGTTTCATTATTTATACGTTCGTGAATTTAGGAGAACTTTGTTACGTCAACAAAGCGGTGGTTTTGGATATGGAACTGTATTTCTGTCTGCTACTTTTTTCCTCGCATAGTTTCTTTCCTCGTTCCTGTAACCTGCGCATCAAATGCAGCTGGTAAAACGACCTCTTCCACCAATCATTTCATACAAATGACAGAGTAACGTTAACCTCAAAGATAAAGCCTTCGGACAACAGAAATGACTTTCCAGAACTGATAATTCCGGGAAAACCAACTGATACCAAGAATGATAGCCCCTAATCAAATTCCATCAACAGCCAGTAACCATCACCTCCAAAGGTCATAACTTAACATTTGCGACCACTCTCATAAACATATTCAATAAGCCACAAAATAAAACTTACATTACGCAAACACGGTGCTTCCCGCGTGATTTTTACAACGTATATCACTTTTATCGCCTGTCGTGCTATGTTATCACCGTGTTTTATTTGTATCTCGCGGCAAAAAGCCGCTGATTCTATGGTGTTATGGCTGTAATATATATTTTATAGTTCCGAAGGATGCGCGATAAAATGTGGCTTGATGCGCGATTGAAATTATCAGTGTGCCTATAAAACGCGAATGATGAGCTCTATTGTTGAAATAAGTGTTAATGGTTGATGCTTTGAACTATTGAGGTTATGTTGTTCGCATTTACTTTGAGTCAGGGTTTTATTTAAGTGGTTACCACCTTGACCTTAACTTGAATCAATTCTAACATTTGTGTTTGAAGAACACAAAACTGTTTGCATTTTTATTAAAAAAAGTTTATGATAAATATGCTTTTGATTAAAAGCATTCTAGCCAGTCGCGAAGTTAACACGTAGAAAAAGCTTAATGATACACGTACATAGGAGCCAAGCTACGGCGTAGCTTACTCTGTGCTATTGTCGTGTCATCTTCACCACCCTGAAACTATATAACAGAGCCTATTTCGTGACACAATAAAATTCTATCCAGTATTTTTATTTAAATACCACATTTTGTTACGAAAAAGTGACCACTATAAACTAGTAAGCAATCTGAAAAATATTTGGAAAAAATCTCAGTAAAAATGTTTCACAAGCAATCTTATTTACGAACCAAACTAAAATGATATCCCTGAATCGTAATATCGGTATTGCATTAAGGCTGCGCAACACGAACACACAATACAGCCGGGAAAAATAAAATAGTGCTCTCACAGATCATTATTTCCAATTTGGCGCGGTAGTCGGTTGCATATTAAAGTTTAAATTGAACGAACACTGCGGCTCTGTGTAAGTCTGCATTAGGAGTCCCGTGGGTATGCGAGTGTCGGGGTGATGCCTTAGTGCTGAGCCAGTGGCGTGGGTAGGGGCTCTTATGTCTTTTTCCGTCTGTAGTTATAGAATTGGGTCAACTGTCATGTTTTAAGGTGCATTCATACCGAAGTTTTTAGTAGAGGAACGAGTAAATGTACAAAAATGAATATCAGAAGTCGTAAAAGTTATGTTGTCTTACTTAATGTTGCAAAATATTATCCAGCAAAAATAACTAACTTAACTTAACTTAACGTAACTTTGGCATAAATGGACCTTGAACTCGTAACTATTACCTACATTTTGTTTCATCATGTTAGTCTATCATTATTTTATTGAAAACTCTTGTTAATAGTTTGTTTATACGAATACCAGAGCTCAATGTCATTATTGAATTACCAATTAACAAACAACCACCGTATTCCAGTTCTTTTCAATCATAATCAAAATAGGTATTTTCATAGGCCTACATCATCTTGAACACGAATGAAACATCGAGAAAAGATGTACTAATTCGGTTTGGTCATTTCCTTTGGAGAGAAACTCCTTGCTCAGTCTGTTTTAAAGGCCGCTACATATTTATTGATAATATAAAACGCTACATCCTCACCAAAGCAAGTCCCGCTCCCGCTTCTCCCAACACCAACAGTCGATCCTAATCCTCGAGGGTACAGAACAAAGTATAACAGTTGTGTGCATAATTCACTTTATTGCATCTCTCTTCCTGCAAGGCGGTCGTCATAACTCCCGATACCTCGGTGTGCCTCACGACTACTAATCAGTTTGGTCAGCGCCAGAGATCGAGGTCTTAATTCTGTAATGGAGGATTGGTATGGATTTATTTGAGTTTTGCTACGGAGTTTGTAGAGGAGGAATCTGCAGTGTGGGTTTTGTTGGAACAAGGAAACCACAGCATGGTTTCCTTGTTGATGCGGATTAAAGATAAATTAAACATTTAAAAAAATACTATTTGATTCATGTTCACTGAGTGTGGCTTCGAATTATTTCGCCTGCTAAACTTACCTGGCGACTGTGATGCTTCAGAAAATATGGTCTCATATAAAACTTGTATTCTCATACAAAGCTGTTGATTAATATATGTTACATGTGTGGCAACTACAAAAAAAAAATGAATAAAATGATGAAGTTAAGGCGACCACCTTTATCCAAAAATCTTCTAAACCCTTTACGTAAAGACAATGAAGCATCATTTTAGTGCAAAAGAATTCAGATTTTCTCTCACATATTATATACGAATACTAAAACCCATTCCCGTAAGAATACAGGGATAAAAAGTAGTCTTTGTCACCCGGGGCAGAGTAGCTTCCCAACGGTGAAAGAATTTTTCAAATCAGTCCTATTTTTAAGTTTAATCGTTACATACAAAAATACAAATATTTCCTCTTTAAATTTATAAATATGGACGTGGCAAACTGCACCTAAAAATATAATCCCAATACTACTGTCCAAACCATTCCCCTAGTAAAATCTTCACGACCGTTTTTCATAGCAATACAATCAACCACAAAACATGATCCCAACACAATTCTCCATTCCTTTCCCATACACACTTCACCATAGTACCACAAAGGTGGTCTCACAAGGGACCGGCAGACTTTGTGGCCAGAGCATTAATTAGTCCAAGCTAAGGCTTCGCTCATCGGGGCTTAGTGCTGCCTTCTACTGCAACTGTGTGAAGAATGGACCCATTGTTGCACCGGTATTGTAGGAGCCGAAATGAATTAGAAGAAACCTTGCTGGTGAGGCTGTATTTTGTTGGTTTTTGGGAACAGTGGTACACATTGTACTGAAGGAGCTTACGAAGTATGTGGCTGTTACTATAAACTGATCATGATTTTGGAATATCCATTTCACTAAGTACACCCTTTTTAAGCTGAATTCTGAATACGAGAAAAGTATCTTTTAAAATTAAATAGACATTTACATCATGTTCAATGTTGTTTAATGTTTTGACAAACTGCGGCAGTAACTATGTAGTTAATTAACTGTAACTGAAAGTACATAATGATAGTCAAATCAAGAAATAATATTAGAGCTCAATTCAGAAATACAGCATATAGTATATTATGCAACTAGTGAATAAAGGATACTTCGTACTTTATTCAGGAGTTGCATACTATACTTTATACCATGACTACGAGAAAAGACATAATTTAAGCGAAAATAGAAATTTAATCAAGAAATAAGAATTGTTACATTAATTGAAATGGACATTAAAATTAGAGCAATGACTGAAATTAAGCGTAGTTTTCTTATTATTATCATTAGGGTGGTCAACTTGTGAAACAATATTTATTTATTATAAAGTAACACTAAACTTTGTGTCCGTACAATTCACAGTAAGTATTTGAAATGGCGCCAATTCACTATTTTTTTTTCTATAAAGGCAGGAAATAACACAAAACAGTTTTTAATCTAATGCCAAACTCCTTGTCGCAAATATCGACCAATCAAATCTCGCGAATTTATTTGCACCAAAGAGATTTGAATTTCGAATCTTAGCGCAAGGAGTTTGTGTAAGCATTGAAATAGAGACCGGATATATTTTTGTGTTCCAAATTCAAACACCAAAATAGTGAATAAAAACAAAATAGTGAATAAAAGGCCTTTTTATTCACTGTTTTGCGTGATAAAATAAGCTTTTTAGAGTAGGTATGGTATAAAATATCTTATGTACATATAACCACAAGAAAAACTAAAACCGTCTCATGAGAAACTAAATATTAAAATTCAACTAAACTAAACCAACGAATATTAATACACTAAAGAAAAATATACAAAAATAACACATGCTCCATTCGAATATGGATACTCATACACTCTGGTTTCACAAAACAAAGTATTTTTCTTCGAACATAAGAGAGATATTTCTCATTCTTTACCAGCCAACTTTTTCACGCGTGTACCAAGGCGGGGGGTACAATAGCGGACTATGTTGTAAATCGTACAGTCGCACGACTCGGAATGATTGTAAATAGGCAATAAATAGCTTACAACACGAGTTTTGCTCAGAAACATACTGGTTATTGGCAGCCGATTGGGCAAGCATATGGATGCTTATTGAGAACGTGAATGTGGCGCTATTTTGTATACAGGCACAATTAAATTTCAAAAGAAAGAAAATTAATAGTAGTAGATAAAAGTGGCGTGTAAATGTAATTAATGTAGTATAATGTAAGAATTACATTATGACAAAGTATCTACTACTATAGAAAAACGATAGGTTTCCTGAATATTTAAGAAGAGTGTGTGTGCTACTGTATATTTTTATAAACACAACGTTCTGCACCTCTATATTAACAGAGATTTTATTTAAAGATATATATTTCAATTTGTATTATTTGGCAAAATAGTTTACGATAACGCAAGCATAAAGTTTATTTATCTTGTAAAAGTGGGGGCCGTAAAGAAGTTATTTACGGCCCCTTTAATATAACCACCAATTATACCAATAATTAACTCACAATTTTATTACCAATACAAGTATTTTCACAGAACAATCCAAAACCCAGTACAACTTTTAACACAAATTGTAAGCTCAAACCGCGTTGCCGACCAAACTATAGCCCCGTACATTCCCAAACGTATCGGCAGTTAGTTGCAATTCGCGCCACGGGTGGGTCATAAAATGTGTCGCTAGCGTCGCAGGTGGCGCGTGCAACGCCCAGCATTATGCACCCGCCTTTATGATACATTATTTTGCTATCGGCGTTTCGTGAGGCGGTGCTTAATTTTCTGGTGAACAAGCCAAGAAAATGATGATCTGAATTTGTGAAAATAGAGTTAGTTTAGACTTAGTTTTTAGTGTTTTTTTTTTGTATTAACACTGATTTCAGTTGTATCTCGTGGCTTATTTGAATAATTAATTATAATTATATAGCAAAGTCCTTTAAACATAATGAACCAACACAACCGAATCAACCAACATGTTGAAACCAAATACAATGATACAACTTCTAAAAATATGAATGCAATAAATAATTTGAGTTTCAGTTTGAGGTACAACTGACATAATGAGACCAGTCTTATCTATGGGTATCGTATCACCCAGTGCTAACTGTGTTGTGGAGGTCAGGTAGGCAGTCGTTTCATTTAAAATTCACGTATTTAGCTGCATATAGTTAGACTAGAAACCGTTCCAAGAAAAGACTATGCAGATGATGACTTTGAACATGACATTGCTTCATCATCATCATCACTCTCCCGCCCTTATGCCAATTTATTTCCATACCTTTTTATTTCTCGACATGTCAGCAGTCACCTCAGAACATGACATTGCTTATTAAAATGAATTGTTTAATTTGCAATTCTATTACTGTTAAATTAGAAATTAATTAATTCATTTTAATAAGCAAAATTAATAATCTTGAAATTACTATTAATGTTGTACTCAATTATTGTGCCCGACAAGGTTTTCGTGAACTATATTTTTTTGTTATAAGGTCTTGCAAAACACATGTGATAACAAAAAAAAAACTAATTAGTCCGTCAGATAGATTTCCAAAAAATATTGGACACGTATTTTTTCTGTTTTCACGTTAACAAACAATGAATACGAAACACTCAAATCTTAGACGTGTTTTATCAAAAATAAAAATATTGGATACGTATTTTTTGTTTTATCAAATATAAAACAGAAAATAAGTACCTATTCAATATTTTTCAATAATCTAACAGGCGGACTAATTAGAATCACATTTTTGTTAGTCAGTAAACACTCCTATTGAACTGAAAATAGAAAAATGTTTGTCGTAATAAATTAAACACAGCCTTTTTATGACCCTAAATTGTAACAAAACGTTCATAAAATAATTGTCGTACGAGTGGGTAAAATAATAAAACCCACGCCATTTGTTTTATTGAAGTATTCCCGTTTGAGCACCTATTTTTAGAGCATTATACAAGTCAGAAAGTTAAACAGGAAAATATTTAAAATGTAACCATCTACGTTAATTTGAAGAAGAAACTGGAAACGAAAGCTACGCCATTATGAACTTTATTATGTAGGCGGTAGGTAAACCAAATTATTATAATGTATAAGGTTAGTACTAAATTGAACTATGACTTTTGTGAGATAAATCAAAATGATAAGTTAAGGGACGGAGTTTTTATCTAGGGGTGGAATAGAATGTCTTTATAAAAAGTGCACCTTATTTATGCTCATGGGTTAATCATAACGACCACCTGGGTCGCACGGGTCGAAGCCGTGCTTGCCTTGGCCCGTGGATGGGTGACCACCCATTACATAACGAGTTTCCTCGTACCAACAATGGCCTGTAAATCTAACAACCAGTCTTACCAAAGGGTATCGTCTTACCTAGTGCTAACTGGGTTGCAGAGGTCAGATAGGCAGTAGGCTGCTGTTTAATGTCCACATAGTTGAGATAAGGCTAGGCAGATGATGACGTTCTTATTTGTACGCGACTAATGAGCGAACGAAGGATAAAAGACTCAAACTCCGCTTAAAAAAGGTTAGAAGAAAAAAAGAAACGTAAGTCTATCCCAGCGATAGTTCCAAATCACCATTTGAAAAATTGAAATATTCCTTCATATTATTTCTCCCATCTACCCACGTTTGGCATCAGCCGAACTTTTGCTGTGTAAGTAGTACATCTGCACACGATTTTTTATACATTTGCGCGTGCCATACATTAAAGAAGCCAATTTTGGGAAATTTCGCGTGGCTAACAAAACGTGCAGGTCGTAACACGTGAAATCGGGTTTTTCATCAGCTCGTGTATTTTGTAATTTTGCTAGATATAAAGCTGAGGTTTTCGTGGTATAGTTATTATGGTAATCAGGCTGTGAGCATGTCTCCTACGCCGCTGATTAGAAAATCTAAGACATTAAACATAAGGACTTATTTTAGCACTATTTACTACTGGGCTTGGATGCATTTAGAAGCTACTTTAATTTTCAAAAGAGTTTGCCAATTCCATTTATTTTCGGAGTGTGGGAATTCATCAAATGACTTCTCCCGCTCTTGGCAGAGTGGAAGGGAGTGTCACACATCTATTGACTAAAAACCACCCATATTTCTTCGTAACTCTTTGTGTCCGATGCCCTGGTATCTCTTTCAAACAACCCGCAGCCCCAGCAGCCGTCGGCCCTTGCAATGTTGCTGACATATCTTTGTGGCGAGTGTGGAACACAAACACGCCGTTGGCATAAAGACGTACGTATGGTAAGCTAGCCCATTACTCACTATTCACAGGCCCGCTCACCGTCCACAAGCCAGTTTGCCCATACCTTACTTTGTAAAAAGCGGGTATTTCCGCTACCGTACAAGCTAGTCTACCGCTTAAACCTAGTAATTCTCTCCACGTGACATCCACTCTTTATCCTACCTCCATTTTAAACCTACACTCAGTAGAATCTTGACAAAAACCCTCGTCTTTATAAAATATTACACACAGTCTCCCGTCAAAACCAGCTTAAATTTCATCAAGTGGGAGCGAAAAAATAATAATTCCTTGACCTTTTTTCGAGTAAATTCCTTTATTAGAGAGTATGCCGTGAGGGATGGCCGGTGGGGTCATAAATCAGAAGTTAGCACAAAAACTAACTAAAAGTTTTGCCACGCGAAAATGATGAAACGCTCCAGAGTTTTATTCAGTTAGAGCCCAAGATAACGAAGTAATTGGTTGGGGGTATTCTTGCATTTTTTCCGGCGCATAAATAAATTTGTTTGAATTAAATTCGCTGCTCCTTATGCTGCTGAATTTTGGTCAAAACAAAAAATGTTGAAAGGTTAAAGTAAGACAATCGGCTTAGTTGGGTTTTGCTATATTTTTATTTAATTGATTTGGTAAATGAGACTGTATAAACATAACGCCGACTTTCCGTATTCAAAACTTACAATATCTGTTCCATTCACTTGTATAGGGCAGTTGATTATTTTTTTCACGATCGCAGTTTTAGTACCATGGAAAATTTTTCGCATTTATACACAAGTTTTCGCGTTTATATTTCTAGTAAAAAGAAAGAAGTTAAGACAAGCTTTAGAATATCTCCTCCAAAATACGAGTAATTGGCCTGGGTATCAAGTACCGTCCTTCAATCTCGCGATGGATGGTGATGACCGCTCGGATCTTAAACATTCATGCTACAGGCTCAATCGAAGTAATCGACGCCATCAATTTTGTTGAATCAGTACCCAATAGGGCTATATTTCGTTATAACATACTTGACTAGGTTAAAAGGATAGGTGGAATTAAGGTTAAGTTAAGTTAGCCAGTGAAGGTTAAGTTATTTTTTATAAGAATTAGAACTAATACTGTCCCTTTCACGTTCACGCCTGGAATACTTGAAGGGTTTGGCAGAACAATAATAACATTTTACCAAAACATCATCATTCTCGCAATTGATTTGAGGTCGGCGCAGCATGATTGTGTCTTCTTCAGTATTATTTTCTCTATTAATCGATATCTCGTTCTTTTCTTACTATAATTATTATGTTTTACACAGTCCATATACCACATTCATATTCAAAACTTTCCTTACGATATTTTCCTCATTCCTTCGCATCACATGCCCATACCACGACAACCGATTACCACACATTTTTTAGACTTCCACTCCTATGTACTCATTTCTTATTTCGCATTTCAGAATCATCATCATCATCAGCCTATAATGTTCCCACTGCTTTTCATTTTTATTTAGAAAAGCGCTTTTTTTTTTGTGAACCTAAAGTATGTATTTTTCTGAAAAATGAAAAAAATAAAATTATTATTATTATTACTGCAGGGACTCAGGCCTCCTCTGTAGGAGAGGCATGGGCTGTAATCCACCACGCGGGCCCAGTGCGGGTTGGTACACATATCTTCGCATTTCACTAGAACATAATGTAAGTAATAGGAAAGCAACGTAAAGACTTTCGACTATTATATTTAACTGAGAAGAAATCCATTAGGGTCGATACCGAGAAATTCCTCCGGGAAGAACCCAATAAAATCTGTCCCACTCCAGAAATCAGACTTAGAACCTCATGCTTCAGCGATAAGAGTTAGATTTACTAACGTTACTGTTTTGTGGATTTCATTTTGAAGATTATTAGTCGCATTAGACCTTCTCATTCTGATATCGTTTCGATGTCAAGACGAAATCAAAATCAAAAGTCATTTATTCAAATTAGGCTAATAATCAGCACTTTTCGAACGTCAAAATTTACTTTACTCTACTTATTTACAAGAGACAGTCCCCCAAAACGCCCACCCTTCGGCACTTCCTAGTGTTTTAGCTGGAAAGAAGTGACGGAACAAACTCCCCAGCAACACATTCTGTCTGTTATGTTGGTTAGAAGAACCAGACTCGATACAATAGTAAGGTGTAAGTTCAATTTAGAGTTACTACAGACACAAATCAATAAAAAAAAATATAATTGTAAACAATGTAAAAATAAAAAAGGACATAACATATCAGTTAACAATTTTTTGTAATGTAGGTAAGGCACAAATGTTGATATCAGTGCTGTAACTATTCGTACCAAAGAGCGTCTGGATGATTAAAAACCACTGTAAAAGAGAGTAATTAATGGAAGAAGATGACTCAAAACATTACGAACCCATATTTTTTTTATGGGGTGCAATATCATCAAATGACTCCTCCCGCTCTGGTCAGAGTGGAAGGGAGTGTCAGACTTCTACTAACTAAAACCTACCCATTTTCCTTACGACTTAAAGCAATACGATCACAGAAATGAATGAATGACTATGGTAAATAGAGAACACTAAATTAGTGTCTAAATTAGCACTTAAATACTAAATACATATTATTATGAGTATCATGGTGTATTATTTTTATTCCGCCTTACATTTTTCAACACGCTTGTACCTACTCAAATTTGAAATTCGATGCAAATTTTGATTTATCTTTAACAGCGGGTCCAATCGACCAAAGAAAATTAATGTAAATAATGCAATTGGTAGATTCGTCCCGCGGGTCTCATCTGAGTGGGATCAACTTACCAAAAAGCCTACAACTTTCAAAGACAAAGTTGTGAATGCATCACTTGTTTCTTTCATGCTGTTGTCTCAATGCGTACAATACAATTTTTTTTTTTTTTTATACAATACAAAACATCACGCCTGTAATCGCTGAAGCGTAGGCAAGTTCCCCACCGGAGTGTCTCCACGTTGCCTTCGTGGTGGGGCTTGTGTGTCTCAATGATCCTTGGTGCTCTGCCGATAGATATACTCATGCCGGATATGTCCAAGTGTGAGAGACCAGACAAAGAGGGACACGCGAGGGGGCACCGCTCGGAGACGTGAACAGTGTTCGGGTTCTCGGGTGGTGTTCTTGTCGGAGGAAGAAACCCTACTTGCCCTAAACGCCCGGATGTCACCGCTGTGAGGATCGGCTGGGGGACACGGTGGGGTCTACCACGCCTTAAAAAGATGTCAGCAACATGAAAGGGCAAAGGCCGTCGCCCGTCGGGGCTGCGGGTTGTTGTAAGACATACCGCGGCCTCGACATAAAGGGCTAAGAAGGAACATGGGTGATTTTGAGTCAGTAACTGTGGAAGTCTGACACTCTGATTTGATGATTTCCCAACCGCCAAAAAAAGGGTCGGCAGTTCATGGCAGGCAAGTCTAGTTTAGTAGGGGGCGAGCCTATTTTCATCAACCAGGCTTAAATCCAGACTGTGGCTGCTTTAGAGAAGTCCCTATTAGAATATCTCAAAAAAAAATTTCACGACTTGAGACTTGAACCCAAGACCACAGCCGCGCTTGGGACCACACCAACGAACCAGTCGCAAATGTTTTCTCCGTAGTCAATCATAAAGCAACCACGTTGAGCTTATAGCAACTGACCAAGTACGGTTTAGGCCATAAAACAGTTCGACAATAAATGCAGAAACATCTTATGTACTATTGTAAAAGAAACTACAACACCACCTTCAATTTGCTCACCACATTTCCTCGTCACTTGCAAAAGTTAATACCGATGCCAACTCCGTCTGGTAGACAGCAGTGGGTTTTATTTCACCCCCCCCCCCCCTCCGCACCCCTTCACCCCCCTCACCTCTGAATATTTTACAGGGCACTACGTGCTACGTACGGCGTCTGGCGAGTCGACACTATTTACTACCATTGCCGAATAGAGACGGTTTTATGTGAATATCTGAATAAGGACACATGCCACGGTATGCATGTGGGAATTTTTAATTTTTTGTTTGTGCTTCCTTTGTGGTTACAGCTTTGAGGAAGGATGAAACTAAATAAAATGTGTTTTTGCGAGAGACTGCTTTAATTAATGTTGTTTAGATGGGTGTGAACAGAATTAATTAGTCAAAATATTGATCCTATAGCCGTGTTAGGTATGTTTATAGGAAACCAACCACAAACACAATCCTGCTAAAATCTCTCTTTACCCTAAAAAAACCGGCTTATCCATAATAATATAGATACAATTTTGTTGTAATTGGCAGAGTCTCGCGTTATGAAACTCAAACGGAATTGGGCAAGATACCTAGAAAGGAGCGGTAATGGCAGATGACGTAAAGCTGTAACCGAGTGTCGTCCAAGAAATGGAAACAGAAATGTTGGTCATCCAGAGCCGAGGTGGGCAGACGACATTGTTCCTAGTGCGAGAATATCTTGGAAGAGGTTAGCACAAGAGCATGCAGCTTGGTACAATCAAAGAGAGGCCTATTACCTAGCACTGAGTGAAGTCGATCTGTGACTGATGATTATAGTAGAGTTTTGATAGCAAACATCGTAATAAATATTCTATGCAATTATTTCTAACGCGATAATATTTATGAAGCAATGCCACCGAAACGATTAATAGTAACTTATATCGTTGAGTGTCTATTTTAGGCACAAAAAATAATAAAAGTTCATATTGGGCCAGGATTCCTAGATTTTGCGTGGTACGATCACAACAATAGGTTAAACTAACCCAAACTAATAATTATAGTTCAAGCCACACTAACAATCGTATATTAAGCTATTCAGCTCAATTTCAAACACTAAAAGCACACAAACACATAACCTCAAACTATATGCGTAAACAAGCAACTTCCTAACTAATTTACCAGTCCGCCTCCACCATACTATAACTAGGATTAACTTTAACAAATACTCTAATATCATTGCAACTCGTTTCTTAATCTCCCTGGATTACAGTCGGTAACGGTAACTTTTGATCAAAGGTGTTTGACTGAGCTTGTGTAAATATTCTATGTGCGGTCGTTCTCCGCAAGTTATGGCGGTACACTTGACCCGACTTAGTTATTGCTGCTGGCCTGCTTACTTGGATTGTTGGGGAATTAATCGTAGTTAGTGTTATGGGGTCACCGGGCCAGACAGAATTGTGTACAGCTGACGTCTGTTACTGTGGCTGTTAATATCGGGTTTGATCGTCATATACATTGGATAGCATTGGAAGCTCTGCAGTTTCTGCTTCCTCGCTTGGAAAACTGGCGTGAGATTATAATTTTGTGTCTTGGCTATTCTTTGAATAGGTACTCTTGAACATTGACTTACAACTTAAAAAGAAAATGAAAATATTAGCGTTTATTAAAATACAAAGTGTAATTCATAGAGAAAAATAGAAGAAAAAAACATGCAGCACTGAGCCCAAATAAATTGTGATAACGGCAATAATTATAATGATGATCATAAAAGACAAAATACACACTAAAATTATAATAACATCACACAATATTTCCTTTTAATCGTCAGCATTATTTTTATAAAACTAAAGACGTGTCTAAAATGGTCTACCATGTCAACAACGTAACACAAATACACAACAATAATATGACCTCGTTACTCCATAACAGATCCTTAAACAAAAGATGACATATCACAAAAAGTGAATGCGCAATCTCTTTGAACTGAAAGCAATTTTTCAAACAATTAGCTGGCAACGGATGCAGTTCGTCAGGTGTCGCTGTAATCAGGACGCGGCGCGACAACCTGCCACTGAGCTGGAGTGGTTTTGAGAAGGTAATTTTACTGAAAAAAAAAAACAATCCTACAAATGCGAAAGTTTGTGAAAAATTATGAAAGTAAAATACTTTTTCACGCAAAAGCTAGTTTATACGCTGGATTAACACATATGATACTTTTCCCGTCACAACCGATCCCGTAGAACAATATTACCTACTGAACTTTGAAAATAAAGTTGTACAGCACCATAATGATCCGGTTTTTAATTTTGATTCGAACCACTGCCGCTCAGAATTACAGCGCCCAAAAAGACTCCTTTTATAGTCATCACCCAAATAATCACATTTTGATCAAGCTATCAGTTTTCATATTAACATACCATCACACATGTAATCCCCGGAGGGTTAGGCCGAGGTGTACCTTTACGTGCACCCTCATTTCGACATTCATGTTCAAGTAATAGGGGGCGATTGAGGTCGATAAATGTTATATGGGCTATTGCCATCAATGCAACATAAAAACCAGTATCCGTGGTCACTACTGAGATAAAACATACCCCATCCGGGAAAAAAAAAATCTAGATTTTCCTACAAAGTACCACATCCACTAAACTAAAACTACACCTCCGCAGCATTCACTTCGTTACCGTGTTTACATAATCTGTTAACAGCGAGCGAGCTTTTCGTTCGCGTTTCTTAATTTGTTACAGCTACTTAATTGAGCGCAATAAAGCGGCTAATTGCTAGTCCGTTTGTTCGCTTTCATTACAGACGTCACGGCGAATGTGAGTGGGGAAAGAATTTGTTGGTTTACTTGTAGGTTTGAGCGGTGTTTTGATTATTTTTGTATGTTGTTGGAGGTGGGATAGATTTTGTTGATCATACACAAGTTATACTGATATGAAACGACGTCCTGGTTCGATTCCCAGAACGAGCCAAAAGGGTTTGGGTTTTTATTCAGGAATTTTTGAGTAGTACGGAGTCTTGATTATCTGTGCTCGGTTAATGGCAATTGGCTTGCTTCTTAATATTTAAGACTTAAAGGAAACGCTAACCATCCGGGGATTATAGGCGTGATGTTATGTTATGTTCTTAATAGAATAAAATTAATTTGAAACTTCAATGCCATCTCCCAACCAAAGCAATCGTTTGCGTGATAAGGCAATCGTTGCTCTGAAAAATCATTTGATCGGAAAATCTGAAGGCCTTCTCGAAAGTTTATTTCTTCTTATGTGATGGTAACAACATTTCTGTTGCGTATAATAATATGTTTATAAACATTTCAATGACTAAATACCCAGTTTATAAGATCACTGCATGTACTTACTCCATTCAGTCTCAAAGCTGCAGTAAATACGATGATATTCCAAGTCCTCTTTGCATATAAACTTCGCTTACATTACGATATCTGCGCCCTGCCTACATACCTACATATTATATAGTGGAGTTCAAATCAAATATCGCGCTGCCCGATCCACATTTTATGATCAGATCGTGATTTGAAAACTCATCGACTTTTCTACATTTTTAATAGACAGAAAGGTTGGTTTTCTTCTGCGGGTGTACCTATCAGATACAAGTATATGAGTTTTGCAATTGGAAAAAATTAAGTTTTTTTTTGTGAGTTCAGCATAGACTCTATGCTGAACTCACAAAAAAAACTTAATTTTAGTCTATGCATCTTACTCTATGCCATAGAGTAAGATGGCGTAACGATCTGGATAATAGCAGCCACCTGTAATTAAAAATGGATCCTGCTTTTTATTTTAAATACATTGCCCCACACTAGGAATCTCTCCTATATCGTGGGTTAACATTTGAACTCACATACACAAATACCCAGACCCGTAACAACTATCTGTAGGTCATACAAATATTTGTTCCGTGCGGGGATCGAACCCGCGACACGCAGCGCAGCAGTCCATTTCTTGAGCCACTGCGCCAACCGTGCCGTGCCGAGTTTCTATCAATGTTATAAATATTACCTGTTTGACTGTATTAAAATGGTTGTAAGATTTACTCATAAAGCAATAGTCATAAATCATTGCAACTAAAGTACGAAATGTTTAAAGAAGTCTTATTAAAGTACTCGATACCAATACTAATACAATAATTTTGTCAAAACACTATCAACGACAAGGCCCTCTGTTCATACGGAGTGAAAGAGTAATCTCTTACTACTTGAGTTCGCTCAACAAATAGGTGTAACGTATAGTATCGATACAAAGAGATTAGGCGTTGTTATTGTTACGAGCTGGGTATGGGATAAATAAAAGCACTACCAATTGGACACACAAAATAACTTTATTACTCGCAAAACACTTATAGACAATCGCAAAACACTATTGAACACTTTAGTGCACTTGAAATCTTTTCGAGCCTTCCGTTGTCTCGCTTAAAAGTAGACTGACCCGCTGCGTCCTCTCCCGGCCCTTTTATACCCCAAACACACAAAAGATATTCGAGAAAATTCGCTACTATTCCATAAAGAATCCAGAAAAAAACATAAACAAAAAATAAACTTAAAGATAAATTAACCAACAAAGAAGAACTTACTTTACGCCATAGGCATACGGTCGAAATTAAACCGCGACGACGAGCGGCAGAGGGCCAGGTAGTTATGCCTATAGAATAGAATTAGGTACATATTAGAATTCACGCGTACTTCTCAGTTATTAGCGAGGTTTCTCGAAGATTCTAGATGACCGACGTAACATTATGTTTGTTGTAATGGTAGGGTTATTATTGATGTTAGATACTATTATAAACACGGCGCATACGTACATTATATAAAAGGGTATTTCTTTTTTACTTTAGTTACATTAGGTGTTGGATGATGATGTTGTGGAGAATGGCACAATCAATAAAGGTGGTGGGGATGAAATCATAGCGCGAATGATGAATTGATGATATAAAATTAGGTATTGCGGGGTTTTGAGCAGAGCAACTGGACTAAATTCAGAGTGATGGTCTTCCACATGTATTTGTGTTCTTTACAAAATACAGGCTTAATAATAATTCATTGTAGGTTAATTGTGTCACATGATGGAAAAATAAAAAAAACTCTATTGCGAAAAAAACCGACTTATCACTACTTAATGAAAAAGTCTTAATAACTATGGAATTAAACTAATTATAGTTTCCATTTTTGGGCATTTAAAAGGACGTTAATTTATTTTTGCCCAATTTTTCCAGCTTATGCCCTTTTCGCCCAGCTGGGTTTATGCCTGCCCATCTCTAGTCCCATCATATTTCAAATGCAAGCCCTCAGGCACACGAGCGAATATTCTTCAAATCTTAACACGAAACAGCGACATCTCTTACATAATGTATACCGATAGTACAAGCAAAATGTACAAAAAATCGCATTTTGACTAGCACCGTGTATCGCAGAGCCTATCGACAAAAAACACTAGTATTTTATATTTCTGATCACGACTTAATCGTAAATATGAAGGGTTCGAGAGCACCTTCTGGTAGCTATTGCAAAAAGAACGTTGCGCTCTCCATAAAATATATTGTGGGGGGAGAGAGTGAACGGGTATTTTAGAGCCCCGAAGAATTTCGACACGACTGTAAACTTCCATCCTTGTCTATATCTAAACTAAAGAAAGAGATGGTCGTCTTGAAATAAGTTTTGTAGTCGAACCTTGAAGGCAAGTAGGCGTGTGGCGTTACATATTTATATATATTGTAGCCAGTTGCTGGCATATGTTTCTGGGTGTTTTATTCGTGAGAATAAAGTGCGTCTCCAACGAGAGCTTTTTTCGTATTTTTTTTCCTTTTTTTCTTCTGTTATTATTATCTGATACATAATTCGGGCAAAACGTTCGTACGTGCAGGTATTTATGAGGTAAATAATACTTCTGTTCAACCGGTGTTGAGGAGACATATTGTTGTTTTATTTATTGAGGTCGCAGAAAAAGTATAACATAATGTGCGTCGCTCAAGTAACGTTCCTTTTTATTTTATTGTTAAGAAAAACGTGTGATTTCAAATGGGTTTGCTTGTGATACCGTAAATATTGTCGACTGTTAAAGTTTTAGAAACCATTGTGTTACTATTATTTAAGCAAATAATTCAGTTACCAATCTTAGGTCACACGAAGTTTATATCAGCATCATCTGCCTAGCCTTTTCCCAACTTAGTTGGGGTCAGCTTCCAGTCTAACCGGATGCAGCTGAATACTAGCATTTTACATGCAGCGACTGCCTATCTGACCTCCACAACCCAGTTAATACCGGGTAATACGATACCCTTTGGTAAGACTGGACGTCAGATTTTGAGGTCACTGACTAGGTACCTGTAACGACTGCCAAATATCTATATATGACAGCCGGGACCAACAGCTTAACGTTCTTTCCGAGGCACGGAGGAAACTCTTTATGTAATGGGCGGTCACCCATCCACAGATCAACTTAGACATGCGCAGCTTAACCTAAAGATCGAACCGAGTGGCAGTTCTTATTAAGCAACGAGCTATTCCACACGAAGTTTATATGTCGTACAATAATCAGTTACTAACCAAACTCGTTGATTCCTTATTACGATGAATTCAGATTCAAATTCAAATTTTAAAAACATTTTAAGTACTTTGCAATTCTGCCACTGTAATAAATTATAGAAGTGATATTCATTCCAATCATTCAACCAAAAGACGCTTAACGCTGGACATGGCTTCCCCAAAACAACGCCACGTCAACCGATCCTCTGTAATACCTCGACTACACAAAGACGTATCCCCCACCATCTTTCAATCTGGTTTTCCACGACGTCTCAAACGACACATTACTTGCTCCCCGCTCCTCCCAGGCCATCCCAGCAAACAGCAAATGCTCCAATTAACATTTGCCAGTTGTTGTCATAATCGGGCCGTCGTCATCACGGCTGGAGCGATAAATTCGACGCCAGACACAATGCTCGCTCCCCTTAACTTTTCGCCCGCGAATAACGAGTTTTTAACTTTGTGGAAAAGCGAAAAATGTCTCTATCTCCTTTTGGGATGGTTAAAGTTAGGAGGGGAAGCGGGAGCGATTCACTTTTTACCCAACTACGACAAAGTCAAAAGGAAGGGTAATGCTTGATGAGGACAGCCGTAGTCGCATGCCACCTTGCTAATTGCAACTAGCAGCTGACTTCTATATCAATAAGAACGCCATGAAGGAGCATCAGGTATCAGTGGCATGCAACTACGGCTGTCCTCTATAATAATTTAACTAATAATACGTTAAATTCAAATATCCAAATTATCTACTTCCTAGACGATTTTCTAGTTTTCTACTTTTAAGACCGCGGTTTTATTAGTATGTGATTTTATTCGTAGTCGGGTTTTAGTTTTTAAACGTAATTTTTGGTGTAAATAGAGTAATAATGTCAGATAAATAACTATTATCAGAGCCACTATCTACCACAAGGGTTCAATGTGAGTGGCTGGATTGGCATATAAGTGTATAGAAAATATAAACACAATAGAAAGGACGAGTGTGACTTTCCTATTAACTCTAAAATAGCACCGCGTGATGTCAGGCCAGGTTGTTTATTTCAATTTGTAGGGTGCGCAAAATTTAATATATCTTCTGTTAGGTGGGCAGGTAAGCCACATTAGGATAATATGGCATGCTCGAAGTCTAGTTTTGGTAATTGCAATAAATACCACCTGATAACAAATCACTGACCTACCAGTTGGTTCGCTATCTAAGTTTGTACAAAATGCTTATAAATAAAACAATTACCGCTACGCTCAACGCTCATCACTTAGACCACAAAACAAGGGTATCCCGAGAAAATTACAGAAGGCAAACGGCCCTACTTTCAATAAAACTGTCGTCTTTATTTAACAGGGCAAAAGTTATCTCGGAGCCGTTCGGGTACGTCCGCGACACACGCTTTTTTGGACCTCCGGTAATGTTCTTAGGTTTCAGAGGTTAGCTTCAAGTATAAGTACTTACCTTATTGTTTCTACTTTCGTATTTGTCATCGGTACCTACTGTTATAGTTGGTTGAGCTTTACTGGTTTATAGATAAGTCAAAGTTACACCGTTATTATTAGGCCATTAAAAGATACTTTACAAGTAAATACACTTGTCCGTACGTGGTTGTAAAGCCGGTTTCTTATAGGGAAAAATGGACAAAAAGATTATATTTTGCCCATTCAATTCAATATTAATTTGGTTTAAAGCTGCAAGAACAGGTTCGGGTATAGCGAAATTAATCAGTGGTCAATGGAGAAGTCGAACAGAATGACTGCCATTTTGAACTAAACGTACAGTTGTCTATTTGTTATCAATTCAATTCAATTTATTTTGTTTAGATAACAATGATCTGTTATTATATTTGTTATATTGGATTCAAATCGTCAATAATTCCTAGGTTAAAGGGGGCATTTCGTGTATTATTAGAATTTTTCTACAGTGTTTTGTCGTTTTCTTGCTAGCCTGATTTGATCCACTCCTGAGACGTTTCCCCAAAACGCTTTCACCATTATTCCTTTCACTACTTCCATAATCCAAGGCATCTTGTCTCTTGTAATATCTAAGCTATTTCAGAACAACTACAACGCAAATTGAAATAATCAATTCATAGCAAGCAACCACAAAGACCCTACAGATGTTTCTCTTCACCAACAAATTCTCCGAACTCCAAACAAAATTCAAGGTGTTATATTGAATTTTAATTGCAGAACACCGACTCCCTTTCAAATATTTAACAAAATAATATCGCGTGAAACAGTGTGCAAGTTGCCGGTGTAAAGTTGCCGTGGCTAAATTAAGGAGGTGCGAAGTCCAAAAGTTTTTATTGTTATGACCCCCGGAATTTATCCCGGGGCCATCGTAGCACAGATGGTTAAAATTTTACTTTTCATTACTACCGTGGGCTGTTTTTGTATATTGTGCCTTTTATTTTTCCGTTTTTTATGTTTTAATTTTGTATGTTTGTCTGTACCAGAAGCGAAAGTGCGGGTAAGATGATCGTTGACCTGGTGATGGGTGCAGGAATTCAGTGGTTGCTGAAACTATAATGATGGTGCGTGGGGAAGGTCACCTCCCTTTGAGAGGGAGTATAACCCAAGATTGATCGGTGAATATCAAATGTATTTGTTTATTTCTAGAGATACCATTTTCTTCATAATATTCTCATGTTGTATAGGGAAAAAAATTGGGAACAAAACGGCTCCTAAGACACAAACTTCATCTAAAAGTCAAACGTTCTTTCTTAAACTGTCTTTGTTGTACAAGTTAATCCTACTAATTAAATTGTGATGTTTTAGCCCTGTATACATAAAAAAGAATATCTATTCTGAGAAATGCAAGAGACTAGAATAAAATTAAAATATTCTTGTCAAGAGTAATTTTTTTGCAGATTCTCAAATGGTAGCTGATATAACAGATAAACTCGCAAGGAGGTAAAAATCTGCTCCTCCATCCCTGTGTTTAACAAGCATACTGTTAGAGCTTCTTTTGCATTAAAGTCTAATTTAGTAGCCAATGCATATCTGCTATGTTATCCGTTAGGTAAACTAGTTAATAGAGCGCACTGAGCAAGTTTACATTTCGGTAACTGCGTTAACTTTACCGCTCATACTGCGAACTAATTAATGTATTACCTTATGTTGTTATGGGATGTGGTTTAGATTCTAATTCGTGGTTGTGTGTGAACGCAGTCATCCTCCGAGGAACAATAAATGGTCAGCTGCCCCTTGACAACTGTTCTATGGAGATTAGTTTACCAATATTTTTACTACAAAAAAGGACATCTAGATTCAAAAGATGTTATTATCCTTGGATGGTTTAGTAGATATTAGGTATAATAAACGCGTAGGATATATTCATCCAATAATTTATTTACTACTGAAACACAGGCTCCTGTTTTGTGTGAGGATTGCATCACACAGGCTCTGATAGGACTGTACGATGTCGCAATGTCTTCTAAGCTTTTGTTTTAATTTCCAAGATTCTTCATGATGTTTTTAAGGGAAATTACCAATCATCTGCCTAGCTTTTTCCCAACTTAGTTGGGGTCGGCTACCAGCCTAGCCGGACGCAGCTGAATACCAGTATTTTACATGGAGCGACTGCCTATCTAACCTCCACAACCCAGTTAATACTGGGTAATACACTTTTGGTAAGACTTGTTGTCAGACTTTCAGGTCACTGACTACCAGTAACGACTGCCAAAGATCTATATATGGCACCCGGGACCAACAGCTTAACGTGCTTTCCGAGGCAAGGAGGAAACTCGGTATGTAATGGGCGGTCACCCATCCACAGACCAACCTAGGCAGGCGCAGCCTAACCTAAAGATCGACCCGAAGTCGATCTACGATTCTCAAAAACCAAGTGAGCCATAACATAACGTAAATAAAGTTCATAATTCACATACAATTGATTTACAAAAAAATAATTACGACGGGAATATTTGAGCGACTTGCATGCTAAGCGTTGCCGCGGAGCTGTGAAGCGACTGAAGCGCTCTCGAGCCCGACTCGAGCGGAACGAGGTCACAGAGAGCAACTGAGCGAGCGAAGCGCTAGCGTCCCCTTTTGTAAAAAAATATATCGCGTTCTTTTTTTGAGTAATGAGTTAGTTTGAGTGGCTATGGTGGTTTTAATTAGTATTTTTTTTAATGTTAATTTGATCTTAGGCAGATGAAGTGGGAGATTCTAATTATTTCAGCTTCTGTTAAGATTTAATTATGGTGTGTCTCAATTAGGGAAGTTTCCTAGCGTAGTTAGCTTAGTTTTCGTCTGTTAGATTGTCAAAAAGTATTCGATACGTGTGTTTTGTTTTATCAAATTAATTAAATTGCAGAAAATAAAACGGGTCACAGATCATGAGTGGAGGCTTTTGACGTCACTTTCTGGTACACACAAACTGTGACGTCACACGACTTTTCGAAGCACTGTCTTTATTTTTTGGTTACGTGAAAAAACAAAAATATGTGTACTTACTATATTTTTCGGAAATCTATCTGACGGACTATTTTTTTTTATTTTGTCAACTACTCTATTCTTTCCTTGAGCAAATTCGCTGTGACTGCTCGCATCGACTGTCACGTCCTCTTTTAACTGTTATCATTTTTTTTTTTCCGTTTGAACTGAAGCGCAGTTCTTGTGTTTTAGTGCAGCATAACATTTTGATGTGTGAAATAATGCTAAAAGGCTGCAGTCAATCCCTAAATAAATCGTGAACATATTTTGGTAAACTTTAAAGAGAAACGGCGCAAATGAAAACTTGGTGTAGGTTTGTAAGTACGTAAAGTAAAATACAGGGGATACAGCTTGACATGAACACAAACTCACGCTCTTTTCCCATTGGGGTAGGCAGAAACCACAGAATGCCACTTACTACGATACCTACATACCTACTCCTTTTGCCTCGTTTACATTTATACATCTGGTCATACACGCAAGCCCAGTTACGAGTACTTATACATATCCGTAGAATTATAGCTAGATTAAAACTAGAAATTCTCGACAAATTGATGTACACAATTATATACAGCGCCAGCAAATATAACGTTACCTAGTTTAGTTTTCATTTGACCAAGTTATGAAAGGATAGCCAGGGGGCCAATTCTCGATTTTCGCCATTTATCTCGAGTTCGAGATCGTAAGTCTATCTCTATGTCTATTAAAAATATCTCTATCTCTACCAAAAAATGTCGAATTGAGCAGAATTCCGTATTCTCAGTCAAAATAGAAATAAATGTCACGAAAATGTCGAGTCGAGTGAAGATAATGTTACCATTATGAAGAATCGCACGTTCTGTTTTAGGTAGCTATGGGTTAATGAATGATTTTGTTTTAAAACGCTGACTAAAACTAATTATTTAAGTATAAAACGAAACGTTTAGTGTGTTTCAAGATTTTCGTATGCTCTTCGTAAAATAAAGAAAACAAATTGACAGTTGACTGTCTGTCAGTGTCAGAATTTGCGCCTTTTTGCGGTTCCTTCAAAACTTTTGTTATGTTTACATGTACTGTGTTTACATCATTATTGGGTGCTGTTTTACATTTTAAAAGTTTTATTTTAACATGGAGGGAAAAAAATACCTCAGTTCACTACAAAAACATTTACTGATTCAACACGTTGAAGCAGACCCGGAATTGAGGGGAGGTAAATTCTCCTCCAGTTTTTCTAGAAAGGAAGCAGAGAGAAGATGGCAGGCCATCGCTCAACAATTGAATGCTGTGGCCGGAGCCAACAATCTTGGGATGGTTGGCGCAAAGTAAGTACAATGGTTACCGATGCACTTATCTACCTTTCTGTGACTCAACCGTTTTTATACTTCATCGTTCGTTGTTTTCATTACTTACAATCACCGCAATGTTTTCCAATTCTCTACTTCTCAGTCATTTAGGTATTTATCTTTGTATATGATTTCATTCTCAAAGGATGTATGTTCGTACTAACATAATAATTTGGCCAGTTGCTAGCCACTTTCCAACAACTCCGAGATAAAAATGCTAATAAACTCGTCCATCTTTCAGTGGTTTCAAGTCCAATCGTGGGTACACAAATTACAGAGTCTGTTGTTTGCGCGAAGGTCGTCGTTTCAAGAAAACACAATGCACAAATCAAAGAGTATAAATCGAATTTCCAGTAAGTATGAGATGCCAAGCCGTATTTTATTTAAAAATTAAAGAAAAGAAAACACAGTGTACAGAATTCACTCAGAAATGACGTATCTCTACAATCGACATGACATCTCTACTGCTCAGAAGCACTCGACATGAACTCTTACGTTAGCTTTCGACAAATGTCGAATTCGACATCCCCAGAATAGCAACTTTTAAAATTTGTCGAAAAAATGACGTCATTAGAAATTTTTGTCGAGTTCGACACCATCTCTAAAATCGAGAATTGGCCCCCAGGAAGCCTCTCAAACGTTGAGTAAAACCTTCAACGCACCTCTCATACCGGACTTCACGAAATTAATATTTGAATAAATTAACAGATGAAAACATAATTTTAATTCGTCGGAAACATGGTCGCACTCGTATGTTACGGTAAAATAGTATTTCATGCGATTAATTTAAAAGGCCGGTAATAAAAGTTTGTAATATTTTAACTTATCTATTTTTATACTAATAATTATTATGAAGTAGAAAGATTTGTATATGCCTTTCAAATCCAGCCAGTTCCATACACTTTTACAAAATCCTAAATTAGGCTCCGTATTTTGATCGGAACAAAACCCTAACAAATCCAGGAGATATTGTAAACGAAATACGAACTCTGTATCAAACTATAAAGTTTCCGAAACTCAAGTCGACCCACGTAAAAATAGTTAAAACTACCCTCCAAGTTAAGCGAGTATCAGTTTACTGGTGAATATTAAAATGGCGATGAATAGCGTCGAGTTTTTGCTACTGCTCCATTTTGATGGGACAGACTGGATGCTAATGTGATTAAAGAAAGGTACTTAATTAATATTATGACTTCTGAGTTGGTTTTTTCTCTGTGCAGTCAGTAAAAAACTTTTCAGTTTTTTCAGTCGGGTTTTTTAGTTTTTTAACTACTTTTTTTTACCGACGTTTTATAAGTGCCCATGGGTGTCTATATGAAATAAAAATATTTTGATTTTGATTTTGACTGACATTACAATAAAAAAAAACATAACCTAACATATCAGTAAACTAATCAGAACATAAATAAATAACAAACATTGTCTTGTGTGTATATACCAAGATTATGTCTGAACCTTAAAAGAAACTATGAACTCTGAGTTTGTTTCGGATGTTTCTTCTCGGAGTAGTCAGGCACGAAACACCGGCCGCATCTAGTTTTAGAAAGAAGTGACTTGAAAAGTGTTTGTAAAAACCTGTTTAAAATAAACATCATTTTTCATTTAAAAAATGGTTTGTAAAATCTATTTGCATTTTTTTTTGACATTATCTTGTATTAGCATTGGCTCCTAAAGGTCCCTGTAACCAGGCCATTAAAAACCAAAAAAAAAAGCATTGGCTCCTGGTGAAACAATAATAACCGCTCAGGTCGATCTTTAGGTTAAGCCACGCATGCCTAGGTTGGTTCGTAGATAGGTGATCATCCATTATAAAAAGTTGATACGACAGAGAGGCTTTCCTTTAAACAGCATAAACTAGGTACCATTTTCAAGCTCTGTACCAAAAATCAATTAAATTGGAGCAGTAGTTTAGTCGCAAATGATTTTTTAAGTTTTTGCCCCGTTTGAAGACGGTGTATCTTTTCGCCAAAAGATGGCAATGCAAACAAGGAAACAAAATAAATACACACACGTGCACTTTCACTACGACAGTGACAATCATAGCAAAACATCCCGCGAGTAAAAGAAATAGAAATAGGTCGCTGTGTTGCGCCGCCCGACCGCTTTGACGTGACGCGCGCGTGCGTCGTTGCCCATTTGTTACCTAGGTATCTAAGGTCAGTTAAATTTATTTATAAAGGGTGTTTGCGTTTTACTCTAATTTGTAAGCTATTTAGTTTATTAGATAAAATATGCTTTTTATTTTTGTGCCGTATCGAATTAATACTAAACACGTATGATATACGTAGTGTAATTTAATGCTCCTCTCTTATATTAACTCTGTATACTGAGTTCCCTCCGTATCGCGCAAAGCACATTAAGCCGTTGCTCCCGACCGTCATTTAAAGATCTTCGATCTTTGGCAGTCGTTATAGGTAGTCAGAAGTCCAAAATTCTGACGACCAATCTTACCAAGGGAGTACTCAGGACTTACTAGATTGTGGAGGTCATTAGTTCTACTATAAATTGTTTAATAGGACCAGTGGAACTAATGGGAATTCCCACTAGTTCTACGATTTCGTACAACCTTTAATCGTAGAACTAGTGGGAAAAAAACCTAATAGTTCTATCGTAGAACTGTGCAGTACAGTTAGTGGGAATTATCCGTCGTTTCATGTAAAATTCTGATATTCAGCTGCTTATAAATTCCTCAAGATTAAATAAGTGGTCAAAGAATCCACGCCACTGACCCCTCGTTGATGAGCTCCTGGGATTTCTGGGTCGGGCATAGTGTTATTGAGTTTTTCCATCAGGAATTCATCAGTAACAGCCACGTAGTCTGGATTTGTGGCCGGTTGATGGCAATAGGGTCGCCCCTTTTACATGGGACTGTAACATACCTAGCGAAATGTGGTTATACCTACTATTAGGTACCCTACACCTCTGCCTAACTCTTCGGGGATCACAGGCGTGATGTTATCATGATAATTATGACGACATTTTTTTTTGGTTGGGCTGTGAATAATGCCTAACGCATACCTTACTCTATAAAACACTGCTGTGAACCTACTGTCGCCTTGTTGGTTGGGCCACGAGAACTGCTACGCACGACGTTCGAGACCCAAAATAATGAGCACTCACCCCAACCCAGCCAAACTAAACAAAATGTATCAAGTCATGCAAATATCGCCAACACAAAGACACAAGAAGTGCGACCAAACCTAGACAATTCCCCGCCACTAAACACAATAAGTGCGTATAAATAAACCGTGGCGCACAAAATTTTTCACAAATAACACCAAATTTACGACTATGTTTATGGCTCTCTTCCTCCCAGATAAAGGACATTGAAATTCCGAATGAATACAGCCGTTGCTTCCGTTACGCCACTTTTTCGCGATACCTTGGCGGTATTCTGGTAAATGCGAGTGTGAGATGCGAACGATCGAGACGTGGAATTAAAAACAATTTTTACTAGAACATTCTTGTGAGATACTTTCTGACTTTCACTCAGCCAAAATGCCGCTAGGAGTTTGTAATATATACTAGTCAAATATGTTAAAGTTGATAATTATATTTGTTTATTAATTCCCGTGTGGATGTATATCAGATAGGGGATCGGACAAAAAAAAAGCTAATTAATCCGTCAAATAGATTTCCAAAAAATATTGAATACGTATTTTTTCTTTTTTCACATACTTAAACTAAAAATGAAGACGATACAATGCTTCGAAAACTCGTGAACTCCTCAAAAACGTCACATGTCAGTACAATTTTTGCCTACAAATAACGGTCACTCATGATCTTTGACGCGTTTTATCTTCGTCATTTTTTATTAGATTAATAAAAGAAAAAACACGTATCCAATATTTTTCGATAATCTTAATTCAAATTCAAATTGTTTATTGCAATCCATAATGTACATTAACAGGTGTTAAGGAAATTAATTCTAGACACAATTATGGATCCTGTCGGGCACAGCAAATGTTTTTAAAAGTACAGAGCGGAAGAGCGTTTCTTTTATTATTATCTTTTAATATCTAACTGACGGACTAATTAGTATTATGTAATCATATTTTTATCCCCTATTATATACTAAAACCTTTCTCGAGAATCACTGTATCTATTGGTGAAAACTGCATGAAAACCGGTGCAGAAATTATTGAGGTTATCGCGAACAGACAGACAGACATGGTGAAGGACTTTGTTTTATAATAATGTAGTGATAGTGATAACATAAATTCTCGCTTGATATTCTCGTTGAAAGCAGACGGGTACGCATTAGTACACTCACATTTCGTCAGTTATGTTAAAGTCGACCTTATTGCAATCAACCGGCCACAAATCCAGACTCCGTTTCAGCTACTGAAAACTTCCCGGTAGAAGTCCTTATAAAACTATTGGACCCAAGACCTCAAGCACAATATTCGGGACGACTAGACCAGTGAGACAGTTTTTAAATAAACTGACTCTAAAAGTAGAATCATAATAAAAGTAAAAGATAAAAAAACGAACAACATATATTATGACCAGAAAATGTTAAAAGAGTTAGAGAAACGGTGGGATAGATCGAAGAGATATAAAAAACTAGAGAGGGAAAAAGACTGCGAGCAGGGACACTAAAATTAGGTCAAATAGCAAGATCAGTTTTCAGCAACCAGAATAGCACCTCCACCCGCCAGTCTCCCAAAGAGAACCAGAACTTTTATTACAAACACATAAAAATCTAGTGCACGTTTATTACGGAGCGTTTATGTGCCCTAATAATATTCCATGTTTACTGATAGCGACTGTTATTTTATCTGTTTTTGAGTGCCCTCTTTTCCGGAAGAGGTTTTTTTTTGCGTAAATTACGCACGCGCTGTAAGGTGTGTTTTGATCCGCGGTGAAAATTAAGGTGTTGTGTTTTGTTTTATGTGGGATTGGTTTATCGTGCCTTTGTTTTTTTGTGTCTCGCTTTTCATTGGTTAACTTTTGGTTCACGTGATGAGTATTATTTACTGCATACAGATTTTTAATTTTATTATGGTAAATAGCCCTCGTCGCAAACGCTGAGCTAATGCTCAGCGTTTGCGACGAGGGCTATTTAAAAAAAAAAGGACCTAATGGTCCTTTTTTTTTTTGGCTGGTGGAAAATTATCAAATAACCCCTCCCGCTCTTGGGCAGAGCGAAAGGGAGTGTCAGACTTCTACTGACTTAAAACCACCTATGTTCCTTCTTAGCCCTCTATGTCGAGGCCGCGATATCTAGTGTACATTAGGTCCTGGGTTCCAATCCCGGTTCGGGTAAAGTATTTTTAAGTTGTTCCATTAGTAATTTCTCAGTATTATTATTATTTATTAATTTGTCTTTATTCCAGAAAGGTAAATAACTTATAAGCTAAGCCCCACAAGACCGTTGCAATGGTTTGATTGTGGGGTCGATGAGTCTCTAGACATACGTGTTTATAGTAAATATTATTTAAACTTACACTAAACTTATATAAAACTTAAAACATTTCTAAATAATATCATTTCAATTTACGTCTAAATCTAGTTGTTTAATTCACTCCTTATGTCTGCCGGCAGTCTGTTCAATAGGTATGGTATTGTTATCTCTTGTTTAGTGCAACCACGGAGTCTGGATTTGTGGCCGGTTGATTGCAATAAGGTCGACTTTAACATAACTGACGAAATGTGAGTGTACTAATGCGTACCCGTTGTGGCGTAGTGCTTTTCGTGGTAGGGAAATGAGACAAGGAAGACTTAGTTATACATTTACTTAGCACTACACATACAAAGTAGGGGTTCTAGGGTCTAAGGTCACGCACTGTCACTGAAGGTAGGAATACGGTACTGCCCTGAGCAACCAGAAGACGTCGATCGCCACGCACGGTAGGTAGGCCGGGTCAGGCGGCCTCACGCGTCGGTAGGGACGCGCGGCAGGGCGATCGCCACGCACGGTAGGTAGGCCGGGTCAGGCGGCCTCACGCGTCGGTAGGGACGCGCGGCAGGGCGATCGCCACGCACGGTAGGTAGGCCGGGTCAGGCGGCCTCACGCGTCGGTAGGGACGCGTGGCAGGACGATCGCCACGCACGGTAGGTAGGCCGGGTCAGGCGGCCTCACGCGTCGGTAGGGACGCGCGGCAGGGCGGTCGACCAGGTGGGCAGCGGGCTCAGGGCAACTAGCCCTAGGCAGCGTTGGTGGTAGGCAGGTAGCGGCAGCGCAGACGACCAGTAGGTAGCGGCGGCAGGCCGCTGTCTACACGGCCACGCCATCGTCTGGTGCCGGACGCGTAGGCGTCGCAGTTTAAAGGCGGCTCGCGGTAGGGCGGCCGTGCAGATGCGTGCTTCTCACCGCGTTGGTAGATGCGCGAGAGCACAGCAGAGCAGCAGAACAGTGCAGCGTGAGCGAAGCAGCCATAGTTGGCTAGCCAGCGCTAGGAACCCTGAAACAACGCCAAAGGGAGCGCTTGAGCTCCAAGATGGTTCCTGTAAGCCCCTACGATGTGCGTGTCCCAGCCATGCGTTAGATGCGGCAAGCTCAAGGCAGTGAAGAAGATGGAAGATGGGTACTCACACATCGCAGTGGTTTACAGTGATTAGTTGATAGGTGAATAGTTGATAGACTAAAGGCAAGGCGTGGCGTCACATTGCCACGTGGTTCTCATTGACCGTTGACTCGCGTCGCCGGTTTATGATACAGCATGGATGAGCATGATTTAGTTTATAGAGAATAGAATAGGATGCATGCCATGCGGAGAACCATATAACCTATTAGAGCACATGTGCATAGTGAATAGCTAGGTGCTAATTAATATTAAATACAGAATACATTGCCGGCAGCCATGTTAAATAGACACAAAGATTACAAATAGATATGGCTTGCCGGGACATAAATTTAGCAGCAAAAGAACACAATGGCGGAGTTCACTTACCCAATAACTGGGGACGTATCTAGTAGGCTGCTCGCTTGATGTAAAAAGGGCAGAACCTATGCGTGCAGCCGTTTTTAAAGGAGGTCCTGAGCGACGTTCTCCCTCCATTGTGACATTACAGAACATTTAGGGTTGTACCTATAATTTAGTGAGGTGACAACTTTTTAGAATTAGTCGGTTTTTAGTGAATCGACTAATTTATGCTACACCGTCTGCTTTCAGCAGCGGTGGCCCAGTGGTGGCGGCCCCGACTTACGAACAATAAGTCGTGGGCTCGAACCTAGTCAGGCACATTACTTTGTGTTATTTATGTCATCAACGCTGCTCTCAAAATGCTGAAGGAAAACATCGTGAGGAAACCCCCGAGGAAACCCGTCGGGGCTGAGGGTTGTTCACAAGTTACTGCGGCTTCGACATTTAGGGCTCAGGAGGAACATGGGTGATTTTTAGTCAGCAGAAGTCTGACACTACCTTTCGCTCTGGCAAAGAGACATCCAACAGAGGAGGCCTGTGTCCCAGAAGTGGAAACATTAATAGGCTGTTGATGTTATGCTTGATAATGATGGCAATAGGCTCGCCCCTTATTACAAGGTACTTAAACATACCTGGCTAAATGTGTTTATACTATTAGGTACATTTCTGTCTAACCCTTCGGGAATTACAGGCGTGATGTTTTGTTACTAGAATTGGAGCTACCTCAATGAACAGAAAACAATTTTTACCATTTATCCTGTCCTCTTAGCCAAAAAACAGCCGTGGCGACTTTTGCGCGGTCACTGATGTGGTGGTAATGGCGAAGTTCTGGACGGACTCATCATCGACATCATCATCAGCCTATAATGTCCCCACTACAGTCCTGGACTAGCAAAGTAAAATATGTTGAATAAATATAAAAATAATAATTAAATAGTACCATTCAAATAATATATTCTGGGTTATTTCCAAGTAACTGCTTTTGAAGACATCGGGTCCTTAACGATCAATCAGTAGTTTTTGCATCCAATACGGTAGTTAACAAAAAAATTCTAATTAGTCCGTCAGATAGATTTCCAAAAAATATTGGACACATATTTTTTCTTTTTTCACGTAAACAAACAATGAAGACGATACAGTGCTTTGCAAACTCGTGTGACGTCATTTTCTGAGACATTAGTATGACATTCTTTAGCGGTCAGTGACGTCACAACTCCCCACTCTAACATTTGACGCGTTTTATCTTCGTCAATTTTTATTGATTTTGATAAAACAAAAAATACGTGACCAATACAAAAAAAAAAAAATTTTTTTCGATAATTTACAGACGGACTAATTAGAATCATATTTTTTTAAGTCAATAAACATCCCTATTAAAACAATGGTTGTCTTTATAATGCAAATAAATATATTTTTAAGTATATCATATCCTAGTTCTAAATGCTTGAGGCATGACAACAGAATGAAACGGTGACCTTTACATACTAATTGGTTGGAGTAAAGGTTGAAGGTCCTTTAAGGATTTGAAAACGTCAACGATAAGCTCCCTATGTAAATACAGAACAAAGTTAACAGACATATTTCATATTGTAACGACAGTGGTAAAAAATAGACAGGAACTGATTCATTATTTTATTCGGACAGAGTCTCGACTTACAGGTTTCACAATCGAGCGCGACAAGACCTCGAAACTGAGCTTACAGGGCATTATGTAGACTGATATCCCCACCGGAGGCATCCGGTAGTTATGGCGGTGTCTTCGCTTGACTGTGATTGGCTCGCGAGTGGCATGGCTATGGTATGCTAGAGTGGCATGGCTATGGTTTGCTAGAGTGGCATGGTTATGGTTAGCTGTCATTGGCTGGCTAGGGTGGCACGCTGTGAGCAGGCTGTTGTAACAATATATTTAGATATCTAAATAGAGTAGCATTACATTCGTTAACGTCATGTTGATGTTAACAATTAATTATATCCTTCTATATTCTAGGTTTATAGACTATGTTCGGAGTTTCTTTGTGCGACAAAATCCGTAATGAGGAAATTCGCCGAAGAACCAGGGTCACCGACATAGCTCTCAGAATAAATGCAAGTTGAAATTGCAATGGGCAGGCCACATCGCTCGAAGAACCGACAATCGATGGGGAAGAAAGGTTCTCGAGTGGCGACCACGAACCGGAAGACGCAGAGTTGGTAGGCCTTCCACCAGGTGGACCGACGACATCGTGAGAGTCGCGGGCAACCGGTGGATGCAAACGGCAGGTCGCTGTTCGCTTTGGCGTTTTATGGGGGAGGCCTTTGTCCAACAGTGGACGTCTTATGGCTGATGATGATGATTCTAGGTTTGGCTTTATTTAGTTGCAGGTAATTCAAAATTTTGAATGCCTGCATTGTGACATCATCCCGTTAACATTTCAATGTTCGTCATGGCCTGAAACACACACAGACTGTGAACATGTCTCCGACCTGTGATAGTCTATCACACTACTTTGCTGCTAGTAAGTAAATGTCGCATGTCTTCAAATTTTGGAATTATCAAGGATGTGTTGGTTTCCTTAGGATGTTTTCCTTCACTCAGACTGCGATTTTCAACCATAAATCCCTCAACCCCATACTGCTACAAAAATTATCTGCTTCTCTCCCAAAGAAAATGTCCAAACTTGCATCAAATAAACATTCAACCATAAAAAATATATTAACACGTTTGTTCAGCCGGCATCGCCCACAACTGGTAAAAAAATAAAACGTGTCTTTGGAACTCCAGTCACGCGCTCAATATTCCGATTGGCTCCGGATCGCTATCAATTTTTCTTGAGAACAGACTTGATTTAATTATTCAGTGGCAGTCGGCTTGATGGTTCAGACGTGCGTACTTAAAATTTAGACATTAATAGTGTATGTGTGTTGTCGTAAGATTTATTAGGTTTGAAAATGTTAGGGCTTAGATACACACATGATACGACTTGACGATGTCGAAGAAATCTATAAATTTTCGTCACGAATGCATGTTTCCCCTTAATTGGCATCGAATTTTCACGATCAACATCATTATCATAAGCATTAGCTTTCCATGTTGTTTACTTTTTGTTTCCAGTTCGTGATATTTCGGTGCTGTTACGAGCAACATGATCAGGGATAAACTGAAGTTATTGCGGGTTGTTATTCATGACCAGACAAATCTGTATACCCTCTATTTTGTTTGTTTTTGCGTTCGGTACTGCTAAACTGTCCGTTTATCTGTCGCTCTGTGTAAACTGTTTCTTCATTTGCACGCCATTCTACTCGCTTACTCGCGACTCATCCAGCTACCACAGAAGATCGTCCCTTCCACCTTACGTTTAGCGATTTATACCGATGCACGTCATCATCATCATCATAATCATCATCATTTCATCCAAACGACGTCCACTGCTGGACATAGGCCTCCACCAGGTGTCGCTACGTTGACCGGTCTCGGAACGTCCCGCGTTCCGAGACCGGTCAACGTAGCGACACCTGGTGGAGGCCTATGTCCAGCAGTGGACGTCGTTTGGATGAATGATGAATCTAGCGGGTCCCCGCAACCTTCACCAGGTCATCGGTCCACCTAGTGGAAGGCCTTCCAACGCAACGCACTTCATAGATTTCTATTATGGCCTGATGCGACGTGGTTTCGTGTGAGCTTTAGCCCTTTTTTTTGGGGGTGGGAAATCATCAAATGACCCCTCCCGCTCTTGGGCAGAGCGAAAGGGAGTGTCAGACTTCTACTGACTAAAAACCACCCATATTCGTTCTTAGCCCTTTATGTCAAGGCCGCGGTATCTCTTACAACATCCCGCAGCCCTGTGCTTTAGCCCTAAGACGGAAATTTTCATGAAAATATTCTCATGATAAAAGAAATACAAGAATGGGTTATGAAAAAATAAGGTGCTTCTACTACGTCTCGGTTATTTTCAGTTTTTGTCATCCCAAAAGCTTCCTTCGCGACTTTGAGTTAGGTTCCTACTTTGATTGTAAATAATTTGTCTAAGAAAAGTACTTACATAGCAATCCTCTTTTTTTGTTTGTTGTTTTATTTATTTGGAAAGAGTATCATTGTTACTTTTCCTGTACGAAAATGTTTGATTAAGGTTTTGTGTTAGTTGGTCTAGTTGAAAACGCGATTGCTGAACGCGACGTCCTGTGTTATTAGTGGTGTTTTCGATCAGGATGTTTTCAGTATCGGCCACAAATCTTTGATTCCTGTCTGATAAAAAATAGCTCTCACCATAATTTATTTCATAGTACTTAAACATAACTGTCGGGAAGTCAGTCTTATGTAAGGTACACTTTTGCCTAACCCTTCAAGGAAAATGGGAAAGAAACTTAAGGTTGGTGCTCCAGGGTAGCCCGCGACGTTCGAATTATCTTATTTTTTTTGCAATTTACCGGTCAGTGTCAAGTTGTCAAAACAAACGTCTCAGTTTATAAAAGTCTCTTGAGTGACCTCAAGAGACTTATATGAACTGAAACGGTTGTATTGGTGATATTGATCATTATTGCTCAGTAAAGTCACATGTGTTACGGTCACGAATCCTATTTTGTTTAACATGCAACCTGACACTGATCGGTAAATAGCAAAAAAAACTGACCAAGTCCGAGTCGGACTCGCATGAAGGGTTCCGTACCAAAACGGCAAAAGATACGCGTTTGTTGTATGGGAGCCCTCCTTAAACATTTATTTTATTTTGTTTATAGTATTTGTTGTTATAGCGGCAACAGAAATACATAATTTGTGAAAATTTCAGTTGTCTAGCTATCACGGTTCTTGAGATACAGATGGATACACGGACGGACAGGCGGACGGACAGCGAAGTCTTAGTAATTAGGTTCCCGTATTTACCCTTTGGGTACGGAACCCTAAAAACGTAAAAGAAATCGAATTTCATGGGCTATCTTATCGCAGTCACATTAATGAATTTCTCTACCAACAACATGAACGGTATTTCGCCAACCACTTGATTGAAACATGGTAATATTGAATGTCAAGTTCACATCAATGATTGACGGCTGATTGGAAGCACTTAACGCGTAATTGTGTTATCGTTTGACCATAGCCAGCTGCAAGTAAATGTTCACTACAACATTATATATTGCTGAAACTGTATAAGTAATAGGGATGTCTACCGACTTAAAAAAAGATGATTCTAATTAGTCCGTCTGTTAGATTATAGAAAAATATTAGAATAGAATAGAATAGAATATTTTTATTTCAGACCGGAGTCCATAGGGTTAGTAACAATTTTAACTTAAATGCTAGTGTTAGTAGGTTACAGGCACATAGATATATACAATTAAATTTCGGCATGGAGCCGCATCCACCTCCGCAACATCGGGGAATCCCACCGATCTACGAACACACTGAGAATACTGTTGGAGCCGCCGCGAACACGAGACATCAGGGATGCACATCTTTTTCTAATAATAGCGGCAAAACCGTCAATATTATTATCTGCAAACATCCCTGACGCACTACATCGCCACGGCAGCCGCAGCAGCACTCTCAGTGCATTATTATATTGAACGCGTAGGTCGCTGTATGCCCTCTGCGTGAAGTTGACCCACAGGCTGCACGTGTAGAACGATTGACAGTAAGCTTTGAAAAGCGTTACTTTAACTGGCTTCGTACAACGTGCAAACCTGCGGGCCAGCATGTTACAACGGACAGCCAGCGACCTACGTTCCCTTTCAATGTCACAATTATCTTTAAGGTCTTCAGTGACCCAGTGGCCTAGATATTTAAATTTGTCCACCCTTCGCAGTGGTTCTCCACAAAGTGCTACGTCTGGGATACATGGATATGTCAGACTACCAGCTTTAAAAACCATTAGTTCGCTCTTAGCGACGTTATATTTGAGCCCATGATTCACCGCATATTTTTCGCAAATAGCGATCAGTCGCCTCAAAGCACAGATTGATGGGCTCAGCAGCACCATGTCGTCCGCGTAGCTAATATTGTTAATGCACACCCCGTCAATATGACATCCAACATTGGTACTGCTGAGCTCAAGGATCAGCTGGTTCATGTATAGGTTGAAGAGCCGGGGTGAGCTAAGCCCCCCTTGCCTCACCCCGCACTCCAGCCAATACACGTCCGAGTGCGAACCATTCCACTTCACGCTATTGCTTTGACTACTGTACCAGTACTTAAATATTGACACTCTTTCAGATGGTAACTTGGTTTCACATTCTAGTTTACGCCACAAAACATCATAACAAACAAGATCAAATGCCCGTGAGAGATCCAGAAAACAAGCAAAAATAGGCGTCTTCCTGTCTGTGTAGTATTGAACAGTCTGCTTGAGGCAAAAGATTGCACTCTCAGTTGACAGCCCAGGCTTAAAACCGAACTGGGCGTCATGTAATTCAAGGTGATTAGCCAATTGCTTATCAAGCAGACTATCCAACACTTTTGCTATGACAGTAGCCAGAGAAATGGGCCTATAATTAGAAATGTCAGAGACATCCCCTGTTTTATTTTTCACAATAGGCACTACCATTGTATACATTACATCATCCGGTAAGTAACCGTGACTAACGCATAGGTTAAAAAGCAACGCTAGCACACGCGGCAAGTGTCGCCCCGCATACCTCAGGTGCTCGATGCTGAGGCCATCATGACCCGGGGATTTACCCCTCTCCATTTTATTTATGATGGCTGATATTTCCTGTGCCGTAAAAACAACAGAAATATCCCCAGTGTTGGCTCCAGCATCAAACACCTGCACAGGTCCAGTAAGAGGAGGTGACTCAATCTGGAAATGACGTCTAAATGCATTGGCTATATCAGCCGGCTCGTGTACGCCCGCCACGCTCACCGGGGGACTCGACTTCGGATTCAAACTATTTGTTGATTTCCAAAATGAACCAAACTTCTTTTTAGTGTGATGTTTAGCTAAAATATCCATTTTTATCTGCTGTTGGTTATCTTGACAATATTTCAGATTGATCTTAAATATTTTTCTAGATTCACACATTTTATTGTAAACATAACCACTAGCAGGTTTACCATAAAACAACCATGTTTGGTAACACAGTCGAGCCTCTCTGTGAGCGTCACGAACATATTTGTTCCAACCAGGAATGTATCTTTTGCTATTGTGACGCATCTGTTTACATACATAAGTACGTTCGGCACCCTCCTATAAAATGCTAACCAAACTACTATACATTGTGTCTAACACTGTCACATGATTAGGATTAGAACACATTTTATGCGCACAAAGCCGAAAATCATCTGGAAAATCTATTAATTTTAATTTTGAATTACAAAAATTTGAGTATTCATTGATCTGATTGCTATCTCTTTCCCCCCATATCACCTTATTGCAAGTATAGGTAGGGTTTACTAGCTTAGGTATAATTAAATCAATATTACATTCAATTAATAAAGGTATATGATCAGACAAATAGACTCCATACAACACTGACGCATCTACAACTAAATGACGTGCCGCACTGCTCACCACACAGTGATCAAGCCAGCGCAATGCACCGTTAGCGGTACTCTCAAACGTAAACGTGTCCTTCGGAAGTAGTTCCATGTCAACACATGACCACGATTGCTCTTCACATACTGTTAATAATTCATTTGAAAAGCGCTCACCTGGATGTGCGTTAAGATCGCCCAATATAAACACTGACTCAACATTTATGTTCTCGGTGATAGCGATAATTTCACTTAAGCACTCTGTAAACTCAACTAGATTATCAGACGAGTTAGTCGGCATATACACTGAGAATATCAATAGGGAACGACCCGCGTGCTCAATCCTAATAGCTAACAGACGATCACTCTTACACTGCACCACTGATACCGTCGCAAACGCTGATTTCCTCCATAGAAGCGCAACTCCACCATACGGTCTTCCGATGAGAACTCCGGCAGACGTGTCGACGGCGGACTTGCCAGCATACGCGAAACCATCATCAATACTACCGAGAAAAGGCACATCATGTGGTAAAAGCCAAGTCTCCTGAAGTGCAATTACATCAGCAACACGACACAGCCTGCGAACACAATCAGCTGATCGAGTAACATTCTTGCAATTGAATGTCGATAGGGTTACATTCTTTTTGATAGTACTATCCATTATTTACTATGGTATTATCTTTAACAATATCTGAGACTTTTCCTTTCTTGAAATTAATGAATCTTCTGAACATTATTCCCTCCGGCCATAATTTGTCATCCAAAAAAGTACCTAATTTGTGTTTAGGTATAAACAACTTAAAGGCGTTATATTGCCTTTCCGACTTCATATTGATTTTTTCCAGTTTTACGACTTCAGTAGTTCTTTGCTGTATGTATTCACATATATCTTTTTCAGTTGTATCTTTATTCACATTAGAAATAAAAACAGGTATTTTTATTTCGGCGGCCTTAAAATTTCCCCCTGAATTAGAAGCAGCTTTTCCTGTCATGCCGACAAATCGATTTCTCGTTTTGGACCTTTGAACCAGTATCCATTGCTCTTCATGCTTATTTTCCTTCCAATCGCCTTTTTTTACAATATCTGCCAAAGTCTGTTGTTTACATGCGTTATCCACGGCCACCACGCTATCGTTCTCGAGCATAGTCGAGTTAACAGGTGCAAGAGAGACGGGTTTAGTCGGAGTAGCACCTTCGGTATACGTGTGTACGAGAGAGCGATATATCGGCGCTGGCGGCGTTCCGCTTGCGCTATCGTGACTCACATCCTTACAACTGGAACGCGATACATCGACGACGTTTACCGGCCGCGATTCGATGTGAGGTAGGAGGCCAAACGGTCCGCTATCACAATTTATCATGTACCCTCCGCCTCGTTTCTTCATGTTAACATTTGAATTAATTAACGGACTCGATTTTTCCACATTCATGTTTTGCTTCACTTCCTCTAATTGGGCATTTGTCACATAATCGCTCTTTATATCTTCAATTTCTTTACGTAAAACCAATATATCCTTCAACAGTTTTGTGACGTCGACGTGATCAAAACAAACTGGTGGCAGTTTGTGTAGGTCGTACGCCACAAACACTGGTAATTGATCAGGGTCTATTGTTTTAAACACAGTTATCATATCTTCCAAGTCTTTTTCTTTCTTCTTCTTGCGCCTCGAAACCAGTTTTCTTGTTGTTTTCGTGGATATAAACAACAACTTCTTCGCTTCATCTATTTCTTCCTCAGAAAATGCAGTTTCACATATCCTGATTAAGCTTTCATTATCGACTACATGATGCCGATCTCGTATGAAAGCAAGGACTTCCGATATCACTAGATTGCAACTCGTACACTTTAGTTTATTTACGGACATTATCGTAAGACAAAATCGGCGACCGCTACTGACAGAGCGCGCGCGATGACTGATATTGGTTACGTATTTTGTGTTTTATGAAATCAATAAAAAATTACGAAGTTATAACGCATCAAAGATTTGAGTGGGGCTTTTTGACGTCACTAACCACAAAAAAGGTCTTAGAATATGACGTCACACGCTTTCGCTCACGTGAAAAAAGAAAAAAATCATGACAAATTTTTTTTTTGGAAATCTATCTGACTTACTAATTAGATTTTTTTGTTAACTACCTTATTATGTGGAGCATGAAAATAAAGGTGGTTTTAGATAATTAGTATAATTTATTTAGTCATATTTGTTAGTATGAACCGCGAGAGCTGGTTACATGGACGCACAGGAAAAGAGTTTTTGAAAGGAAGAGGGAGGGGGATATTCAAAAGAGTCTGTAATTAGCCCACTTGAAATAAATGATTTTGATTTGATTGATTTGATTTGATTTGATTTGGATGTTTCCTGACTAAAAAAATATGATTCTAATTAGTCTGTCTGTTAGATTATCGAAAAATATTGGATTTGTTTTATCAAATCAATCAAAAATGACGAAGATAAAACTTGTCAAAGATTTGAGTTGGAGTTTGTGACGTCACTCCCCGGTAAAAAATGTCATAATAATATCTTAGAATATGACGCGAGTTTTCAAAACACTGTGTCGACTTCATTGTTTGTTTACGTGAAAAAAGAAAAAAATCGTGTCCAATATTTTTTGGTAATCTATTTCACGGACCAATAAATATTTTTTTTTATTAATAAAAGCTAAGTGAAATCCTTGAGCTTTATTTTTATTACAACTGCAGTTAGCAAGTAATGCACTTAATTTGAATAAAATGCCTACCAATCAATTCAAATAAGAATTACATTTGCGAACTTATCTTTACCTTCTGACATAAACTTCAGTTATTTATGAAAACGTGCCTTGAAAATGGCGTTCATAAATTCCAACTAGGAATAGAAAGTGACCGCAGAAATTAAGATGTATAGGTAGCAAAAGGTAGAACAGTTGTCACGCGATCTGGACCGCGTCACGCACACATCCATGTTTCCCGACGTGAAAATTTAATTCAAATGCCCGCAAACACGCCGTCCCGCCAACCCGCTGGTTCGCGGGACGTGATCCGTTCGTACGTGATTTGTTCGCTTGACTGTACCGTTACATATAAATGTTAGATTAGGCGTGTGAGCTGGTTGACTTTTTTGTGTTTTTGTTTTTCAGTCAGCGTGACTGTGCGTCACGTAAAGCTCTGACGAAGTAAGTGCCAACAAGACAAGTGCCTCTAAGTTTTTTTTTTAATATGCAGTAACTATGTCTTAACCTTAAATACAATATTTAGTTAGCTACTACACGGCACTCAGTAGATAAGTAGGTCGCTCATAAGTAGGTATTATTACAAAATGTTATGTTTTCACTTTGAACAATATCAGGGAGCTCTGATTACACCACCTACATGTTAACTAATAAACAATATGTACGTAAGCATATGAAACACGGAGTCAAGTTTTCTAGATGCGACAGATGAACTTGTCAGACATGTTGCTAGGAAGCGTGGTACGGCTCGTCTTTACTATCTCATCTCCACAGCGAAATACTATGAAAATGGTGAAAGGAAAACGAATAGTGTTTAAAGGACTGTCTTATTATATTGTGCTGATTTTTAACGTAATTAAAATAAACTATGACGTTTTTTTCTTGTGCTTTTCCGTCGGCATGCCTGGTAGGGTCCGTCAGACCCACCTGTGTAAATAAACCATTGTATTTCCTTCAAATTCGAATTTCTCGCCTAACCGCACTTAGTAGCTGGCCGTTATGAATTGTTAGACGCCCGCAGCCCACTACCTGAGTCCAGAGCGCACTCTGGTGGTAGTAGGACGTGCGTATGGTCTCTCCGACCCGACCAGGCGTCGAGTCATTAACGACGTAAGTATTTGTTGTCTGTGTTTTTGGAAATTGAAGTTATTTTTGGGTCTAAATAAAATATTTGTTACATTATATTTGTTTCAAAATGGGAAAAACCCCATATTTTTCTACTTCCTTTTTGTGAGTATTCGTCACAACTTCCGATATAAGTTTCTTTTATACCCTTTCGTTTTATCTCACTATTTAACCTACCTACGATTTAAAAAAAATTAAACATCTCTTTTAGTAGCTATACCAAGCAAAACAATTCCCTATCTATTTATCGTAATCGCTGAAAAATATTTGCCCTTCTAGCAACTCTTTAGATATTGGTTGAAAGAGTTTTCCCGATAGGTAGAATTTAACGTAGCGTAACCTGCACCGTGTGCAGACTATAACTTGTTCGGCTTCTTTCTGGAACCCCAGCTCCACACTTTGTGGATACGTTACCGAGATCTTGTTTATCCAGGAGATCTTTAATTACTTGGGGCTAAGTTTTGTTTAGAAGTTATGCTAATACTTTCATGGCTGATTATATGGGCTGATAATGGTGCTTAGAAAACTGCAAAATGTTATTAGGTGATGTAGATTCGGGATTTTAACAGAACTGGTGAAATATGGGTACCTACACAAAAAAATAAAATGCGTCAAAATCAAAATCAAAAGTCATTTATTCAAATTAGGCTGATAATCAGCACTTTTCGAACGTCAAAATTTACTCTACTTATTTACAAGTGACAGTCCCCCAAAACGCCCACCCTTCGGCACTTCCTAGTGTTTAGCTGGAAAGAAGAAGTGACGGAACAAACTCCCCAGCAACACATTCTGTCTGTTATGTTGGTTAGAAGAACCAGACTCGATACAATAGTAAGGTGTAAGTTCAATTTAGAGTTACTACAGACACAAATCAATAACAAAAAAAATATTGTATAATTATAAACAATGTAAAAATAAAAAAGTACATAACATTCAGTTAACAAATTTTTGTAATTCAAATTCAAATTCAAATTCAAATTCTTTATTTCAGACGTGAGTCCATAGTGTTAGTATCAACAAAATAACTTAATGACTAGGGTTAGTAATCAGAAAAAGGAAAAAAATATGAAAGTCAGATGGTATGGATCTTTACCCAATGGCGCAGCAGAGGGGAGTCCCAACGATCTGAAAACACGCTCAGGAGACCGTTCGTGGCAGTGCGTAGCCGACCGACCATGGAGGCGGTCCTTTTTCTAATGATTGCGTAAAAATCATCTGTGCGCGCCTCCGCAAACATCGTGGAAGCACTACAACGCCACGACAGCCCAAACAGTATCCTAAACGCGTTATTATATTGGACACGCAGGTCGCTGTATGTCCTCTGCGTAAAACTGGTCCAAAGACTGCACGTGTAGAATGACTGGCAGAAAGCTTTGAAAAGAGTCACTTTAACTTGATTTGTACAACGTGCAAACCTTCGAACCAGCATGTTACATCGAACAGCCAACGACCTGCGCTCCCTCGCAATATCCATATTGTCCCTTAGGTCATCAGTGACCCAATGACCCAAGTACTTAAACTTAGTCACCCACGCTAAAGGAGTGCCACAGAGCGAGATACCCGGAACATCCGAGTAGTTTATGGCACTAGCCTTAAAGATCATAAGTTCGCTCTTCTTGCCATTGTACTTGAGCCCATGGGACACTGCATAGGACTCACAAATAGCCACCAGCTTCCTCAGAGCGCCTATCGATGGGCTTAGCAGCACCATGTCATCTGCATAACTAATATTATTCAAGCATACGCCGTCAATATGACATCCAACTTTGGTGCTGCTAAGCTCACCGACTAGCCGGTTGACGTACAAATTGAAAAGGCGTGGTGAACTTAACCCCCCCCTGCCTCACCCCACATTCCATCTCGTACATCTCCGACTGAGCCCCCGCCCATCTAACACTATTCGTCTGGTGATAGTACCAGTATTGAAACAAGGATGTAATTTCATTCGGTACTGTTGTATCACTCCGCAACTTATCCCATAGTACCTCGTACGAGACTAGGTCGAACGCCTTTGACAGGTCCAAAAAACAAGCAAAAACGGGAGTCTTTCGGGAAGTATAATATTGAACAGTTTGCTTGAGGCACAGAATGGCACTTTGACAATGTAGGTAAGGCACATTAAGTTACCTATATTAAATTTTAGTGTTATAAAACTAGAGCAACAAAATATCCCGAGGCTTATTTAGGACCACTGCATTACTGTGCTAGAACCTGGTTTAAAATTATTTTAAAGTCTTGACCTTATTTTTGGTACCTTAGGTTTGGTAGCCAAAGAATTTCAAAGTTTTAGGCTGGCTGTATTGTAAACAAAATATATGATCAAATAACGATATATAATCGGCTATAGAATCAAAAGGTCATTTAATCCCATTCAATAACTATTTCATGGAAAAGTAAAAACTTAAACTTGGAATATATTGATGAGTATAACTCTGTAAAGCCAGATTGTTACGGTCGTTTATCATATTTTAGTCAACATACAAAACACAACATATGAGTTTTTTTTAAACTATATAAAAATATATATTTCTTTTTTTTGTCTCATTGTATGCTCGTCATGTTTCTGCGACAAATAAATATTTCTTCTTTCTTTTTTTCTTTATTAATTCATTGTTTTTGTAGATAAGAAACAATAGTAATAAAGATACACGCTATCTATGTTCACATACAGAAACCAATCGGACCGCTAGAGTAGGACGATACGCCATCTATAGGTTTACTGTGGAACTAAATAGCCTTACTGAGTTCGTGTAATTTTCAGTCAGCACAAAATGTGCGTTTATGAAAGTTCACGCTTCCTCGCGCTGCACTTTCAACTTTCAGTGAATAGATGGCATGATTCTAAAAAGAAGAGGCCATTACAGGAATAAGAGAATAAAATTCTGACTTTTGTTCGTAGATGTCGCTTCAAGAACGAAAACGGAACTGAACAATCTAGAATAGTTGCGAATTCATAAAGGATTTTTTGGAATTTATTTCTGGTCTTTTTTTTGTATGTCGCTCATTTTAACATCATCAACTGTGAATTATTTCTTAAACTTGGTTACGATTTCTTGGAATGAACATTGGAAAAGGGGTAAAAACTAGCACCTCTTTATTACGTTTACGGGAAAATATAAAAATATAATATTACACTACTTTTTTTTTAAATAAAACACCTAGATAATCTGCTTTTATGGAGAAAAATAATGTTTTTAAGCATTTGGCAGCACTTTTCAAAACAAAGCCGTTACAGAAAGTTTCTAACGACACACGCGCTAGATAAGTTATACGCTTTAAATTAACATAAAACAACTATTTGAAATTGTGGTGAAGTGTTATAAAGTGACTTTACTGAGTGTTTATGGATGTATGTTCTATTTTAAGTAAATTTTTTATATGGGAAGAGTCGGTTCAGTGCAATAAGAGCCCTTTGTATGTATGACGAAAAGGGCTATTGCGTATCTTTTAAATGTCAGTGGCTATCATAGTGTCCATCAATTAACTATCAAATTGGTTATGGTTTAGTACAAAATGGAACCGTTTGACAGTTAATTGATGAACACTATGATAGCCACTGACATTTAAAAAGATACGCAATAGCTCTGCAGATGTATGAATGTAGACGACGCAAAAGGAGTATGTAAGGATCGTAGCAGGTGGCGTTCTGTGGTTTCTGCCTACCCCTTTACCAAGGTATCGGTAATGAATACCTACGCAAGTAAGATTTTGGAATGGTTTATTGTTGGAATGGCCTAAACTATATATACAATTGGACTGTAGGGGTAGTTGGCGTAGTAAATATACAAAATAAATGGACCAATCACGAGCGAGCCGGTGCGCGGGTCCCCGGTCGTATGTAAGCTACTGTTGCATGACGTCACGCGCTCAGGCGAGGTGGCACGAACCGCGTGATGTCGTCGATGGTTCCTTGCAGGTTAGCCGGTAAACCCACATGAGAAAAGTGTATGAGTTTATGTATGAGTCCTTTGAACAGCCGAACAAGCTATTAGGTAAGTATACATGTTCGACTGTACTATGGATGTTTCATAAAAAAATCTCGAACTCTTGAGGTGAGCCTGATTGCGAGCAGTATTCTTTTTCCTTATCGTATGGAAAGTGTCTTTTCTGGTGTCAGGGTTTTGTGCCACCCAAAAGCTTGTGTAAAATATCTTTAGGCATCCTTGTTTCTTTCGACTGGCCTGTTGGTCTAGTGGTTAGTGACCCTAACTGCTATGCCGAAGGTCGTGGGTTCGATTCCCACCCAGGATAAATGTTTGTGTGATGAGCAAGATCATTTGTTCTGTGTCTGGGTGTAATTTATCTATAATATGTATGTATTTAGAAATATATAAGTATGTTTATCAGTTGTCTAGTACCCATAACACAAGCTCTGCTTAACTTGGGACTAGATGGCGTTGTGTGATAGTTGTGGAATATTATTATTATTATTTATTATTTACAATATTTACTTCATCAAACAAAGTAATAATTATACAATACTGTTCACATGAATCCGGAAAATCACAGGTATGTGTTTTTGATTCAAGCTTGAGACCTATTACTACGCAGTCCGATGGTCATACTACTAAACTATCACTGCTAAATAATAATACGTGTAAGTGCTCTGACCTAAAGACACTACGATAACAACAATCCTTTTCAAAGACAGCCCTTAATTCAAAGTGAAAAATAAGAGAATGTAATAAAACGAGAAATGTAACAAAAGATCAAAATAAACACCCCTTATCAACATGTTCAGAGCACCCTTACATTCCTTCATTACGGCCATAAAAAGGTACAAAGAGCAACAACAATAAGGGCACTCGAGATTGAACACTCAAAACCTCAAGAAAAGGCGGTTGTTCGACTCCTGTTTTGTAAAGTCAAATGTTTTTGTTACACTTATTTTGGCACTTCCAAATACGTTTAAAAAAATAATTTGACATGAACTACGAGAAGATAAAAGGGTTGCCATGAATACCCACCCTTAAAGTCTGTATCTGTCTATCTTTATCTAAATCTTTACACTATCTCCTGTATCCTCGTCTGCGTCGAAAACAAAATTAGACTATGTCACTCGGAAACAACTTCATTCACACCGTAATTGTAAACAAAAACAATGACGGAAAAAGGAAAATTAAATGCCTTTCGGGTTCGTGAGAATGTTTTTAAACCATTTAATTGTACACTAACAGCTTTTTGTGAATATAAATGCCTGTGTGACCGCTTAAATTCATGTACGGCATTCATACAATTCTGCAATTACTTTTTAACCAATTTTTTAAATTTGCTAAACAGACTTACTTTAAATTATTTTGTAATTTCAGATCAAATATTTATTAATTTGTTGCTAAGACAAATACTACTAGTACTCATCAGTAAAAATATTTAAGATACCTTGACTTGGGCCAAAATATCAAAACATTCTGCTTAATTCCAGATTTATCGCGAGTCGTTCGTACCTACGTAGGTAGCAGGTAGAATTACTAAGTCCACTCGGGTGTCTCTTGTACAAGGGTCAGATATCTGGACGTGACAGTGGGATTACTCATTTATATAAGGGTTCTCGGGATACTGCTAAAAAACCCCTGTAATTTCAAGTAACAGACTACTGAACTACTTAAAAGAAGAATTTTATTATTTTGATGAAAACGAACTTTCTTAGTAAGTGTTCTTAGCAATCATTAAGTCATACGGCAAGCGCTACCTTTGCGTTTACTTATTTTAAGAAAACGCACAGTCCAATAGATTCACACGAAAGACTAACAACAAAATAATATCTACATCTATTTTACATACATAAACTAACGCCCTTGACCCATGACGGTAGTCAGAAACCACAGAACGCCACCTGTTACGATCCTATTTTTATTTGGGCGTGGGAAATCATAAAATAACCCCTTCTGCTTTTGGTTAGAGCGAAAGGGAGTGTCAGACTTCTACTGACTAAAAACCACCCATGTTCCTTCTTAGCCCTATATGTAAAGGCTGCGGGATTTCTTACAACATTCCACAGCCCGACGGGCGTCGGCCCTTCCTTGTTGCTGACATCTCTTTGAGGCGCGCGTGGAAGACGAACGCGCCGTCGACACGGCCGGGCGGCCTGTCGTCGTCATAATACGGACGGACGCCAAGCTAGGCCATCACTCACCGTCCACAGGCTCGCGTCTACGGTGGCCGGAAGCAATCACGTGGCCCCCGACGCCCGGAGCGCCTCCCGCGGCGGCTGGGACGAGAAGTTCTCTCCCTCTCGCGTTCTGCCACGCCTGTTACGATCCTTACATACTCCGTTTGCCTATTCCACATTCATACGTCTGGTCATACACGCACGCCGGTTACGAGTATCACGCACCTGTACCCCACCTCACCAATAAGTTAAGGTTACTATATACTTATAGTTCCGGAATAATCCCCTGGGTTACACCGCCATTTATTATTATTCGCCTACGGAACCCGCAATATATTTCGACGTAGGCAAAGGCTGCAATTTGTAACCACGTCATTATTTTACCCTGTGGGACAAATAAAAGTAGGTAGATAAAAGGCCATTCTAACGGATAACTATTTTTTTTAACAGATTACCCATATTTCAATGTTATGTCGTGTGCTCCCTGCGGCTGACGGGAAGATAAATGTTTTCATGAATAATTGAAATATGAATTAGTCACGTGGTCTGTGTTTCAGTTTTGCGTAGACTAAAAATAGGCCATTTACCGGTTGAATGATATATTTTTAGTCTAAACGAAACTAAGTTTATATAATTCTACCATTAGACAATGTAATTCCCTCTGTGATATCGGAAAGCCTGTAATTTCTATCTCCATGTTCCACACATTGAATCCTTTTAAGTAAATCCTCTTTAGAATATTCACTGAATACAGTCTTCAAATGTATTGAGATTTGATGTTGGAAGATGATGGAATTACATATCAAATAACACATACTATTATTCTAGCTAGTGTTCTTCATTTTATCCGCACACGAACGTTTACTTATATGCTAGTCCCTGATAAACATACCTACCTACTAATAAATGTAACATTAACTCATTGCCATCAGAGAATATTGTAAGTAGATCCTTAACAAATACAAAACAATGAAGGTTTGCTCTCAGCAACACGAATGAAGTAAAAATATTCCAGAAATTGATGATTTATTTCTTACATTTGAAGAAAATAGTAACGATATTCTTGACGAATCTAAAAATAAGCTCTTAACAAATACTAGCTGATTCCCGCGGCTTCGTCAGCGTGTGAATGTCGATTATCGCGACCGATCTCGGTTGTCGCGTCCAAAAGTCCTTTCAACCCCTTACAACCCTTATTTCGCATTAAATAGTAGCATAATTATGTCCTTTCTTAGGCTCTAGTCGAGAGATTTAAATGAACCCACTATTTGTGTACCAAATTTCATTTTAGTAGTTTTGGCGTAAAGGCGTGACGCCTTGTCACGCCTTTCGCCAAAACTACTGAAATTGTTGAGAGAGTTATTGTTGTTTGAACATAGCGTATGCGTAAAAATTTAAATAAAATTCAATATGGATGTTGTGTTTTAAATGATTTCCTGTTTAGGGTTCCGACAAAGGCCTTTTGTGCTTGCGCATACGCTATGTTCAAACAACAATAACTCTCAAAGTTTTAGACATACAGTTGTGAATTTTATGTTGTATTGTAGCTTAGCTTAAAATCTGCCGATCTAGTAAAAAAAATAAAAAAGTTGTCGGGTATGTTTTTGTAGTAATTAACAATTATTGGTTGAGTTGCATAATTTTTCATTTTTTTTTTTCGACTTTAATTTTTTTTTTTAAAGTTATGGAATTGTGAACACATTGCTTTGTAATGCAGATGGTAGACAATATTAATGAATAAGCCTATTTTTATCTCAGTATGACTAAAACTTTGAGATATATGATATTTTTTGTACTCGCATAGAGCATATTTCAACAAAAAAAAACTAAATGGCTGCCACATAGCGGGGAAGTGTATTGGACCCAAGTCTAGAGTGTAATTGTACTTTAAAATAGTTTATATTTAAGTATTTAGAATATCGCTAGTCCATGTCCGGACACACTATATTTTTTATATTTATTTAATTTTTGCAACGTTGAACCAATTTTGATAATTCATTTTTTTGGTGATTCCATGATATGGAGACTGGGATTTGGTGATGGGATCCCAATTACATTTTATAAGTTGGTCGACTTGTACTCGTAAACTTGTAAAGCCTACTTAGCTGTGATAGTTTTCCTTTTATTTTCGTTATATACGCTATTGCCATGAAATTTTCCACATGCCCAAACACAACCCGTATATGTGGTTTACTTGAGTTTCACTTGGGTCTAACAAAAATTTGCACTTTTTATTTTATTTTTTTATTTTATTTTATTTATTAGGGACATAAAACAGTTACATGCTATAGAAAATACAAAAATCCTTAAAAACTTAAGCCAACAAACATGTAACCCCCTTACTTTAAAGCTTAATATTTCACAAACGAATCCCTTAATCGAAAAACCGTTTGAGCAAACTTGCAATGTTTTTTTAAGGACCTATTTAACGACACCCCACACAACATGGACTTTGGGTGAAAAAAAAAACACCATCACTTTATATATATTCATGCCAAATTACAGCTTTCTAGTACCTACTAAGCGTCTTTATAGTGTGGACAGACAGACAGACAGACGGACATGGTGAAACTACAAGGGTTCCATATTGACTACGGAACCCTAAAAATAAAACTTAAAAAGCACAACCAATTTAAAAAAAATCAGCTTCTGAAGTCGGTGACATTTGTTAGTTTGATTTAGTTTTTTTGTCACCGACTTCAGATGCTGATTTTTCTTCTGAATTTTATTTTTCTATTTTTGGTTTTTTTGAAGTCTGTGGATTTTTAATGTTAGTATGGATTAGAAAGGAAAAGCAATCATTATGGCATACGATTTCTCACACTCGATTATCCATAAAAAAAAAAACAAAACCAACCAGTCATTATCTTGTTTAAACCTCCCAATATATCATCATCAATATCTTTCAGTTCAAAATTATTAACGAAGGAGCTTCAAATTCCCACATCTCTGCTATCTTCAACCCAGTAACGTAGACTGAAATAAATTAGCATACAACCGTCTCATTAAGAGCGATACCACACTGACGATTTCAAAGCGAGTCGAGTAGCTACGTGATGTCTTCTGCGCGATTCTACAATACATATTTGTATACTCGCTTGCCTCGCTAAGAGCAGTGGTATGGTGTGGTGGTTTACTTTATAGTTTATTTCTTCACCGTTGTGAAAACTGTGATAACGAAAAAAAACCGGCATGTCCTAGAACTAATTATTCAAATACAAATATATGAGTTCCACCAACTAGCTGTTCAGTGACTGGGCAACGAAGGGCATTAGGAAAAGTAGGGAGCGATTGTTTGAGCTGTACGGTCTTAGGCCTTGCATTAACTCAGAAACTTTTAATAAATATGTTGCAACTTACTCTAAAATCTTTAAAAACGCTTGCAAAGTAGCTAAAGCCTTATTCATTAGCAACAAGATTAAATCGGCCGATAATAAAATAAAGACAGTTTGGAAAATTATCAATAGTGAGACAAATAGAAGTAAAAAATATAATAATGATATCAGTCTAGAGACTTCACGTGGCCTTTTAAGTTCTAAAAACGAAGTTGCTCAGGAATTCGTGGATTTTTTCACTAGTATCCCACTTAAAACTACTGAAACCTTAAATTCGTCACCCCTGCTTTCTATTGAGTTATTGAGAGCGAACGTTTCAGCCTGTCCGGCTGAGTTTCAATTTAAACATATAAACCCCATAGCAGTCATTAAAGCTTTTAAGGAAATTAAAGTCAAATTAACAGAAGATCTATGGGGACTGTCGATTAAAGTTTGTCAAGCTATTATTGAGACTGTAGCTCCGTACTTAGCCTTAATATTTAATTTGTGTGTGGACCAGGGAGTCTTCCCTAACCTTATGAAATACAGCAAGGTAATACCACTTTTTAAATCCGGTGACAGTAAAGACACCAATAACTATAGACCCGTATCCGTTTTGCCCGTTTTTAGCAAGGTGTTTGAAAAGGTAATGCTTAATCAAATGCTCATCCACTTTAACACCAATAAAATCTTACATGAGAAACAGTATGGTTTCACCAAAGGACGTTGTACAACTGACGCCGGTGTCACCTTATTAAAACATATATTTACTGCGTGGGAAGAGTCACAAGATGCCATAGGGATCTTCTGTGACCTCTCGAAAGCATTTGATTGTGTCAACCACGAAACCCTTCTCATAAAGCTTGAACATTACGGCTTAGGGAAACTTGCGCTCAGTTTAATGAAATCGTATTTAAACGATAGACATCAGCAAGTACAAATAAATGGTGTCAATTCAAAAGGCTTAAAAGTAAGTATGGGTGTGCCACAAGGTTCGATATTAGGTCCCTTTCTCTTTTTAGTCTATATTAATGATCTACCCCATTTATTTAAAAACCAACCTGAAATGGTATTGTTTGCCGACGATACTTCTTTAATATTTAAGGTAAACAGACGTGCCACAAATCTTGATGAAGTAAATAACGCCCTACTGCAGGTTCATAATTGGTTCACAGTTAATAATTTAGTATTAAATGGGAAAAAAACGAAATGCATAAGATTTGCTCTACCAAATGTCAAAAGTACTGATTGTGACATAATCTTGAATCAAGAGAAACTAGAATTTGTCGATGAAACTGTTTTCTTGGGGATAACGATTGACTCAAGACTACAGTGGGGTCCGCATTTAACATCTCTTGCAGGCCGGCTGAGTTCAGCAGCATATGCTGTTAGGAAAATCCGTCAATTTACTGACATAGATACCGCGAGACTAGTCTATTTTAGCTATTTTCATAGTGTTATGTCATACGGTATTTTACTATGGGGACGGGCTGCAGACATCGAATCTATATTTATTCTGCAGAAAAGAGCCATTAGAGCCATATATGGTCTACGAAGACGCGATTCTCTGAGAGAGCTGTTTAAGGAAATTAACATCATGACAGTACCTTGTCAATACATCTATGAAAACATCATGTACGTTAGAAAAAATCTGCATTTATTTAGCAAAAGAGGTGATAGACACCACTATAATACGAGAAATAGGGACGAATTAGTTCAGCCAGGTTTCAGGCTAGCTAAAGTAGACTCATCTTTCATGGGGTACTGTTTAAAATGTTACAATAAAATACCCCCTCACATTCTTCAACTGAAGGAGGCCAAATTTAAATCTTGTATAAAACGCACACTATGTAGGCAAGCATACTATAAGTTAGGGGATTACATTGATGATAAAAATGCTTGGCTCAATGCTGGTCCTGCTCCACAACCATAGGGGCAAATAAATCGATTATCATGTGAAGTTATTGTGGAAGCTGCAGAAGATTGTTAAAATATCTTAATATTATATAATTGCATAGCACATGTGTGAGTACTATGTACTGTTATAAAGCCACTTTTTACATTTAGTTATTATTTTTTTTTTTTTTTTTGTTTGTGACTTTGTCCTAGTTGCTGAGAGAATGTCATGCTCACTCAAATGTCTCGCTGATAGTGGCGCGTGTGTCGGATCATTTAGCTCCCTTCAAAATGGTTGAGCTGAATGGTGATGATCCATGCGTCATGTTCGTGAACGGGCGCTGTCAGTAGAGACTGGTCATCTCTTAGTTGCCATGGATATATATATATTTTTTAATTTGTTTATTGTATCGGTTACTGGACGCTCTTAACTTGCACGTATTTTTATTTTTTTGTACTTTGTTCTCACATATGTGTAAGATCGCAGCATTTAGGCTAGCTAAAGTAGACTCCCCCACATTGTTCAACTGAATGAGACGCAATTAAAATCTTGTATAAACCACACACTGTGTAGGCAAGCATATTAGAAGTTAGGGGATTAAAATGATGATAAAAATGCTTGGCTTAATGCTGGGCCTGCTCCACAACCATTGATTACCTATCATGAGAAGTTATTGTAGAGGCTGCAGAAGATTGTAAGAATATCTTTGCATTGTATAGATTCAATATCTTAATATTATTTATAATTGCATGGCACATGTGTGAGTACTATGTACTGTAAAGCCACTTTTTACATTTAGTTATTTTTTAGTGACGTTGCCCTGGTGTCTGAGAGTATGTCATGCTCACTTAAATGTCTCGCTGATGGTGGCGCATGTGTCGGATCATTAAATTCCCTTCAAAATGGTTGAGTTGAATGGTGCTGATCCAGGCGTCATGTTCGTGAACGGGCGCTGTCAGTGGAGACTGGTCATCTCTTAGTTGCCATGGTTTATTTATTTATTTTTATTTATTATATGTTTTTACTCTGGACGCTCTTAACTTGCACGTCTTGCTACATAGTTCTCACATAATATACCATCTCAACATGAATGATGTAATGTACCAAGATTTTGTAATAATATTCTGATTGAAAAGAGTGTCCATGGAGTTTCTTGCCCTTTCTTCTCCATTGAGATCTACGCTAGGGAATGGGCAACTACAGTACTTTCACAAGTTATTATGCCTTGTGTCTGTGACTGTAGCTTTAGAGTGCAATGCGTCGTTCCGGGGGTTGCTGCGTCGAGTTGCGCGGTGCCGGATGTTTGCGGCGGCGAGTGCTGCGGGTGCGGGGGCGTGCGGCGGCGTGTGCCGTGGCGGTGGGTGCGCGGGGCTCCGGGTTGCGGGGCGACGGTTGCGCATTGCATTCGTTGTTCCGTGATTCGGGGTCTCGCGCATTCGTTGTAGCGGTGTGCGTCGTTGCGTGCTTTCGTGCTCGCGGTGCTCGTTGTTGCTGGCATTCGGCGGCGTGTGATTCGGCGTGGTGGCTTTCGGGATGACGTATTGCACTCGTAGATTTGTTTTTATGAATTGTTCTTCTGACATTCAAAAGTGCCTATAAAGGTTTAATTGAAATAAATGCTTTGAGTTTGAGTTTGAGTTTGAGTTTAGCAATTGACCGGTGTGGTGCAAACCAACCGATTTCTTTGCTCAGCTAAAGAGGGGTCTGTCTCCTACAAGCTAATTGTGCTTATGTGTGTCCTGCTCCCCTCTCGTACAACCACACCGTTCTTGTTAAGCTGTGAGCGCGTGGCACAGTGCATGCACGTGCTTGTTATGCAAGTTTTTTAACAATCGAGTTGCTGGAATGCGCTTGATATTCTCCAGTGTGATAAGGCCATAACTCCGATAATTATTCGCTGACTTTGAGGCCCTGTTCAGAGCATGCAAATAAGCCTTCAACAAGATAATAGTGAAGAAGCGGGATCGTTAACACTTTTGAGAAGTTCATCCATTTCTCCTTTATGGAGTTTGTGCTAAGATTTTTGTTTAAGCTTTTCATGGATTTTAATTGTTATAATTGCTTCTTTTAATAGCACGTCAGCAATGTTTTAGTCACGATGGCAGGCTACGGTTAGTAGGAGATCATTTTATATTTCAACCATAGAAGCAAGGAATACAAGTAATTAGCGCCAATGGAAGTTAAGTGTGCAAAATATGAGGACCGCATTCTGTAAAGGATTTTGACCCAAGAAAAGCTTACAGATTCATGTTGAATAGGAATGTTGCCAGAAGGTTGAAGTGCGTTTATTTTGTATCCTCTAGCCTCTTATGTCTTAGTCATCATCATCTGCTTAGCCTTTTCCCAACTATGTTGGGGTCGGCTTCCAGTCTAACCGGATGCAGCTGAGTACCAGTATTTTAGATGGAGCGACTGCCTATCTGACCTCCACAACGCAGTTAATACTGGGTAATACGATACCTTTTTTTAAGACTAACCAGTCTTACTGCCGCAGTCAGAGAGTTTTAATGATTACTTAGGCCATTACTTAGTAAAGGTTTTGATAGTTTGACATACAAAAGTATATCCAAACCTTTACTAAGTGACAGCTTAAGTAATCATCAAATGTCTCTGAGTATCGCAGTTAGTTGATATAAAGTAAATGAACTGAACAAATTATTTGCAAATAATAATACTTTACTTCTTGTCTTATTCTCTTGATGTTCAGAATGCATAATTCTATACAATGGCCAAGTCTAAGCATCACACAAATCACAATCAAAACCGTAAAGCATTAAGCATTAAGGCATTAAGTCCGCCTTTGTACGGTTTTATTACTTGTGCATAAAGTTTTAATAAATAAATAAATAAATAAAGCTCACAGGAATGGCATTAAAAAGTCTAGGAATCAAAGGCACACCAAAGGTTCTGGAAAAAAGGTAACCTTAAACCCGCAAAGCAGTTTGTCCGCACCGCAGAACGGAAAGCCATACAAGAAATAAACATCTAGCTGAGGAAATGTAAAAAAAAGTACATCTTATGATTAATAATACTTGCTAAGCTAAGCTTGATTGCGTTTTGGTTGTTGTAAGTTGGCGAAAAAAACTACTAACAAAAGGAACTCGCTTCTTCTATCTTAAGTTGAAATTGGGGTGCGAATCCGCCAGATACAGCGTCGCGTCGTCGTTAGTTCCCTCTTTCACCAACAGATGCCACTATGCAGTGACGTCACGTTTCTGAATCGCGGTGTTAAGATTCTCCGCCGTCGAACGACCTCCGCGCGGTTCTGTGCAAAATTCATACTTACCTGGCATAGGGGAAACCGTGATCAAATAGGCGGTTCCCCCAGGGCGAGGCCTTTCCATTGCACTGCGGTTTAGGTTGACCCTTGCGATTATCCCTAATGCGGATAACTCGGATGCGTAATTTTTGGTAGTGGGGACTGCGTACGCGCCGTCCCCCCAGAAACTCTTATCTAGCCTACATAGGACGTCATTTTCTTCTGAGCCGCATTGCAAAATGGAAATAATGGAATGCTCTTGCTTTCGTTGGCCTAGCCAACCCAGGAGTTCGTCGCGCTTGGCGCGGAGTATGAATATGAACTCCTGGGTTCGAATCCCCGATCAAGCAAAGTGTTATTGAGTTGTTCCATCAGAAAATTCTCAGTAGCATCCACGGAGTCTAGATTTGTGCCCAGTAGATGGCAATAGGCCCTCCTGATCAGAAGGTCTAAGTAGCAAAATGTCCAACAGCGCAAAATGTCTAATGAGCAGTAAGTCTAATTAGCAAAATGTCCATGTAGCAAAACGTCCAACTATCAAATGGTCTGTATAGCAGAACGTCTATTTAGCAAAAAGTCATTTTTAAAAAGTGTACACTCATGATATAAAGTAAAAGTCATTTGTAAATCACAGTAAATTTATTTGTTAAAAAATATCAGGGTTAAAAACCTTATTGCCTATATAAATATTATTAGGATATTAGGCGCACAAATTCCCCTGCATTTATTCACCTTAAATCCTTTTGATATGGCCAAGATTTATCATAAATTCAAAGGCGCTAACTTTTTGGCCCTCAAGCTTTTGCAGCTCTCTTTTGTATTTGGCATTAAACATTATATCGATCTTTCTTCTCTTAGATCCTTCAAATAACATATTCTTGTATTTGCGATCTTGCCAAAGTGATTCTTTTCTAAGAGCTTTAAGGAATGGTAGCAGGGTTGGCTTTGAATATTCGTGTTGTCTGTGCCACCCTTCCAGTGCATTGTTTGTGCGAAAATTATAATTACTAGGACAGTTTATTATATCTGCCAGCCACCATTTCTTCGCTTTTCGTGGCGTTTTCAACAATGCTAGTCCAACATTCCGTAATGTATGGAGAAGGTAGCAGAAGTAAATTGGAACATATTCTGACAATGTTTCTGCACTCTCTGTTTTCAGGAAGACCCAATTTTGACGCTTTTTTTCCAAACGGCCTTATTAAGATGATAATAGCAGCCCGTTATTTGAGTGTTTGGAAAATCTTCTTTAATTCCATTGATAAGCGCTATCTCATAATCGCATTTAATGGCCATCATGTTTATTTCAAAATGTTGCTTGATGAGGCCAAATAAGCGTCCGTAGGTTTCTTATGTCTTGTCAGGTAGTAACGCGTATGTAACTCCCATTGAAATTGAAATTGAACTCCCATAACACAAGTTAAATCATCACAACTATTCAAATCAAAATGAACTGATAACAGCTGGTAGAATGGCTTGGGTTTAGCTTTGAATGTTCCATCAATGGAATACATCTTATTTTTCAATGTTTTAATGCATTGTCTACTTACAGGTGTTGAAAATATTAAGATTTTATTATTGTCCAATCCATCTTCACAAACAAGGAAACTGTCGGCTATTATTTCTGGAATTGTAACATCATTCAACTTTCTGAATTCAGTTTTACAAACATTTAAATATTTGCGACGAGCCCTGAACAGTGTGTCTGTTGAATCTCATCCATATTAGCGAATTCTTTTTCAAAAATTTTCTGGACAGGTTTTGCTTTTTGACGAACTAATTTCTTGCATTTGTCCATCACTATGTCAGTCCTGTTTTTATCAAAATTTGCTTTGCAAGTATGCAGATTTAACTGACGAATTATTTTATTTTCGTCTTTATTCATTGTAACAGATGCACTACACTCATTGCGATGGGAGCATCTCCATATAGTTGACCCTCCCTTATTTGTGATATTTAAATTGTACCTGTGACCATTCAGCAGCAGCACACGCTTCTTCTTTTGACTTTCAATGAAAGTAAATGTTTGTTCTTCATCCATTTTTATAATTTAGAAGCTAGAACTATTGTATTTGTAATGAATAGCAATAAATACAGAAAGAAAAGACAAATGAGTAATGCTAATCAAACAGCATTCATGACACTAGGTGTCAGTCACCATTAAAAATATATTATATACGCTACGAGTACATAGACCAAAGAGTCTGTATGTACATATTATAATACCGTGTCCGTTTCCCTCCCGATACAATTTGTGTGTTGAATTTTCTGCCTGAGTATCCAGACATTTTGAGAATCTGGCTTTTTGCTAAATAGACGTTCTGCTATACAGACCATTTGATAGTTGGACGTTTTGCTACATGGACATTTTGCTAATTAGACTTACTACTCATTAGACATTTCGCGCTGTTGGACATTTTGCTACTTAGACCTTCTGATCAGGAGGGGCAATAGGCTCGCCCCAAAATGTGTACTATTAGGAACAATTCTGCCGAACCCTTCGGGAATTACAGGCGTGATGGTTTGATATGTTTATATTAAGGAGCAAACCCGATTGTTAAAATCGGGCACTAGTCCAGCTTCAACCTTGCCCGACTTGACAATCAAACCCATGTTGTCGCCCGACCACTAGACCACTGAGGTAGTCAATAATGACAATGCTACCACAAAATCAACGAAGTAGAATAACTATCAATATCACACTCGTAAATCTAAATCTTTCGCCGCGTCTCTCTGTGTGCCTGTCTGCTCGAGATAAATTCAAATCAACTGCACCAATTTTCATGTTGTTTTCACCAATAGATGGAGTGGTTCTCCAGGAAAGTTTTAGTATATAATTTGTCAAGTTCCGACATTCACACGAGCAAAACTTAGGCCATCATCTAGTAAGAGATAAAATCTATCAGGATCACAGCATCCACACATCGAACTTTATCAATCTTTTAGGTAATTGAGCTGTCAGGTCTGGCCTTGTAACGTTACATGTATTCATGTGTTCAGCTTTCCATTTGAAAGAGCTTTGTACGAATAAGAAAATATGGCTGGCAAGGTCATATTGAAGGATTGCGAATGTACTTTGAATTCTTGATATTCTAAATTTATTTTTTGCTATGAGGAAAAACTTAGGATAAACTTAACCTACATTCGCTTTTGAAACGTATTTTTTCATCCCTTTTTTATGGGTCCTTTGCCAAACAACAACAACAGAACCCTTTGTATAAAGATAGATTCCTGGCCGTCTGTCTGATTTTCCGCCTGTATTTCACAGACATTTTATTTCTTGAAATTTGGAGAGCAAGACGTCGCTTCTGTAACTCGCTACTTGACTGATGGCACGGTTGCCGCAGTGTTTGAGCGATTGGCTACTGCGCAGCGTGTCGCGGGTTCGATTCCTAAACGGAATAAATATTATTGTATGACCCACAGACGGCTTTCGGAATGACGTATTGCACTCGTAGTTTTTCGTAGTTTTGTTTTATGAATTGTATGACATTCAAAAGTGCCAGTAATGGTTTAATTGAAATAAATGCTTTGAGTTTGAGTTTGAGTTTGAGATAGTTGCTGCGCCTGTCTGTTTGTTTATGTGAGTTTAAATGTTTGTAAAGAGTGTAATTTTTAATTGTGTTTTTTTTAATATTTTTTTTTTTTTGTGTGTTTTTTATTTTTTGAGTGTATTTTTTTTTTTTTTTTTTTTTTTTTTTTTTTTTAATTTTTTTTTAAAAAAAAATGGTTTTTTGCTTGGAAACCCTATCTTTGTGAACCCGGCTCGCCAAATTCCGTTTTTTGGGATCCGTAGCCAATATGGAACCCTTATAGTTTCGCCATGTCCGTCTGTCTGTCTGTCAGTCTGCACTATATCTCAAATACTCTTAGTACTAGAAAGCTGTTATTTGGCATGAATATGCAGAATACATTTTTTTTTTGGTAACGACATTTTTTCCCTCAAGAGGTGGAGGGTAAACAAAAACTAAGTTTCTATGTACACCTATTAGAAAGAAACGGCTTCACTTAAAATTCCGAAGAACACAAAGAAAGGAACAAGGAAGGGGATCGTAATCTCAGTACAATTGATTTCTGAGCCACAATCACTCGTGGCTTAAGCCTCAACCTAGGATTAGTGACGACACGAAGAGAAATGGGACAAGAAAAGACACATTAACTTTAATTAATTGTGACATAGATGAAAACATACAACATCGAACAGAATAGAATTCATTCATTTTCAGGTAGCAAAAATCGATATACTAATACCTTAATCTAAAATGTGTCCCTCCCCCAAGTGTCGCCACATTAACCGTAGGTTAGACGGATCCGCGCAACCTTCACCAGCAGGGCTATTGTGTATCTTTTTAAATGACAGTGGCTATCATAGTGTCCATCAATTAACTGTCAAATGGTTCCATTTTGTACTAAACTATAACCAATTTGACAGTTAATCGATGGACACTATGATAGCCACTGAAATTTAAAAAGATACGCAATAGTCCTGCAGGTCATCGGTCATCTTAACATACATACTAATAACATTTGCGTTAGTTCGTGTAACCTAAAACTATGTTAGTAGCACTTCACTTCACTTGCATGATACTTGGAAGCACACACAAATTGCGATAACATTTTACGACATGTTTCACACACATCACGTCTCAATTACCCGAAGGGTCGGATTAGTGTCTAATGTTCACCTGGGTGATATCTCCCAGGTGAACATTAGATACTAAACCAATGTTAAAACATTGTCTTATGTTCACCTGGGTTAAATGACTCAGAATTTTTGTTTAGTTTATTGTTATAGTCAGTCAATCTAGGCAACTGCTACGTACGTTTGTAGGTGAATTGAATATAGAATAGAATAGAATATTTGTTTATTTGCTTAGAATGTAGGTATTTACAATAAGGTGGTTACATCAAATCAAAGAATCCTTGTACAATCTACCATTTTGGCATGCAAATATTGATGCTGTTCATCATCAGCCATGAAACAGCTACAACTTATCGGCTAGAAACTCGGATACGGAGTAATAACATTTCTTCAACAGTAATTCTGTTAGCTTCTTTTTATTTTAAATATTAGTACTGGTTCTTTTTTTATAGAATTAGGAATATGGTTAAAATAGCCGGTGCCACACCGAGGACACTACTTTAGTATCTAATGTTCACCTGAATGTTTCACCCTAAACTGAAGGGTTAGGTTAGGTTTGCCAATTATGTTTATGTTATAGGCGGCGAGTCGAAGGTTTTCAACTGAGCAATTATAAATCCGTGCCAGATACTGAGAAATCCCTAAGGGAAAACCCATAGTTTGCATAGTTAATTGTAATGCCTTTGCAAATTAATAAGCAACCGCTCCGTATCAGCAATCGTTTCATACTCACAGTTACTGTGAAACAATAAGGATGTTTACTGACTTAAAAAAATGTGATTCTAATTAGTCCGTCTGTTAGATTATCGAAAAATATTGGATACGTATTTTTTGTTTTATCAAATTATAAAAATTTACCAAGATAAAACGCGTCATAGATTTGAGTGGGGGTTGATGACGTTACTGACCGCTAAAAATTGTCATACTAATAGCTTAGAGTATGACGTCACACTAGTTTTCAAAGGCCAATATTTTTTGGTAGTCTATATGACGGACTAATTAGATTTTTTTTAGTTAACCACCCCATTGGTGTTACGCTTACAACGTGGGCACGTGGCCTATTGTTACTGTAGGCCACTTTTAAGCTTTGTTATCCACAGTGTTGACAATTTATCTGCCATGCTGATCGCCAAGTCGGGCAATAAAGCGGCGCGGCCGTACCATCCTTTTCTCGAACCAGTTCAGGCCATTTTCGACCTCCTATAACTTCATTGTGGATAAAACTAGAAGCCTGAATTTTTAGTAACCAATTAGGCATTTTAACACGGTATATTTAAAATTTCATTCAATTTGAACCAGTAGTTTAAGAATTATAACTAATCAAAGTTCCTTAGTTTTGTCAATCACTGACTGACTGACTGATTGACTGATTGACCGATCATCAAAAGTCTAAGGCACTTCTAGCAGACATAGAAGCTTTAAATTTAGAATACAATTAGTGTTTAGTGTACAATCCATGGAAAAACTAAAAAAGTATACAATTTCAGTCTAGTTTTCTAGATATACTAAGTGCATAAATAACTTTGTAATCCCATATAATTGTATAGGATTACAAAGTTAAATTTACATTTTCAGGGAATGAATTTTACGAGTTATTAAATTAAACATACGTCCTAAATTCTGATTGATCTGAAATTTTGCACGTATATGTATATCGCCTATCAATGCAATATTATGATGATATGTGTTAGGATTTTAAGTAAATTCGGTACCCAGTTGCCATTTATTTTATCAACCAACCGCTTTCTTGTTTAAATCAAGTAACGGTTGGCTGGCGACGCCTGTTTGTGCATGGCTTTATAAACGACGGAACGGCCGTCCGCGCGACACACGTCCGATCACAATGTACGGTAAGCCTATCCACTGGGAGAAGCAAGCCAAGTACTTGGGAGTCATACTCGACCATCACCTTTCCTTCGGGAAGCATATAAGAGCAGCTCGTAACAAAGCGGCCTTTGCCATGAGTAGGCTCTACTACATTCTTCAAACAAAGAGCAAATTGTCACTCAAGTGCATGTTGCGGCTTTACACCTCAGTGATCCGACCAATTATGACATACGCTTGTGTCGTATTTGCTCACTCTCATTCGCGTCACATCCACACGATGCAAACTCTACAAAACCGATTTCTCCGTAGGATCACCGGAGCCCCGTGGTTCATCCGTAATTCCAGTCTTCATTTAGATCTTAAAATGCCCACCCTTCTTCAATTCATGAAACGCCTTTCCAAGCGCTTCTTTGATTCTGCAGTCAAGCATAGGAACCCTCTGGTCACATCGGCCGCCCGATACGAACCATCGCGTATTAGCAAGACCCGCCGTCCGCGGCATACTCTTATCACTCCTGATGACCCTATTACTATTCTTCAAGAAAGCAGTAGGGAAACCAGTACTCTTAGGAAGAACAGACATAAATATCCGTCATTCCGACCGCGCCGCCGCGGTCCGTCGTCGCGGAATCCCATTTCAAGCCCCCCCCCGACCCTCGCCAGAGCCAGCCCGCGATGCTGAGCCAGTAGTTTTAAACCAGCCCTTAAATAACATCACTCAGATCCAGCCTGTCCCCTTGCTGCCCTCCCCCAGTGACGTCCTAAGCCGAGGTCCGTACCCCACAGGGGGTGCCCTTAGCGATTTGTCACTTAGTTTGTAAGTTTTGCCCTGGCTGGAGGCCTTAAACTCAAGGCACCCACAGGGATTTGCCCGGTTAAGCAGAAGACAGTCTCCTAGACTGAACTGCGAGATGCCATATAGAAAAAAAAAAAAAAAAAAAGTCCGCGCGACACTTGCTCCTGCGACGCCGAAGCGAAAAGATCTAAAAGTGGTTACGTTACTCTGTGAAATATTGCTATCCGTTAAAGCAAGGCCAGGTCAGTTAAATTTGAATTAATATATTTTAATATGTGATTACTATTTATGTGTGCATTCTTGTGTTATTTTGTGTACCGTGTATTCTTTTAAAAACATAAAAACTTAACTTAATTAAACATAAGGCTGAGATGTAATGTCATTGCTGATGCTAAATTATACCCCGTTGAATAAAGTGTCTTAGTTTACAATAAATGCTTGTACGATTATTCAGTTATTTTATTCCGTACACTACCCTACACAACCTAAAGATAATTAATAGTGTAGTCTTAACATAATATGGAACTGATCTGATGATGGAACTGGAAGTTGGCCATAGGAACTCCGTTATAGAACGACATAACCCATCAAGTTAAGACTCGTTTGATTCGTTTTGACGAGTACTTTGTCTTTTGATGGTCTCCAAGATCTGTTGATGGAGCTTGAAGGTGGCCATAGGAATTTCGTTATAAACGACTACGGTACTATAGCAGTACATCAAATCGACCAATAAGACTGCTCCTAATTCGAATAAACCTATGTATTGTTGATTTATTAAACGAAATAGATAGAATGAGAGACGCTACAAAAAGAAATGAGATCCCACCAAAAACAAAACTCGTAATAAAAGCCAAGCCGCGCAACTCCCTTTTACCGTAAAAAGTAGTGAGATCCATGTACTACCAAGTCAGTAAATATATTTAATCCCTACTTAAAAACCTTTGATGTTTTAAATAAAAGCTTGACTTGGCCATTGAATCACATTGGCCAATGCGATGGCGATTAGCCATTACAATGGCCTGTTCAACAACTTGCACACACACTTGCAGGCCACATCGCTCGAAGAACTGACAACCGATGAGGACAGGTTCTCGAGTGGCGACCACAAACAGGAAGACGAAGCGTTGGTAGACTTCCCACCAGGTAGACCGACGACAACATGAGAGTCGCGGGCAACCGGTGCCTTTGCCCAGCTGTGGATGTCTTATGGCTGATGATGATGATGAGGTGTTGCTGATTTTTTATATGTTGTTGCCTTTATGTATCAGGTTTAAACTGAGATGTTACGTAATCTTACGGAGAACGCTCATAAAGCTTTAGGGGGTATGAGGAACAGGGTGTAAAGTTCCTCATCCCCCATAGAAAAGGGAGGATCCTCCGACCAGACGGGCTGTTGAGTCTGGTGGGCTAACTGCCAGACATGTGTAAGTCGGGATTTTCTATATATGCTAATGTGGCAGATAACTTTGATAGCGCGATGCAGGATTTGCCTATTGTTAGTTAGCATCGGTTGCGATAGATGGCGCTGTCGCCACATCACTCCCCTCCGAGACCGGAGGTCGATAGCAGGCTGAGTTTTGATGCTTGCCAGGCCAGTGGAAGGTTCCAGTGAGTCGGAACCGAATACCGCATAGTTCGAGGTGATTCGGAACTGTCTGCGCTGATGCCCCAGTGAGTCGGGGTGATGCTGCGTGTGCTCCAGTGAGTCGGAGTGTGCAGTGTTGCGTGGTGGCTGGCTGCTGCGTCGACCAGGAGAGAAGAGCGTCTCTGCTTGTTGACCGGCCGAAGTGCAGTGTGCTGTGCCAAGGTCGCTGATGAGGCTGAGGGTGATGACCAGGTATGCGCTTCCGCTGCATGCTGCTGGTCAGGATACCCGATGAAGCCGTAGTTGCTGGCTGACGGTATGACTCGCTGCTCGAAGGCTCGAGGAAGTGATGATGAAGTAGCACGAAGGCTGCGCTGACGTTCATGCTCGGGGTCACCGGTTTGAGGGTACGAGGAACAGGGTGTACAATTCCTCATCCCCTATAGAAAAGGGAGGATCCTCCGACCAGACGGGTGTTGTCTGGTGGGCTAACTGCCTGACATATGTAAGTCGGGATTTTCTATAGATGCTAATGTGGCGGATAACTTTGATAGTGCGATGCAGGATTTGCCTATTGTTAGTTAGCATCGGTTGCGATAGATGGCGCTGTCGCCACAAAGCCAAGATACAACAATTTATTATAAAATTTATAAAACAGCATTTTCCTCTGTATTGTATTGAATTTGACAATATTATGTCGCAGCTTCTAAACTAACTACAGCCATTTTCAAAGCGCCTTCTTTCGTAGTTTTGCCACCGATAAAACCAGTACTATGGCAGAATATGCAGCCCTCTATTCCGGATACTTTGCTCAAAACTTCATCTCTCTCTCCCTATCAACTTTTGACTAAAGGTTTCCTGAAAATTGTGGTACATTTAATGAAACGGATTACAATCGAACATTCTGAAGAAACTTTAGTATTTTTATTACGGGTGTAAAATTCACCAAACAAAGCCGAAACTTGTTTTTCACGTCATTACGATATTTTTTACACTGGTCCATTCCTAAAAAACTTCTTTCCAAATTTCTTACAAAATAAAAGTTATTAACAGTGCATGTCACTGCTACAACATGTTACTGCTAACTACATAATTATGATGCATGATAATGATGATGACGCATAAAATTATTGTTTATCAAATTGACTATCAATGTAAAATATATTCGAAGCACAACTGCAATTGACATAATTACGTATCACATTGACATGCATACATATCCGGGGGCGAACCTGTTGACATCAACTAGTACATATCCAAGTTGCTTGTAATTCCTGCGGATTTCCCAAGCACGATGTTTATAACGAACTATATCTTATTTTTTCGATTTTCATGACCCGGATTTACGCAAACTTAAGATTTTTTCCATAAAAACTAAAGATAGATGCTACTACAAGCAGCCAACTCTATGAGTGAAGGGTTCACCGCCTTTTGACATAATCCTCTCCCTCAAAAACAAAATTGAGGAAACTTTGGCTGGGTTTTGTGGTAAGCCAAAGCTTCTTCAATTTGTTTCTTGTCTACAAAGAAGCCGCATTTAAAATCCGTAAACCTATTGTGATGCGGAAACGTTACAGGAAAATAATTTGAGCTCATAGGTATTTCGTAAAGGTAAGTTATTCTTTGTTCAGTAACTTACCTTTTTGCGGGCATTTTGGACCGTCTTCGAGGTCCCTTTTATGATGTCTTCCTGTTCTTTTATTGTCAAATGTCTTTTTTTGCAAGAGGAAATGCATGCATGTTAAACTTGGAACTGGCTTACATTCATAATTACTGTTATAATAAAATATGCTAAAGTTACTTTGTTGAATAGCGACGGATTTGTGTGAAATTCGACACTCAAGTACACCAAAAATGTGAAACCGGGATTTTTATAGCCATACAGATCGTTTCTGCTAGATATGAGTATTTAGCAACGTCCACCCAGGTGTAACCGCAGCCTAAAGCTAGTTTTAAAATAAATGTCAGTAATCTGTGACTTTCGTATAAGTTCATAGGAAGAACGGCTCGTTTAAGTTGTTGACTTACGAACGTTAAATAAACTGTTCACCCTATTTCATTCTTGTCTTCTATGATTTGATTAGTTTTCTTGTTATTTGGGAAAACAATTCCCAAATAACAAGAAAACTAATCAAAAAACGTATTTAATCGCAAAACTTCGACGTCACGCTGCAGTATTGTTCTACAATATATTTTTTTATATGTTTAGGGTTTCTACTTACCCATAACTCTTTTATTTCGTACAGTCGGTTCTTTTACTGATACCATTGGGAGTCGTTTTTAACTGTAAGTAAGGTTGTAGATCTAGTTGGGTTGACAACTCCCCAGAGAGACTGCGTTACAAAATCTGCATAAATATAAACAAATGAATTTTATTTTAAAAACCTCTGGCATAATCGGCTTTTAATATTTGCACTGGTGTTCGCTTTCTGTCAGATAAGGGTGGATTTGTGGAAGTCGAGAAGGGATGAAGATTTACAGAAATTACAGAAAGTAAAGTTCCTAACAAAAGTCGAACCCATTAGCTCCAACTCGTAAATTGGAACGAAAACTTACCAATGAAACACCACTTTACTCCAAACTTTTTTTCTAGACTGTTTTTCTAATTCCATAATGCTCAGAGCTTTTCTGACGGTAGTCAATCTTAATCATGTAATCAAATCTTTCCCGATAGAAAATAATTTATTTTCCTCTGCAATCATAAATTTTATTATAAAACAATATGTTACCCAAAATCTTTACGAACAAATCAGTAGACTTAAATCATTTTACAAGAGGATGAGGAAAACTCCCTTGACATTATCTAAGTTGAGATGATTGATACGAAAATCAATATCCTTGAATAAAGTAATATCGACTTTATTAAAATTATCGTTCCGAATTTATAATTTAATTTTTTATCATAAGGAAACCGGCCCCTTTTTTTTTGTTGGTGGGAAATCATCAAATGGGGCCCCGCTCTTGGGCAGAGCGAAAGGGAGTGTCAGACTTCTAATGACTAAAAACCACCCATGTTGCTTCTTAGCCCTATATGTCGAGGCCGCGGTATCTCTTAGAACATCCCGCAGCCCCGACGCGACGGGAGACGCCGATGACTAAAAAAATTTCGAAGACATAATTATGACATTCTACCAACCCGCACTGGGCCCACGTGGTGGATTAGAGCCCATCCCTCTCCAAGAGAGGAGGCCTGAGTCCCTGTAGTGGCAACAATATAGGCTGATGATTATTATGATTCTTTTTTTTCTCTTTTCATGAAAGCAATAAATTGAATAATAAGAATAATTTAATATTATGATAGTATAAGCACTAATAAATTAAATCTATATTGTAACCCACCTCAAGATTCTAGTAAAAGTAAATATACTAAATATTGTATTAAGATTTTCCAAGTTAGGCAAGATTCAAGTGGCTTTATAACTTATAACTTTTCTAGAACTCGGCTGGAAAATGAACTAGAGTATTATTTCAAAGAATTTCTTGAAAATATGTATTATGTAGTTATAATCTGATATTATTATAATCGGATCTTCCCAGTCTAATAAACAACATTTAAGTACCACGTTAGACAGCGTTGAATTTAATTTTTCTCATCGCACAATATATTAAACATTAACATTATTATTTTTATTCTTTCGATTCCAAAAACACGCACATGCGGTTTACTTGATGCAGTAATTTCTAGCAACCCGCATTTTTCATGGAAAGACATTCAAGTATAACGCGCGTTTTATGCCACCTATTTTATAGGCCTGAGGGTATAGCATAAATTTTACAAAGCAAAGTACCTGCCTGAGCTCGAACCTACAACTTACTACTCGTAAATCGAGACTACCACCACTGAGTCACCGGTCACCGCTACTCTTATACCTATTTTATGAGTATGGAAAAAAACATGTTTCGCCGACCCTAAATAACATAGAACAAGGGCATGAAGGTGACAATGATTTCTCAAAATAAAATAAAACTTTTATATCAGTAAAACAAATGTTACACTAGCTATAACACTGCAGTACACTATTCAATGTCCCGCAACTCGTGAACTTTGACGCGTTTAATCTTCGTCAATTTTCATTCATTTGATATAACAAAAAATACGTATGATCCAATATTCTTCGATAATCTAACTGACGGATTAAACAGAATCATATTATTTTTGTCAGAAAACATTCCTATTGTCCGTATACTCAAATCACAACTATCATACTTTGGATAATAGTCCTTAGGTCTCATTTACGGAGACGCGGTGCGTCGTGCGGCGCGTTGTGCGTTTTTTAATCCAAGCACATGACGATGTGTGAAAACCGTAACGATTTCAAACGACGATTTTACGAGAAGCGACTTTTTGCCCTTTAGTTTTAAATGCAGCGTTTGTTGCGGCGGTAAATGAATAAAATAGCACGCGCCGCGCGACGCCCCGCGTTTCCGTAAACGAGCCCTTAAATGTGTTTTTCTGTAGTGTGGCGAATCAAATTTCTGATTCCCACTACCGCTTTTCAAATAGTTTGCGTAGTTGTAAATACTCTTTTCTTTTGCACTTTATGGTGAGACAAGTGAATGGGTTGTACACCGACAACTGTTTACCAGTCTGCCGTATCCCTCAGTAATATTACATAAGTAGTTCGTACCGTAATGGCAATGACAATTTGATCTATTCTGGCATCTAGCATGGCCCTCGTATGGTTTTGGCTAGACTGTCTTAACAACTTTCCCGACTAAAATATAATGTATTCAATTAAATACTTTTGTAAGTGAGCCAGACGTAAACATCTTAAGCACTGAGTTCAAAACTACATAATTAATATTGTTAGGAGCTGGGTATGGAATAAATAAAAACACTACCAATTAACACACAAAATAACTTTATTAAGCACAAAACACTTTTGCACAATCACTTCAACACTTTAATACTGAACACTTGATCGCACTAGATATCTCTTCGAACCTTTCATTGTCTCCCTTAAAAGTAGACTGACTCGCTCCAACCTCTGTCGGTCCTTTTATATCCCAAACACAAAAAAGATCGAGAAAATTCCCTATTGTTAACTAAAAATTTATAAAGTATTCAAAATGAAAAATATCCTTTGCCGCGCTGACCTTAGAAATACAATGGAAATACCTACGGAATGTACTCGACTCTTGTAGGTTATTAGCGAGGTTTCTTAATGATTCAAGATGACCGTCGTAAGAATATTATGAGAAGATAAAATTATACTTTAGGTACGCCTCTGCATAACTCTTCAGGGATTCTATGCGTGGTGCTATGTTAACTGCAAATAATAATACGGTAATATTTCATCTTTTTTAGTTTTACCCAATGAAAGCACATAAACATAAATGTTTGCATTGACTCATCGCCACTGATTTGAGACGTTGGCACAGAATACATAATAGTACTACGTACAGAAGGTACACTCCCTTCCCCGCGCACATATTCAATACCGCACCTCATCCCGCACTTCGAGGTAGTCGTCACCGACTCTTGCTTGAGCAAGGGCGCTCGTAATTGTAGGAGCCGCAGCGCTGCACTACCAATGAATTCACAATTTCTATTCAAAAGTTTTATTTGAGTTTTAAACGATAGTTGGATATTGTACTTTATTTGGATGCTTTCTTCATCGAGGAACGATAAAGACAGGAGTTGCTTTCGATTTACATAAACTGTTTGTTTTAAGATGTCTCCCAAGTCACAGGTGGAAACCTAGTTTGGGAGCCAGGGGATCTAACTCTGTAACATGTTACTGGTATGTTGTATTAGAGATTAATATCTGAATTCATGTTGTAACAAATAAATATTAGATAAAAAAAAATAAGATTTCGCATGCCATCAATTTAATAACCGTTTATTTAGAGATAAGTCATCAAACGAAAATATTTTAGTGTGAGCAATATTTATTTAGGTAGGTACCTAAATAAGTATTGCTCACACTAAAATATTTTCGTTAAACTACTAATATAACTAAATACAATACAATAAAATTTACCAGGGTCGGTAATAAAGTTTATTTTAGAAAAATAAAGAAAGAAGGAATAAAAATTAATGAACTATGTTGATCTTTCATGCCTTTCATCAGCGCAGCGGGCAATGCAAATATATTTATCCGTTCCTCGACATCGTGTTTACCCAACGTCTCAAATCAGTGCAGATGAGTTTGAATGCAAACATTTATGTCTAGATGCTTTCATTGGGTGGAACTAAAAAAAACGAAAGATTCCATATTATTATTTGCATTTAGCATAACACCACGCATAGCATCCCCGAAGAGTTAGGCAGAGATGTACCTAAAGTATAATTTTATCTCTTCATAATATTGTTACGACGGTCATCTTGAATCATTAAGAAACCTCGCTAATTACCTTTAAGAATCGAGTACATTCCGTAGGCACTTCCATTGTATTTTCAAGGTCGGCGCGGCGAGCGTCGGCGGCATAATTGCCATTGCAATTTTGACCGTATACCGAGGGCGTAAAGTAACTTCCTCCTTGTTGGTTCTTCTATCTTAAAGTTTATTTTTCTTTTTGAATACTATTTATTTTTAGTTAACAATAAGGAATTTTTTCGATATTTTGTGTGTAAAAATAAGGGCCAAAAGAGGGGGAAGCAAGTAAGTCGTGCTGGACATTGTGATCCACAAAGGCCTAAGAGGTCAGATGACCCAGCAGGTGATGGACGACCCGATGGAGTCCGATCACCATCCCACCCTGGTCGTCATCACAGCGACACCTGACTCTCGTCACCAGCACCACGTCGTAAAACGGATTGGACTCTCTTTCAAGAAACAATTAATTTAAAATTATTATTTGAATAGGTTAACTGGTCTGTCTTGGACATTAATGGATATCACACTAAATAATTTATTAACGTAGGTCATCATCAGCCATGAGACGTCCACTGTTCCCGTCGGGGCCGCGGGTCCCGTCGGGGCCGCAGGTTGTACACTAGTTATCGCGGCTTCGACATAGAGGGCTAAGAAGGAACATGGGTGATTTTTAGTCAGTAGAAGTCGGACACTCCCTTTCGCTCTGCCCAAGAGCGGGAGGGGTTATTCGATGATTTTCCACCCGCCAAAAAAAAAAAGACGTCCACTGTTGAACTCAGGCCGCCCCCAACCATAACGAACCCAAACCCATAACGAAAGGCAACCTTATTTTTAATCCCTCTTTATGAAAAGTCATTATGCGTGAATAAATTTTTAAACCTAAATCATCTGCGAAGAATTTGAGAACAAACATAAAAGAACTAAAAAGTTGGAAATAAAAAAAGTGGTTTAAAACTAAAAAGCCCGACTGAACTTTTCATTTCATTATTTAATATTCAAATAACCTCGGCTGCTTCAAGTTTTGTTTAATTTAAAACGTGCTTGTGTTTTGCTTTTCAGTTTTTTCAGTCGGGTTTTTTTAGTTTTGGGTGCAATTGGTGCACTAGGAGTGCAATACGTCATTCTGAAAGCCACCACGCCGATTCACACGCCGCCGAATGCCAGCAACAACGAGCACCGCCAGCACGAAAGCACGCAGCGACGCACACCGCTACAACGAATGCATGAGACGCAGTAACCCCCGGAACGACGCATTGCACTCTAAAGCTACAGTCACAGACACAAGGCATAATAACTTGTTAAAGTACTGTAGTTGCCCATTCCCTTGCGTAGATCTCTATGGAGAAGAAAGGGCAAGAAACTCCATGGACACTCTTTTCAATCAGATTATTGTTACAAAATCTTGGTACATTACATCATTCTTGTTGAGATGGTATATTATGTGAGAACTATGTAGCAAGACGTGCAAGCGTCCGGAGTAATAAACAAATAAAATAAATAAATAAACCATGGCAACTAAGAGATGACCAGTCTCCACTGACAGCGTCCGTTCACGTACATGACGCATGGATCAGCACCATTCAACTCAACCATTTTGAAGGGAACTTAATGATCCGACACGTGCGCTACCATCAGCGAGACACTTGAGTGAGCATGACATACTCTCAGACGCAGGGCAACGTCACTAAAAATAACTAAATGTAAAAAGAGGCTTTAGAGTACATAGTACTCACACATGTGCCATGCAATGATATAATATTAAGATATTGAATCTTTACAATGCAATCTGCAGAAGATTGTAAAATATTTTACAATAACTTCTCATGATAGGTAATCAATTATTTTAAACTACCCCTATGGTTGGTGGAGCAGGCCCAGTATAGGGAACATACGTAGGCCTGTTACTAATGAGTATCTTTTATACTCGTATATAGCAATTAAATTAGAAAATGTTATAACAAACGTAATTGTTCTCTTTGACATCGCATTCAAAAGTTCCTCACTTATAAGGTTGAATAGCATTTTAACAACCCACGCGTACATTCTTGAAGTTATAACAAAGCTTTGTTCAGAAATACGACCTTTACTAAAAGAAAAGAATGACGTAAGATAGGAGGATGAATTAATATAATTATTAGATTACGTTCACAGTACTAGCTATTAATGGACATCTTCAGGTGTCATAATATTAGCGTTAAAATTCAGTTTAAAATAAGTTTGTAACAATACGATGCATGGAAATCGCATTTGTTCCATATTGGGTCGGTGTCACACCTTTTCAATCGCAATCACACCTTTTTCTATCAAATTACTCGTCACCGTTATCTTTTCCTTTGTCTCGTTATCTCCATTCAGTAGTCCCATAGGATTCGTCCCTCCTCATTACAAATTTCCATACCAAGGCAGGCGATGTCCTTTCAACTTGTCTGTAACTAGCGCAACTTTCAAACTTTCTCTGTTAAAGTACATTTATTTTTTTATTTTATCCAGTTTGACATTTTTTAATTTATATTGTTTTTTTTTATTGTATGTAATTCTAACGACATTTTTATTTATTTTAAATGACAGGCCACTTATTTTAAATTTATAACTGTAAACCAAATATTTGCATGCCCATGTGATGGTAAAATATAGATCTTTATTATAAAACGAACATCTGTGTACTTAAAACCCATTTTTGCAACGCAATAAAAGATTGGATTTGAGTAATTTCTTTTTACCCGACTGCGGCGAAGCCCAAAAGGAGAAGGAGGGTTATTCTACCTATTCATGACACACTATACATCCACTTCAGCATTCTCATGTCATTATAAGAAAAAAAAACCCACATTAAAAAATAATATTTCTTTAAAAAATTTCTTAATTTGTTCATACGAAAATAGAAGAATTATTATTTATGAATGAAATGTCAAAATTTATAGGTTAATAATATGTATAATGTCGAACACACACGTAAAAAACACACAAAATATTAAAAATCAAACTCATAAGTCATTTATTCAAACTAGGCTGATAATCAGCACTTTTGAACATATAATTTAATATTTACATGAGACAGTCCTCAAAACACCCACTTCGGCACAATAAAAATGAAAAATGTCAAAGTTAGAAAATGAATAGAAGCAGTTGTCTAAAAGCAAGGCAATTATTGTTTTCCAAAATTCAGTAGTTGGCAACACACTGATGCGTGGGAGTAAATTATTGAAAATTTTGATTGCCATACAATTGGAATTCCTGCTAAACAAATGTAGTCGCTGGCTAGGTGCAAGTAAATAATGGTTTCTGCTTTCCACTCTTTTAGAAATGGAATGATTGACACCAGATTCTTGTTCACCATTTTTAAAGACTTACGCAAACACAAGACGCACGTAGAACGTGCAAGAGAACACAAGCACAACGCAGAGTTCAACATCATTCATCAGTTATTGTATGGGGAGAGCAAACCTTGAATTAGGCAAACCCGTTTTCCAAAAATTGGATCCATTATTTAAATTGCTTTGATCGGTAATAAAACATTGGAACAAATTTTGTAATTAGTCATTATTAGTATTCCAGAAAGTTCGAAGTGATTCACGAAGTTCAGACTACTTATTAAAGGACTATATAATTTAGTCTCAACACGTTCCTGGGATTAGTATCTGCCGCAATTTCAGTATAATGGAGAGTTATTTGCCCGATTTAGGGTTTTTGTGTGAAATAAAATCCGTAATATTAATTACTTTGTTTTTATTGTAAGTGCCTTGACCTAAAACACATTTCAATCGGTACTTAATGATTTTTGTGGTGGCCTCCAAACTGCCGCGTACGAACTACATTTAAGCAAATGAATAATATGCTGATAAGTATACGACAACATTCGTTGTTCAGTATATAGGTACAACGTGGCGTCCCAGAATCTTACAGTTTTTATGAAAGACGATGAACTTTCCACACTATGTACTCCTTTATTTAATTTGCAAACTTATATTTCCCAACAATTTTCTTCCCTGAACTCTTCTTTGAGAGCATATCCTTTTGAGAAACTATAAAAACTTTGTTCTTTACGTCCTCCTTGGGTACGATAGCAGAACCCTTGCACCAGGCAGCCAGCATAGTGAAGACTATCTCTAGAAGAAACCAAATGATTTCTATGACGCTGATGACAGACCCGCCGAGGCAGAGGCCGAAGATACCGCCAAGATTTGCTGAAAGGAAATGAAATTTTAACACCAATGATGGTTAAAAATAAATGTGGAAAACGATTGTCATTGATGTAGTTTCTCAATTATAATCCTACAAGAGTTGCTTTTTAAATAAAAAGTCAACTGCAACGTACATTTTAACTCTGTAGGTACAAATATCAGAAACGAACGATACGTTTATTGATAATTTTATATCAACGAATAAAATTCATAAAACATCACAACAACAACAACAACATTCATCAATCTACAAGTTTTCGAAAAAACAACCTCATCTCATTCCTTCCACTTTTGATGAGCAAATTTTCAACTTGAGTTTTCAGGTTTATTTTAAAAGTCCAATATAAATTGTAACAGTTCAGTTGTAACAGCAATATTTTGGTCCATTTACCACCATTAAAAAAGATATAAAATTCTGTCTAAACATACACAGAATTTTATATCTTTTTTTTTAAAGTTCTAAATGCCGCTTTGAAAAAATCTTCTTTCTTTATTTGTTTGTTTGAAACATTTTAAATTCTTTGTAAGTGTTCTTCGAGTATACTTTCAATTGTAAAATGGACTCGAACAGATTTAAGTTTCAAAAACTGGAATTCTACGTATTTTACGTATTCTACCAATTTTTTTACAAATTGTTTTCAGGATTTTTTGCTGTTATATTCAGTTTATGCATATAAAAGGGCTTATGGCTCAATAACAGCCACATGGCTATTCAAGTGTAAGCAACTCTTGGCAAGGTTGGCCCATGGATTAGTCACCGTTCATTACCTACTCTACTCCTGCGTGAATCGATAATCACGATAAGTCGTTAGTCCCGGCGAGAAATCTAACCAAAGCATGTCGTTTAATCCAATCACAGTCGTGGTCGAGAATAATCGGTGCATGAAAAACATACTTATTAACGGCTATACCCAGTTAGACTGGAAGCTGACCCTAATATACTTGGAAAAATGCTAGTCGTATGTAAATTTGTGACTTGACATTTTATATATTAATATATATTTTTTTGAAACGTTGCCCCACACTAGGAATTTCTCCTGTATCGTGGGTGCGTTCACAAACATTTAAACTCACATACACAAATACCCAGACCCGGAACAACTATCTGTAGGTCATACATAATAATATATTTGTTCCGTGCGGGAATCGAACCCGCGACACGCAGCGCAGCAGTCCATTGCTTGAGCCACTGCGCCAACCGTGCCGTCTACATATTATATTGAAGTGCATGCTACTCAAACTTACCCAACATCTGGTCCCAAGTATAAAGTACTTCCCTTCTGTACTTCATACAAGTGTTTTGACCGAAGTGTACTAGTACCCGGCTACGAGTCTCATTTAGAGTACTGAAAAGGAAAAGTTTTTTCAATATACTTCCTCGAAAACTGGCTAGTGGTGTGCAATTCTGCTTTAAATACTGAACATGTTATAGACTATTCAATATATTTTTATAAAATGTTATTGTATACGTTATCATTATAACACGTTGTAACAAAACTTGGCAAGTTTTGTTGATGTTATCATTTTATTCGGCAACACGCTAAACGTACGAAATGATGCGCAGCGAATGTTATCTTGTAGTGGACTGTATACGAACAAATATAATAATATCGTTATTATTATATTAAGGCCGAAATATAATATTTTTTTAATGATCAATGAACTTTTTACTTTCCAGGTTTAGGACTTTCTACAATAAAATTGATTAAATGTTATTAGTAAGGTTGGGTCCACAGTTGGGTTAGTGTTTGTTTATTTTTGTTTTCTTGGTGTCATGTGATTGCCCCTTAAATATCACGGGGTATGTACTATGGGGGGGGGGGGGGTGAAATTTTGGTATTTTTTTACCTACGCCTCGCCGTACGGCTCGGGTGTTCATTCCGCCTCGAATACAATACTAAACTTTCAGCACTTGTATCAAAATGTAACTACTAAATATTTTTTTTTTTTTGGGGGGGTGGGAAATCATCAAATAACCCCTCCCGCTCTTGGGCAGAGCGAAAGGGAGTGTCAGACTTCTACTGACTAAAAACCACCCATGTTCCTTCTTAGCCCTATATGTCAAGGGTGCGGGATCTCTTACAACATTCGCAGCCCCGACGGGCGTCGGCCCTTGCGGGCCCCTTCCATGTTGCTGACATCTCTTTAAGGCGCGCGTGGAACACGAACGCGCCGTCGACACGGCCTGTTGTCGTCATAAGACGGCCGGACAGCGAGCTAGCCCATCACTCACCGTCCACAGGCCCGCGTCTACGGTGGCCGGAAGTCATCACGTGGCTCCCGACGCCCGGAGTGCCTACCGCGGCGGCTGGGACGAGAGGTTCTCTCCCTCTCGCGTTCCGCCGCCTCCTTCGCTAGCATCACTGCTTCGCAGAAAGAGGCGACGACGTCCCATTCCTCCTCGCACCGGACCATGGCTTGCACCAGGGCCGGGTGCGAGAGGTCGCCGCCGCGAATTGCCGCTACGAGAACACGGCAGGGCTCCGCCCAAGCGGGGCACACCTCAACGGTGTGCTCCACCGTGTCCTCTGGCCGATCCTTACAATGGTGGCATCCGGGCGTTTCCTCCCGCCTGATTCGGTGCAGGTACCTCCCGAAACAGCCGTGTCCGGTGAGGACCTTTTCGTGTTAAAAATACAATCTTCGTGTCTGTCTTTTGTGTGTGTATGTAGTTTCATAAGAAGTAGTTTTCATAATTTTGGAGACAGAGATACATCATACAGTAGTTTTAATTAACCCTTGTAGTCCCACTGCTGGGCAACGAAGTGCAACCAAGATCTTTTCCGACACCTTCTCAAGTGACGCCAAAACTTAAAAATTATTACGAGTACTTAACTAAGGTTTGTCAACTTGTCAAGACGTATAAACGGAGCAAAAGCGTGAGGGTTGCCTTTATGTTTATAAAACCGCAGTGAACATTGAAATAGGTACACGTACAGGGTAGAAATAACTCACTAAAGATAAAGTTCTCGTGTATTTTAAGTGAAGATAGATCGAAGCAACATTGTTGGTCCTAAGGGACGATAAGTAAGCACAGCGATGTTAGCGGTATCGGGCCCAGGAGACACGGGGAATTTACCGTGTTTTGGTATCCTGTTCTATTGTCTAACAGATTACAAAACGAGATTGTTTACGTTGTGGTTTTATGGGATCACATTAGCATATATTATTTATTACCATATTTAGGTCATTTAAAAGGTAGGTCTAATGTGGTATGTAATCAGTTTCAAGATTTGATGTAATTATTGGATAACTGAAATAGTATTTATCTAAGACTTTTAAGAACACAAAAATGCTGGAATTGCGGTTTAAAATTCAACTCCGCACACTAGGACAGTTGCTGCCATATCAGCCAAAAACAACTGGTATTTTTCAAAGGCATTGCTGATCACACTAATATTATAAAGGCGAAAATTTGTGTTTGTTACTTCTTCACGTAAAAACTACGGAACGGATTTGGATGAAATTTGGTACACATATACTTTTTAACCTGGATTAACACATAGGCTGGTTTTTATTCCAATTTTATCTTCATGTGGGTAGCGGGCGAAGCCGCTGGCAACAGTTATTATAAAATAAATGATACAGGAGTGCATAAGTATTTATAAAGAAAACTACAAATAACATTAAAATACTCACCCCAAATGTCTCTGGTTTTTAACGAATTCCACTTCTGTATCATACTCCACGTAGTCGCATCTTTGAAAGCATTCGCTATCAGATATTATATCCTTTATATCAATTTCAATCATTTCTGTAAGCAAAGAAGTGAGATTGAAAACAAAAACTGTAATAGAAAATTAAAACTTAGGTTTGTTTATTTTTTGTATGTTCAGTAAAACTGCAATCACTCGAATAATATCTTTGGTAAACTGAATTTTATATCTTAGGTGGTAGAAAAACTTTGAAAGTACAAACTAAGAAATTTAAGTCATTTTAAGGTTTTTGTTGAGAATCAATGACCAGTCTTGCCAAGCGATATCATGCTACCCCGTACTAACTGGGTTGTGGAGGTCAGATAAGCAGTCGCTTCATGTAAAATGCTGGTATTCCACTGCATCCCGTTAGTCTGGAAGACGACGCTAGCATAGTTGGGAAAAGGCTAGGCAGATGATGATGTTCAGAACCAATGAATCCTTTTATTTTAAAATATTTAGTCATTTCTGTGTCTAAAACAAAAGTAAAACTGTGTTATTTCACTGAGAACTTCGTACAATAGTGATGTTTACTGACTTTAAAAAATGTGATTCTAATTAGTCCGTCTGTTAGATTATCGAAAAATATTGGATACGTATTTTTAGTTTTATCAAATCAATAAGTATTGACGAAGATAGAACGCGTTAAAGATTTGAGTGGGGGGTTGTGACGTCTCTCACCGGTAAGAAATGTCATACGTCTTAGAGTATGACGTCACACGAGTTTTCAAAGCACTGTATCGTCTTCATTGTTTGTTTACGTGAAAAAAGAAAAAAATACGTGTCCAATATTTTTTGGTAATCTACGAGTTTAAGACGGATCAATTCGTTTTTTTTTGTTAACATCCCTAATAAACTTAAACGGTGGTTATTGTCCCTAAGACACAAAGCAAAGTGGTAATCGCTTTGCAATCATTTTGTATTTCTCATCATTTTGTCTTATCAGCTTATAATGTTTCCACTGCAGGGACTCAGGCCTCCTCTCTAGGAGAGGGATGAGCAATAATCCACCACGTGAGCGCAGTGCGGGTTGGTAGATGTAACATGATTGTCTTCGAACTTTTTGGTTCTATATAAGACCTGCTAGTTTCCTCACAATATTTTCCTTCACCGTTGTGGGAGCAGCGGTGAGGAAATAAATTACGCAAAGTAATGCGCCTGCCTGGGTTTGAACCCACGACTTACCCCTAAGTCGGGGTCGCCAGCATTGAGCCACCGCTGCTCTCAAAAACTGTTAATCCATTTCAATTCTTTCCATCATCAGAAAAAAATATTCATATCAAAACTAAATCCACATCCTAGAGTTACCTACCTATTGTTTGATATATACAAATGAAATGATCCCAGGAACAAATGGCAAATTCTTCTACGTCTAGTTCTTCAGCTGAAAGAAAATATGGGTAAATGAAAAGTAAAAAGAATCAATGAAATATATACAGGATGTAAATTAACCCTTTACACATACTCCAACCAAGCATTCTGTACCTACATCAAACTTAGTACCCCTACGCAAAAATTTATGCTGGGAAACGACTTTTTTTTGGGGTCAAAAATCTCATTAAAAGAGTTTGAATTACCTCCATGACTCTTACTGCTGTTTTTGTAAATACTATTATTAGTTTATTAGTATTTACAAAAACAGCAGTGCAAAATTTGGAACTTTGACCCCCAATATCTCCGTAACTAGGGGGTTCCCAGGTATGGTATAGAACAAAAAAAAGTATCGCAGTGGTGGGGAGAACAAGTGCCCTTCGTTTGCGTTAAGGGTATTTTTACACCCTTTATAACATCACGCCTGTAATCCCTGAAGTGTTACGTACCTAATCGTAAACCAACATTTCGCCAGTTATCTTTAAGTCCTATGTAATATTGGGCTACCCTATTGCCATCAACTGGGCACTAAGCCAGACTCCGTGGCTGCTACTGAGAAATATCTAACGGAAAACCCAATAACCTTTTGCCCGACCCGAGAATAGAATCCAGAAACAAACAATGTCGAGATTGCTTTATAACAGCAGCTGTAGTAATCCAAGCAGGCGTGACCATACATCACAGTTTCAGAATTCGATCAAAAATGATAAAGCTATCGGTTCAGAGGTCGTTTTCAACACAAAAGATATTGCCACCAAAAAGCTTTTTAAGGGCTCAAACTTTGATAAAACATTTGATATTGTTATTCTTCGTTTAGTTTCTAAGAAACAATTTAAAGATAATATTGAATCTGTACAAGTTAAGCCAATTCGTGCAGATATACGACATTTTTTGAATGATAGAATCAATTCTTATCTTAATATTTGTAGAAGTGCTTTTTACGAATGGTCGCGGCGATCTTTCACTGAAAATGGAATGATAAACATGAAAGTTCAGTTCTTTTAACTAATTAAACATTTTTGTTTGTTTAGTCTTCAAACATCAGCAAATAACTTGCTTACTCTCATAAACACTACACTACACTACACACAGATACACACAGATGGTTTCACCTGGCTTGGGTATTTATGTGTGTGAGTTTTAATGTTTGTAAACGACCCACGATACTGGAGATTGCTAGTCGGGGGCAACGTTTTTTTTTAAATAGTAAAAGTATTAAGCCTTTTTTGTATTTGTACGTATTTTTTATGTTTGTTTTAGTTTGGGTCATAAAGTAGTAAATTTATACATAATTATGTCGGAGACGGTCAATAGTATGGTCGCTAAACGAAGCGCGGCACGTGACCCGAGAGTTGGCAGCACTAACACTCGGCCAAATTTGTACTACGACGGAGCCTAGCTAGTGGACGGAACCTCCAGTCTAGGAACTGTCTTACGTTTTTTTGACTCATCAACAGCCTATTAATGTTCCCACTGCGGGGACACAGGCCTCCTCTCTTTGAGAGGGAATGGGCTATAATCTACCACGCGGGCCCAGTGCGGATTGGTAGATGTCACATGTCTTCGAATTTTTTGGTTTTAAGACATGCCGGTTTCCTCACGATGTTTTCCTTCACCGTTTTGTTTGACTATTAATTGTTAATTGTTGTTGTGGTTATTGTGATAAGTTGTAATTAGTAATGTAAAAAAAATGTATGAATGAATGAATGATTGATTGATTTGTTGTATGAATGTTGTGTTGTAAGAACAGTGTATCGCACCCTGTGTGTTTTCATGGCACGAAACCTTTATTCCGCTCACATAATGCTCGAGTGTAATGGAATAAATCCTGAAGACCCGACACATACTTATCTATATTATCTGATGTGAAACTACTCCACGTTTACTTTACTCTTGTATTTTGTGTATGTATTGTAGAAATCATTTTACATTTCGAATATGTCTCCGAAAATGTTTGAAATTATTATTCATGTAATAATCATATCTAATAGAGCGTCAAACACTGTAATTGTGATGTATGTCATCCCTTTCACGCTTTTCTCAGTCTAGATATCCAGCTATTACTTTTCTTATATACAGGGTGTAAATGAACCCTGCACGAAGTTGTCAAACTAAGTACTCCAACGCAAAAATTATTGCTGGGAAACGACTTTTTTTTTTTGGGTGAAAAATCTCATTTTTCGGTAAAAGTCAATGTTAAAAAAAAAATCTCTCGTGTCTCTTAAATAATTGTGCTAGTGGATGCTTTGAATAGTAAACGGGTCATGGGGGTAATTTAAGTAAAGTTATAATCTGAAAAACTAGTATTAAAAAATAAACTGTGAAAAATTTGTAACTTTGACCAATCAATATCTCCATAACTGCCCAGGTATGGTCTAGAATAAAAAAAAATTGCAGTGACGGGGAGAACAAGTGCCCTTCGCTTTCGTTAAGGATACTATTGCACCCTATAAATAGAGATTTATGTAAAATAGTAAATTGGTTTTATGGTGCTGAGAACTGCAATGACAAATACCCACGTGTAATACAAACTACTTACGTGTTTTATAGTACTTTTGTGAAAAATTATTACGAAACCATGATTACATTTTTGCTTATTTTTTGCATTTATCCGTTTCCGCTTTTTTACTACCGACGCGACATTTATCTTACCAGGAAAACTTGATAATTATGTAGTAAGTGAGTAGAAAGAGAAGATGATTCATAAACTTACAGGTATAATCAAAAGGCAGACATCTGCAGCGGTTGACCACTCTCCTCAAGATCAAGCGCGTCATACAACCCTGGTGGAAGCCGGCGCCTTCTCCTTGATCCTGATAACAATGAACATAATATTATATCAGGCTTGTAATCCCCGAAGAGTGAGACAGAGTTGTGCCGAGTAGAGTGTGAGTAGCAGTTCATGGGGTCCCATGGCATAGGCGGTGAAGTTTCGATTTGGGGCAGGACTTCATTCTCAGCAGGCGCTTTTACGATTTACACACTAATAAGTTGTAATTAAAAGCTTAAATGATTTTCAAAGATAACACAGAAACCTAAACTATTTCTTTTTTAAAGTCTTAATATGCCCGCAGCATGGGAAGCCTCAACTTTGATACTTTTAAAACTGAAGTTTTTATAAATCACGATCGTAATATGACTTTTCATAATTTAGAGGGTCAAAAGATTTTTCAAGGCAATCAGGATAGCAGTAATTTGCCCTATGAATAACACTCCTTATGAGCTTCGTCACAGTCGGGTAAAAGGACTTACCTAACTTTAACGGAGGAGGTTTTACCTTTAATGGCAAAATGTGAATGTAGGTAGATAAAAACAGTTACAGTATAAATAAAAACTAATAACCTCTAAGATCTACCGCAACCAGTTGCTAATTATTATCTTGTACACTAATTTATTTTCTTTCTGACATAATAATCTCTTTACCGTTCAGAATTTATTCGTCCAATACGTTTCGAAACTTTAAGCACCTAATTACAGAATGGGCGATAAAACTTAGCATTACATAATATTATTTAATAAAGTTGCGTAGCGAATAACGATTAATAACCACAAATAATATTGACATTTACCTACTTATCTCTTATCTTAATAACAATTTTTATACTAAATCTATAAATAAGTCTAACAAATTATTCAAGTTCGCCTGAAACTAATCTGCAAGCGAGATTTAGAGGGGAAGGACCTGCAATCTGCATCTCATTGTTTCAGTATGTTTGATTAAGTTAAGTCAAGTTTAAGCTAGAAACGGCTGTACACATTGTGGACTGAAAGTTGTTAATTAAACTACTAACTCTTGGAATTTAATAAGTGACTTCTTTTTCAGCTTTAACTTATTTTTAAACGTATATGAGACTTCGGTCAACTCGACCCAATCGAAATGGACCAAAATTTGTCCTGGTCCACTGGACCCACAACCTAATTCCATTATGAAGTACAATCACGGAGTAAAGCCGAATCTTTTAGTTTTATTTGTACTTCCCAAAATGTATTATTTATACAACAGATAAGTTATTGTGATTTTAGTTCACAAACTACCAGGAATAAGTAGTATTCATTATCTTCATTGCACGCTGCATGATAATAGAAATGTTCAACAATACAATGTTAAATGTTTGACGGCACGGTTGGCGCAGTGGCTCAAGCAATTGACTGCTGCGCTGCGTGTCGCGGGTTTTATTCCCGCACGGAACAAATATTTGTATGACCTACAGATAGTTGTTCCGGGTCTGGGTATTTGTGTATGTTAGTTTAAATGTTTGTGAACGCACCCACGATACAGGAGAAATTCCTAGTGTGGGGCAACGTTAAAAAAAATATAAATAAATATACTTAAATAGATTTTGATTGTGAGATTTCTATCACACTATTAAGTAATTACTCGTATAAGGGCGAAATTTTGTATGTATGTATGTATAGTGGTTCCTCTTTCAAGCTCAAACGGCTTACCTACTTCATAATTCTGGCCTCCTGGTCGTTTGTGAAATAAAATCATTATTTCGAAATTGACAAAGACAAAAAAGGAGATCAGTTAAAAGGATAGTAAATACTCATAGACTATTACGAGCCCAGAATCATGAAGGAGGTATTGTAATGTTATGGAGGTCTGTTATTAAAATCTGTTAAGCCGTTTGAGCTTACAGTACGATCAAATTATCTTGACAGGTCTGAACATAGGCTCTGCGAACTTTTACGCATGTATACTCGCGAAGAAAACTGTTATTGCCAGATAAACAAATATACGATCAGAAAATATCTAATACAGTGAGAAAATACAAATGAAATAAATATCAAAACACTTTTAGGTACGTAATCTACATTTTTAACTCCATTTTCTTTTTCCCCTATAATACTGAGTTAAATCGTAAATACTTTTTCTCGCCTGGCGATTTTAAACACTACTATGCTTTGGTGGCATATTTGAGGAAATAAGTGCCCACTAACTTTTCTAACCAATAATAACAAATAACAGTAATATTAAAAACAACAAACAAAAACACAACGAAAACTTTTCTAATCGAATGTGCTCAAGACAGAGATAGCAACACAAACACCAAACAAATGCTGTCGAATGACTGAGATATCATACCTCGTTCCGAATATTGCCGAACTTGCACGAAGGTCACGAAGTTAACAAAAAGAGATGTGCATGTGCATGTGCAATGGGTGTCGTTTAATCGATTATTCTTCGAATCGATTGAAATTAAGTAATAAAAATATGTTTTTATTCAATTTTATATTGAGGTTTTAAATATTCGTAAACATTCGTTAGTCAAGAAGTCTGTAATAGATTTCTAAAATATAAGTAAATCGTGTCTTTTAACAGAGGAAACATAATGTTACTATACATTTTTTTTGTAATAAAGACGAAAACTTAATTATTAATGATTAAGTTCACTTTATTAGTTAATGTATTCACTTAAATATCTTCTAAACACTAATATGTAATAACGTTTTTCTAATAAAACTAATCGATTACAATATTTGATCGTATAACGGATTGATTGTGTTTATGTAAGGTGCATCTCTAGCCTAGACTACCGCCTTCCGAACTTCGCCTCATGTCACCATTTGGTTCATAATAAATGTTACTGCGCAGCGTTCTGCACGAAGTTCGGAACTGCCAAGATAATTTGTTCGAACTGTACTTGTGTTTATACCATATTTGCCATAACCATATATTTTCTGGTGATCTGCTATACAAGTTTTCCTGCAGACACCAGTCTCTCACAAACTTACGAGTATGTAGTTGACCAATAAAAATAATTCAAAAAAATTACGTTATCAACTGGTCCCGCCCAGTCCAGTAGCGAGTGGGTCCATTTGACCAAAGACTTTTTAATTGGGACTATCCGATGTATAGCTAAGTCAAAGTTTTTGGAGGTCAAACTCAATAACTGATCCAGAGAAAGCAACCTTCTACAACATTTTGAACTAGGTACTATCTAGCAGTGATAGTCTAGTGTTGTGACCGTCGGACTATAAAGTCATAGGTCTTGAATTTTTTGCAACCCAACACCATCGAATGTGTTAATACCTCTTGCTCCGGTGAAGGATAACCTTCTTGAGGAAACCGGTATGCCTGACAGATATTTCTCGACGCCATGGGAAGCCAAATCAGAGGCCCACGGCATAAGAACTTTGACACCAGGTAAGGTCTAGAAGGAGAAGTAAAGACTACCTACTAACTTTGTCGTGATACAAAAATGTCCCATGTTATTAAAAACACGAGAAAAAATGCTTAGCAATTTAAAATTTTATCTGTTCGTTCATAAGCTTACATCTCATCCACGTTCATACATCATAACCATAATAGTAGACTGTATGACAAGGGAGCAAAATAATATTTTTACGGCGAGGGCGCTTTTTGAATCCAGACCGAAGCGAAGGATTCTAGAATAGAATCCTGAACGTAGCGAGGGATTCAAAGTACCTATATCGCCTGAGGGAAAAATATTTTTTAGTTACCGCGCCATCTCGCACCGTACACGCAACATTTTTAACACGCACAAATTTAAATGTCATTACTGCCTGCTAAAAAGTCTTGAAGAGAAAAGAGCTACTTTGCTCCCGCTTAAAGAGGAACAAAACGACACTTTTCGAATAGAAGGGTTGAAAAATTATTATCTACCAAAGAAAAGGGCTAATTAATAACAGCATCGTAATGTGATCAGTTGTTTTCAAAGAGCCATAGATGAAAAAAGAAAAGACGAGCGCTGTGGTTCTTTAATTCGAGCGCAGTAAAGCATCGTTTAATTTCAAATCTTCTTTTTCAAACGCCAGTTTCATAGCCAGCAATATTTAGAAAATGTTAAAACTTTTCCATGTAGGTATGTAAAACAAAAATGTAGTCCGTAGCTGCCATTTGCAATATAATATGCTGGCTGCGAATTGTTCTCACAGTTCTGTTTAAATTGTTGTGTTTTTAATACTAGCTCAGTTTATTGTTCTGAGTTTTTTCGTTCATCTTTGAAGATTTGTTGTTTTTTCCAAGACAGCAGGATAATATTTATACAACACTTTACATATTTTATGTATACATTCCCTTCGTGAAATATCGGCATGCCCTCGTTTTCAATGGGAGTCGTATTTCAATTTTTATGAACCGATTACGACGATGTTGTTATTTCTATTAGGCCATTGTTGTTCAAATTTTCTTAAGTTTTCTAATATTATGTTGATTTATATCAAAACAGTAGAAAAAACAGTTTTGGTTTTATTTTGTTGGAGATTTTTTCCAGATAAGGGAACTCCTCAACGATTAACAGCACAGAAAATAATTGGCATGAGGTATAGTGGTTCGTTCTACAATCCACTGGCAAAGCACACAGTCTGTCTAATAGACTCAGGTAGGTCCAGATAGCACATCTTTTGAAAAATACAAACTATTTTGTAGAGCTAACCGGTCATATCGCTGCTGTCTGCCATAGTCAGACTTTGATGTCGTCCGAATTATTGTTTCTTTATTGACTTCTGTTTTCTTCAGAATTCAGAATTTAACACGTTTTTTTTATACTTTGTGTGTGTCATTTACAAGCAAGTAAATCTTGACTCTGTGACCTACATTTCACCCCGAAGCGGTGATTTCTTAAGGGCTCATATAACGATGATCGACAAAGAACATGATTGATGATATTGGCTTCAATCAAAGTCAGCCAACATTGTGCATTGTTTTGAAATTGGCTTGAAAATTAATTTGGAAGTTATATTGCTTTTATGTTTTTTGTATGGGCTCTACCCGGATTAGTTTTAAGATAACGCTTTCCTAATATTGGCTGAGTCAAGGGGTGTTTTTTTTACTATTTTTACTGAAAGAAACACAACTATTTACTCGTATTTATCTCCGATTTTGATCACCTTGGTGAATTTTACCACTGAAATTGATCATAATCATCACATTTAAATTACATTGAAAAGCTGCCAGTACTAAGAAAGAAGAGCTATGTTGGATATACCATGCTACGTGAGCAACAAACACATACATAAAGATTTAAATATCAGTTCCGTCAAACAAGAGATTACAGAACACAGTAAAAGCTACCAGACTAGAATGTTAACTCACGTCAATCAACTTGTCTTAAATCTTCAGGGCACAGGAACTACCTCCCACAGCTGATTGAAGCGGTATGGAGTCCGTACGCTAACCGCAAGATTCAAGCTATGAAAGAAGTTTCTTGAAGAATCCTTCTGCTAATGATGTCATCGATCTCAAAATATGAATACCAAGCGACTAGCCTATTGTATAGACACAGATTGCCAATATACAGAAGAGAAAAGTATAAAAAAGTGTAAAGAAAACCAAAGTCAAAAGTTGTTTATTCCAATTATTATACTGATAATAAAACAGCACTTTTGAAAGCTAACTTTACAAGAAATTGTACCATGATTAATTTTTTGCTTTGCTTTGGGGATAAATGTTGGGAATGAAGGATACTAATATCATTGGAGCGTTCGCGTACCTATCACGTACAGTTCCGATCCCAAAGTAATAACAGCGGATTTCTTCATTACAAGTCCCTAATTTATTGTGATTCAGTAAACGTGCAGCAATAAATATCCTAATATCTACCCCAAGGTGAAAAAAACATGAATTTGGCTACTGATCTACAATAACAATACAGTAACAACAGCTAACGCGAAAGTTAAAAGTTTACTTACAGTCTCCAATATACATTTTCTGCCGGAGATAGGAAGCGCCTTGACGTACGAAGATGAGTCAATGGCCCACACGTAGATGTTCACGTCGAAGAACGTCTCAGGAGTCAGACTGAAGTAGCTGTCCACTAGGGTCACTTTGTCTTTGTAGTCGTACACGTATAGCTGAAACAATGTGAGATCAATTTTATGTGACTAACTGCGGTACTCAGAGACATTTAATGATTACTTTTTTTTTAAGCTTTGCCTCTCTATAGGAATTTCGCCCGTATCGTGGGTGCGTTTACAAACATTAAAATTCACATTCACAAATATACCCAGACCCGAAACAATTATCTGCAGGCCATATAAATATTTGTTCCGTGCGGGGATCGAACCCGCGACACGCAGCGCAGCTGTCCAGCTGTCTCAGCCGCTGCACCAACCGTGCTGACATACTTTTGTAAGACAAAACTGTCAAAACCTTTACTAAGTGATGGCCTAAGTAATCATTAAAGCTCTCTGAGTGCGGCAGTTAGTGATTATTTTGTAAAAAACTAAGATATATACCTGTTTTGTAGGATTAACGTCATATCAGTACCGTGTTGAAAATTAAAGAGCGCGATCTTATCTAGGTGCCGTTTAGTTTTAGTGAACAAGGCTATAACTATTTAAGAAGGACGCTAATGCTCTCTACAATATATTTGGGTGATCATAGTATATGGTTAGTATATGTATACTCGTATTTAAAAAAAATACCGTGTTTGTAAAATTGGTTTTCTGAAAAAGATGCAAGTAACATTTTCACGATTTCTTTTGATATCTAAATCTAAATAAACATTAATTTCTTTCAACGCACCAATCAGAGATCGGTTGAACTTTTTTCCTTAGTCGACTGGAGCAATTTTATACTCTGTGACCTTTATATATCTAATATTATGTATAAAAGTATATAACCCTGTTTTTTATCGCCCCAAAATGTAATTGAAGTGGAATTGCCGGGATACATTCCTTTGTTTAGAGGATGAACACTAATGTACGGTTATGTCAGAATAGGTTTGTGTAGCAAATGGTATTGTCATAGAATAAGAATATATTAAGTCACGAGTTATAAGTAGAGTAAGTGAGGTATAAGTTTGATATTACCTTGCTCCTTACTTAAATTTTGATAATTTAACAGACCAACGGCACAGTGTTAAATAACATGAGCCAACGCGCTGGATTGATTTGAGCTCAGAGGCTATTATAGTTACTTCATCGCACTGGCAAAAAAACTACATTCTGGCCGAAAACTGCAGTGGCCGTTAAGGAAATCTTTAAATAGACTGCGTACCCAAGTTGGCCAGTTGGCTAGTTGGGGTATAGTTGACCCATCTCTGACAGAATGTGAGTGTGGAGTCCCAACACAGGACATGCCACACCTCCTCTTTTGCTTATCGTGCACAACTAATTGCATGTTCAAGGACTTGAACGAAGCCATCGAAGGAGTTGCCCAGGTTTCTACGTCCTAGATGGCCAAAATCTGAGTTTGCGACTCGAAAAGCAGAAGCAGTTCCTATGTCATAGCAGCAACTGTCCCATTAGTCTCAGGGTCGCCAGTACGACAGCAGAGATTCTAGATTCAGGTCAAGTTTTCCTTTTCAGAATTGCTTTCGAACTGTCCTTTTGATTGGTGGATGAGGAGTTCATGCTTCATATTTCAATGACTATGTAAGTATGTCAGTATTCAGAATACTTTCTGAGCGCTTCGGATATGTCGCTTCTCAAAGTACTTATTCTATGATATTACGAAAAAAACAGATATTTATTGGTGTGAAACAAAGTGTCGCCCTTCATGAATATTTTAATAACGGGCAGCTGACATTTTGGGTGATTACATGGAAATTGATTAAAGGCCAAAACGCTGGACAAAACAAGGACCGGCTTTGATAACAATTTTATTATGTAACTTATTAGAATCTGGATAAATCGGCAAGCTTTGAACTAGTGAATAATATGCCAGTAAAGTATTAGCAATGGTACATGGACTATTTATTGCTTTGCAATTTTTTTACCCGACTACGGCGAAGCCAAAAGGAAGGGTAATGATTTTGACAGTCTGTGTGTATGTATGTTCCTCTGTAGCGCCTAGACTACTGAACAGATTTTAATAAATGAGGTACGTCAATCGATTTGTAAGAATAGCCCGGGTGACATAGGCTACATAAGTTTTATCAATTTTCAAAATCCGTTTCTAAAGTCGGTGAATTTTGTTTGTTTAATTTTTTTTTGCCATCGACTTCAGAAACAGATTTTTCTTCCAATGTTTATTTTTTTGCGTGTGTTTACTTTTGCGTGTTTTATTTTTTGTTGAAGTTGATTTTATTTCTTGTTAAAAGTTTTTATTTTTCAATTTTTTGTGATTTGTGCTTACCCCTTCACAGCAAACCACCGTGATGTTATGTTATGAACTGGTGAAAACAATAGACAGACATGGGTTTTCAGCAATACAAGTCCATTTGCTATAATTTATTGAGGAGTTCAGTTGCCTATATCCAAAATTCTTCTTGAGGTCTTCATCAAATTGAAGTGGGACCACTCCGACAAAGTACTCTTCCAAAACTACTCAAATCACTTCAAGTGTGCCTACAAAATTTGAAGAGTTCTCTCTATTTCTCCAGGATCCCATTATCATATCCTGACTTGGTGATCATGGGACCATCTGGGAAGTATACCCTTTCAAACAAAACAAAAACAATCGGAATCGGTCCAGCCATCTTCGAGTAATCGGTTAACATACATAAAAAAATACTCCTTTTTGAAGTCGATTAAAAATTATTATAGAGGAATGTTGTAGTCGTATGCCACCTTGCTAATTGCAACTAGCAGCTGACTTCTGTATCAATGAGAACGTTATGAAGGATCATCAGGTATCAGTGACTACGGCTGTACAAAAAAAAAATTGAAATATACAAATTATATACTAACAAGACGATTTTTTTATTTTTTTTATTTTTTTGTTAACGAGGTTATAAGAAATTTTAATGTAACTGTGTTACTCATTGTTTAGCTGTAAGTTGATAATTGTATATGCTATAGGGATGACATTATCACTGAGTGAAACTCCAAAAAAATAAAGATGAAAAAAAGGCGATTTTTCTTGTTTTCTACTTTAAGACCGTGATATTATTCGTTATTATTATAATATTATTTTAGTTTTAAAGCTCATTTTTTTATTTGTTATTTATGTTATCACTACTTCTCCAAAAGTGGTGAGGGAAATCCTCTTGGTGCGTGATCATTCAAATTAAGGTCAGAAAAACAAATTAGTAACAATCTGGTAGCTATTGACTGAAGAACTAGGACTGAGACTGTAACATTGGTACGGCTGTAACTTTGTACGGTTTCATTACTTGTGCATAAAGTTTTAATAAATAAATAAATAAAAAATTTAATAATTATCTTCGTCACTTACCACAGAATATCCGTTGGAGCTTTGCCCTTTGACTACAACGTCCAGTGCTTCAGTGGAATCTAACCCAGAAATGAAGTAAGTCTGATTGTCAGCATGTTTCCTTCAATACAAAAACATTTTTTTATTCAAACGAAACTTATATAAACAGGTACAGAGGTTATTACTTTTTTTTTGTATACTAGACAGACTTGCGTTTTATTTTGGAGACCTTGATCTATACTAATATTTTAACGAGGATAAATTTGTATGTAACGAATAAACTTAAAAAGTAATGAACCTATTTAAAATTCTTCCACCGTTGTGAAGTTACACTATCCCGGGTGGCATAAGCTTTTTTTATTCCTGTATTTTCACGGAAAAGGGAACTACGCGGGTGAATCCGCGTGACGTCCGCTAGTTTTGAATAAAAATAAACAATTGTTTTCTTCAATCTAGACTCAAGCCTCGTTTGCACACAACTCCCCCGATGTGAAGCGATGAGATGTTCTAGGGTGGAGCGCAATTATCTAGAACTAACCGTGTTACTAAGGGATATCGTGTTACCAACTGGGTTGTAGTAACTTAGTCAGATAGGCAGTCACTCCTTGGGAAATACAAGTTTCCAGCTGTATCCGAAAAGACTGGAATCCGAATCCAACATAGTTGAGAAATTAAATGAGAAGGCAAGGCAGATGACAGAACTGTATTCAAATCAAATCAAAATCAAAACTCATTTATTCAAACTAGGCTGATAATCAGCACTTTTCGAACGTCAAAATTTACTTTACTTTACTTATTTACAATAGACAGTCCCCCAAAACGCCTCCCCCCCTTCGACACCTCCTAGTGTTTTTGCTGGAAAGAAGAAGTGGCGGAACAAACTCCCCAGCACACATCTGTCTGTTAGGTTGGTTAGAAGAACCAGACTCGATACAATAGTAAGGCAAGTATAAAAAAGTATATAATAATAATAAAAAAAAGACAACATATCAGTAAACTAATCTTGGAGAAAGAACATAAATAAATAACAAACATTGTCTCGTGTTCAACTCAGCGACCAACTATTCTTATCATTTAAATAGTCGTTAATGGAATAGTAAGCTTTTAAACAAAGATTAGATTTTATTTTGGCTTTAAACGCATTAAATGGCAAGTCTAGAAAAGAAGATGGCAGTTTGTTACCTTGCGGTCTGTTAGGACTGATCCTATATTGTACTGATCTCATAATGAACAAATATATAATGTTATACCAAGCCCGACGAATGAATTATGAACTTTGTGAAGCCGGTGAAAAGGAGCGCGTAGTTTATGCTTATTTCTAGTGTTAAAGTTGTGAATATCACTGTTTTTAGTGTACAAGTGGATATTTTGTTTGGTATATAAAATGTTGATTCAAGTTGAGATGCCATAAATGACTTAACATATGTTAGTTGTCAGTGAAACCTCAAACTAAAAAAGTTGGTCTGTATCTTCGAGCTCAAAATAGACAAGAAATATGGTAAATGGCGTCTGCTCAATTGGTCTAGTTGTCTCGTAGCAAATTGTTTTACTAAATGCCCAAAGAGTAGGCAGAACATCATAGGGTGATTTTTTATTATTTTTGGAAGGAAGCCAACACAAGGTTTTGCATCATTTTACAAACTGGTCACGTAAACTGAACTCAGTTCATCACGAGTTTGGGCTGAGTCGCGGGCTCGACTCTTGTTCGGAACTTATGTGTGGCAAACAGATGGCTGATCTAGGCTGAACCTAGATATATTATCAATGTCTTACTGCTGTGCAAAGGCCTCTTCCCATGACTTCCAATTGTTTCAATTCACAAATATGGAAATTACAAAAACTAGCTCATAACAATAAGGATATCCCATACTAAATCTAAACTGGTGAATTGTGGTTACACATCTGCCTAACCATTCGGGAATAACAGCTAGGCCACTCACACTAGATTAGAATGTTCCTGACCTTAGACCATATTGCTTGCGGTCAGCGTCAAACGTCACGCTATCATTTTCGTTCACTTCATTCCTCACAAAATTTCTTTCACAGCCTTTTTTTTGTGGTGTTGAAAATCATCAAATAACCCCTCCCGCTCTTGGGCAGAGCGAAAGGGAGTGTCAGATTTCTACTGACTAAAACCACCCATGTTCCTTCTTAGCCCTTTATGTCGAGGCCGCGGTATCTCTTGCGAACAACCCGCAGCACCGACGGGCGTCGGCCCTTGCCGTGCGTGGAACACGAACGTGCCGTCGACACGGCCTGTCGTCGTCATAAGACGGACGGACGGCGAGCTAGTTATTCTACAGCCTTAAACTTACATGAAGTACGGTATATCGAACTGGCAACAATGTCCTACGATTGTGAGGACCGAGCGAAACATCTCAGAACAGTTATGTGGCTTGGACCTCCAGTTACACTCCACCACCATGTCACTGCATGGTCTCTTGAACTGAAACAAAATTAAATTGCAACATATAGGTACATAACATCACGCCTGTAACCTCCGAATGTGTAGGCAGAAGTGTACTTAGGTAACTACACCCACAATTATGTTTAAGTCCCACGTAATAAGGGGTGAGCCCATTGCCATCAACTGGGCTCAAATCCAGTCTTCTTAGGTAAAGAAAAGAAAGAAAAAATATTTGTATTTGTCGCAGAAAGGTAACTGTCGCAAAAGGTACTGATTTATTTTTCATATAAGAGTATAAAGTAACTTCTTTTTATTGATTCACTTTTCTAATTTGATATATTTCAGACAAAATAAATTAATTCTTCAAGTTTTATGGTTTACCGTAAATATTCTTTATAGTGTCATGTATCTACGGCACAAAACTCAACATCCATTTCGTAGAAATGAGCTCATAAAATATTCTAACTATTTCTTATAATATCGTTTTCAGTTACCCAAAACATTACATTATGCTAGATACGAGTATAAGCTTAAAATTAAATTAAAGGTAATATTTACGCAGCAGTATAAATTCAGGATTAAATTGGACAAGAATCGAATATAAATGGCCTCCAATGAATAATTATTTCATTAGCTTTCATTAAATTAGTTATTTTTTCGGGACTTCCTAAAAATAACATTTAATAATTATTATTAATTGTTATTTTAATAATAATAATCGTTTATTGGTCTCAATTAAAATGTAGCCTAATACAAATTTCAACATCGGGGATTTTATACAAAAAAGGCTGCAGAAAACGCCTGACTTCCAAACTAGGTAAAGAACCTGTATCTTGGAAATTGATTCACAAAAGCAATTTATTGTGTCGCACTTCGCGTCCGCGTCGTTACGAAAAACGCCTTCTGGGAAATTGAATGATTTTGTTAGGTTACAAAACCGTGTTAAGACACGAATGAAATACTTTTGTATGTTTAGAGCGTTTGTGTATCCTTTCTGTATCATTTGAAGGCGCATTATAATACATTGTTTACAATACGATGCTCTTATTCAGTGCTACTGCTAAAAGTAAAATATTTCTCAAAGTTGGTCAAAGTGTTGTTGAATTTATTTGCAGTAGCCGCCAGTTAGCATACTCCAGCCAGCCTTCGCCAGTTAGTTAGCAGACTCTAGATCCTGAACTGAGTGGATGTATGTTAGCTAACTTCTTATCTCTGTCTGTATTTAATTCTTGTCTTAAAAGTCAATATATGGGTGATACACCAGCGCTTCGGGGATTAAAGGTGGGATGTTACTTTTTTCTTTCGATATTTACACAAATTACAAAAAAAGCGTCAAACGTTAATCTAACTTGAGTATCAAACTGTAACAAATATATACTCTTTACATTTAAACAAAATTTAAGTAGTCGAACGATTGAAGAATCTCAATTTGCCCCCTACTTCCCTGATTCAAATCAAACCGTCGTCGGGCAAATCAATTTGGATAAATCGGTGCTTTTTCTATACAGAATGAATTCTTTTCAAACCAATTGAGTTAAATCTCATTACCATTTCCAGCAAATATTTCAAGGAGTATCCTAGGTCTTCCAATAAGGAGTGCATTTTCCTAACATATGGTTCAGGCGTATATTCCTTACTTTTGACTGCGGTGAAACTCTTGTAAAAATTTGTTATTTCACTCATGTTGTAGCCTCGAAGGATTCTGAAAAGTAACCTTTAAAGTAAGCCAAAGTTACAGTCGGATCATTAAAATTAATTCGATAGAATGTGGGTCACAACCATGTCACAACTTAATCTTAACTATCTAACTTGCAAAATGTAAAGTAATAAGAGAACGCTTAAGTTATACGATGATAAGTTTTAGATAGAAGCCTTTCGGACTGGGGCCCACTTCCGGCAAAGCGGGCTGTTACGCAACTTTGATTTTTATCTCGTCGAACGGGGCCTGAGCCAAAGGAACTAAAAAAAAAAACAAGAACACACAAAAAAGTCAGGATGCTGTCACTTGATATTTGATCACAATAATAATCTCAATTTAATTGATGGTAATACATAATAAATTACATATGTTTATTTTTTCGCACTTTAAAAAGATTTAAAATTGTATGGATGATTTTGATTGGATGATATTGTTTAATATTTGATTTAACATTGCTTTACCCATGTTGCAAAATCAAAACACTGAAAAGTTCAATGTCCAATATTCAGTAAAATAAAAATTCCATTTCATTTTCTTTCTTTGAACTACCCCAATACTCGTATATATCAAGCGCACTTAAAACGTACATAATATTCACCAAGAAACGTTAAATTTTATTAAAAAGCTTCTTTCAATAAATCTTATTTGGTTTGCTTATCACAAATCAGTAGACTTGAATGCCAGCTTGGTATTTATGCACTGCCGAACATAGAACTTCGTTTACCTAAAAGGATCATCGATCTCTCTGAGGTTGAATACAATTAGGCAGAATAACATTATATTGATTGAGATTGACAATAATTGGAATCAAAGGATAATCTATTTCACCTGTAACGCTGGATTTTAAATTAATTTAATTATAGAGCACGATTCCGAATACAATGGCAACAGGAATTTGTACATATAAACAACAATTTGGCAATACGTATTAAATGTGTGACGAAATTGCCTGAATCCAACAGATAAATCATCTGAAAAGCTTTTCGGTCTGTTAATTACGTAAATTACCCGCGAAAAATGTCAGCTTACTGCTTAAGACCGAGAACTATGTCAGATGTCAGGGGGTGGCAATTGAGTCTTAAGATGAAAACGGGACAAACATATCGTCTATCGGGAAACATCTAATCTAATCTAATCTAATAATAATCTGCATAGAAATAGATAATATTATGTTAGAACTTTGCTTACAGTAAATCGGTGATGTTCTTTGTCTTTGGCAAGTACACACTCTCCGTGTCACAGATAGTGACCGCGGGAAAAGGTATGTTGACCATAGAGTAGTGGGTTGTTTCTACCTGCAAACATTATAAAACTACATTGATAAACAAATATTTATTTAAAAAAAAAAACGTTGCCCCACACTAGGAATTTCTCCTGTATCGTGGATGCGCTTCAGACATTTAAACTCACATTCATAAACACACCCGGTCCCGAAACAGTTATCTGTAACCATACAACCATTTGTTCCGTGCGGGGATCGAACCCGTGACACACAGCGCAGCAGTCCGATTGGACTGGTTGATTAAGTTTTTAATCTGACATGGTCACTAACATTATCATTACTGATAACGAGAAATTGACCTTGTTTACAGTTCGTGCATACAAATACAGTAAATATCCCGTTTTCAAATACGTTAATAATCATTATTTTGTTCGTGACGGGTCGTATTGTTTTTTTTCTTAGAAATGAAAAAATAAGGCGAATAGATCTTGAGCTGTAATTGGCTTTTAATCTACCGTATTATTTTAGTTATAAACAAGCTGTTTGAGTTTACCCTAAACTCTTAGGAGTTTTATTGTGCTCATCATTTTATAACGAATCTCGAATTTCGACGATCTATTGTGCTGATGTACGGGGAGGCTGTGTTTTTTTTAGTACCTAGTAATTAATATTGATAAGTGTGGCTGGCAACCCAGTACTAAATGGGTTGTAGAGGTCATAATCAGTCACTCAACGTAAAATACTGGCAATTAGCAGACCTCAGTTAAGAATAGCCTAGGTAGGTGATGTGTGGGTTTATACAATGTTAGTTTGCATATTAGTCATTTTTAACCGACTTCCAAAAAGGAGGAGGTTCAAAATTCGTCTGTAGGTATGTTTTTTTTTTGTATGTTTGTTATCGGATATCTCCGTCATTAATGAACTGATTTTGAAAATAATTTGTATTCGGAAGAGTATACTCCCGTGGTAGTCCAATTGTCACCTTGTCAGGATCTGATGATGGTTTCCCAGGGCAATCGAGAGCAACCCTCAAATTATATAGGCACTTGTTACGTTTTCCATATATTTTCTAAAGCTTTTCATGTTTTTGCGTCTGATAATCATGATTTCATGTAGATGCGCTGATGATGGAAGCAACGGTTAGGAGTTGAAAGAAAAATCTTTCAAAATTATACGTACTTATAATATAACCTCATATTCAAATCTAAATACATATCTAATAACATGCAATGAGGACTCTACTACTTGGGCCGCGGGTAGTCCGGGCCGCGGGTAGTCCAACGGTTATCGCGGCCTCGACATAGAGGGCGAAGAAGGAACATGGGTGGTTTTTAGTCAGTAGAAGTCTGACACTCCCTTTCGCTCTGCCCAAGAGCGGGAGGGGTTATTCGATGATTTTACACCCACCAAAAAAAAAAAAAAAAAAGGACTCTACTACTTCACCATTATGGTCTCCTGGTACTTTCGAGGATTTCATTACTATCCATGTTTCTCATGTCAATTATAAAATGAAAAAGGGTGGTATTAGAAATGTATATAGATTTGATTATGAGATTCCTATTAACAATATAAAATACCTTCCTCATGTTTCTGGCTTCCTGGTAGTTTGTGAGACTTTACAACACTAATCCTTTTTTATTAAATTATAATCTTTTTGTTTAAAAAGTAGTCTCTTTTTTATTATATTTTTGTTTTGTACTCTACCACAGTGCTGTCCTATTTGACCCTAAGGTTGACTGGTAGAGAATGCCTTGTGGAATTAAGTTTGCCCATGTACCACTCTTGTGCATGAAGTTTAAATAAATAAAAGAAAATCCGGGATCCGTCTTAAATCAAATCGGATCCCGGGATCGGTGGAGACAATCCCGTAAAATAGCTGAGATATTCCGTAGACGTTCCACGTGTATCCCACAGCAAAGTGTTTTGAAAGGAAATATTTTACTTCAAACATCGTTTTAAATTAAAGGTACCTGCTACAATATTTTAGTAGAGTTCATGAAATTAAAATAAATTTTAGAACGTGTAAATTCTAGCTGCTTTCTTTAAAAGTTTTTGAAACAAAAAAGGCAACAACACAAAACTACTAAATAACTTAATTTTCTTTTATTTTAGACTCGCAAATTTTGACAAATCGACATTCTTAACCGTAATTGAGTGAAGAAAAATTATATTTGAAGTTTGCATAATCTCTTCATTCTTTGCAACTTTTATGAAATGCGGGGAATTGACGTACCGACGTTATGACGGTAGTTACCTATCTTGATAGCTAAGTAACTATTCAAAATTAACAGCAAACTTTAAATATAATTTTTCTTTTCTCCGTCAGATTTAGTCCGTCGGATAGATTTCCAAAACATTATGGATACGTATTTTTTTATTTTTTCACGTAAACAAAAGATGAAGACGAAACAGTGCTTCGCCTAGTCGTGTCAAGTCGTGTGACGTCACAAGGTTAGTACTTTTTTACCCACAAAGTGATGTCACAAGCCCCCATGCATGATCTTTGACACGTTTTATTTTCGAAAATTTGTATTAAGTTGAAAAAACAAAAAACACGTATCCAACAATTTTCGATAATCTAACAGACAGATTTATTAGATTTTTTGGTGAAATACCCTATTACTGTTTTAGCCGTATCATGTTCCACAAAGAACAACTTTGGCTCGATGGTAAAAGAAAACTACCTATTTTCCGTCTGTTCATAACTGTATTATGATCATAGCTTTCGAACTATTGTTATAGTTCGCAATCTTGCCAGAAGTAATTTCCTCTTCTAAACAAACTTGTTTACCAAGTTACTCTGGCATTATTTACTAAATGGTTTTTGTGTTAAAGGAACGATCTGGTTTTTTATACAAATAACAAATCGAATAACCTAAATTCATCTCAATTTGGTTATTCAAAGGTGAATTGTAAAAATAAATTTTCGTTGGGGTTTTCTAAGGTCTCAGAGGGAGTATGGTACAAATTAAAAGGCCATCAATATGAAAAATAAAACTAAAAAGTTCGACAAAGTTGAGTTATTTTCAACGTAAAAATATTCGTACCAGAATGTGTCTCAAAACTAAAATACTAATCAGGTGCATTCCTGTTTGGTGCTAACTCATGACCGAGGACTGACTGCAAACTGTGATCTATTTAAAAGTGTGTGAGTTATTTTTGACGTCCAGCTGTGTTATTTATATCAAATAAACAAAGTTATTTCTGTAAGCATAATGTATTAATGTTCTGTATGAATCATATAACATATTTTTATCTGGGCACACAAAACCGGGTAGGTTAATATATGCCTGCCAAAAACATAAATGCTGAAACCGTTTGAATACAGTACAAACGGAAAACATGGAAATATTTTACTCAGAGCATTACGTAAGACATTACGAGTACTTTACTTACGTATTCGGGAGAACCCGGCTTCTCTTACATTTGTTACAAAGTACCCTTATGTTGAGAAAAATAAGTAAAGTTTACAGAAATTGTGAAGATAAGGTCCGGCTGCTTGTTCAAAGTTGGTTTCAATTTTCGATGGGCGTCATACTTTAGTATGCTTACGTGAATGTTTTAGCGTTTTGGAGCCAAAGGCAACGTTTTTTTTTTTTTGGTGGGTGTAAAATCATCGAATAACCCCTCCCGCTCTTGGGCAGAGCGAAAGGGAGTGTCAGACTTCTACTGACTAAAAACCACCCATGTTCCTTCTTCGCCCTCTATGTCGAGGCCGCGATAACCGTTGGACTACCCGCGGCCCCGACAGGCGTCGGCCCTTTCGGGCCCCTCCCATGTTGCTGACATCTCTTTGAGGCGCGCGTGGAACACGAACGCGCCGTCGACACGGCCTGTTTTCGTCGTGAGACGGACGGACGGCGAGTTAGCCCATCACTCACCGTCCACAGGCCCGCGTCTACGGTGGCCGGAGGTCATCGCGGGACCCCCGACGCCCGGAGCGCCTCCCGCGGCGGCTGGGACGAGAGGTTCTCTCCCTCTCGCGTTCCGACACCTCCTTTGCCAGCATCACTGCTTCGCAGAAGGAGGCGACGGCGTCCCATTCCTCTTCGCCCCGGACCATGGCTTGCACCAGGGCCGGGCGAAAGGCAACGTCCTTAGACTAAGAATTCGCTCTCTATCCATCATTTTATCTTTTGTTTGACCTTCCGTTGTAACAAGTAGCTTTGAAGGGGTTCCGTCCCATCGGGGCTCCGTGTTGTTCGAAAGAGATACCACGGCCTCGGCACAAAGGCTAAGAAGGAACATGGGCCCAGACCGCGAGGAGTCATTTGATGATTTCTCACCCCCTTTTAAAAACAAAAATTAACTACGGCACGATGGTTACGAAACTTTAGGTGAGTGAGCTGTACTTATATTTGCCCCGGTTTTTGATAAGTCAAAATGGATTACGGTTAACGTTTTCCTGTTCGTATAAGCGAGTTGAGGTTTGAGCGATAAGAGCGGCTTTTGTTCAACTTTATGAATGAGACATTGATGTGTGAATGGCTGGTAAGATAAAGCCGATCTTTGCAAAAGTAAGCAAAAGTAAGCGTTAAGAGTGAAGGTGTCCAGGTAATAAATACGTGTTTTTTCTTAAATTAATTAACATTTAGTTTTCATATTTCCACCTCTACCTCCGCCTTTGCAAGATAGTTACGCTACTTAGTGACGTCATAAGCAGGGCTAAATGAAAGGAGACTGGTGCACTAACATCACAGAGTAAGCTCACTTCATTAACATCACAAAGCAGGTCCTTACTGCATAATGTATCAAGACTGTCTGTGTACTACATTAAAAGCATGCCCCTACGCTTTCTGATTTACGCGGGACTGATTTATTAACTGACTTAGCAAGATGCGAGTGTCTTTGAATCTTTTCTTCTTGAATTAATAATATGGGCAATAGGTACACGTGTCAGGAAAATGGGAAAGAAAAATAATAGTAAAATCTGACGGGTCTCACGCCTTTACTTACAGTGATATGATGCGACATATGCGTGTGTTACTTAAACAAAAAACACGACATCCCACCTCGGTACGGTAAGCCGTGGCTGCTGTAGTACTAGGACCACATTGGCGGTATTCGGTTTGAGAAAGAGATGGTGCTATATTATGACGTCTTGCTCATCCCCATACTCAAAATCTCACTAATCAATATGCTCCTAGTATAAGAATCTTGTACGAGCCAATATTGCTCATACAGCAAAAGTACGTTTTGCGCACGTAATGAATTACGCTAAACGTACTTTATTAATTATATTTTAACATAAATTCAGTCGTCACTAAAGCTTAGCCAAGAGCGGGTCGATCAATAATAACATTGTATCAAGTGCGGCTCAGATAACTAAACAATCCTAACTTAATTAAACTATTGACCTAACAGTGGTTTGGTGTGAATTAACTACTTTCCTACAACAACTACCGGGGTATCAGTCAACGACGAGAATACCCCAACAAATCTCATTCGTTATCGCAATAGGGTATTTCACCAAAAAAAATAAGTCCGTCTGTTAGATTATCGAAAAATATTAAAAACGTGTCTTTTACTTTATCAAAATTAATAAAAATCGACGAAAATAAAACGTGTCAAAGATCATGAGTGGGGGGGCTTTTCACATCACTTTGTGGGTAAAAAAGTACTAACCTTGATTACACACGACTTGATACGACTTTTCGAAGCACTGTATCGTCTTCACCTTTTGTTTACGTGAAAAAAAAAAAAAATCCTGTCCATTACTTTTTGGAAATGTAGGTATCTGACAGACTAATTAGATTTTTTTGGTGACATATCCTATTGGTCTATTGAGCCGGTAGCCTGGCCAAGCGGTTGAAACCAATCTTTACAATATAATATACGCTGACCGGACTGGACTGACCTGGCTATGTCACTATGTGGAACCTTGACATACAAGGCAGTCGTCAGACCTTGAAAGAGATGACGGCGAAGTAATGAAGGCAGGATGAGCAGGACAAAATCCGTGACCCTCTGGTCTTCGATTGCACACTACTCCTTAATCGATAGAACAGCAGGGCTATTGCGTATCTTTTAAAATAATGTCAGTGGCTATCATAGTGTCCATAGACTAACTGTCAAATTGGTTATTGTTTAGAACAAAATGGAACCATTTGACAGTTAATGATGAACACTATGTTTGCCACAGTTATGTGGAGAGATCTTTGCCCTGTAGTGACAAGACACTGACTAACAGTATTCCAAGTAGTAATAATATTCTGAACAAATTGAATCAGAGGAAAGAATATCGAGATGTATTCCTAGTGGTGTCGGTTTTCTGTCTGTCGCTGTTCCTTTGTTAGCCATATTAGATTTTGATCACTGTCAGCGGCTTTTCTTTCAGCGCGAGATTACAAAGGTTCACAATAAAAGGGTGAAATATGAACTTCTAACTTGTAGGATAGTTTTTTTGAGGGATGTAATCTCAAAAGGGAATCTTTTACATCTTTGAATCACTTGACTTGTAGCTGTACTTTTTTAATCTTAAAAATAAAAGTAACTTGGCAACCACTTTTTATATGACTGATGTGATCATATTACTTTTCGAGATAAAACGTTTTAAAACAGTAAGTTAGATGTTTTGTTTTAAAACGTTTTATCTATTTGAATTAGGTTTCAAACACCGCACTGATATAACTTCCCAGAACCTGTGCTCTGTATAGCGACCTCATTATAATATTAACGTCAAATTTGATTTCAAAACCATACTAGACTAACAACATAAAGGTCAGTAGTCTGATTATCTAAACATAAGTAATTTTATTATGTTTCAAATTAAATGTCTAAAGCATATGACACAATGAGTTTTATTGTTGTCTTTTTTTAAATTATAGGTATACTGTCATTTCTAGTGCAGAAACATGTTCTAGATAGCAGTGACTCAAGTTATTGTGAGCGTAATTATGTAGGCTGACTGGTACCTAACCAGCACTCCACACAAAATCACAAACTCAGGGTCAATTCACGAGCAGTCGAACGCGGAACACGAGAATCGTAATTTTAATCGCGAGCGAAATAATTAGCTGCGCCCTGTTCCATCGCTGGAAGGTAAATGCCATCAAAATCATTAGCCAGAACACGTCCACTGCGGGACAATAGCCTCTTTTGTAAAACGCTGTAACGAACGGGAACCTGCCACTTGTGTTAACTGATTCCCCGCGACTCTAACGATATCGTCGGTACACCAACGGTGGGAGGCCTACCAACGCCCCTTCCGATTCGTGTTCGCCACTCTATAACCTTTCTTCCTCACATATTCCATTCATCGTTATCATCATCATAATTATATTTTTTCTATTTCCATCATCCGGACTCAAATCTGGACGACTACTGAGAAATTTCTTATTTTTAAAACCGGATCACGCTTTGCCGGTCTTCACCTAACCAAATAAAATACTATCTAAAGTTAAAATGTTACTCACCACAGTCAAAGTAGGATCAATGACAAACTTCTCCCAGATCATGTGACCGAGGAAGCAGCACAGAGCCATACTGCCAGAGATGATCAGCGCCCACAGCAGGTGTACCCCCCAACTGGAGGTTTTGTAGAAGTAGTACACCCCATGTAGGGTGCAGTGCTTGCAGAACGACTTGCACTTGGAAACAAGCTCGGATTTTAAGGCCTTATCGATCACCATTTTGGATAAAAATCACTCAACGATTTTCAAAGCTCCAAATGAATGAAAATCGGAACAAATTGTTTTAACGAAAAATGAAATAGAAAATTGGGTAAATTGAAGAATTTGACTAGAATCAAAGGTAATTTTTGTACGGTGCTGAGGCGGACCAAGGCTTTAAGTGCTCTAAATCAAATTTTCTAATGACGAAGAGCTTTTCGTCTAATAGCTATCTTATATTAACAAAAGCATAATTATATTTCTGAATTATTAACAATTTTCTAATTAGAATGAATTGCATTTGTTGGAAAAGTTCAATTAATATCAAGTCAATTTATAAGTTTAGTTATTAAAGTAAATAATAAAGTGTGATTAATAATAAATTGATGTAAGTTATTGATGATAAAAGTTTTTGAACTACTTATATATATTTCCATCACTCTTGGGTAGCGGGTTTTATTAGTGTGTAGTTTATTAAGAATTTAATAATAAACTTAGTAACAATTATTAAAAGAATGACTTGTCGTTGATGATTTTAGTTTTGAAGCCAATCAGTCGCGAGACGGGCACGCAGACAGGGTTCTGTAAAAAAACGCCAAAGAAAAACTAAAACTTATACGGTATGTTAGTTTAAACGAGGGACATATTGAAACCCGCAATAAAACCTAATAAAGATATGAACAAAAAACCACTGATAAATAACATAGTACAAAATCTTACGAAATATTTCGGAAGTCTCCCAACCCTTGCGCTTATCACAGAAAATGTGCGCAGGTCAATGAATTTCACTTCATGTTTTAAAACTGGCCTAATACAATGGCGAAAAAGAAACGTCTAATAAAGAGAATCTGGAGAGTGTGCGGGGTCATGGCACAATTACGTCACAAATTAAGGTTACAGTTTTATTTTTTGGACGAGAAGCTAATACTGAAAACCCTTCAATATCTCCCTCGTTTGACCTAACACACTGTATGTCTACCTATTCCGATTACAAAATTAAGCTCTATTACAGACCTTCGGACGAGTAGATGGGTGGGCAGGCAGACTGCGGGTCTTAGTTAAAGGTTTGCTGGTATTAGGTCAAACCTCACCTTAACAGGGCATCTGTATCTTCGACAGTATTTCCGCTCTGTTTCTCACTTTAGTGTATGACAGTTCTAACCGACTAAAAAAGGTTGAAGAAGTACAATTTCGTATAGCCCGATGAGGTGTAAAGGTTTTTTTTAAACTTTTCCTGCTCTGGACGAAGGGGAGGGAGTCTTAAACATCTACTGACTAAAAACCACCCATGTTCTTTGGTAGCCCTTTGTGTCCAGGGCCTTTGTGTTTTTCGAATAACCCGCAGACCCGACGGCCGTCGTCTTTTGCGGGTCCCTGCAATGTTGCTGAAGGTGAGATGTAACCCTTACTAATCTTTAGTTCCAGTTGGCACCCTTTAACTACGGAACTCTAGAACCACATAAACAATTTATATTCCACGGGACTGTCACTTAATAATTATTTACTTAGACCTAAATTAAAATGTAATCAAGGCTTAAGGCACGTTCTTCGTTCAAGCCTAAATCACATTCATTAGGGGTAGAGGATCAAAAGATTGGTGTGATACGAACATTTTGAAGTGAGGTTTATTATAAACAGTACCTATTTATTCAGCTTTTTGATTTTTGCCGAAAACAAAATTGGAAGTTTCGTGACTAAATACCTTATTACTTAGTATGTTACATCCATTTAATGTTATATCATTTTATGTTAACAAAATGGTGTTTTCCTCCTTTACTTTTTGTACTCTACCATCATGTTGTCCTATTTATATTAAACCCACTCATGTAACTATGTTGAAATAAATAATTTATAAAAATCCCAAAAGTTTACTGGTAGAGAATGCCTTTTGACATTAAGTCCGCTTATGTACCATTCCTGTAGTTGTGTCATAAAGTTTAAATATTAACAACCACTTGAGGTAATCTACAAGGTTAAAGAACTCTTGCCCGGGTTGGTTCGTAGATGGGTCACATCCATTATATACAGAGGCGTCTGCTTAGCTCACCTTGTCCAGCCTCTTGTGTTTGCTTTCAATATATACCCTAAAAAAAAACTGTGGGAACAGATTCTAATGAAACTGTATTTAGTGGTAATGGTTGCACTGTACCACTGCTGGGTAAAGAATTCCCTATTTCCTTCCAAGAGCTCTCTCTGTCCACCTGAAACCAGCCCTCCGCCGGATCTATGTAAAAAAAGTTCTTACAATATAAACCTTATTTCATTACACTTTCAGCGCAAAATGTCGAAGAAGAAACAGAAGATAGACAGCGCATACTACGTGTCTCTAATCGAGAGGATCACTACACTTCATGGGACCAGTCACTTCACCTTCAAGAGTAGAAGGTCACTGGTGCTGTGGAGCCTGGCAGTCCTCGGCAACCTCATGCTGACCATCGCCTTCATCATGGTCATCAAACAGAAGTTCAATGAGAATCAGATTGTTACTGTTGTGAGTACTAATGCTATTTTCTAGTCATCATCATCATCATTTCAGCCAAAAGACGTCCACTGCTGGACATAGGCCTCCCCTAGTTGTCGCAATAGCCCTGCTGAATGCGAGACGCACGGGGCTTATCCCCGGGGTGTGTATTGCAAATCTTTTAAATGTCAGTGGCTATCATATTGTCCTTCGATTAACTGTCAAATTGGTTATGGTACAGTACAAAATGGAAAAAATTAACAGTTAATTGATGGACACTATGTAATAGCCACTGTTATTTAAAAGATACGTAATAGCTCTGCTGGTCCCCGCAACCTTCACCAGCAGTGCTATTGCATATCTTTTAAATGTCATATTATTTAATGTTATATTATTTGCTATCATATTGTCAATGGATTAGCTGTCAAATTGGTTATGGTTTAGTACAAAATGGAACCTATTGACAGTTAATTGATAGACACTATAGTGTAGCCACTGTCATTTAAACTGTAGGTCATCGATCCACCTAGTGGGAGGCCATCAAACGCAACGTCTTCCGGATTCCCGTCACCACTCCAAAATTTTTCGTCCCATCTGCCTTCTCATCGGCTTCTTTAGTATTTTATTTGAAAGTGTCAAAGTATATTTTTGAAATTATTCTTAGAGTGCGATGAACATCCTTCAGTGATTGCAAACTGAGAGGCTTGGAAGGATAAAGCTCTTTTTTTTTTAAGAATGAATAATTGAGTTTGTCTATATCCTGTAAAAAGTTAAATCTGGGCAAGCTTTGGCATTTAGCAACAAACTTACTAATGTTAGTTTGCGGTGTTAACTAATACTTATATTTTTTTAACCGTGGTATGTAATTACGAGTAATATCTACAATACAAAAATAAATGCTACTGTCTGTGGGTACATAAAATGGGATGATGTGCACATCAGATAGCCATGGCTATCTAGTCACAGAATCATCTTTCTCTTGCTCTAACCCCCATTTATTTAGGGTCGACGCTTTTTCTTCCAAACTTCTTTGTTACGTCATCTCATTAGACAAAAAAACACGATTTCTCAAGCTACCGCCACAAAATAAAATCGCTATCACTTTCTCATAATCAGACCAAAAATATTGTATAAAAACTCACACAACTGATATCCTCATTTTATTTTCCTCAAACGGAATCAATCATCTGTAAAAGGGTTTTCATAGAAAATTGCTGCCGCCGTTTTTGTATGAACGTCGTTAGATTTTTTTTATGGGAACACAAATGTAAATAGGGCTTAATGAGGGGATAAATTCTCTGGCAAGTCTAATACCTTCTATTTCTCTGACCACACCTTCCTGGATTAAACTTTCCTCTACAACGCACAGAGAAATTGAATATCCAGGTTACTTGGCGATTTGCTATTTCTAATCAAAGGGATTCTGTTTCTAGTCATCCAATTGTGTTTGTGAGTTTACCAAAGACCCGTTTACGCCGGTGGCGTCTGGCGTTCATTCATAGTAATTATTGAACCTCTGACAATAGTAAGTTTGTTTCGATATAACATCACATCAAGCATGAAATCCCGAAGGGTTAAGCAGAGGCGTACACCCACCCACAGCTTGCCAGCGATATTTAAGTTCTATGTAATAATATAGTATTGGGATGACGTCGTTTTGTGGGGTGCTGTAGGTAATAATTGTAACCACTTACCTACGTCACCCCCAGATTCCAGTCGGAACCATAGGTATACTTGTAAATTGCAATTTTTTTTCGGCAACATCTTCAAGGCAAACCGTCGAACTTTGCACTTTGTCGTGTTGTTTAGTAGCTGAGGTTGTTGAACGCCGAACTTTGTATTTTTCACTTTGAGAAAGTGTAAGCCTGAAAGGGTTTTCTTTACGGATAATAAAGTAATACGATTTCCTACTTAAAAGGCACATAAATTAAACATTTTAATGTAATAAAGAGCAAATATTAATAACCTTCAAAACCTTTTTGGTTTTCGTTGACCATTACGTAGTAAAACAGGGTTGTGTCAAGATTTCCATTTAAAAAATAATTGCCAGTTTAAAAATAAAAACTTAATTATTATATTATTTTGTTGGACGTCAATAATTTTAGCAATTAAATCGTCAAAGTATAACATAAATCGAAACGGTACACTTACTGAATTATTTATATCTTATCAATGTTTCACTATTCACTTTAACATAAACCAGAAAGTGTCCTTCTCAGAAACTTGACGAATTATTAATCCTACATGTTGTTGATTTATACGTATTCTATTAAAGGTTTTCTTAATGGTTTGAGTTTGCTTGTTCATAAAAAAAAACAAATAAGGCTTAAAGCCTCAAAATGTAGATACTATTCCATTTTTTTATTTGCATTTTTGTGATCATATAGCACAATATAATAATGGATATTTTTAAATGCATAATCTGTATAATTTTGCAGCACTCTTGGTAACTCCACTAATTAACTGAATGCATACCAGATAAATGAATGCTGTGGAAAAAAACTAATTTGATTAACTAAACATGTCCTACAAAAAACCAAATAAAGCACACAAAACGAGATGACCTTTTTTATCGAATTCACATCAAAAATGTGGACTATCCGAGCCCACCACCGTGTTCATCACCAAGCAACAACAAACAATGAAGCAACAACAGATACCGAAACAAATGGTACAATTGTCTGACTACATCTTTCTTCTTTATTACTCACATCATAAGAAATAAATTCCTTTGAACAGATAAATGCAAACTGCAAAGTGAACCAGGTGCCATTCCCCGCGGTCAGCATCTGCAACTTCAACATGGTGTCTGTGAGAGAATCACAGAATATTGCCCGAGTTCTGTAAGTATTCACATTTTGGAATATAGAACAAGACACTTGAAAAAGGTTTTTATTAAAATGCAATGGGAACTTGTAGAATGTTTGTCCGATGTCCGCTGACAGTTCAAAGTTCAGCTTACATTTGCGTTACATTTTTTTACGTTACATTGCGCCTGACATTCCAGCAGGGCTATTGCGTATCGTTTGAATGACAGAGGCTATCATATAGTGTCCATCAATTAACTGTCAAATGGTTCCAGTTTGTACTAAACCATAACCAATTTGACAGTTAATCCATGGACAATATGATAGCCACTGACATTTAAAAGATACGCAATAGCCCTGCAGAAGGGTCCGACAGAGGTGTGCATAGTAATACAGCCACAATTCACCAGTAATGTTTAAGTGTCATGTAAAAGGGAGCCAGACTCCAGACATAAAGACTGCATGCTACTGTGAAATTCCTGATGGGGCCAATCCATTAACACTTTGCCCGATCCGGGAATCAAACACGGGACCCCATACACAGCTCACTAGAAAAACTAGGCATTTAGAATATTTTTACGTAAGAACACCTAACACACTTAACTACTACAGGAATCATTCGATTCCAGATTATTGTATTAAAATGTTTGCGGTCGATTATAAAGACAGTTCATGATGGAAATAACAAACATTATACTACAAACATTACAACCTGATGATGAACATAAGTACCGCAGTAAGCTATTATTATACAATTCTTGCAAAAAAAACTGCAGTTGAATTTAAGTTTTAAAATGTAGTATTCTTGATGAAAGCACCGTCTCGGCATGAAAAGACTTCACAGTCGTTTAAATTTCTCGAGAAAAATAACTTCTTAGACCATTTCAAATCTTCTCGGAAGTTAAAGCTTCATTTTGTAGATAATTTCTGTTTTTGTTTCTGAGACGCGGGGCGTCGCGCGGCGCGTTGTGCTTTTTAATTAAAGCACATGGCCACAGATTACCAGATACTAACACACCACACAAAATGTTCAATACCTACTGCTCTAATAGCCTACACTTTCAAGTCGATAGACGCTGCGAACGAAAATGTACCTAACCTTACAAACGTAAAGTGAGTTTTGCTTTGTAGATGCGCTCCGCGCCGCGTGGATCATTTGTGAATTGCCAGGGCTGCCTCTATCGACGAAGATCTTAGTAGGGATTTTTAGTATCCGCTCAATCGGAAGCCGGGAAGTGGCTTAAAAATTAGCAAGATTTTTTAACAGACGGACAACGGAACAAGTGAAACAAAATAAAAAAAGTAGTTAAAAAACTGAAAAGCAAAAAACATGCACATTTTAAATTTAACAAAACTTGGAAGCAGGCGGGGTCTATTCTATTTCCATTTCATAATTTAATATTCAAATGAACCCCGCCTCTCACCTCAGTTCTTTTGTGTTTGTTCTTTCGTTGGTCACGTAAAACTTTTGTATTTGTTTATAGGATTTGTGAACTTATATTTATTTTAAACATAATATAAGGGTCATATATTTTTGTAATCTCCTTTTAAAACCCTTCATTTTGATACCTTGTATTAATTTATATTTTTTTATTTCAAATCCGCGGTATGGTCCCCAGTATCCACATATTTTTTTAGTTTTTTTTTTTTAATTTTAATGTAGCCAGTGACACTCGCGTCATCAAGACGAATCTAACGACGTATATTTTATTCAAATCCCTTCATCTGTTTAGGAGTTATGAGGGAAGAAAGAAACAGAGATACATATAGTCCTCCTTACCGATTTCGGTAACGGCGACCCTTACAAGCTATTTCCTAGCGTGTGCTCAGCGTGTGTGTAGCGTGTGATATGGCTGGCCAGGCCGAATTTGTTTTTAAATACCCGGTCACATATAAAGCAGTAGAGTTGACCGGCAGAGTTGTAGGTATAGGTGTAGGAGGGTTTAGGTCTCTCCTTACGTATTTGGCGCTTTTGTATCAGAGTTTCGATTCGCCGTTTTTCGAAAGAGTTTGTCTTTTTGAAAATAGTAGAGCGCCAAGACGACCTATGCAGAGCGAGCCTCTCCCAACCAGTTGGATCAATAGCACAAGCGTTAAGATGCCTCTTGAGCACATCGTTATAGCGGAGATGTTGACCGCCATGCTTTCGTTTGCCCTCAGTCATCTCCGAGTAGAAGACCACTTTGGGCAAACGGTAATGCTTCATGCGGAGGACGTGCCCACACCATCTGAGTTGACGTTGCATCAGTAGAGCTTCTATGCCAAACATATCGGAACGTTGCAGAACCTCAGTATTAGGAACACGGTCCTGCCACATACACGCGAAACACATAACCCTTCTTTTGGGCTTCGCCGCAGTCGGGTAATAAAATCTTGTAAAAAGAAGGAAAATATTGTCTTTTCTAAAACATTGTCCTACACTAGGAATTTCTCCTGTGTCGTTTAAAAACATCGACACAGGAGACATTTAAAAACATCGACGATGAAAAAATGTACCTTTCCTACAACTAGTTAATAAGCGACAGAATTAAATAATTGTAAGTACATTATTACATAACAGAAAAAAACTTGTATTTCTGTATCACGAGGAAAACCGTAAAAAGATACCTTTTATCTCTTCTCTTGCTGGATCTACATCCATCCACTGCACATAATAATCCAGTTGTAGCCATATCTTAAAATTTCAAAACTTACGTCAAGTCGACCGAAATAAATGCGTACGTACGCGCCGCGCGGCTGTTGCAACCCTCTGCGCTGTGTGCTACCGATAGCTACGTGCCCGGTTGGTAGTTAGCGCGTGTAAGTACATGGAGTGCAGTATCTGGTAATCTGTGACATGGCGACGTATGAAAACTGTAACGATTTCAAACGACGATTTTACGAGAAGTGATTTTTCGCTCGTTAGTTTAAAATTTGGTCTTTGAAATTGTGGCAAGAATGCGACAATGTTTGCAATGAATTCAAAGACCAAAGGTAAGATTCTGGATATATTCTTAGTATATTTATAAGGTTTTTTTAAATTATAATTATAAGGTTTGTCCATAAAATATATATAAATGATAATGTCATTGTAATGAGTGGAATCTCTCAGTACTTGAAAGGAACACTATATTATTAAATTCAACTCTCTCCCACTCCCACGCTTTCACAAAGGTTATTTTTTTATATAAAATTATTATGTATATCACTATGTCTTACTGACTCAACTATTACATCCTGTACCTACCAACTGTCCGACTGTCGTAGCATGCCCGACTACTAATTATGTGGCAATGAGTTCGATTCTCACATCGAGCAACATTTTATATTTACAGTTTAATCAGTAGTAGCTAAATGAGGTTGTACTATTAGGATATTAGGCATACCTCTGTCTAACCCTTTGGGGATGCAGGTGTGTTGTTATGTACATTTTTCTGTAGTATAGCAGTGACTGAATTTTCTAAGGATAGATTAGCTTTCCAGGTAAATTAATAACCTTCCCTTTCCTTTAATTAGCTACCCTTAATTGGATTCTAAATTAAATCATGTTCGTGAACGGGCGCTGTCAGTAAAGACTGGTCATCTCTTAGTTGCCATGGTATATTTTTATTTTTTCCGTGATTCGAAGTCGTTGTTGCGGTGTGCGTCGCTGCATGTTTTCGTGCTCGCAGTGTTCGTCGTTGCGGGCATTCGGCGGCGTGTGGTTCGGCGTGGTGGCTTTCGGAATGACGTATTGCACTTGCAGTTTTTTTTTATGAATTTTTCATATGACATTCAAAAGTGCTAGTAATGGTTTAATTGAAATAAATGCTTTGATTTGAGTTTGAAATGCACATTAATTATATTTGTTAGGTAAGTCCACATACTTCAATTAAATTCAAATTCTAGTACAACAAACATGCATTAGTCGAATGACGGATAATACATCTTACCTCCAGACTGTCTAGTTGAAAAAATATTAGGCTAAGGTCATAATTACCTCCGGATGCCACCATTGTGAGGATCGGCCAGAGGACACGGTGCAGCACACCGTGGTGTGCCCCGCTTGGGAGGAACCCCAAGCACCCCGTGGTGTTCTCGTAGCGGTGATCGGCGGCGGTGACCTCTCGCGTCCTGCCCTGGTGCAAGCCATGGTCCGGGACGCCGTCGCCTCCTTCTGCGAAGCAGTGGTGCTAGCGAAGGAGGTGGCGGAACACTAGAGGGAGAGAAGCTCTCGTCCCACCCGCCACGGGAGGCGCTTCGGGCATCGGGGGCTATGTGATGGCTTCCGGCCACCGTAGACGCGGGCCTGTGGACGGTGAGTGATGGGCTAGCTCACCGTCCGTCCATCTTTTGACGTCGACAGGCCTTGTCGACGGCGCGTTCGTGTTCCACGCGCGCTTCAAAGAGATTATTGCTTCAAAGGGGGTTATTTGATGATTTCCCACCCGCCAAAAAAAAGGTCATCATTACCTAAGAAACACTGTGTGATTAGTTGTGAGAATTGTAACTTCGGTGTGTTATCAATACCCTTTCAACAAAATAATGAGATTCAAAAATCCCAAAGTGTACAGAACTGACATTGCTACTAAAAAATCTTTTCAATTCTAGTATGACTAGTTGTAGATACAAACGAAAAACATAATTATTGGAAGGTGACTGCTACTTGGCACCCTTAGGAGTTCTATCATACATTATTATTTAGTTCACTGCCATCTATTTTCCTGTAAAAGTGAAAATAATACACATCTAAGTTAGGTTGAACAAAACGTTTGTATTTCAGAAAACATTACAACAAAACCGATGAGGAAATCAAAAACTTTTTCAACGCGCTCCTGATTCTCAAGAACTTCGGAAAGAGAACCAGAAAGTTGGGAAACTTCACAGAGATCATGAACATTTTGAAACACCATTTCTTCACCGTTGATACTATCATGGAAGAGGTATTGTAAACCAATTTTCTTAAGATTACTATCTATAGATATATCATCAATCATCACCATCAACAGCCTATTAATGTCCCCACTGCTGGGACACAGGCCTCCTCTCTTTGAGAGGGAATGGGCTATAATTTACCACGCGGGCCCAATGCGGATTGGTAGATGTCACATTTCTTCGAATGTTTTGGTTCTAAGACATGCCGGTTTCTTCACGATGTTTTCCTTCACCGTTTTGAGAGCAGCGGTGATGAAATAAATTACACAAAGTTCGAACTCACGAACGACCTGTACTGTTCGTAAGTCGGGGCCGCCACCATTGGGCCACCGCTCTGCTCACTGAACCACCGCTGCTCTGCTGCTATAGATATACAGTATGTTAACTAACAGAGGGCGTTCCCGTCAACCAAGCATTCTGTACATCAAACTAAGTACCCCTACTCAAAATTTTTTGCTGGGAAACCACTTTTTTTTTTGGTGTCAAAAATCACATTTTACGGTAAAACTCAAAGTACCACTCTTAAAACATTGTGCTAGTGGATGCTTTAAATAATGAATGGGTCATGGAGGTAATTTAAGTAACGTTATAGCCTGAAAAACTAGAATTTACGAAAACAGCTGTGAAAAATTTGGAACTTTGACCCCCAATATCTCCGTAACCAAGGGGTTTCCAGGTTGGTAATTTTTTTTTAGCAAGTATAGATGCTATACTATTAACGGGTTAACGGGAACGCCCTCTGTTAGTTAACATACTGTATATCCATTTAATTCCTTAGATGAAAGAACAGTGAAAAGTTTTTTTTTTAAATTACGACTTTTATTTTTAAATACGAGTAGTACTTACAGTTAACCTTAACGGTCTCAAAAACAGCGAACATACTTTTTAAATCGCAACCTGTCCCCGATTTTTTATAAAAGTATTTTACAAACAGATTTTTCAGACAATTAATATTAATTACCAAAGGTGACCATAGCTACGCCAAAACCACTCAATCGTTGTGATAGGCCGTCAACCGACTGTTCTCTGTTGCCAGTGACACTCGTATAATGAATGAGTGCTTTCAAGCGTATGTTTACCCGACTGCTACGAAGCTCAAAGGAAGGGTAATGCAAGTGTAGGTTCGTATCGGTTTATGCGCATAAAACCGAACGCGGGTGCCTAGTTTATTTCTGGCGTGTTTGCTGGAATCAGTTGGTTTTGTCAATAGCAGGATTCCAACTAGATACATTGCTTTGAGGCGCCTACACGTGCTTTCCAAAAAAGAACTTTAACGAGACGATACGAATACGTTGAACTGAAACCACACCATAAGTACCTTACCACATTCAATAAGGAATCTTGACAAGAATTCGACACTTTAACGGTCTATCAACAGGAAGTTTATAATAAATTATGTTTGTTGTTGTTGTGAGATTTATACCAATTTGATTTGATATATTTCTTTAGGTACACCAGAAGTGCGAAAACCTGATCTTGTACTGCACGTTCAATAGAAAGGCAAAGAATTGTGAAGACATGTTTGTTCTGATCAAGACTTATGAAGGATATTGCTGCGCCTTCAACTATGCGGCTTTGAATGATGCTAGCGAAGTGTACGTATTACCATTATTTAAGTCTCAGTAATTTAGAGGAACGTTTTGATGGTCTAGGGTTCTTGGTTCTGAGTTTGATAGAAGATTGAGAGTTAAGCCTCGTATCCACTAGGCAACAATTGCAGCGTTGCACAACAGCGCGCGACGTTGCCAGCTGGCACGCAACATGTCGCACGCCTTGTTGTTTGTTTTGGTGCAAGCATCAAATGTTGTCGAGTGGAGAGTTCTAACCCACCTACGTTACGTGGCTTTTTACATTTTAATGCATTTTTCGATAAAATTATAACTTCCCCGCTGATATCTACACTAGTTTTGTTCCATATGCTGTTGACGACTGATGCGAGCGCAATCAAACATAATTCCACGCTGACTTTCTATGCGTTGAGGAACATGTTGTTCAACAAATGTTCCCTAGTGGATATACGAGGTTTTAGTGGTGTGCCAAACTCAATCATGCGTCGAAAATAAATTAAGCCAGGTCTTACCCCTGATCACTCCCCGCTCGTGTCAGGTTGCCGTCCCATCGGATTATAAGAGTAATCTCTGTTGATAATGATCGCTTTTGTCAAAATTCTGTCAGAGGGTAAATTAATTATTTCTTTTAACTAATTTAAACACATTTTTACACGTAACACAAAAGTTCTACATTGAGTTTTACAGTAAAATGTGAGTTTTGACCCCAAAAAAAAAAGTAGTATACCAGAAAAAAAAATTGCGTAGGGGTACTTAGTATGATATACAGAATGCTTGGTTAACGAATGTGTGAAGGGTTAATTTTGGGGTCAAAAACCACACTTGACGGTAAAACTTTATGTAGCACTCTTAAAACATCGTGCTAGTGGATTTAAGTAAAGTTGTAACCTGAAAAACTAGTATTTACAAAAACAGCTGTGCAAAATTTGGAACTTTGACCCCCAATATCTCCGTAACTAGGGGGTTCCCAGGTATGGTCTAGAACCAAAAAATGATCGCAGTGGAACAAGTGCCATTCGTTTGCGTTAAGGGTACTTTTACACCCTTTATATACAATTCCCATGTATTAGTTGTCCTTGGTAACAGTTTGACCGAGTTTTATGAAAATTTGTGTGTATATACAGGGTTATTTGTAAAACACCGTTAAACTCTCAGGACTAAGTTGCTAACATCATAATCAACAACTTTTGCTCTATGACTTTTAAAAATTCATCATGTTCATCAGATTTACTTACAAAAATAAAAATATTTAAATTGTACGTTCTAAATGTTACCAAGTCTGCGAAGCAAAAGAAAACGATAGTACAATAGCGAGGGGAGCGGGGTAAGGGCGGCGGGGTAATCGTAGCGTCGCGAGTTACGACAGTGCGCGACAGGCTTAGGTAGGTACAGCAAAATACAGAGTTGAAATGTGTTAGATAGGACAACGAAATCTTGAACTTTTGTTTTTGGTAAATGTATTATGTTTTGTAAAAAGTCATAGAACAAAAGTTGTTGTTTATGATGATAGTAATACAGTCTTGCAAGGTTAACGGTGTTTTAGAAATAACCCTGTATATTCAGATAGTTATGTGATTAGGTCCTAAACTACTATTCACCCTTCTAACACCACCCGAATGTAGGGTAAGTAGGAAAACGTGCAATGAAACGCATGCAGAGCACAGCTAGTAATTACATAAAACTTGCATGCTGAAGTTATTAATGGCAGAATAAGAGATTTGTATATTTTATTTTTAATATCCTTCTAAACAATGTTTACGCAAATAAATGATTGTTACCTAGCTAGATAATGTCCCACTTAGATTAATTTGCTGTGTAATTGATTCTATACCAATAAACTTAATGCCAGTATTATACCGAGATTTTATTACCCTAAGTAAGAAAACCCACGCGTAGCAATATTATGTAATTGATATTTTATGGTAATAGGGAGATATTTTATTTTTCGTATTTATTGGAGTACTTTTATCAAATACGTTGGCCGCTCGCTTTGGCCCATTCGAATCAGCCGAGCGACAAAATGACGGAATATTTATGTATTGTCATGCTGTCAGCCTAACTGTCACAATATGTAGTATTGCGACAGTTAGGCCCGATGTGAAAGCCGAACATGATTAGGAGGAGGTGGATGCTAAAAGGAGTTCTCTGAAATCTGTCAGCTAAATCAATGTTCAATATGTGAATAAATAGCTTGTATGTACTGTGTGAACGATGATAATTATGGTAAGAAAGGACTGATGAGATGACGAGTATTTGAGAAGTTGGAAGTAGAAGACCTGCTGCATTGACCCTGAATGGCTTTGATGATCAACAAACTCTATCGTCAAAAACAATTGCGCTGCACCTCCAAGATAGGCTCAAACTCAAACTCAAAGCATTTATTTAAATTAAACAAAACTACGAGTGCAATACGTCATTCCAAAAGCCACCACGCCAAACCACACGCCACCGAATGCCCTCAACAATGAACACTGCGAGCACGATACCACGCAGCGACGCACACTGCAATAACGAATGCACGAGACTCCGAATCACGGAACAACGAATACGCACGGAGCAACACGCAACCGCCGCCCCGCGACCCGAACCCCGCTTACCCGCCGCCACTGCACATTATAATTATCGACTACCATTAATATCTTCATTGTTTTTTGAATGGTTTTTTTTGTTAGCCTATTCTTGCCCACTCGAGAGCAAAGGCCTCCCCTCATTCCATCCACTTTCCTCGTTGTTGACTGATTATAGTTTTATTTTATTTGTATCTTAACGTATTTTATACTTTACGTTTTACAGGCCTCTTATGCCCTCCACACCTGACAAAGATTTGGAATACTATGATGACCAGAATCCTGATGGAGCATCAACTACAAATCCAACTATCATAGCTACTTCAGAGGCTGGCAGGTTCTCAATCTTCTTGATCAACCAAGTATTTTAAGCACTAAATATTATAAACCAAAGTCCTCCGCCGCGTCTGTCTGTCTGTTCGCGGAAAGTAAAAAAACTACTGCACCGATTTTCCAGTTTTTTTTTTTTGAGGAAGGTTTTAGTATAGGTATAATAATTTGTCATGGTAACCAACATCCACGTGGGTGAAGCCACGGGCATCAGCTAGTGAATAAAATAAAAAAAAACTAATGAAATTAAGACCGTGCACGTGTGTGAAATAAAACTATTTTGATTTTGAGTGCCGTATTCGTCTATCCAACAGTGATGTAAAGATCTTTTGGGACTCTATTGAAATTGACAGAAAACCATGGTAAAGTTAGTTTTGATTTTACCCAAGCGACAAGAATGAGAGAGAGGAGGCCTGAGTCCCTGCTGTGGGAACATTATAGGCTGATGTGTCATCATCAGACTCATCAACATCATTGTCATCCTCATTATCATCAGCCTATAAGTATGGTTATTCTAGCCAAATCAAAGATTAAAAATATCTCGTGATTAACTCATTGCCTTTCATCTTAACTTAACTGACATCTGTCTTTTGAAAGTATTTTTACGAAAACTCGCGAGCCTTAAGTGTTGTCCCTAAAATGCGTGTCAAGCTGCCTTGATTCTTTAAATTATTTGCAGAGGATTTAGTAAAGAATGTAGTTTTCTTTATTTTTGACTAAGAATATTTTCATGACCTACTTATATTCTATTTTAGGGGAACAGGTCTCAGTGTGGTTTTTAATGTGGAACCAGAAGACTATCCGAGCTGGTCACCAGTTCCCTATTACGGAGTCAAGGTATGGATTACTCTTTTTTGTACAAATATAGCGTCTTTACTCCTCAATATGGCGCATCGGTAATGGGTTTTAATTAATAGTAATTGTAGTTGGATGGTTTAAACTCAGAACGACGAGCTTTACTTTGTTTAATTTATTTTATCACCACCGGCTGCTCTAAAAACTGTGAGAATAAAAGTAATGAGTGACTGATATCCCTAGATATTAAAACATCGTGTTGGATTTGGTTTTTATTAAAGGGTGGTTATGCTTTTGCTTGAAGCCTTAAAACGCTGAAAACATATTTTTTCTTTAGAAACCAGCAAATGGCGGCTGATTTGAGGACAGTAAGTCGTGGGTTCGAGCTTAGACAGGCATTATTTTGTGTAATTTTTTTCGTCACTGATGTTATAAATACGGTGAAAGAAAACATTGAGAGGAATTCAGCATGTCTTAAAATCAATAAAAATCGAAGACACGTAATATCTACTAATCCTGCAAATTATGTGCATTTAGAGCCGGTTTTTCAATAGCCAGTTAACTTTTACCTGAAGAATAAATGTGATGTTTTGACAGATTGTCTATACAAAAACTGTCAAAATGACAAACTTATTCGTCAGATAAAAGTTAACTGGCGATTGAAAAACCGGCCCTTAAAGTTGAAAACTGTGTAAACAACCTCATTACTAAAAAACTTAATTATACCCAAAGAAATCTTAAAAGACAGTGTCTCAGTATTAGCAAGATGTTTTTACCCGACTGCGGCGAAGCCTAAAACGAGGTGTTTGGCGTGTATGTATGTAAGTCCATTTCTAATAAAATATACGTCGTTAGATTCGTCTTGATGGCGCGAGTGTCATTAGCATTTGAATTTGAATATTAAATTATGAAATGAAATGAAAATAGAATGGACACCGCGTGCTTCCAAGTTTTGTTTATTTTAAAATGTGCTTGTTTTTTGCTTTTCAGTATTTTCAGTCGGGTTTTTTAACTACCTTTTATCTATAATATGTATGTATTTAGAAATATATAAGTATGTTTATCAGTTGTCTAGTACCCATAACACAAGCTCTGCTTAGCTTGGGACTAGATGGCGTTGTGTGATAGTTGTGGAATATTATTTATTATTTATTTTATTTTTTATTCTTATGTCGTGTGCCACTAGTAATAGCACACAAGTATAAAAAAACGAAATTAATTTCACTACGCCTTATCAAATGTTTATTTGCGTTAAAATATAAAATAAGAATGGAGCACACAATCCAATTACATAAGTGAATAAAAATATCCACAAAATCAATCCTTGTACAATATTCCAGGCTAAACAAAATAAGAAATTATTTACCCCTTAGGTAAATCCTCACCCACGTAATACATTGAAGAAAGCCATCTTTAACGATCCATTAGCTTATATTGTTCAAATATATTACCCAATTTCCTCTTAACCTTTTATGAACACCACATGCAATTAGCGGAAGATATTGAAAACAGACTATTGGTAAATATCGATAAAAGATGTTGGTTTTTGTAAGTTGTCACCCAACTTGCTAGTAATTAATTAATCCTGGAACTAAGCAAATACATGCTAATAAATTTACATTTACACCCTTTATACATACTAAGCACATCCTAACAAAAGCGATCGTTGTGGTAACAGACGACCATAGCTTTCATTTTGTATGACAAATCTCAACGAGTGCTTTCCGGTTTAAAATAATGAATTCATTATTTTAAAAGTAGTGTAAAAGGACCCTTAAATAACCCTTAAGCTTAATGATCCTTAAGCCAATAGGCACTTGAGCTCCCCGTCACTGCGATTTTTTATTTTGTTCTAGACCATACCTGGGAACCCCCTAGTTACGGAGATATTGGGGGTCAAAGTTCTAAATTTCAGGTTCAGGTTATAACTTCACTTAAACTACCTCCATGACTAGCACAATGTTTTAAGAGTGCTACATTGAGTTTTAATGTAAGTTTCATCCCAAAAAAAAAGTCGTTTCCCAGCAATAATTTTTGCTTAGGGGTACTTAGTTTGATGAACAGAATGCTTGGTTGACGATTTTTTACAGGGGTTTGTTTACACCCTGTATATACAAAGATAAAAAAAAAACTGTATAAATAAATCATAATTCAATCAATCCCTAGGATATGATCCAAATGCGATGAGTCGTAAAAGCTCTCAATGTAATAAATAATACTCAGTACTTTTCCGATATTGAGAATAGCTTACATATTTCCGTAGATTACTATAAGTAAACTCATTCAATCGGTCTTTAAACTTGAAAGGTTTCATTCTGTGTATCTAGTAAAACTGTGTTGCGAAGGTGTCATATTACCCAATGACCCAACAATAATTTAGTTTTGGAGGTCAGATGGGAATTACTCCATATTAAATATTCAGCTACATCCGATTAGATTAAAAGCAGACCCAACTACTGGAATCAAAAACAAACTCCAAATTTTTAGGCAATTTTCAACAGGCCGTAACTTCGAGAGAAATAGTCGTACAAAAATAAAAAAAGGAAATCATAGCTCCAAGTGTCTAGTTTTCGAGACATCGGTCTTCAAATGGAAAAGAATCCTTTTCCATTTGAAGACAGATTTTGGAGACCGACGAGAAGTGGACGTGTTAAGGTCTATAAAAATAAATAAAGCTAAATGAACAAATTATAGTAGTTAAGCAAAAAGAAAACAAATAAAAATAAAATTGTTGCTGTTTCTTCTACAATTAATCAAAAACCGCTGACGCTACAACTTGGAACTACGATTTTCTTTCTTTTTAGGGTTCCGTAGCCAAATGGCAAAAAACGGAACCCTTATAGATTCGTCATGTCTGTCTGTCTGTCTGTCCGTCTGTCCGACCCAGACCCAGTGACCCAGTGTGTCTGTGTGTGGACCCAGTAATATTAATGACAACAATATCCGTGGTGCTAGGCAACTGGGCTTATCCCAGTTGTATGCGTCCCTGTGTGCCTATTGGCCTTGTTCTTTTCTGTCTCCTGCTGATATGGAGGGAAGTGGAAATTTCTGCTTTTCTTACTCCTCCGCTATTCTTTTCTGATTAATTTCGTTGCGGGATCCAAGACAGTCAAATCATTTCTCTGGGACTTCGTCGAGCTTCATTGTCTCGGCGCTTTTCTTGTGGTCGCCACTGTTGATTCTGGCTTACAGAAGTTACAGTGGTTTGGGAATAGTGAGGCGGGCTTGTCCCATTCTGTCCGTCTGTCCGTCTGTCCGTCCGTATGTCACAGCCATTTTATTCCGAGACTATAAGGATTACACAGTTGAAATTTGGCAGGTAGATGTATTCTGTAAACCGCTTTTTGATTTTTATATAAAAATATAAGATTAAGAGGGGGCTCTCCATACATGTAATTGTAACTAAAAAAACTTTTTTTCATCAAACCTACACATGAGGGGTATCTATGGATAGGTCTTCAAAAATGACATTGAGGTTCTTAAAATAATTTTTTTTCAAAGTCAATCGTTTCAAAGATAGACACATCTAAAGTGGTAAAATGTGTGTGTCCCCCCCTCTAACTTTGAAAGTAAGAGAAACCAATTTTGGTTGGTAGTTTTTGTTGAGATCTACATTATATATTTTTTTTAGAATGGTCACTCCATTCTAAAAAAAATATATAATGTAGATCTCAAAATTGGTTTGAACGAGATCTAGTAAGTATTTTTTTTTTTAATACCTACGTCATAAATCGTAAATCGCAATAACTTAATTTAAAAAATACGCTGTTATTAAAACATCGTCAAAGTTACAACGAACTACAATAACTTTTATATTATGTTACTTGCTGCTACGGAACCCTTCATGGGCGAGTCTGACTCGCACTTGGCCGGTTTTTTTCTTTTTTACACGACCATTTCTCTCAAAGTTACGTCCTGTTGAAAATTGCCCAAAGATTGAATTTTTTTTTTGATCCCATAATTATTTTCAGAAGTGTAGTTTGGAAAACGCAGGTAGTTGATGATCAGTTGACTTTGAAAGAGTTCTAATAAATATCTATGCTTGTGAATATTTTATGGAGATATTAACACTCTGGTAATCATCAAAAATAGTCAAAGCCAAACAACAAATTTCAAGTAGGCCTATAAAAAGTGCATTTCCATGTTTATTGACAAGAAAATATAATTAGTTTTAAAATAGTTAAACATTCGAAAAGGTAGTTTCATATTTATGGAGCACAATGTACAAGGAAGTTCGATAGGAGTTGAGAGTATTAATATCCATTGAAATAACATCATACCTGCGTTCCAAAAAGAATTAAGTACTCCGGAATCACTCACTCGTAATAGGCCTCCCGTTTTTTCTGCAATTTTACTCTGTTCTGTGCAGATTTAGGAATCACAAAAATAATGTTGAAAACGATCCAACTGCTATTTTCTTAAAAGTTTTAATAGAAAACTCAAAGAAAACGGTGCGGCAGCTCACATGGAAATTGTCCTGACAAAATCAAAGAACAGCGGGTGTGAGATTCCTTCAATAACATTAAAAACTTAAAAATAAAAAATGTTTACATTTAGTAATAAAAAAAAGAGTGTGTGCTTAAAACCGGACGGCAGAAGTTAAAACTTCATAAAATAATTATTATTACGTACCGATAAATAACTATATAATTAACACAGGCAATAATTATTAGGTATGAATAATGGAATATACTAAACAGCCTCACAACAGTGAAGAGCAGCTGACTGTATCCTTTTCGTTTGGGTACACTCGGCGGTCCCAAAGTTCACCCGATCGAGCCTTTCACCTCAGAGCGTGACGGATCTACTTACTACCTACGGATCTGAATCTGAATGCGATGCACCAAAATAAGTTTTGACTTCAGAAACGTTTTCTTAAAAAACTAATAATCATAGAAAAGCTGATACTTTATTTTTTAATAAAATAATAATTTATTTGAAACCACTATAATACTGAGCCAAATTCTATAATAGGATTCTTAATAATTTGTAGACGTAGTAGACTTGTTAATATTTCATATCCCTTGGCGCTAATTTTTTTTTCTTTTTATTTTGTGCCAGCCTTAGCAGTGAATCGTTGTTTAAGATAAAACTTTAGTTTTTGATTAGTTTGAAAATAATTGGGTTGATTTTCGGTTTGTTTAATTTGTATTGGTAAATTCTAAGAGCTTTAAGTTTTTATTTTTAGTCGACAAATACAAAAAAAAACCATCTTGGAAGCAAATGGGAAAAACTTATTGACGTAATCACCATTATCATTGAAATTCTACTAATATTGTTTACTTTAAGACCCTATTTGCCAACCGACAAAGACAAGTGACAATAATAACAAGTGAACACCAACTGTATGAAAGGGATAATGCGATGACCTATATCCTTACCTAGCTCGTTATGTGTCTCAAGTAACTTGACCGTAATTAGACTAGTTTCTGCTACATTCAGAGTCATTCAGAGATGGTGCGTATGCCAATTTCAAAGGCCAAAGATGTCGTTATGGTATACTCACTGCGAGTAAGTGGGATCAAACAGGCTGTTACACTGTTGTGTGTACAAGATGATTTTTCTGATCTTTAGCATTGATTATGTGTTTTTTTTTTCATCATCATCATCAGCCTATAATGTTCCCACTGCAGGGTCTCAGGCCTCCTCTCTAGGAGATAGATGGGCTATAATCCTCCACGCGGGCCTAGTGCGGGTTGGTAGATGTCACATGTCTTCGAATTTTTTTATTCTAAGACATGTCGGTTTCCTCACGATGTTTTCCTTCACCGTTTTGAGAGCCATATGTTTTTTTTATTATCAGTCAATACAAAAATATTGAGATATCACATCACAAACTTTAAACGTTTCACAGAGAGCGGGTAATTCTTTCGATAAAATGATTAACCATGAAAATTTTACGTATCGATTTTTTTTCAAAAATGGTGTTATTGAACGATACAAAAAAAATTAGACGGTGACTAAAAAATCATCTTGTATATAATACGCTTTACTTAGAGCTTGTGGCTTAATTATACAGTATGTTAACTAACAGAGGGCGTTCCCGTCAACCAAGCATTCTGTACATCAAACTAAGTACCCCTGCTCAAAATTTTTTTGCTGGGAAACGAGAGGGTTTTCGGGGGGGTTTTTTATTGTTTTTTGCTGGCGAACGGGTTTTGAGTTTTTTTTGGGTTGCTTTTACTTTTTTTTTGGTGTCAAAAATCACATTTTACGGTAATACTCAAAGTACCACTCTTAAAACATTGTGCTAGTGGATGCTTTAAATAATTAATGGGTCATGGAGGTAATTTAAGTAACGTTATAGCCTGAAAAACTAAAATTTACAAAAACAGCTGTGAAAAATTTGGAACTTTGACCCCCAAAATCTCCGTAACCAAGGGGTTTCCAGGTTGGTAATTTTTTTTTTTAGCATGTATAGATGCTATACTATTGCGGGTTAACGGGAGAACCTCTGTTAGTTAACATACTGTATACATCTTTGGCACTCGTTGACTCGTTACAGTTATGTTTAGTAACCTGGAAGTCTGATAACGAGTCTTATCAAAGGTTATCGTATGACCCAGTATTAACTGGGTCAGATAGGCAGTCGCTCCATGTAAAATATGAATATTCATTCGGTTAGATTGGGACCCCAACATAAATTCAAAATTCAAATTAAAATTAATTTATTTTCTCTTCACAAACAAAGTTAACTTAATATGTATATTAATAGAGCTTAAAATTACATAACACAGAAAAGTTTGTGAGAGACTGGTGTCTGTACTAGGAAAACCTGTAAAGCAGATCACCAGGGTCCCACCACACGGTAATTAGTACAGTATAATTATAATCTTATTAAAAACACATGTAAATCACGAATTTAAAAAGTGAAGGGCATGCATTAAAACATGAAAAAACGACAAAAATAAAAACAACGATTAAAAAAAAAATAGTTGGGAATAGACTAGACAGATGATGATATTTTACTCACACAACATTTGTTTATACCGTTTCCCACGTTTTTAAACCGTCCAAATATTGGATAGACTAGATCAATTTTCTATCCAAGGTAGAATCGACATCTAATTTTGAGCTCGACTGTTTGTCATTTAAATTGAATACATACATAAACTTACGCCCTTTTCCAATGGGGGTAGACAGAAAGCCACTTGCTACGATCGTTACATACTCCTTTTGCCTTGTCCACATTAATAAATCTGGTACAATTGAAGTTTCTCTGTTAAAATTGAGTCTTTAGAACAAGCCTTTCTGTACAATGTTTTTAGTAAGATTTTGAGAGCAATAGAAATAAAAAATGAAATAAAAAATTACTACTGAAACTGTAGCAGCATGGTGCAGTAAACTGACTGTCAAATTTCTCTCAAGTTCCACGAGAAAAGGGAAAACAAGTCCTTCTTATCAATAACAATTGTGGCATGGCGTCACAAAACCAACTCCACGTCGTTCGTGATACGTGTTCTAACTCACCATCTTCAAACTTTCTTAAAAGAGGACTTTTGACCGAAAGGTGTCGTATTTCGTCGTTACAGAGGACGACTGCGAGTCACCACGCAGCGAAACAGGGGGTCTACTCCGAACGTGTTAAATACGAACTATCGGCCGAACGTTCGCATGTTTCTTACTACGAAATTAATTCTATATCGTTCGGTCGGTTCGTTCCGACTGGTTCCGACCGAACATCATTTTGACATTTGTTGTATCGTAAACCCTACCACGAAAGTTATTTTACCGACCGAACATTTGAGTTTGACAAGCCTGTTATCGTCCAATATACGTCAAAACTCACGACAACAAATTCGCTGCTTTTTGAGTATCGTAAGTATCGGATGTATTGATTTATTTTACGATTACCTTGTGTTTTATGTCTGTTGAAAGTGTTAAAGTGAATGTGAATTATTTACAATTGTAGACAAATGGCGGTACGAATGTTTTTGGTTGAGGAGGCTCTCGAAGAAGAGCGTTTGGACCGCAGAAGGAATCGCAGACGACTTCGTGACTCCTTCAACATTAATATAGTGCCCGACCTTGAGTTTGTATCTAATTATAGACTCAGTCGAGCACTTTTCGAAGAACTCTGCCAGGATATAGTGCCCCTGTTACCTCGAAAGCGTAATCGCCGTGCAGTCGAGCCTACTACAAAGGTATTTTCGATACATAAGACTTAGTAATTCGTACTATAATAATTAGCCATTAAACAACAATTATTGCCTAACAATTATTGTTACATTTTAGATACTTGTTGCCTTGAATTTTTATGCTCGGGGCAGCTATCAAGGCTCTGTAGGGCAGAACGATGATGCTCCAATGGCCCAGCAAACCGTCTCCCGATGTATACGCGAGGTCTCATTAGCAATCAACACACCTGCAATCCTAAGGAAATATATAAAATTTCCACAAAATGCAACTGACAGAAATGTCATCAAGAGGAAGTAAGTGATACATAAGTTTCATTCATAGAATTTGTTTATTTCCTTAAGTTTGTTTCAAATTATTTTATTTCTTTTCAGATTTTATGAAAAATATAATTTACCGGGTGTGATAGGGTGTATTGATTGCACTCACATTGCTATTGTGAGGCCTAGTGAGCACGAGGAGCGGTTTTTTAATAGAAAGCATTTCCACTCCATTAACACCCAAGTGGTAAGACATTTTGTAATAAAAAATACTAGATAATAAACATTATGATACATTCAAAGAGTCATGAGAGTATTTTTTCCAGATATGCGATTCTGATTGTGTGATCCTAGATGTGAATGCAACCTATGGTGGAGCCACACACGATGCATACATTTGGTCACAATGTGATGTAAAGAGCCATCTGGAGAGTCTCACCGAGACAGCATATCTGTTAGGCAAGTATATATTAATTATTCATTTTTAAAATACTAGTTAAGTGATTATGATTTTATTAACTTATATAATATTACTTTGGCAGGTGATTCAGGATATCCTTTGAGGGAATACCTTATTACACCTGTCAGTAATGCTGTAGAAGACAGTCCAGAAGGCAGATTTAATGCTCTGCAGAAACGTGCCCGCTCCACCATAGAACGCACATTTGGGATCCTCAAGGGTCGCTGGAGGTGTCTCTTGGCAGCGAGGGAGCTGCACTATGATCCTGATCGAGCAGGCAAAATCATCTTGGCTTGCTGTGTATTGCACAACATGTGTGTTAAGGCAGGAGTGAGTGCTCCAGAGCTAAGTCAAGATGATTTTGATTCTGAGAACTCTCGGCAGGTCATCAGCCAGGCTCCTACATCTGCCACGGATGCTTTGAGGAGTGGACAAAGACAGAGGGAAAGTTTAATTGCTTTATTAGAAAATAATAATTAATATACAATTTTTTACAAGTCTCCATAGTTTTTCTTTACTGAAATCAACCTTAAATAACAAAACTATCATCTAAAACAAGTATTCAATTACTTCAACACAAAATTACAACAGTAGAACAAAATTAAAGTGGGTTTATTTATTATTAGAAAGAGTACAGCCACATCACATCCATTTAAAATTTACGATTTATAATAAAAGTGGTTTGATGCACGTAGCATACTATATAGCATTGACAATTCTTAAAAAAATAATAAAAGAAAAACTACATTAGCATAATAAATTATAATATTTTTTAAATGTTAGGCCGGCTTTGTTGCTGCACATGCCTGCACAACTCTTCAAGAACCGCCTTTATACCAGCTAGTGACACATTCCTCTGTTCCTCGAGGTTCAATCGACGCTCATCGTTCCTAAACAGCCTGTCCCGCACAGAGCTATCAGCTCGAAGAGACTCACGAGGGAGGATCGCTCGCCGAGGTCTTCTACGCAGTCGTGTAGCTGTAAAATGACAGAACACCATTTTTATTTATTTATTTATTTTATCCTTTATTTCAGGCAACTAAATGCTCGTAGATTGCCCCACATACTTGGTATATACTCTTTTTATGTACACATACAGCATACAATTTACATTAGTATGGTACATTGTACACTAATGTTATTTAAAACCTGAATCTAATTTAAACAAAATTAAATACCTACACATCAAAAAAGTTTGCAATCACTGAAAAATCGAAATCTTTTTGGTAGATTATATAAATTATGATGTTTTCTCCTTTTTAGATTCTTCATTTAAAAATGTAGATTTAGAATATTAAATAATAAAACAGTTCAATTTTCCAGCAAATTAAAAATTATATAGGTATATCAGCTTATGCTAGTGATCACAATCTATTTTTGATGTGTATATATTATGAAAAATCTATAACAAAAGGATGCTGATTAAATGCTTTAACAAAATTAAACAATGACTTACGAGTCCGCTGGTTTTGTGCTGTTGAGGCATTTCTGGGTGGTGTGGCTGAAGCCTGCTGGCTTGGTTGTTGTTGGGACTGTGTTTCTGATGGAAAAAGATGTACAAAAATTAATATAAGTATGAGAAAATATGTATAAAAACAAAATAATGTTAGAAAAACTAATCACTGAGTTCTTATATGTATTTAAGTTCATGAAAACAAAATAAGCCTTAACAAATTAAAAAAATATATGTGGTAGGATATTAAGATAATGTGATGATGGTTTTAGTAATTATTTACAATAACACAGCAAGTCAATAATACTGTGTATACAATGTGTGTACAATAATAGGTACTGTGTAATATAAAAATATTATTTATTTGCACTACATACCATTCAGTAAATAAAGATCCCCTTCTTGGTTGGATGGCTCATGGGCAGAGGCAGCTGTTTCCTCTTGAGATGGCTGGAAAGCAAAATTGAGTTTATTAAAATTGAGATTAAAGCACATTATTTTATTTTTCAATACAAATTGTCACTGAACATCTTTACATACAAATAATAACTAGATTATTTAATGTACTTTTAATAGATACAGAACAATACATACTTGCTGAACTAAAGGTTGTGTTGCCGCTGAAGTCTGCGGGTCAGCAAATCCATCTCCCATTATGGAACAAATTTTAAGCTCCCATCGAGAGAGTGAAGGGGCAGTGGATGGTCCACCTCCTGTGGCAGATGCAGACTGACGTGCAGCTGATGCTGCCTTTTTCGTCAGGTGTTTTTTATCAGTCCACACCTAAAATAATAAACATTCAAATTACACACTCACTCACAAAAATATGTTTTTTTTTTGTATTATAAGATCTCAATCAAGCAATGTATGACTCAAACCTTTTGCCACTGTTTCACAGTTTTTGTACACCCACCCATAGCGTTCAGTGTGCTATGTATTTCGTCCCACAACCTATGGCTGAGCACACGACCGTCGATGCTCCTCAAGTTGCCTCGAGCCAAATTTCGATGCTCGTCGAGGAAATCAAGGAGAGCATCGATTTGTGCAGCTGTCGGTCCGGACATGGTGACTTCTTCTGATAACTTTCGTTTTCAAACTTTGAAAACACGTACATGAGGAACGATATTCCCACCCCAATGGTCCTTTTTTTCTTTTGAGCCCACTTGGCAACTTCGTCGTATAATGCTTCAACTGTTCCCAAAATGTTCGAAGGGCACTTCTTGATCACGGCAAGTGAATAATTTATAGGTTACTTTTTTGTTTACAGTTCACAACTTAACTTAAACACTTTGCACTTCAGTTGCTTCAGTCAACACTTGATAGTTAATACGGTTATCGTTAGGACGGTCTCGGCAGACGAGGTTTTTTTTGGTTTGAGTATTTTTTTGTGAATTTGCATTATAAACTCAAGCAACGAAAGTTGTTTAGAAATTAGTTGTCATCCATCACATTTTTTGTCAATCGGCAAAGGTAAACTTTATTTCGGCTACGAATATATTGTTTTTAGAAAAATATTACGATGTTCGTAGTTATAAATACCGAATTAAAAGCGATGTTTAATTTCCTTGTTATAAAAAATAATTTTAATAAGTATTTCAACAATAATTATAGTTTCAAAATCAAGATTGGCTAAAAGAAACTTTTCGATGCAATGTTCAACTCTAGCACTTCATTTCGTTCGGTCTGATACTCTCCCGAACATTGGCTATGGTGCCCGACCGAGACTAGCTAAACCGAACTATTTTCGTAGTACGACAACAATGCGTACTTCGGTCGTGTGTCGGTCGGTCCCGAACAATCGGTAGTGTAATTTCAGAGTAGACCCCCAGGACGCTGGGATCGTTACGTGTTTAGTTCTAAGTAGTTTAAGGGTTGTTATTATGTAGCTATTAGTTTATTATTGTATTCGATTAAAGGCTATTTCACCAAAAATATCTAATTAGCCCGTCTGTTTTATCAAATTAATAAAAATTGACGAAAATAAAACGTGTCAAAAATCATGAGTCCGGCTTGACGTCACTTTGTGGGTAAAAAAAGTACTAACCTTGTGACACGACTTGACGCAACATTTCGAAGCACTGTATCGTCTGCATCTTTTGCATATGTGAAAAAAGAATAAATACGTGTACATTATTTTTTGAAAGTGTACCTGACGGGCTAATTAGATTTTTTTGATGAAATACCCTATTCAATGGGCCTCAGTAGTTTGACAATAAAATGATTAATTTATTGATTGAGTAACTTCTTTATTTCAGGTACTCATAAGTGACCCCAATGACTACCCCGAAACGACAATCCTGTACCGATACATAACCTTCGGAGAGTCAGTGGACATCAAGGTGGAACCAATGGTCTTCCAGAGCGACTCCAACGTTCGCAGAGTGGAGCCCAAGAACAGGGGGTGCTGGTTCCATGATGAGGTGATCCTTAGCCACACCAACCGGTATAGCTATGAGACATGTGTTACTGAATGCAAAATGAAGAGCTATATGGACAGTTGCCGTTGTCTGCCGTATAAGTATCCTAGAGGTAAGCGTTATAAATCTGATAGTAAGACATAGTAAAAGAAAACATCGTCAGGAAGCCAGCTTGATCTTGAACAAAAAAAATTAAAACACCAACTGGACCCGTATGGTGTTTTGTCATCAACAACATTACAAGTTAATAATGAGAAATATACTTATTGTTCCTATCGTGTGGATAGTTCCTTACCCGGTGTCAGAGATTTTAGCACTCATGGGTCGAAAAAGACACCAATGTAATTAGTGTAAATCTGTATTTCAGTGGTCTGACTTCCAGTCAATAATCGGTCAATGTTCATTTCATTTCCACATTGGTTTTGCCCTGCACTGAGGGAATAACAAGCGCATTATATTATTTCCTAGATTATTTTCGGCGAGCTTGAGGTCACAATCTCTAGGTTTTAGTTCGCTAATTAATTCTTAGTTCATATTGTTATAGTCTAATAAATTCTCGGTACTGACCATGCAGCCCGCCAGACAATATGCAATTAAAGCAAAATTAGTGAAACTATTTTCTACTTTACTTGATATGGTTTGAACTAACCGCACCTTCAGTTGTGGTTGTATATTGACTTAATATTGTCTTAACCATCAGATTAAATTTCATTTGTAAGTTATAAAATCAAAAGGTAATAATGTAAAGGCCTTTCGAAATTAATGTTTTGAAATGTTTACTTTTGAAGAACTTGTTCTTTTGAATTGCCATTAAACGGTTGATTAACTTTTCTTTCAGAAAAATCAACGCGTATTTGCGAATTCGAAGACTTGCCTTGTTTGAACAACGTGACAGGTAAATCAATAGCCAAATATTAACTTGTTCTTGTTACGTACCATTCAGTGTCACGTGTTTCGTATTTACTTCGCCAATTAGAGACTCATGTTTGCAAACAAGATTCAAGGTTATTAGAACTGTCCTGAAAACCACTAATTTATAGTCTGGTGATAGGGAGAACGTTGTGTCACTGGTTTGTCGTTCTCATGAGACTAAACTTTCTAAGTTCATAATATCAGAAGTCGTTTATTCAACTCTTTCTAAACGTTAGGACGACGTTCAAAAAGTGTTGATTAAGTATATCATTACATTCGATTATCCCCCCTAAATGCCCACAGTTTGCCATTTCGTAAATTATTAAGAAAGGTTCACACTATTAATAAATGACTTTGATTTAATTTTCAGTTTGCCAATCGTATCAATTCTAATTTTTGACTATTTTATTAGAGTTCTAGGAATTTGGATGGGTCATTCCATGAACTCCATTTCATTCAACTATTAGACTAAGTTATTTTAGCTGACACATTAGCTGCAAAGCTGTGAAATAATAAAGTTTATCAATTTCAGTAACTATAATTTTGTTATCATAGCCCTTTTAAAATCGAAATGGTTTGTTGACGCGGCCAGTGACACATTAGCCGTTCAGCAATGGTACGTTTTTTTCCGTGGAATATTAAAGTTTTCTGCAATAGTCATTTGTTTTTAAAGCAGATGCTTAAGGAAATACTTTAATGAATCCAAACCGGAACAGTGAAGTCCTAGAACTGTCTAAAAACTTTTAAGGCTGAGTAACGTAACCTGTTCAACTAGTTTTATTATTAACTAGCTGTTGCCAGCGGCTTCACCCGCTACAACTCGAAAATTTTCTCACGGGAAGATAAAATCGGGATAAATATCCTATGTGTTAATCCAGGTTATAAACTATCTGTGTACCAAATTTTATCTAAATCTATTCAGTAGTTTTTACGTGAAGAAGTAACAAACATACATACTTACACACTCACAAACTTTCGCCTTTATAATATTAGTGTGATTTGAAAAGGCAACATAATTTTACGATGCTTAAATTTCTGTTCTCCAGGAACTTCGTGATTAAGTATCAAATTCTCAATAGCTTCTTTTACTTAAAAGGAGGTCCCTATGTAAATTCCTCGCGCGCCTGCATGATTGGCGCGCGGAGGCGCTACACCGGGGAGTCACTCCGTTGCCGCGGCAAATTGCTGCGCAGCGGACAGACCTCCGGTGTGATCTCATGGCGACATGGAGACAGCGACTGTCATAACCCCATGTTTAGGGATGTACTTGCACCGAATCAGGTGGGAGGAAACGCCCGGATGCCACCATTGTGAGGATTGGCCGGAGAACACGGTGGAGCACACCGTGGAGGTGTGCCCCGCTTGGGCGGAGCCCCGCCGTGTTCTCGTAGCGGCGATCGGCGGCGGCGAGCTCTCGCGTCCGGCCCTGGTGCAAGCCATGGTCCGGGGCGAGGAGGAATGGGACGCCGTCGCCTCTCGAGAGAACCTCTCGTCCCAGCCGCCGCAGGAGGTGCTACGGGCGTCGGGGGCCACGTGATGGCTTCAGGCCATCGTAGACGCGGGCCTGTGGACGGTTTTTAGTCAGTAGAAGTCTGACACTTCCTTTCGCTCTGCCCAAGAGCGGGAGGGGTTATTTGATGAATTTCCAAATGCCAAAAAAAAGGTCTCTATGTAAGGTTAACTGTAATAGTTGTGCATGTTTCTGAAATAAACCTTTTTATTATTTATTTCTGATCTGATCTATTCAAAATACGTAACGCTAAATTGCTGAATATTTAGAATTTATCGAATATTTCATTTAATTTTTTAGACTGTAGCTTACAACATTTTCAATATACTTGAGGGCTCGAAGTAATAGGCTATTAGGGTGAAATGTACGCTTGGAGCGGACCGAGATAGCGAAAAGAAACAACTTAAATCAATTATAACATACGTTAGTGTTAGTGAACACGGTTTTTGTTTTAGCTTCGCTGAGCAATGAAGTATTATCACCTGAGCTAAAAAAAAATGCTTTGAAGGGTGCTGACCTTTTACTATTTTTATTTAATACTTGAAAAAAAAATGATTAAGTACTATGTCAAAATATGCGTCAAAGATTAAACATAATTATAAATAAAAAAAAACAAAATATATCAGCTTATTGTCATAGTATTTTGTCACACAACAATCAACAGATAATTTTAATTTAATATTAATGAACTTTCACGGTATCAATCACAGATACGCTTTCAGAATGTTAGAATTTATAAGCTTTTAAGTGTTTATATAAGTTTTCGAGAGATATTACTTTCATTTTAATGTCGTAAGATTACATAAAAGCCTATCTGTGTCCTTCGTGAGCCTTTGTCACAGTCAAACAAGTCGTTTACTCTTGTGACAATGGTTACAATGGCTGGAATTCAGTTAGTAAAACTAATCAGTAGTGTTGAATCACGTTAATTATTCAGTACAAGCAGATATAACTGACGGCTCGGTTTATCCACCTAACAAATCAGAGACAGAAAATTAATTAGCTTTTAAACTATGTTCCTTTATGTTAGAAATGTCTGAATATAGGTAGGTATTTCTAACGAGGTGTACTATCCGGCTGCGCCACAAAAGCAGTTTGGGTCGGAAAAAAAATTAAAAAAAAATATCCGCTTGAATTTGTGCCTGGTTGATGGCAGTAGGCTCCCCCCCACACTGTGCAAGCCATTTTCGGAAAAATATGAGATTCACGATAATAGGTATACATCGAAGTGACCCTTTGGGAAAATACAGGAGAGAGATTGCGTATCCAACCTAAAAAGTTGGCGTCAGTTCTTTTTTTTTTCAATTTATACCTTGATGCCTTTTTTTTTTTGGCGGGTGGAAAATCATTGAATAACCCTTCCCGCTCTTGGGCAGAGCGAAAGGGAGTGTCAGACTTCTACTGACTAAAAACCACCCATGTTCCTTCTTCGCCCTCGAGGCCGCGATAACTAGTGTACAACCCGCGGCCCCGAGTATACCTTGATGCCTCAGTTAAATTATTTTTTTGTTGAGAAAAAGCAAGTTCGAAATATATAATTATTGTAGCTCAGTGTTAGGAGATTTCTTTTGGGTACATAAGAAAATCTTCTTCAGGTTACAGCCTCTTTAGTGCTTATATTTTTATTTCTAACTTGCTCTTTCCTACTCCTGGTCAAAGGCCTCCCTCCACTCCTTCCAGTTCTCTCGACCCCATCCGTTCTCCTTCCAGTTCTGACGGAACCTGTCTAATACGTCCCGACATCTCCTTCTTGGCCTACCGCAACCCCACCACACTGTGTCAGGGCACCAGTTTCCTGCTATTTTGGCCCACAGTTTGTCATTGCATGCGGCAGACATGACCTGCCCAGTCCCACTTGAATGCCTGCAGGGCAGCCTTTTGGAACGCAATACTTATTGTGTTTCGAACTTTCGAACACGAACCGTTAATTTAACACCTAGTGTAAAGACTTAAATAATAGACCGTTATAAACAAATAAGCAATTTAAAAATAATTATAACTAAAAAAATAATAAAAGAATACATAGATTGCATACCAATATTAATAGAATAAGTATATGAATAGAGATATATTCATAGATTAATAGAATATAATTATAAAATAGATATTTAAGCCAACTTAATAATAAAAGAAACGCTCTTCCGCTCTGTACTTGTACAAACATTTGCTGTGCCCGACAGGGTCCATAATTGTGTCTAGAATAAATTTCCTTAACACCTGTTAATGTACATTATGGATTGCAATATATGTAGTTGTGGAATAAAAAAAAAAAAAAAAAATGTATACAATTTGAATTTGAATTTATACCTTATTGCAGTGATAACTCTGTAGCAATGTTACATAGATTACGACTCGACATAATCTCTCACTTTCACGACATACTTTATTTAATCACTCAAGTATATCTGTGCCTTCTGGAGGCGCCAGGTGTCAGGTGATTTATTTTTAATATGTAGGTATAGGTTGCCTAGCTAATATCCTACTTTGGGACTCTACTCTACACTTTGACTTAGGAATCAAATCCGAGACTTGATGCAGTAAATACGGGTATGTCTTTACTAGAATAAACAGGGGATTCTTATAGTAGGAAGGAATGTGAATCTTAAAGTAAAAACGGCTCTTTTCATGAGAAAATCTTATGAAAACAGTCGTTATGACTATAAGATGCTATGTCCGTCACGACAAAAGATTAATACATTAGGAAAAATCACTGTTAAAAGTTTCTGCGTGTGTTCATGTTTGGGCTCATGATGATGACTTTACGTATATAAGTCGTCAAGGGATTTCATATGGCCCGTCTGGCCGTGGTAATAGAGGGGAGAATCGCCTAATTATCATTCAGTATGTTCTTTTGCAGTACATAAATCTACGATGGAAATGGAGTGCGATCCCGTATGTTACATGGAGTGTCGTGACAAGAAGTACCGTGCTACTAGTGACCTGACTCCTTTTCTGTCTAAAAACTACCCGGATGAAGTCACGTGAGTCTTTTGTACCTTTTACATACGCTTTGCTTTTATTTTTAACCGACTTCCAAAAAAGAGGAAATTCTTTTTTATTTATTAAGAATTTTTTTATGTATACCCGCGCATATTTCCGTCAATTTTGGATCAATTTTCAAAATTGTTCGAGGTGGTAGGTACCATTGTCCCCAAATTAGGATCTGATGATGGGATCCCTGAGAAATCGAGGGCAACTCTCAAATTTTATAGGCAATGATTACGTTTTCCATTATATTTTCTGAAGCTGTTCAAGTATTGCGTCCGATAATCTGCAATCTAGTAATTTGCATCTCATGTGGATGCGTTGATGATGAAAGGTACAACTCCTCAACGGTTAGGAGTTTAAAGAAAATTCGTTCGAAATTATTCGTTCTTATGGACTGATCATTAAATTGTTTTAGGCTATTAGGTTGACCTTAGGTTGATAGAAAGTAAATCTCAATTACTGACTTTCAAAAAAGGAGGTTCTCCATTCGTTGGATTCTTTTTTTATTTATTTTCACCGATTACTCGAAAACGCCTGAACCGATATGGAAAATTATTTTTTTGTTGGAAAGGAGATGAGGTATTAAGCTTTTCAAGTATTCGCATCTAGCAGTCATCACTTCATGTTGATCAGCTGGTTTTGGAAGGCAGGTACTACTCCTCAACGGTTAGGAGTTGAAAACAACCACAAGGGAATCTTGAAGGTTAAGATAGAAGGTTAGGTTTCTTATTCGAATGTTAAATGCTTTAAATAATTTTATAAGATATTACAACTAAAATTATAGGACTCGGATTTGGCATCTTTCATCTTATCTAAATATCTTCTGCATCTTAACGAAGCATCTTCACATCATTGTTTTTTATTTTTATTTTGAATGATTCCTGGGAACTTTTTATTAGGAACGTTAATATTGACTGTTTCAACACGGTTTAAACGTTTTTGTTATAACATAAGTTTTAAAATTTATAGCTTTACCTTTCCAATTGTATCTACTTTAGATAAGGTTGATTTTATTGACTGGTTCAATAATTTAAACAATGGTTTCGCTACTAAGAGCGCTACCAAAATCCGAGATTTTACACACCTAAAGAAGTCGATTCATAGTAATAATTTTTTGTTTTTATTATTTTTGTTACTTGAGAGGAGCTCGTGGCTTAATAAGAACTGCCACTGGGGTCTATCTTTAGGTTAAGCTGCGCTTGTCTAGGTCGATCTGTGGATGGGTGACCGCCCATTACATACCGAGTTTCCTCCGTGCCTCGGAAAGCACGTTAAGCTGTTGGTCCCGGGTGCCATATATAGATCTTTGGCAGTCGTTACAGGTAGTCAGTCAGTGACCTGAAAGTCTGACATCCAGTCTTACCAAAGGGTATCGTATTACCTAGTATTAACTGGGTTGTGGAGGTCAGATAGGCAGTCGCTCTATGTAAAATACTGGTATTCAGCTGCATCTGGTTAGACTGGAAGCCGACCCCAATATAGTTGGGAAAAGGCTTGGCAGATGATGATTATTTTTGTTACTTGGTTTTTTGTAAAGAATTTTTAGTTAATGACTTTGTGAAAGGCCTATTTAGACTCTGTAAGTATTGCTTTCATATTGTTTCGTTTAGGCTTCCTTAACCTACTTCAAATTCATTTACACAGCTGTTAGCGAAACTTTACTGCTAAATTCAACTTTTTCAACTGATTTTAGAACAGATTCAAATTAGTTTTATGAATTTCTGAATACTTAAATAATTCCCGAGTTAAAAAAACACAGTAACTAGAATGATTCGTGGTAAAATACAACAAGGTGTTTTATCCTTTTATCCTAGCTCTATCAGTGTAATTGATCTGGATGAAAATTATTTGAGGTCTGCAATGTCAGTGGAATAAAATTCAGGTACCATAATATTCCAATTAAATATTTTGGTTAAAAACTTTAATCAACGTTAGTGCTTATGTTTGGAATATATTATTATCTATAACAAATAAATGTTTGTACTAAAACTTATCTTAGATTGAAAGTAAACTACTAAGTTTACTTTTATTTTAAGAAATAATTAATTAAAACTTTTGAATGGACGCAGTCATCAGATAACAATAATTCTAAAATCAGTATAGAAAGACCTAGCCAGTCCAAGCTTTTAAATCTAGTGCCTACAGACTTTTCAACCAAAAGTAAAACTTTTAATTACAGCAAAAGTTTGGACGTTGTTATAAATAAACGAATTTATGAACTATTCAAGTTTCAATCCATTTTACACCAATTTTAATTGGAAAAGCGGAAATCAGAACCAATATAATTGGTAAACAAATCTTATCCTCGTAAACTCTTAAAATAGTTCTAAACAAACTCAATCATATAAATTGCCATGGATACGCTAAGAAGAACAGTTAAAAAAATTATACTTGTATAATCGGCATTAATTTACCACGATTATAATTTAATAACATCTAACTGCAATTATCAGAGAGATTTAATAGTTTAATTATTGACTACATTGATGACTGCCTCGTGGATCGCAAGTAGGATGCAGTCGGGTAAAGTTAGTGATGGCAATAGGGTCACCCCCTACCTATTGCATGGGACTTAAAAAGTATAACTGGCGAAATGTGTGCCTAACCCTTCAGGGATTACAGGCGTGATGGTATGTTATGTTATAATTGATTACAAATGAAAAACACAGTTAATTAACGCCCATTTTAAAACTCTGAATTGTTTGCCAAGAAATCACAATCAAATTAAACCCTTTCAGAATTAAAACATCTGCGGAAATTTCCGCCCACACCGCGACCCGAAGGTTTTGCATTAATATTCATTTAGTTCAACCACAAAAGCCTGTTAAACCAGCATCAAACTTCTAAATTGGTGTTTCGGACACAATAATTGACGCAAGACGCTTGACGAGATGGAAATTTCTCGTGAGATCCTACCAAATATTATAAAGGGTCTTGGTCAAAATTGACTTTAATTTGAAATATTTCAAATCTTTTTCAATTAATCATAGGTCACAATAAGTTCTCCAAATCATACTACTGCAACAAGTACAAAAATCACCGGAGACCAGCTGAACTATGGCCAATTAACATTTAACAACAATTATGGCCATTCATCGTTCATACCTTGCTACGTGAGGACGTGTATTTGCCTTATTGGAATATTGTTTATTTACACTGTTTTAAATTTCCGACAATCAAGTTAACTAGTTCCATAATTTTATCGGCCCCTCTCGTTTCATCTTGTGGGATTGTCCATATAACCCGGCGGCCATATTTGATTTTGGTGCTGTGTCTCGCTCGTTCTGCCCTGGAGGGACTTAGTGGAGCTGTCAGCGGTTCTCCGAAATACTCGAAAAACTTGTGAGTAATACACAAATAGAAAATCATTTGGCGGGATTCGAACCCGCGACATTCGTCGCAAGCGCTTCTGCGTGACCGTAGCTCCAACCTCCGAGCCACCGCGACACGCGTGCGCCGCCTCGAAATTCGTCATCGGTAGCTTGAAGCTTGTCACGTGACATCGGTCGCCTCGCACCAAGATACTTAGCGGAGGTAAAACGACACTTCGGTCGCCCCATACCAAGATACTTGGCGATAGTAAAGCGATACTTTGGAGTTGAATTTAATTATTCGCCGTTATCTAGTTTGTGCGATAAGGATTAAAAAAAAAACAAATTAACTATTCACTCAACGATGTTTCACTCATCTAAAACGGGATCCAGCCCTGATTTAAGAACAACGTCGGAGACTGAATCCGGAATTGCGGGAAGGAAACGTAAACAACCTGAATGTGGGTTTACTGAAGCGTTAAACTCACTCGCTTCTGAGCTTAGATCGACCCTAAAGTCATTTCGCGGTGACGTTGACGCCAGCCTGACCACTATCAACTCAAACATCTCTGGTATGAAAACTGACTTGGAACTCCTCACCGCGAACACTACTGAGATTCGCAACGACATCAATCTTTTGCGAGCTGAGCAGGAATCATTTAAGCAGCGGTTAGTTGCTATAGAATCTAGGAACGAGGACATTACTCCGCGTATCGACTCCATGGATGATTTGCTTCAGTTTACGTCGAATCAATGTGAAGATGTCGTAAAGAGAATCTCAGCCCTTGAAAGTCGTGTCATCTCAGCGGTGCGTACTGACGATCTAGTTGGCGAACTTGAGGCCAAAATCGACGTATTGGAGCAACAGGCCAGAGCCTGTAATATAGAAATATCGAATGTTCCGGAGAGGCGTGGGGAGAACTTGATCACCATTATTAAATCTATAGGGGACAAAATAAAATTTCCGATTACACAAAACGACATTATTTCCATACATCGCGTTCCACAGAAAATTTTAAATAATTCCAGACCCAAAACTATTGTGGTGAGGTTCTCCTCGGTGCCGTTTCGTGACAACGTAGTGAGCGCCTATCGCTTGGCAAAGGGTTTAAAGTCGGATCAGGTCGGCATAGCTGGAACCTCGCATACAATATACTTAAATGAGCACTTAACTCTAAAGAAAAAGTTGTTCTTTCGTGAATGTCGCCTTGAGGCCAATAAGCACAAATTTAAACACTGCTGGGTCAAACATTCAACAATTCTGGTACGCCGAACTGATATTTCAAAAATATTTTCAATCCGTAATAGTAAGGATTTCCAAAAATTTAATATTTCCGACGATATTACCGCTAAAGATAATATGTAATTCTTTAATTTTCCGTATTTTTTCTAATTGTATAAATACCCTTTTTCATTTTTATTTTGATGCTATCGACTACATATGCTCTATTAATTACACATACGTTCTTTGCTTAAGCGAATCAGTAATAAGTTTTTGTCATATTTTTCTACATTCTCTGTTATCTGTGGTTCCAGGCTTACTGGCTGCATCTCTAATCATCATTGCTTTCAACATACATTATATTATAACATATGTCCTTCCTAATGGCTGATTCACTATGTATTTATTATCAGAACTGCAGGGGCATTCGTGGCAAACTTCAGACGATTTTTATGAATGTTTTGGCTGGCACGTATGATATAATCGTATTAACGGAGACTTGGTTAGTACCAGATATAGCAGACTGTGAGGTTGTAGATCAGCGCTACACCGTTTTTCGTTGTGACCGGGATCGCGCGGCTACTAGTAAACGCGAAGGTGGAGGAGTTCTTGTTGCCATTTTAAAAACACTTCAACCTTTGTATATGGCCAACGTATGCGGCAATTCTTTACACACCTACTTAGAATTTCTACTTATTCAACTACCCAGCCGTGACCATTCGAAACGGCACTTTATCAGTGCGGTTTACATACCACCAAAAACACCCGATGACGTCTATAATACTTACTTGAGTATGCTTTCGAACATTTTAAGTGATCCCGTGATAGATTGTTTTTACATAATAGGTGACTTTAATTTACCTAAACTGGATTGGTCTTCCGGAGTTGGTGCATGTAACCAGGTCAGTGAGATCCATTCATTTATTGGTAGGAATCTAGAAAATTTTCTTTCTGAATTGAACGCCACGCAGTATCATAACTTTCCTAACGCGAACAATCGTACGCTAGACTTATTAATATCCAATGAACACTGCCAGGTTTATCAGCCAAGTGATCAGTTAGTACCCATGGACTCTCATCACCCCCCTTACTGCGCCGTGACCTCCCCTCACATGAATTATTCGCGCATGAACCAGTGCCCAGTTGTGAAATTCAATTATAATAAGTGTGATTACGATCAAATTAAAGTTGATTTGTCTGAAACAGATTGGAATAGCTTGCTCGATCACCTTTCAGCACAAGAGTCTGTGAACACATTTTATGATTATTTATTTGAAGTTATTCGTAAGCATGTTCCCCTAAAATCCAAGCGATGTTCTAACTTTCCCATTTGGTTTACTCGACCCCTTATAAAGCTATTTCGAAACAAAAACAAGGCTTGGATCAAATGGAAAGTTTACAATAACATATCCGACTTCGAGCAATTTTCTCTTTACCGACGTAGATTCAATAGCGAATGCTACCAATGCTACTCCAACTACATAAAATCTGTCGAAGATAATGTTCACAAAAATCTTAAACTTTTCTGGAGTTATGTATCTAGTAAACGTGCTAATTCAGGGATTCCATCTAATGTCAAATTGGGAAACACTTCCTGCTGTGAGCCGCGCGATATCTGTGAACTGTTTGCAACGTACTTTAAATCCGTGTATGAACCATCTACACTCGATATTCATAATTGGGTACCTCCTTCTACCTTCCATAGCGATAGTGACCTTATTAGTAAAATTTATATAAATCATTCAAAAATTCACAAAGAGCTCATATCGCTAGACGCCACAAAAGGTCCTGGACCTGACGGTATCCCACCCTCGTTTTTCAAACGTGTTGCTGATCAACTGTGTGATCCTCTGCATTTGCTATTTAATAAATGTATTGAACACGGCGTTTTTCCGGATGTATGGAAACTAGCACATTTGACTCCAGTCTTCAAAAAGGGATCCAAGCATGACGTGGAAAATTACCGCCCGATCTCCATTCTGTCTACCTTGTCAAAGCTTTTTGAGAAATTAGTTTACAATGAAATATATCCTACTTTACACAAGTCCATAATTAAGCAACAGCACGGTTTTGTCCGACAACGATCCACCTATACAAATTTACTCATTTTTGTTGGGAATCTTTTCGAAAACATGGATAATCGTTTACAAACGGACGCTGTGTATACGGACTTTCAGAAGGCTTTTGACAAGGTGGATCACGAATTGCTATTATAAAAAATAGCTTTTAATGGTATTCGCGGAAATTTGCTTCGTTGGTTCACATCTTACATAACGAACCGTACTCAAAAAGTTGTTATCAATGGTTATCAATCCGAGCTAATTTCAATTACCTCCGGAGTCCCGCAGGGATCAATTTTAGGTCCTTTATTATTCACTTTATTCATAAACGACATTATTTGTTGCTTTAAACACTCTAACTTTCTACTATACGCAGATGATTTAAAAATTTACAAAACTATCAATAGTTTTGAAGATTGTTTATTACTTCAAAGTGACTTAGATCGACTTTCTACATATTGTACCACAAATAAACTATTACTGAGTTTACCCAAATGTAACGCTATAACTTTTACAAAAAATAAAAAACAACATCTATGTAACTATTATTTATCTAATGCAAAACTAAATAGAGTGTATTCACTGCGGGACCTCGGGGTGACATTGGACTCAAAACTTCATTTCAACACGCACATAGATACTATTATCAACAACGCGCTTAGAATGTACGGTTTTGTTATGCGTAACAGTAGAGATTTTAAACGACCATCAACTTATAGATACTTGTTTATATCTTTAGTTAGGCCATGTCTGGAGTTTGCTACTATGATATGGAACCCTTACTATAGAAAGTATATTGAATCAATCGAAACAGTACAACGAAAGTTTCTGCGAGCCATGCATTGGAGATGTAGTCACAGCCAAGCCTCGTATGATACATTGTTAAAGAATTACAACCTGCTTTCTTTAGAATCCAGAAGGCTGCTTCTTGGAGCAATGTTTGTTCACGGTATTATCCATAACAAATATGATTCTTCTGATATATCCAATAAACTGTGTTACCTTGTTCCGAGAACAGTAGTGCGTAGACGAGCGCGCCCATACCGTTTACTAGCAACTAATACCAGCCAAATATGTCACTCTAATGCTGGGTCTCGAGCTCCTCTGCGTCAACTTGTGGATTCTTACAACGACAGATTTGAGAGCATAGATATTTTTAACCTATCCGCTAACAAATTTAGGATACTTGTAGTCGAGTCTATACTGGCATCATAATTTTATTCTAATAAATAAAAAAATAACTGTTATAATTTTTATAGTTAATTAATGTATCTAACTCGCGTAGCATAATTAATCATAAGTTAGTGATCAGTGGATAATAGTGTTGGTAGTGCAATAAGTGCCATTAGTTTAAGTTTATATTTAGTTTATAACATGTTTTGTACTGCTGTTTTTTATCCCTAAATAAATAAATAAATAAATAAATTGAAAATGTCTCAATTGCCGGTATTTTACTAAAGATTTTTTACATCAGTAATTTATTTTTAAAGTCAAACTTGAAGACAATGTGCAAAAACTAAGCACATAGTAGTAAATCTGAGTGAGGCCCGAGAAGGATCTAAAATCGACAAAAAAAACATAGCTAAGGTGGTATTACAGAACCCTCTTGTTAAACTATGCTTTTTATTAGTTTGAATAGCAAAATTCTGAAAGAGTCAAGATATTTCGAGAGGTTTATTTGCGTTTTTCGGAGTCTTAGCTACTTGCGTTATGGACTTCACATTATTTTCGGAAGGTCACTTAAAATGCCTGCATGTATGTAGGGGGTTGGGAGTGAGGGGAGGGGAGGGGGCATAGGAACCCGCCGAGGCGGCGGTTTTTGTTTAATGAATTTTTAAAAAATTGTAATTATTACGTCATTTCCATTTTCAATCGTCGATTTATGAGGTAGGGAGAAGGGGTGTTAGGGTGCTACCCCCATGTATCATCATTATTAGTATATATATGATTAAATTTCTGTCGTAATATCCATGGTTAATAAGGTTAGAATAGCGCTGTATAGCATTTTAGAATGAAATGGCTATTAAAGAAGGTTAACAGTAACTTTGCATCATAATATTATGCCACACACCATAGCGCAGTCGATGTAGACCCGGCCGACGGAGCACCGCTTCACGGAGCTCCTATTTCCTATTTCTGGGTGGTTTATAAAAAATAACCACGAAGGGGTAAACCTTCTAACCTAACCTATCCGATTCGGGGTGCCCTAAGTCCTTTCTGCCATACCTCCGGCACTACAGGAATAGCAACCGTGCCTCTGGACTATAAAAAACACTTTAGAGATAGGGCAGACCAAGACCACAGAGCGATGACAAAGTCGAATATAAGGCGATATTTACGAACCAATTCAAGTGTCAAGTTAGCAAATCTGAATGGGAAGTAGATCAACAAAGTGCTTAACGCGAGATGCAGACGATGAATGAGCGCTGTCAAAAACTCACAAAATTGCCGCTTTTTTGTTTTTTTTTACTAGTGATGTTACTTTTCTCACTGAATATTCCACACATTCGCTATACTCTGTGACAAAATAGTCTGTGGTTGCAATCAAAATAGTCTATGGTATGATGAAAATGTTATAAAATGTCGTCTTTTCAATACAATTCCATCAATAATTCTACAACTAATATTTCCGAAACTATTTGTTTCCGACGGAAGAAACTTTGCAAATCGTCTTCTTTTATTAGTAGAAACCTACAATAAAAGTAACAACATTGTTGATCCATGCAGGAATTTTAGTAACTGCCCAAATATCTTACTAAAACATACGAAAGGTGAACCCAAAATAGAAAGTTGGCATTTTTTTAACATCAAACCATTGCAACGGTTTTGTGGGGCTTAGCTAAGTTACTTAACTTTTCGGAATAAAGATAAATAAATTAAAAAAAAACCATTACTAGAATTATGAAAGCAGGACGAAATCAACATTCTGCTTTCTCAAAAACTCCTCGAACAGACAACATTTTTTAGAAACCGAATCCCAAAGGCGGGATCCGCAACGTTATCTATTAGAGCACCGCAAACTCAAAGGTTCGCTTTCCGATAGATGGCGCTGATTCATTCAAAGCTGTAACCCCTAACATGTTCTATTTTATGTGATTTTCCGCATGGCAAACACTTCACAGAATAATCCTATATGACATGATAACATCCTAAAACATATATATTTTGACAACTTTTCATCAAATAATCCCATGAATATCTAAATACCCCCGAGGTTAGTACAATCCATATTAAAAGGCCCGAGTCGTTGAAATATTTTGTAAAGAAGAATAGGGTAGTGAACAAAAAACAATTAATTAGTCCGTAAGATAAATTTTCAAAAACGTTTGGACACATATTTTTTTTTTTTTTCACGCACACAAACAATGAGACGATACAGTGCTTTGAAAACTCATGTGACGTTATCTGCATAACATTTTTACAGGGAAGTGTTGTCACAAGCCCCCACTTAAGATCTTTGACGCGTTTTATCTTCGTATTTTTTTTATTAATTTGATAAAACAAAAACACGTATCCAAATTTTTTTTATACAGACTCATACTCTGAAAGTTGGTCATAATATGCCTGCGGAGCGTGTTGAAAGTACTACTTTTCAGCCCTAGGGAGAATCGCATTCAACTGACAGCTGTCAAATTGTTAAAAAAAAACTTGGTCTATTTCACATTTTTATTGAACCATGTTCCAACTTTTAAACAGCCAATCAATTACAGCGCGATTCAAAATTAAAATAACACGAAGTTATTATGAATAAAATTATAATAAGACAGTTTTAATTATTTCTCTAAAATGACATAGATTTTAACAAAATCTTTGCCATTTTTTTAAATGATGAACATGAAAAATACTTGCTGTATACCTGGACGACCAGAGGGCAAAAAAAAAACAAAAAAGCGGGAAAGCGACAACATCCGATCAACACTCATTTTTTCTTTATTTTATAATTAAATTTTCTTATTTTCCTCGTATTCGTAATGAAAACCACAGTGTTTACCTCGGGTAAATTACTTATTTAGTCCCTCGAACGATTAGCGCCCTCACTACGTTACGGACGCCAAACCCCGTCTCGGGACTAAATAAGTAACTTCCATCCCTTGGGTAACAATGTACTATTTTTAATCAGGAATCATCCCAATTGTTGTTTGAGTTGTTGTTGTTAAGTAATGTATTTCTAACTTCATTCTAAATAAATTGTAAACATTTCAATTAATAATTTCCTACAATTATGACAATGCAAATAATAATAACCCAAAGAAATTTGAAGCAGCATAAGCAACGTGTATTTCTTAGCTGAATTCTACAAGCTATCCATATAAAACATAGGAAACTTAAATAAATCTACAATAGAACTTAAGTATTCAGAAAAAAGAATATAAAATGAAAACCTCAGTTTTTTCCCTCTTTTTTTTTCAGTTCAACTAGAACTTATTTACCACAAACTTTGAAGTGAAAGTGCTTAAGTGACCTACTAAGTAGGTTAAGGGGCTTTTTTCGAAGGTAAATTTTATTAAATGAACAGATGACGGAATAATAAGTGAGTCTGAGTTTCACCAACTGGACACACGTGTGTTCAGTTTCTTGTGTCGAGTTGGTGAATAACCCGTTTCATCTAAGTTACATAACTTTTACTTGACCTGAGGTTTAGAGTAAAGTCTTCCGATTGGTTTGGCCGTGTTATATTGGTTCTTCAGAAACGTTGGCGTAGTGGCAAAGGTTAGATTTATAATGATGAAAGTACCTTTAATACGTACCTCAAATAGTATTACAAGTTACGAGTTTTTTTTTTATCTATGTTATGACACCCACATTTACCTTGAAAACCGTTTGTGTGGGTGTTCTTTCTAAAACTGTGAAATAAATACTTAGTCTGGGTTAGTTTTTCAAGGTTTCTGTCTCATTCACAATAATTAAATTTTGTTTATTTTATCAGAAACAGAACTAGGTTTGGTGTAGTGATGTCTAAATTCTATTGTAAGAATTGGTGTCCTTTGAAACACCTAGTAAAAAACACCTACTTTTTTTTGTGTAAATGGGATATTCAGAATTATTCCCTTTAAGAATTGGCCATTTTAAGAATAAGGTATTTTTAGAATGCTAGGCTTTTTAAGAATTGGGCATCTATCTACTAAGCGAAATCTTTTTGTTGATAATAAAGCAATTTAAACTTTTTTTTCTAAAATTAATAACTAACCTTTTTACTAAACTTGAACATTTCAGCAATTTTTGTAAATAAGGTATTTTACAAATTCCTGATCGGAATAGCAAAAGTAGTATTGTAAATATTTCTCAAAATGCCTGCCCTGGGTGGAGTGGAAGGGATTGTCAGACTTCTACTGACTAAAACCCTCCCATGTTTCTTTTTAGCCTTATGTGTTCCGGGGCAGCGGTATCTCTTTCAAACAGTCCCGCAGCCCCAGCAGACGTCGTCGGCCCTTGCAAGTATCTAAGTGTCTGTGTTGATGTTGAATACATGTCTGTATTTTATATCACAAAGCATCATGGCATCTGGAATTTGCCAACGCCACTAGGCTCGTATAGAATATTACAGCCCGGCAAAGACGAAACACAAAATCCAGCAGTATAATTATTAAGTATCTTGTTTTTCAGCGCTCGTGTGAACGTCAGCGAAATGGCTGCATTGCAAGTGTATTTCAGCAAATCGAATTGCAACTGTTACAAGTTGACGCTGTTGATTGATACGAGCTATTTTATTGGTAAGTACGAGTATTCTACGATATGTTGTTATAATTATACTTACGGTTTTGCCATGGAGATAAGCATAAACGGTACAACGAATATTGCTTCTTTTCCTTCATATAATTGTTCATACATGCACACTTTTTGTTACTATCCTTGCGATCCGAAAGATACTCGTGGATTTTCGGGGCCATGAAGCATTTTAAAAGGAGATTACATAAATATATAACACCTACATGTTTAAAAGAAATTCAAAGTCACAAATCTTATAAACAAACACAAAAGTTAAATCATCTTCGAAGAATTTTACGCGACCAACGAAGGAACAAGCACAAAAGAACTAAAAATTTGGAACTAAAAAAAAAGTAGTTAAAAAACTAAAAGACCCGAACCAAAACTTGGAAGCAGGCGCGGTTCATTGAATATTAAATTATCAAATGAAAAAAAAAGTATGGACCCCGCCTGCTTCCAAGTTTTGTTTAATTTAAAATGTGCTTGTTTTTTGCTTTTCAGTTTTGTCAGTCGGGTTTTTTTAGTTTTATAACTACTTTTTTTTATTCATTTACTGAGAGGCGGGTCCACCACAACAAACGCTGCGTTTTAAACTAACGGGCGAAAAATCGCTTCTCGCTCGTAGTTTGAAGTTTAGTTTAACTGGGCTTCTATCCGCACTTAGCCTCTTGATTGGGCCATTGTGCGTGATGTTTAGAGAATAACTACTCCAAACAACATAGGTCGTCCCAGAATTGTAGCAGCCTTCCCAGACTACTGCAGGCTTCCGGGAGAGTTAATGGGGATCGTAGAGTTGGTGCCCTGTGATCTGCTACGCTGGATGCGAGACGCACGGGACCGGTCAAGGTGGCGACACCTGGGGGAGGCCTTAGGCACATACTATGAAAGTTGTGTTTTGAGGAAATTCAGTAGAAACTTAAGAACTTACGCGTTTGTTCGTGATAGATTAAGCATTAGATTAAAGGTAAGATTTTTTAAACCAAATTCACGCGTAACTTATACTTCCACTTGGAAGTTGACTGCAAAGACTTGGCGAAAATCTCATGTTTTATTAATTCTTGCCTTTAGCAGTTAAAGAACTTTCGAAGTACGTAGTAGATTTTACAGAATTCGGAAAAGTAGTTGGAAATTCTAGGAGCGTTGGCAACTGAAATCAAATAAGTTCCTACCAGCTCACAGAATACAAAAACAAGGGATCGCCATTTATTATTTACTAGGCGTTGCCAGCGGTTTCGCCCGCTACAACTCGAAAATTATCCCACAGAAAGATTCAACCGGGATAAAAACTATCCTAGGTGTTAATCCAGGTTATAAACTATCTGCGTACCAAATTTTATCTAAATCCGTTTAGTAGTTTTTGCGTGAAAGAGTAACAAACATCCATCCATACATACATACTTACAAACTTTCGCGTTTATAATATTAGTAGGTGTTTTTTTTCCTTTTGTTAGAGTTTGAGCAGAATAGTGAGAGAAAAATAAGAAAAATAACCTATCTGAGTGCAATATGAGTCTTCTGTAAAAATTTCCATAAATAATAGTTAAGCCTGGCTGCTAAAATTGTAGATCTTTGACAATCATTACGGGTGATCGAAACATTGAAACTCTGTTAACTAGTCATTCTAAATGGGTGTCGTGTTATACTCGAACTGGATTGTAGAGGTGATAGCAGGAATAGAATAGATTTTTATATTTTAAATACAAAATTCGTCGATGTCGCTTTATGTAGATATATACTGGTAATCAGCATCAGATTACACTGGAAGCCAACGCTAACATAGTTTGAAAAAAGCAAATGATTATCACACTAATTACACTAGTCACACTAGTATCACACTAATACTATAAAGGCGAAAGTTTGTGTGTATGTTTGTTACTTCTTCACGCAAAAACTACTGAACGAATTTGGATAATGATAATGATACATGGATAGTTTTTAACCCGGATTAATACACAGAATTAGTTTTTATCGCGAATTTATTTAAAACTGGGATAATTTTCAAGATGTAGCGGGTGAAGCAACAGCAACAGCTTGTCACATATAAATTTAGATTAACCCGCGAAGTATTTTTCTTCAGTATAACAAAACTTGGAAGAAGGTCCATTCTATGTATTTTCATTTCATTATTAAATATTCAAATGAAACTCGCATGCTTCCCAGTATTGTTTTATTTTAAATGTGCTTGTTTGTGTTTGTTTACAGGATTTGTGACTTTGAATTTCTTTTCAACATGTAAGTATCATTCATTTTTGTAATCTCCTTTTGAAACCCTTCATTTTGATACCCTACTCGATTTTAACGGATTTTTTTTTTCATATCCGCGTTATGGCCCGCAAAATCCGCAATTTTTCTTTCGTTTTTACTGTAGTCAGGTAAACTCACGCCATTGAGACAAATCTAAAGACGTATATTTTATTCAAATCCCTTCATCCGTAAGAGTTATGAGGGAACAAAGAAACAGACACACATACATACATACGCCAAACACATAATCCTCCTTTTGGGCTTCGGCGCAATCGTGTAGTGATCAATCTCTCTAGTCGTATTTTAATTATAATAATATCTTCTAAGTTTATGTCTAAATTAACATCAATCATAATTTAGGTAAAAACGTAATTTATCTTTAAAACGGAGCTTTAAAACGGAGACGCAATCCTTCTAAGAGAACAGTTCATTGACTCTTTGTACTTTCTACGTAATGAAGTCACAAATGTTCAAAGAATTTTTTCTATTTATTCATTAGCTTCATGTGTACTGGTAATTAAAGGCAAACGTTTAGAAGATCTTAATTTTTGACGTCAATCATAATTGGATGAGTCTTTCAAAGGAGCTAGTAAATTAGTTTACGAAAATTATTTGGCGGAGTAATCAGTCTTTGCAACCCTATTTCAGTACACCGGTACGTACTTTTAGAAAACAAACTCAAGTTACCAACAGGAAAAGGCTTTATAATGCTGTTTACGTAAATTAATTATTTTTTTTGGCTGTATACTCAGGGATGTTTTTCCCTTAGACATTCGTCATGTCTTTCTTTTTTCATCACACAATTCCAAGATATTTTATCTGATCGATTGGTGTGATAATAGGACATTGACAGTTTAAATTATTATGGTCTTGCGTGGAACAAAAGTAAGATTTTATGGTAAAGCCACTTGTCAGTTGAGAAGCAGTACCAACGAAAAAGTGAATGAAATATGTTTTGGTCGTATAGAGTCGAGGTCGAGAATTGAAGAGTGTGAATCGAGCCAGTTTAGAGCACAATTAAAACCATCTTGTGTTACTGTCTGTAGGTCTGATCAAGAGTCCGCAGTGAATCTTATTGCAGTGTCTTGCGATCATAGAATTAGGAATATTGAGGTAGTAGCGATCGTTGTTAAATACTTGGAAAAGTGACGGTCCCAAGACGCTGCCCTGTGGAACGCCATACTCAATAGGTAGTTCCTCGATCTTGGTGATACCTAATACTACGTATTAGTGACGTAACTTTTGAAGAATTCAAGTGGAAGCCCTCTGATGCCAAAATTTCTAATTTATTAAGAAGGGTGGGAATGGGAACCGTATTTTAAATCTTATTTATTTTACCAAATTGCGATCTAATAATTCTATCGTTTACACTGAAAATTTTTACAAAGTTAACTATTTAATTTGTTTTTCGATATTTCGGCGCAGTTGGAGTTTTTCCGTGTTCATGGTGAATGTGTATGGTGGTAAACATGGTGGATTAAGTCCGCCTATGTACCACTCTTGTACGTAAAGTTTAAGTTTACATTCGTTTTTAGTGTAAATGATAGCTATATGTATATTATATTTTTTACACACATACATAAAATTATCATTTTTCCCATGAGGGTAGCCAGTAACCACAGAACGTCACCAGCTACGATATCCATCGTCCTTTTTTTTCTCCTCATTCACGTTTGTTAAGACTACACTATTAATTATCTTTAGGTTGTGTAGGGTAGTGTACGGAATAAAAGAACTGAATAATCGTACAAGCATTTATTGTAAACTAAGACACTTTATTCAACGGGGTATAATTTAGCATCAGCAATGACATTACATCTCAGCCTTATGTTTAATTAAGTTAAGTTTTAATGTTTTTAAAAGAATACACGGTACACAAAATAACACAAGAATGCACACATAAATAGTAATCACATATTAAAATATATTAATTCAAATTTAACTGACCTGGCCTTGCTTTAACGGATAGCAATATTTCACAGAGTAACGTAACCACTTTTAGATCTTTTCGCTTCGGCGTCGAAGGAGCAAGTGTCGCGCGGACGGCCGTTCCGTCGTTTATAAAGCCATGCACAAACAGGCATCGCCAGCCAACCGTTACTTGATTTAAACAAGAAAGCGGTTGGTTGATAAAATAAATGGCAACTGGGTACCGAATTTACTTAAAATCCTAACTGCTCGGCCATCCTGCTAGAGCAAGTCCCTTCGCTCTTTTTTTTATTTCGGGACAATGATTTTATCATCAAATTTACATAATTAATTTATCAAATTTAATCATCTCTATTAAAATAAATAGTTAATAATTTGTATGATTCTCCATTATTGTTATTATGCTTAAATTAGTATTACAACGAATATTACAATATTTATACAGAAATGATTTAGTCACATAAACACAAACTCGAGTAAAAAGAAATACTATTAATAAAAAGGAACTAACACTATTTACAGATGCAGAACTAAAAACAAAGATGAAGTTTTATACAGTATACAAACTTTGGTTTTAGTTTTAGCACGGGAAATACATTCTTTAAATTGTTGATTCTATTTATATAATAATAAATTGCAGCAGGTAATTAAGCAGTATTTCCTATGCTGTATCGTTCGATTGCTCAGATTCCGATGAAACGTTGGCGCATTCGGAACCTGAACTAACAAAGTTTTGATTAAAACTAAGCCACGGTTTCATTTTATCCACTGCAATAATATTTTCGTAATTACGACAACCCTTTTTTCGCGTGAGGGGGGTATCTGTTACTAAATAACGATCATTGGGCAAAACTTTAACGATCCTGTAGGGTCCTCGAAATTTCATTATTAATTTCTTGGATTTACCAGTATTCGGGATTTCCCTTCTCACACTTACTAAATCTCCAACTACATATGATTTGTTTTTAATACGCTTTGAATCAAACCTCACCTTATCTTTTATCTGTTGGTTATTGATTCTTTCTCCCGCTTTGCTTCTTTCTTTTTCCAGATCTTCTGACGAAACACTTTCTATGACTTCGTCGATAACTTCACTGAGCCTGTTTTCAGTCTGACTTTTTAATCGTATGCCAAATAATAGCTCTGAAGGGCTCTTACCGGTGGTTTTGTGTACTTTAGTATTCAGACCAATTTGTACATCAGGGATGAATTCGTCCCATATCCTTTCATCCTTACCATGCGTTTTAGTAGAAAGGGCATCGACGATTGTCCTATTAAATCGTTCCACCAGACCATTGGCTCTCGGCGTGGCAACTGCGTTTAAGATATGTTTTATACCCAACGATTTTGTAAATGATCGAAAGTTATTACTTGTAAAGGAAGTACCTTGATCGGTGATTAACCTAACGGGTGTTCCAAATAACTTATGTGTTCCCGTAGAACCCTTATTGTAGTCGATGTTTTTGTATTCTTGACCGGTGAAATGTTAATGAACTTTGTAAAACCATCTATTATAACTAGAATATAAACGTTACCTCTTTTGCTCCGAACGAATGGTCCCAGGTGATCAGCATGGATAGTATGGAAAGGTATCTCTACCTTTGGAATTGGGTGTAACTCACCTTGCTGTTTTCCCGTCGTGCCCTTGTAGTGTGCACAGTCTAAACACGATCGGACGTATTTTTTACGAAGCGTCTCATCTTCGGAAACCAAAATGTTTGTTGAATTCTAGAAAGGGTTTTTTCGAAACCAAAATGACCAATGTCGTCATGGTTCATTTTAACAACTTGCCAACGCACTCCTTTCGGTACTACCCATTGAACACAGTCAGCTCCGTTATAATTTATAACGCGATACACTTTACCGTTTTTTATTTTGTAATTTTTTACTATTTCCAAAACGTTTTCGGATTCCGGATCAGCCAAAATTCGTTTAATCCGGGAAATCTCTTCGTCAGTGGATTGAACCGTTGCGATCCAATCTTCCGTTTCGGTTGATAGAACGTCAAGAATATGATCTTCTATAACCGCTTTGTCCACCGGGTTTCTACTTAAAGCGTCTGCGTGCATCATAACAGAACCCGGCCTATACTCTATTTCGCAATCAAATTCTTGAAGCTGGACCCACCAACGAGCGATTCGCGAAACTAGATCACGCTTTATTAGTGTTGTACGAAGCGCGTTACAATCCGTTAAAATTTTAAATGAAATTCCAAGAAGATATACACGAAATCTGCTGAGAGAAGCTACAACCGCAAGCGTTTCTACGAGTGGCCAAACCAATAAACTGCCTCGTTTCGTGTTGGTTCTTCGGAACCGGGAATTTAGCTACTGCTTCGATTTTGCGAGTGCCTGGTTTAATACCCACAGGGCTGACTTCAAAACCTAAGAAATCTATTTTGTCAAAGAAGAAATGGCATTTGGAAAGTTTTAACGTTAGTTTTCCTTTGCGTAAAAGAATTAGTACTTCCTGGAGCCTTACAAGACCTTCTTCAAAAGTTCGTGCCGGAATGAGGATGTCATCCATATAGACCAGAGCGTATTTGATTTTAGCTTCGGAAAGTATTTTATTTATTGTTCTTTGAAAAACTGAAGGCGCATTCACTAAGCCAAACGGCATCAGAGTATATTCATATTGACCATCAGGGGTAACGAATGCTGTTTTGTCTTGTGAAGATGTGGAAATAGGAATTTGATAATAGCCGGATGCCAAATCAAGGGAAATGAATAATTTACTGCCAGCAAGTTGATCTAATTGATCTTCAACTCTGGGGAGAGGATAATGATCCTTTTTAGTTCGTTTATTTAGAGCGCGGTAATCGACGCATAGTCGTTTTTCCCCGGTCTTTTTCTTGACAAGTACGATTGGACTCGCGTACGGTGACGAAGACTCTCGGACTATGCCTGCATCAAGCATTTCGCTAACCATATCGCGAACAAGGGACTTCTCCGATAGAGACATTCTATAAGGTCTGTAAACTACCGGTTCAGAATTTTCCAACTCTATTATCATTTCTCCAGCAGAGGGAAGTCCTAAATCTTTCAAAGTAGAGGAAAAACAATCTTTAAATCTATTAAGTAAGCATTGTAACTGAACCTTTTGTTCTAACCAATTTATCAGAAGACACTACGGAAACCTCTCGAATGGTGTAACTAGGAGTGGCACGAGTCAACAATATATTTTTGTCAAAATTTAGTCGTGATTCGCTCATATTGAACACTATCACTTTACCTATACCCGGTTTAAGATCGTATTCTCCCGGAAATAAATAATATTTGCTACCGAGGGTACCTCTCACAGAACCATTGACATAATATATATTGCCATTTATATACGATTTCGCATGGCGCTAAAGAAATTACTTCCGAAACTCTCAAAAATAATTTACGATCTAAACCAATCTTTTCAAAAATTATTTCACTAGGTGTCTTGGTAATAATTATGTCAGGTAATTCCGTGAAAGTGTGCCCTAATAACACAGGATATTTTAGAGCATGATTTTCGACGATTATAATTTCAATATTTGCTTCTATACCTTGAACGTTAACATGAACTTTAGACCTACCCAATGGACTAACATAATTTCCACCTATTGCCCTCATCAAGGGTAAATCTTTGGTGTCAACGGATAGTTTTAAACTATTAGCTTCGCTTTCCCTAATGAGACTACATTGGCTACCTAAATCGACGTGACATACTAATTCCGCATTGTTAATTAAAATGTTAAAAATATATTTAGAGTTCGACTCACCTGACGTTAGATCAGACACCAATTTTTCTTCCAGAGTTTCCTTTTGGCTGCTGTCATGCGGCTTCTGTTTCCTGAACCTACAATAGGTACTTAAATGGCCTAACTTACTACAATTAGTACACGTTGCTGATGTCTTCTGGCATTGGATACTCTTGTGATCTTCTTCATTACAATTGTGACATACTAACCTTTTAGATTCAGAACCATTTCGTCTGGTGGGAACGGTTGTAACAGTAGCTCTTTCTGTCATGTTTTCGGCTTTTTTCCCTAGTATCTCTAATAGAACCTATTTTAACCGTTTTTATGTATTTCAGTACCTCTTCAGGCTCCCGAAATTGAACAGCTTGGGCGCCGACTCTGACAGCGCGGTCTTCAATCCCATTTAGAATACAATCGACCGCTTTACGACCTTTTATACCGCATCTATTTAGTAGATTAGTTTTTTCGTAGAAGTAGTGCTCCAATGAATAGCCATAACGGGCTTTTTTAGCTAGCATTGCTATTAAAAGCTCCGCGTAATCGTCCCGACAAGGAAAATTTTCTACTAACTTTCTCTTCCATTCTGTCCACGAGTAAAGGACTGTGCTGAGACCCTGGTACCAAATCTTTGCAACACCAGTTAATTTTGGTAGGGCAAAATGGATAGTTTCTCTTTCGTCCCAACCATAAATCTCTGCACACTCCTCCACCTTAGTAAGCCACATCAATATAGTCTGGTCTTTTGTCATCGGATCAAATTCCGGAATGACATTATTTACGGAAAATTTGGAGCTAGATCGACCTTTTACATCTTTAAGAATGTCTAAAAACTTATCTAATATATTGGTAGTATTATTCTTATCTAAATTAGTGTTTGCGTGTTTGTGCGACTGAACATTAGGGGAATAATGACGTCGTTTTGTTTGTTTATCATTAGGTGAATGATCAGAATTGCTACTAGTTCGTCGTCTTTTACTCCCCACACGTCTGTCGCGTACCATAATATTATTAGTTTGACGTGTTCGTTGATTAAGTCGTTTACGCGATGGAGACCGATCGTCTGAACTGCTACTAGAATAATCTACGCACCTTAAATTTTGTGATCTACGGCGTCGACGTACCCGTAATTCCTGGGGCTTACTAAGTTGACACGATGCATATTCAGACAAGCGTGACTGGTGACAACGTTTGGGCGTCGACGTTCTTGATGTTTGAGGTTGGTCGTTACGAGGACAGATAATCAAAGACTCATCGCTTGACGTATGCGGTGAATTCACCTGTTGCCGATCTGCACTTGCAGCCGCTTCTCTGGTAGACATGACTTCGTACCCACTTGACAGTGGTACCGTGCCCAAGTTTTCTTATACTTGATAACAGCACTTGTGCCCAAGCCTAGAACTTGATAGCAGCACTGATATTAACGTGCCCAAGCCTTACACTTGACTTGATAACAGCACCGGCGATTACATGATTTCGTACCCAATTGACAGTAGTACCGTGCCCAAGTTTGTTATACTTGATAACAGCACTTGTGCCCAAGCCTTAAACTTGATAGCAGCACTGATGGTTAACGTGCCCAAGCCCTATAAATAATACCTGACTTGATAACAGCACCAACAGTTGACGTGCCCAATCTTTACATTTGACTTGATAACAGGGCTGGTGATTACATGACTTCGTACCCACTTGACAGTGGTACCGTGCCCAAGTTTCTTATACTTGATACCAGCACTTGTGCCCAAGCACTGCGATGACTGACTGAAACTATTAGTAAAAATGATAGCATTCAGATATCATTCTAATGCTTCGGAGAAGCCTTAGCTGAAAGTGGTCAATATTGGCGAGTATGTACTCTGATAAAACGAGCAATTTTAAGTGATAAAGCGTCGCAATAGTGAAAACATTTTCGGAGGGTAGTCTTGGTAAAACAGAGTAACGGAGTAACGCTTCCAGAGGGTAGCCCTGTCAAAGCCGTGTTATGATGAAGTGCTTCCAGAAAGTGGCTCTGGGAAAGCTGAGTTATGATGGATTGCTTCCAGAGGGTAGCCCTGGCAAAGCTGTGTTATGATGGAGCGCTTCCAGAGAGTAGCTCTGGCAAAGCTGTGTTATGGTGAAGCGCTTCCAGAGGGTAGCTCTGGCAAAGCTGTGTTATGGTGAAGCGCTTCCAGAGGGTAGCCCTGGCAAAGCTGTGTTATGATGGAGCGCTTCCAAAGAGTAGCTCTGGCAAAGCTGTGTTATGGTGAAGCGCTTCCAGAGGGTAGCCCTGGCAAAGCTGTGTTATGATGGAGTGTTTACAAGAAGTAACTTTGGCAAAGCCGCGTTACGATAAAATGTTTCCACATTGCAATTAAATGCCATTAAAACAGTTTAATGAATGATATTTAATGTTAAATAGAACACCCACTGACCAACATTATCAACACAATATTTAATAAATCGAAAAAGAAAAACAGCACGATTTCATTAAGCAAGGTATAATGTCATTGCTCGCCTTAATAAAACTTATTCGTCACTCAAGTCTTATTTTGTAACAAAATGTAATAAAGATCATTTAATCGCAATCCCCTTGATAGTTATATTTTAATAACAGAGAAAAAAAAAAACAAAATTGTCAACCGATAAACGATCCGTGGGCAGGATAAACGAGTAGATAGTTTTCGTGTCGACTTTTTACTCTTTCATCCCACTTCTGAATTGTTAAGACTACACTATTAATTATCTTTAGGTTGTGTAGGGTAGTGTACGGAATAAAAGAACTGAATAATCGTACAAGCATTTATTGTAAACTAAGACACTTTATTCAACGGGGTATAATTTAGCATCAGCAATGACATTACATCTCAGCCTTATGTTTCATTAAGTTAAGTTTTAATGTTTTTAAAAGAATACACGGTACACAAAATAACACAAGAATGCACACATAAATAGTAATCACATATTAAAATATATTAATTCAAATTTAACTGACCTGGCCTTGCTTTAACGGATAGCAATATTTCACAGAGTAACGTAACCACTTTTAGATCTTTTCGCTTCGGCGTCGCAGGAGCAAGTGTCGCGCGGACGGCCGTTCCGTCGTTTATAAAGACATGCACAAACAGGCGTCGCCAGCCAACCGTTATTTGATTTAAACAAGAAAGCGGTTGGTTGATAAAATAAATGGCAACTGGGTACCGAATTTACTTAAAATCCTAACACGTTGATACATCTAGTCACACACGCATGCCACGCGCCGGTTGCGAGTACTACGCATACAACTTCAAACTCAAACTCAAAGCATTTATTTCAATTAAACCATTACTGGCACTTTTGAATGTCATAAGAACAATTGATAAAACAAAACTACGAAAAACTACGAGTGCAATACGTCATTCCGAAAGTCACCACGCCGAACCACACGCCGCCGAATGCCCGTGTTAGATTTAATATATAGATAATATTAATAAATAAAATTCAAGCAAATATATGGCAAGTATTTATTATAAATAAACCCTTTCAACAAGATAAACCTTCATTAACCTCAATACCAAATCTTTGTTATCCAAGAAGGTAAATTATAATTTATTTTTCAACAATATATCAAACGTGAAATAATGATATCAGAGATGTCGTTAGTACTACTAGTTTTTAAATTTATCATTACCCATTGATATCATTATTTAATTAATTCACACAACATTTCGGGAGAACACAACATAACACTAATAGTCCTAGTTACACATTTAATTTTTCTACTTCACAATAATTTATGGAACAGGAAGAATACTTAACTGGTGATCTGCTTGGTCCGACTTGACAAAGGCTTGACAAAGAATGAGTCGTTTCATTCGTGTTACAACCGTTTTTATACACAAAATTAGCGCCAAACTGTGGCGCCAAACTATACCGACCAATAGAATTTTTATAAATCAAGCGGATATGTCAAAACAATTTAATAATATTAACTCCACAGGAAGTGAATGATTCAAGTTAATCCTTAATACTATACAAAGGAAATTACAATTTAAATAATTCAAACGGATGTGTCAAGATAAATCCTTTCTACCAACATAGAAACTTAAAGTAAGGTCAACCGGAAACACAATATTTTAAATAAATCGAAAGGAAGTAACAAGATAAAATCTTTATATGAATGAATCTAAAAACTATAATTATGTTATAAAATAAATATTGTAATAAACAAATAGTGTAAAGGTGGTTTTAACAATCATTTTATGGTTTGAATCAAGGAAATCTCAATTTTACTTAAACAACAAACATAGTGCTAAAAATTACAAAAATAATTCAAAAGATATAACACCCGCAACGACGAACACTGCAAGCAAAAAAGCACGCAGCGACGCACACCGCAACAACGAATGCACGAGACCTCGAATCACGGAACAACGAATGCACGCCGCCCCGCGACCCTGAGCCCCGCGCACCAGCCACCACGGCACGCGCCGCCGCGCGCGCCCCCGCACCCAACATCCGGCGCCGCGCAACCCGACGCAGCAACCCCCGAAACGTCGTATTGCACTCCTAAGCTACAGTCACAGACACAAGGCATAATAACTTGTGAAAGTACTGTAGTTGCCAGTTCCCTAGCGTAGATCTCAAGGGAGAAGAACGGGCAAGAAACTCCATGGACACTCTTTTAAATCAGAATATTGTTACAAAATCTTGGTACATTACATCATTTTGTATAGCTTTAAGGTTCCGTACCTTAAAAGGAAAAAACGGAACCCTTAGAGGATCAATCGTGTGTATGTCTGTCCGACCATTCCCTCCTCCCATTATCTCCGAAACTACTTAGCTTAAAATTTTGGAAAAAGGACAGAAATTATATCAACACTCATAGATTACAGGAAAACCAATAAAAGTTTATGGTGCTAAAGTAACATGGAAAATCTCTCAATATATGTTTACTACAATGGTACGGAACCCGTCATGAGCAAGTTCGACTTGCACTTAGCCAGTTTTATCAAGCTTTGCTCCTACTAATAAAATCTCGTGTATCATTGGGTGCGTTTATAAACATTTAAACTCACATGCACAACCATCCACACTCGAAGCAACTACATGTATGCCATATAAATATTTGTGTCAAATATCAAGCCCGTGAGTTGCTACTTGTGTCAACTGTCAGTGTCGAGTCAAACGTTGATAATTAGAAATTTTAATTTAATGTATAATTATCATCATCATCATAAGCCTATAATGTTCCCACTCAGGACTCCTCTCTAGGAGAGGGAAGCGCTGTAATCCACCTCGCGGACCCAGTGCAGGTTGGTAGATGTCACATGTCTTTGATTTTTTTGGTTCTAAGACGTTGTGATGTTTTCCTTCACCATTTTGAGAGCAGTGATAAAATAATTTACACAAAGTAATGCGCCTGCCTGGGTTCGAACCCACGACTTACTCGTAAGTCGGCAACCACTGCTCATTTTCGCCGACTGCGGCGAAGCCCAAAAGGAGGGTTATGTGTTTGGCGTGTACGTATGTAAGTATGTATGTACGAGTATGTCTGTTTCTTTGTTCCCTCATAACTCCTAAACGAAAAAAGGGATTTGAATGAAATATACGTCGTTAGATTTGTCTTGATAGCGCGAGTGTCACTGGCTACATTAAAATTAAAAAAACCAAGATAATTGCTGGTTCTAGGGGCAAAATCGTGGATTAGAAAAAATACAAAAAATCCATTACCATCGATTAGGGTATCAAAATGAAGGGTTTTAAAAGGAGATTACCCTCCTTTTGGGCTTCGCCGCAGTCGGGTAAAAATATGTGACACCTATATGTTTTTAATTCAAATAAATTCAAAGTCACAAATTCTATAAACAAACACAAAAGTTAAATCATCTGCGAAGTATTTTACGCGACCAACGAAAGAAATCACTAAAAAGTTAGAAATAAAAAAAGTAGTTAAAAAAACAAGCACATTTTAAATTAAACAAAACATGGAAGCACCGCCTGCTTCCAAGTTTTTTTTAAATTTAAAATGTGCTGGCTTTTTGCTTTTCAGTTTTTTCAGTCGGGGTTTTTAGTTTTTAATTAAAATTATGTTGCCTTATATTTATTTCCTCACCAGTATTTACTTAGGTACATACCCTCGTGAAATAAAAAGTTAAATAAGGTTTATTAAGGCCAAAATTCATAAAACTGTACAGCCGTACCTATTAAAAAAAAAACATAAAAAACATGACGGAAAACATTTTCGTGGTGAACTCGAATTTTTGATTTCTCAAGTGCCTTTTATTGGATTCTTCCGGGAGCACACACGCCATGCAGGTTGGTCCCTTATATCAAATAAGGTATTCTATTAAGACTAACAGTATTATGGCTCAGCTAACACCTTTTCAAGGCGGTCAATCCTCGTGTCGTTACGTGAGTTGGCAACCCTTAACATTGTCTGACCCAATTTCACACCTATAAATTAGATTATATTGGCACCTGGATCCATATTTAATAATATTGCGGCAAAGTGCCAAAATATGGCTCTTAGGTAATGTTTTACTTTCATTAGAAGCCGTAGAAACATTTTTATAAATGGAGACGGAAAATGGTGGGGCCCCATATAATAAGTTAAAGACATTACTATTCAAAAGCTACTGTCATCGAAACAAAGCCTGGCAATTCTCTACAGTGGTAGAGCGAATCTAATGCTCTAAATCTTTGTAAACATCAGTCAAAATTCTATTATTCTAACATTATTAACGTTTGCAAATAAACACTAGCGCTAGTTAGTTCACATTGTTAATAGAGTGTTCATTAAGTCTGTTTTAACAACGCAGAGCTCCAAGGTATTCCTAAATTAACCTCAAATAAGATGATATTATTATGTATGGAACTAGGTAAGCATGTCAGCTTAATTGTACTATAACCAAAAGATGGCTATATCTTATGGTAGACACGTGTCTAGATTAGTTACATCCAATTTATGCCCTCCAAAGGAAAAGTTTGGCAGCGCCGCCTATTCTTTACGACTCATCGTGATGTCGCGCTGGAGGATAATGGAAAGCGATTCAGCTGGGTTTGTTTGGATAATATAGTTTTACTAGTTTTTAGGGCCGTCCGTCCGTCCGCACTATATCTCAAAGACTCTTAGTACTAGAGAGCTGTAATAATTATGCTGAATATATAAATGACCTACGCCGACGAAGTGCTAAAGTAAAATATTGAAAATACGCATTAAAGTGGGGATGTTTTTTTTTCTCGCGAAGTCCATTTGGGATGTGGGATGTCGTTGGATAGGTCTTTAAAAAACATTGCAAGTTTATGCAAACAATTTATCGATTAAGGGATTCGTTTGTGAAATATTAAGCATTAAAGTGCAAATTTTTGTTAGGCTCAAGTGTGCCAACCCAAACCACCTATACGGGTTATGTTCGAACGTGTGTAAAAAATCATGGTTGTAGCATACTCGTATATAACGAAAATAAAAGCAAAACTAAGAGTATCACAGCTTAGTAGGCTTTACAAGTTTACGAGTAATAGTCGACCAACTTATAAAATGTACTTTTATGAAATATTGTCCTATACGTTATAATATAGGAGCGCAGGTCTCAAAACTGTAAATGTAAGTTTGTTTTATTTTTACAATAAAAATCATCGTTCGGAGGCAGGTAGGCAGGGTTGTTAATCAGTTTAGTACTTAAGTTCACATTATTTTAAAGGGCAACTGCGGAATCCTACAATGTGCGTGGTCCGATATGCACTTGGCCGGTATTTTTTTTTTCAGTTCAGTTAAACAGTTCTGCAAATACCATTAAACAGTACATTGAATTTGATTTATTTAGTGTGCAAGTCAGTATTTTTGGTTTAATTTTGTTCGAAAAACAAGGAACATTCAGATATATTTAAATACGAGTACATGCCTTTTTTAAGTTTAATGTTTGTCTTATTTTAAGCTCTTCCGATTTTTACTTAATTAGTTTTCTCCTGTGTAAGAAAAAAAAAATACTTGCTTTTAGCATTGTCAGTGTTTTTACCACACCTAATAAAACTGATTTTTTAGACTTCAGCATTGCTTTTTACAAATACCAGAATTTACACAATCGATACGTTAAACCCGACTGCGCCAGATATTCTTTTCCTGTCAGTTTGAGTCCCTGTTTCGGTTTCGGTTTAAAGAAACTTTATTCTCAATAAAAACATTAGTCACTTACTTGAGAACAATACTAAAAATATAGATTACAATAAGTTCGTCATCAGTATTACAACTTAATAGTTACCCTTCCAATGCATTCATTTCTCCAGAAGTGATCGATCCGCAATTATGTGCTGGCTAAGTTGAGTTTTGAATGCATTGAAAGAGTGTACATTTCTTAGACAGGACGGTAATTTGTTATACTACTTATATTTGTTGATGAATGAATTCGCCACTTCCGCGGTGTCGTTGACAGCATCGCAAAGGATAAAAAATGGCAAGATAGGCAGTGAAACACATTTTGCGACACATCCACATTTTGCAGCCCCCTCTTTACGAAGCCAAACCTTTATTCCAAAGTACAATAATAACAATTATACCTACATACACCCTATTTAGTCCTAACGTGATTAGGGACGCGACCCTTCGCCATTCGACCGACATTTTCTGTATTATTCAGACAATTAAGGTCGTCCGTTTACGCTCCAGCTCCACAAATTAGAAACAGTAATAATTTTGCCTTCTTCGAGAGGCGTTGGGAATGGCGTCCAGTAGCAGTGTTGAAAAAGTAGTTGAGCTTTATTCGTGAACTTCCCTAGTTATTTTATAAAGCACTATTTCTTCCCAGCTGTAATGCTTTTTTATTTCATTTTTTCATAAACTTTCCAGCTTTTTTAAGCTTTGCCAGGGAGGGTGCTTCACACTAAGAATTTTACAAAACATTTAAAGTTACAAACACAAACATAAACAATTTTTCATCCCCCCATCTCGGAAAGAGTATTTTTGCTCTTCGATATCTAAGTGCAAAAGCTGTTTTTATCCGCTAGAAGATAAAGTAAATTGAATTTAGAACATCGTGAGCACTAACTGCCGCACTTGGAGAGTTTTAATGATTACTTGAGCCGTCACTTAGTAAAGGTTTGACATATCTTTGTATGAGAAAACTGTCAAAACCATTACTAAGAGATGGCCTAAGTAATCATTAAAGCTCTCTGAGTGCGGCAGTAAGTTTGTGAATTCAAAACATCACTTATTTACTTTTACCTCCATGGTGCCGAATTTATCATACAAATTTTTTTAAATTTGTTAGTAACTCAGACTTGGAACCTTCTTAGTGTACTTTTTTTTTAATTTGCTTTGCGCGCGCAATTCTCTTTTCACGTCATATTGTTAAAACCTTAGGTTAAAAATAAAAATCATAAACTTGTAACCTAAAATGAGTGAATCGGACGACGAGGAAGTTTATTTGACGCCAACAGAATTACTGAAACTGTTAAAAATGCGCAAATGAGCTTTCTCCCTCAACAATCACGCGAGAAGTATTATGAAGTAACAGTACGATATGTTTAACACGTGGCGACTAGATAAAAGAGCCAAAACTTTATCAGAAATCAAGCACTCTATGGAGTACATATTCAATGATAAAAGCAACAATAAAGATGAAAAAAGACAAACATTACACACCTATCCTCAATTAGTGGCAGTTTTAAAAAGAGCATCATCTGCAGGGCTATTGCGTATCTTTTAAATGACAGTGGCTATCATATTGTCTATGGATTAGCTGTCAAATTGGTTATGGTTTAGTACAAAATGGAACCATTTGACAGTAATTGATAGGCACTATAGGTTAGCCACTGTCATCTAAAAGATACGCAATAGCCCTGCTGGTCATCCACCAAAAAAGTCGAAGGTTTTCACAGCATCTATCATAATATGGTAGTTAATACCTAAACTGAAATAAAAGTATCTTGTGATTGTAAATGTTTTTTGCATGTAGTCATTTCCTCGCTGAGTTGGGATTAAAAGTGACGTGTTGCACTCGAGTACAAAGATTTTTCACCTCGTGCTCTTTTGATTCCGTCGCTTACGCTTAGGATTCTAATTTTTGAATCATTCGCTTGCTCGGTCATCAAAATTGAGCACGTGGTTAAAAAGCAACTTTGCACTCTTGTATAACAAATAACTATAGAAATCTATAGCGGCGAACGCTGCTTTTGATTTTTATGATAGATCAGCAGGGCTATTGCCTATTTCTGTTGGCAGTTTTATTGATAATCACTTTGGCTCTGTGTGCTTTGATTAACTGTCAAAAGGTTAGTTTGATATTGCCTATGACCAGTGATCATCGCGTATGACGTTTTGACAGATGTTTTTGTATCGATATTTTTATAATTTTGCGATTGTCTAAGCTTATTTGACATTAAATTGTTGATCCCGGAGTTTAAAGTGGCTTTCGTGAAAGACGCTGCTCAACGGAATTGTTTTCATGATGATATGACAGTTGATACTGAAAATTTTGTTCTAGTTTCTTTAGTTTCCGTGTTTGCGCCTGACGTTTTTAATCCAAAAATGTCGGTAGATTGCGCACAAAATAAATTGCTAAGAAAAAACTTCCACCCGACATTTTGAATAATCAATTTCATCTACATTTTGAAACGGACGAACATCAGTGCACACATTATTTATTTTCATTGAGAGTTTGGCATTGTGTAAATTTATAATAGAACGCAGTTACGTTGTCTCATTGCCTTTTAAAATTAAATTCATTGTCATCGTCGTTTTATTGAGCACCAAGCTCCAGTGTCTAGAGCAGACATTCCATATTGTTGGAGCTACTGAAGATTTCATAACTATATTTGCATTGTACAAAGTCAATCTCCTCAGTATGATTTAATCGCATAGCTTATATTGTGTGGAAAGTATGAACTACACTCGCGAGCAACCAAATCGACTCAAGCCTAGACGGCGCACATATACATTGATTTTCCTAAAACGATAAATGGTAATTACAAAAGTGATATGTCATTCGAAAGCTGAAGAATTAGGCTTTCAATTAACATCAATACCTTAAAAAAAAACTAAGCGCTGATTTATTGACACATTTTAATTGGCCGTCAGCGTAAATTACCTCTTTAGGAATCCACGACTTGCGCTACCTGCTCCCGCTATAAAACCCCCCCACTTCCGGTTTATCTTATCAGTTGCTTGTTACAAGTTGACCGGTACACATCTCCGTAAATTGCATTCCTTGTTTTCGCTAACCCATGGATACCACACCAGAAGAAGCCGCTCAAGTTGTTGCCTTGTTGCAACAAGGGTTAAGTCAGCGAGCAATCGCTGCCCAGCTCCACTTGAGCCAGTCTTCTGTATCCCGAGTATACAGACGGTTCCAAGAGACTGGTGCCTTCAATCGGAGACCAAGAACGAGCCGCCACCGGTGCACTTCAGAGAGAGACGACCGCTTCATTGTCTCAACCTCGCTGCGCAATCGACACCTTACGGGCGTTGATGTGCAGCAAGAACTGAGACGTGTACGACAAGTGGCTGTCAGCGAGTGGACAGTGAGAAGACGCTTGAAGGAAGCCAACTTGACGCCAAAAAGACCTGCGACGGGCCCTAAGTTGACTGCAGGCCACCGACAAGCGCGCCTTCAATTTGCTCGAGAGCATCTCAATTGGAGCGTTGCGCAATGGCGATCGGTCCTGTTTACTGATGAGTGCAGAATGTGTCTGCATGGCAGTGAAAGGAGAGGCCGAGTCTACAGGCGTCCGGGAGAACGATTTGCCCAATATTGTTTCGCTGAAACAGTGGCATATGGCGGCGGTTCCTGCATGATGTGGGCTGGTATCTCTTTAGAGGGAAAAACCGAACTTGTTTTCGTGCCTGGGGGCGGCCGAGGAGGCGGGCTAACAGCTGATCGGTACATCACCGACATTCTACTGGATCATGTTGTGCCCTACGCAGGGTTTGTCGGTGAAGACTTCGTGTTAATGCACGACAATGCCCGCTGCCACACGGCACGAGTCACTCGACAGTTTCTGCAAGAGGTCGAATTACGCACGATGGACTGGCCTGCGCTCAGTCCTGACATGAATCCCATCGAGCACTTATGGGACGAGCTTAAAAGAAGAGTTCGGGCCAGAAATCCAGTCCCTTCAAGCGTAGACGAGCTAAAGACAGCATTATTAGAGGAGTGGGACGGCATTCCTCAAGAAAATGTCAAAAAATTGATAAGGTCCATGAAAAACAGACTGCGGGATGTAATTAGGGCTAGAGGGGGCAATACGAAATACTGATTTAAATAAAATAATTTTATTTTTAATTTTGTTTGTTTAATTTGTCAAATACGAGACACATACCCTTTTTCCTAAATTCCCGTTTTTCCTACTCTTGCATTCAGACATCATTTATTTCAAAAATGATGGATGGATTTCAATGATAATGATATCAAACTAAAGCTGACATCTTAAGCTTTCGAAGGACATATCATTTTAATAATTTTCATTCATGATTTTAGTTGTATCAATGTATGTGTGCGCCGACAAGGCTTGAGTCGATTTGGTTGCTCTGTAGAAACCTATTTATTTTCTTGTTTTTTTATTACATTTTAAAGTATTCTAATATGTGCATAATAGGACAATCTGTAATATTATATAGTTGGTGAAACACCTATAACCCTTCGGGGAATAAAAATATTTCCCTACTTTTGTTTAGATCTAGGTATACAAAGGTAGGTAAAAAGAATCTATTCTTTTTACGTATGTACATATATTATTTTGTGATTCTGTGAACATTGTGGCCTTTTTGTGTCGTGCCCTACATTTACTGAGTAACAATTTTTTAACTTTTATTCCACACAGATGCAATAGAGATTAATTGTAAAACTTAATTAGTAATCTCAAGCGTAATATTTTGTTTTATTTTCCATTTGTCTTTACTTCTTCCATGCAAAGCATGAAAGTAATTAGTACTCCGCGCAACAGCAAAATTCTTACTGGTTGGCAATAAAAAAAGACATATTACTTTTAATCTCTTTGACAGTAACCATCTGGCATAACAGGCGTCCAAATATAAAATATACCATAAATCAAGTATTGTATGTAACGTTCAAACAGCCTTAGCCGCATAATAGTCGATAAAAAATAGAGGTGTCACTTGCTGGGATGATGAGGACCGTATAATCACTATCACGTGATACCCACTCAATGTGATACGCAATACCAATATTATAACATTCACTGTTGAAATCAAAGTTCAGTGAACAACTGGAGCTTGATAGCTACCGACATTTGAAAAGATAGTCAATAGCCCTGCTAGACCGATGGATACGGTCTTCACCAAATACAAAAATCTCACATAGTAGAGTACTTTTAGTTTCCAAAAAAACACCAATTATTGAAAACTTTCGGAAAATTAAAGAAATAAAAAAACTACTTACTCAAGCAGTATTTAATTTTTAATTATTATATTCCTCGATTGATGCCAATTTCAAAATACAGCGAATATTTTTTATTTCTCTCACCATTACTGTGATTGAGCATTGTGAACAACACAATTATTAAAAGGGTTCCGTACCGTACGCCCTTATTTGGCACGTAGCCCTAATTACCACGGTGGTCTACCCCCAATTTGTCAAAGTCACGCTGACCTAAAAACAAAATCGCATGACGTTTTACGCACACGAATAAATTATCGTAATTTGGAATGGAAACCGGTGTAAATTGAACTAGCCTATAATCTGTCTGTCATTGTTATTATCTACGTAGATACTATAAGAATATTTTTTTAAATTACATCAGTAATTTATCGTGGTGAATGGTTTACAATGGCTGAAATAGTCCGCTTTACAGTAATTTCCTGGAAGTAGCCGTTATTTTGCATAAATCCCTGATCCTAAAATGATATACGATTTCTCTTATTACTAGCCAAACCAAAATTCCCAAACTATGTCAGTGTTGTTTTCCAGTCCAAATGGATGCAGCTCAATATCAGTACATGAAACGACTGCAAATTTGAACTCCACAATACAGTATTGGGGCCCCTTGGTAGGGGCTGGTTGCCCGACTTTTAGGCTTCTGACTACTCGTTACGACTGTCAACGATCTGCAAAAGAAAGATGGGATCAACGGCTTAATGTGCTTTCAGAGGCACAAAAGATAACTCGTTATGTCATGGATAGTCCATCGGCGGACCGATCTACGCCAGCATCTTGGAGATCGATCCGTGCGGCCCGTTAGATTTCCAAAAAATATTGGACACGTATTTTTCATTTTTTCACGTAAACAAACAATGAAGACGATACAGTGCTTTGAAAACTCGTGTGACGTCATATTCTAAGACATTATTAAGACATTTCTTACCGGTGAGTGACGTCACAGCCCCCACTCAAATCTTTCGCGCGTTTTATCTTTGTCATTTTTTATTGATTTGATAAAACCAAAAATACGTATCCAATATTTTTCGATAATCTAACAGACGGACTAATTAGAATCATCAGTTTTTTTAAGTCAGTAAACATCCCTTTTTTCCATTCCATTCCCCAGTTCATTTTTTTAAAAAGAAAACGTTGGGCTGCTCTAGGAATTCCTCCTGTATCGTGGTTCACAAACATTTAAACAGACAAATTCGAGCCGAAGCAACTATTGGTAGACCGTACAAATATTTGTTCTGCAGTCAATCACTCAGCCACTTCGTCAACCGAGTAATTCAGATAAAATTGATCCAGGTTTGCATACAGAATACAGTACCCCGTTTTACCTGCAAAAATATGCACATATAGTTATTATAAGTAGTACAACTCAAATCTTAATTCACACATATTGGAAGCTCTACCTCGGTAGAGGAATCAATATCTGCTGAAGTGAATCCCTAATAGCAGCGGTGGCCCAGTGGTGGCGGCCCCAACTTACGAACAGTAAGTCGTGGGTTCGAACCCCGGCAGGCGCATCACTTTGTGTAATTCATTTCATCACCGCTGCTCTCAAAACGGTGAAAGAAACTATCGTGAGGAAACCGGCATGTCTTAGAACCAAACAATTCGAAGACATGTGACATCTATCAACCCGCACTGGACCCGCGGGGTGGATTATAGCCCATCCCTCTTCTAGAGAGGAGGCCTGAGTCCCTACAGTGGGAACATGATGATGATGATGATGATGGTCAATCCTTCTTCCTGCCCTTAACCCATTTTATTTGGGGTTAGCGCAACACGTTTTCGTCAAAGTGGCATTAACTCCTTTCTCAGTAAGTAAATAAAGATTATGTATATTAAAAAAATCATTACCCTTCCTTTTGGCTTCGCCGTAGTCAGGTAAAAATGAAATAAGCTTTATTTCTTTAGGACCTGTTGATTCTTTGACCACTCGAACGCGAAGCATCATCATGAATGTCTCATGAATGGCTAGCGACAGAAAGCATTTGTTCTTGCTTCTTTTCCGAAAAAACAAAACATTTTGCAAGTATTTACACTCCTTTCATTTTCATTTCATAATTTTACGGCTCATCGGTTTTTGTCTTGATTAATTATAATTAGATAAGGGTAAAACAACGAATAATTATTCCAAAATTTGAATATTCATCAAGACTAGAATAAAATTTGTAATTAATTTTGTGTTTTCTTTTCAGCTACGTACGGTGGGGTTTTCTCCCTGAGTTTTGGTGGCTCAATAATCAGTTTGGTTGAAATTACTTATTTGTTTATTTCTTTTGTAATAACTGTTGTATTACGGGTGATTACCATTGTGATTCAGAGTATGCAATTAAATCCTATGTAACCTTTGACTTAGTTTTATTTTGTAATATCTCTAAGTAAATTATTTTCATTTCAAAAGGTTTCAAACGGTTACATAAACCAGTATGCATGTATTATACTAAACTGATTCTTAAAACAAATTAATTATAGTTCATATATAGACAAAAAAGTTATAGTTTCAACTTTCAAGAATGTAATTTAAGTACAACAAAACTTAAGTGTATGACGGCGTCGCCGTTGTAAACAGCACGTGCAGCGGGCCAGGTGCGCGGCGCAAGGTGTCGCTAAGGCCGCAACACTCTCCCCACTGCTCGGGCCGGTCTATTTAAACGAGCACTCGGCATGGAGGAGATTATTCTTGTCGCAGGCTTGGCCCGGTGCACATGCTGTAGCGCTTAGAGTTTTTACATTATATCTGAATGATATAGTGGTTTATTTTAAATAACGTGCTATTGGAGTAAAAGTTCATTACCGCTATATTTCGTAGTTTCATTTAAGATGTTGGACCCTCTGCCTTCATCAGAAGTGGGATCGGATCCACCTTCCATTAATTATAGTAATGCAAAGCTATGCTCCTGGCTTTTGATTTTGATCTACCGGAATGCGATATTGTGAATTGGTGTACACTCAGTGAAACGATTATTGTGAAAAAATAAATAAGAGGGTGTAGCCCGTGTGTGGTGTAGTACTTTGCAAAGCTTCACATTGAATAATTAATAATGGGTCATCGTGGCCATGAGTGCCGGAACAAACCGAAAGCCTCTTCAAAAAAAACCTGCCTGCTGCAAAAACTGAAATACCAAAGACAGCCGTTACGTGCTTTGTATGCAGTGAGCAGGGACACAGCCAATTCCTGCCCAAAGCGCTGGAAGAAGGAAGACTTCACACCAAGCACCAGCACTAAGCAGGTGTACCTGTGTTCCAGAGCAGCCCGTAGAGTATTACAGATAAGTGGTGCAGATTTTCGTTTTACATTTAACTTTGGTTCGAAGGCTTAAGGCTACAGCCTTATGAGGCAAAGCAACGGTCGATCCCAGTGGTCATAGATGGCCGCTCCTCTGACCTTATTGCTATTGATACCGCAGTTCCTCAGGGGTCTGTTCTCTACGCGACACTTCTCCTACTGCACATTTATGACCTCCTTGTTCCTGGCATTGATAGGCACGCAGATGACAGCACTGTCATGGTGAGTTATACATCCAGCGCAAAACATAGAGTATAGTAATATAGATTGAAAAAAAAGCAAAAACAAAAAAAGATGATGATGCAAAAGCTGGGATGGAGTACATTCATAGAGAGGCCATGGTAGAGCGAACGAGTTCAGGTTTAAGTCTTTTCTCCAAGTAGGGTGACAAGAATCTGATTGATTTCAGTGCCACCAAAACACAAGTGTCAGTTCTCCGCCAAAAGGAGTCCATTCAATCTGGCTCCTTCTTTCCGGAGTTCATCTGTACAAGTTACTGAAAGTCTCGAGCTTCTTCGCACAAAACGCGAATAAGAACTTCGGCGCCTACATTCAGTCAAAAGGTCAAAGTGCAGCAAAAAAAAAAAAAAAAAAAGTAAAAAGTAGTTTCGTAACTGGTTACGATGAAGGAATGCAGACTGTGCTTCGGAGAGTGTGCGCAGAAGCTCCACAAGCTTATTTCACCGTCTCCCTTCTTCCATCGGGAGACTAGACGTACTGCAAGTTATCACCCATACCTTGTCGATGTTCTAAACATTCGTACGAAGCGCTTTGCTAATTCTGTTATTATGCGCACAGCCAAGGAGTGAATCTCCCTGCCTGCGTCGGTTTTCCCGAGTTCATATAACACCAATCTATTTAGGTCGCGAGTAAATAGGTTTCTTCTAGGTTAGCTCGTTCCATCGGCGACCTTATCTCTGCCCTTAGGGCATGAATGTGGTCGAGAGTATGCCCATTTCAAATTTGAAAAAAATAGTTATCTCGTTAACGGTGAATGAACATGAACAAGTGATCATTAACAGCATATAGGATAGCAAAGTAACGTGCCTCATAATCAGCCATAAGATGTCCCCTGCTGGACAAAGGCCTCCCCCATAGAACGCCATAACGAACGGCAACCTACCTTTTGCCACCGGTTGCCCGCGACTCTAACGATGTCGTCGGTCCACCTGGGGAGAGGCCTACCAACGATACGTCTTCCGGTTCGTGGTCCGACTCGAGAACCTTTCTTCTCCATCAGTTGTCGGTTCTTCGAGCGATGTGGCCTGCCCATTGCCACTTCAACTTGCATATTCTAAGAGCTATGTTGGTGACCCTGGTTCGTAACGTGCCTATTACAGATTAAATGTCCAACTACTACACAAAATCGCTTAATTAAAATAACATGTCATGTATTACCGGTTGAATGCCTTAGTGAGGAAATACTACTAAGTCGTGATATTTTAGAACATGGGATTTCGTGTAACATTAGCGTTAATGATTTGACCCTTACTAAAACCAAATTCTTTATCAGTTCTTGTTCAGTAGTCTAAACAATTTTTCCGTTTAGAGTTGTTAGAGGATTAAAAAGGTTACGTTAATTTATAAAAATTGGGAATAAATTTTGGAAAGTATGTTGCTAAACCGATGAACTGCCTAACTTGAGGAGCAGTTCCATGTGCAGGAACGGAAATATAAGGGACCTTTTAAAAAAAGGGCCGTATTGGAAAATTACCGGTACGAGTTAAGATATGTTAACGGAACCCATAGGGTCTACAAATATTCTCACAAATATTTACGTGAAGTGCCTCGTGGTCAAAATTATCTGGTAGATATCGCGAAAAATTATGATGACGTGACGGCGGACAGGATAACAAAATCAAAAATCAAAATCAAAACTCATTTATTCAAATTAGGCTGATAATCAGCACTTTTCGAACGTCAAAATTTACTTTACTTTACTTATTTACAAGAGACAGTCCCCCAAAACGCCCCCCCTTCGACACTTCCTAGTGTTTTTGCTGGAAAGAAGAAGTGGCGGAACAAACTCCCCAGCACACATCTGTCTGTTAGGTTGGTTAGAAGAACCAGACTCGATACAATAGTAAGGCAAGTATAAAAAAGTATATAATAATAATAAAAAAAGACAACATATCAGTAAACTAATCTTGGAGAAAGAACATAAATAAATAACAAACATTGTCTTGTGTTCAACTCAGCGACCAACTGTTCTTATCATTTAAGTAGTCGTTAATGGAATAGTACGCTTTTAAACAAAGATTAGATTATACTTTGGCTTTAAACGCACATATAACGATATATAACGATATCCTTGTTCATGAAAGTAACCACGAGAACAACATCATGCCTAACAGCAATATAACTTTGGCTAATAGTGATACCGTGTCTGTGAATAGCGATACTATATCGATTAACAGTAGCACAGTGTCTGTCGTGCAGTCGTACATTGCTTATCGAGACCATTAATATGACGATAAAAAAAAAACAAAATATATTAAAATTATTAATTTGCAAAAACAAGTGGACCTGAAGTGTCAGCAATGACTGGTCCAGGGATTTTCGCAGGGTCGTTAAGTGAATAATGACTAGGCCAAAAGTTTGAAGGCTCATTAATGAGCGGTCCAGGCTGCTTGTATATGCCCTGAAGGCTCAATATGGAGCGGTCCAGGTTGCTAGTACAGGTCCTGAAGGCTCAATATTGAGCGGTCCAGGTTGCTTGTGTATGTCCTGAAGGCTCAATATCGAGCGGTCCAGATGTATCTGAAGGGATGCACCGGACCAGATTGTAGTCAGGATGAACGAACATCACTTATAATTATGTTTCTGTCTTTTAGATACTGTTTGATGAGACTCCGCGGACGAGGACGCCCGCACGTCAGTATGGCCGTGACGGCGTCGCCGTTGTAAACAGCACGTGCAGCGGGCCAGGTGCGCGGCGCAAGGTGTCGCTAAGGCCGCAACACTCTCCCCACTGCTCGGGCCGGTCTATTTAAACGAGCACTCGGCATGGAGGAGATTATTCTTGTCGCAGGCTTGGCCCGGTGCACATGCTGTAGCGCTTAGAGTTTTTACATTATATCTGAATTACAAATCCGGGTTCATCGTATAAACAGGTTTCAGGTTTATGCAACAATTTTAATCTTAATCCGATCAATCCTGAATCCGATCCATGGCGGTTTCCATCACAAAGTAGTCTAATGACATGACTTATATGATGCCCATTAAGTACAAATCTGCCAAACCCTTTTTATTTGGAATTTGGGATATCTTCAAATTACTCCGCCAGCTTTGGGCAGAGCGGAAGGAAGTGTCAGACTTCTACCGACTAAAAAGCACCCATGTTCCTTTTTACCCCTTGTGTCGAGGCCGCGGTAACTCTTTCGTGATTCCCTTTGGGGCTGCGGGTTGTTGCCAACGGGAATCTGCCCAACTCTTTATAGATTACAATCGTGATGTTATGCAGTATAACTAGATTTTGCAGGTTATGTTTGAGCTAGTTTAATACACATGAAGATACGCCAATTGAGGCAAAGTCTCCCTGTTGTTATGACAACGACAGACGACCCAAGTTCTAAAATGGACTTGAAACGGCATTATAATTATCATGGGTGTGAGGTGTGACAGTCTTCTCGCATCCAGTCGGTCTTGAAAGCGGTTTTGATGCTAAACCCGACCTAAGTGCGCAAATAGCCATAAACAGTTTTATCTTTCTTGTTTAGATACGTCAAAGTCGCCGGAAGCACTTGGATACGCACAGAACCGGGAAGTGTGACGGAAAAAAGGGGAGGCCTATATTCAGCAGTGGGTGATTCCGGGCTGATAATATGATGATGATTAGATACGTGATCAGTAATCCTCCACCGAGTTGGGATTATAAGACATCAGCGAGACTTATCGAAAAAGTTTTTAATCTCTTTGGATTACTTTTTTCCCTGTTTTATCGATAATCTGATTTGGCGTTCGTCGTGCCAGGTAGGGACTGGTCGTTTATTTCTCCTTTTTATTCCTATTTATTTTTGATATATTTAATTTAATTTTTTTTTTTTTTATTGGGAACAACAAACAATTATAATTCATACAGATACAAAACTTAAAATTAACAATTACGTGATCAACAGCGTTACTCACAGCATACGTACTAGCAAAATAATAATACTCATAACACGTTTTAAAGAAAAATTAAAAATTAGTACCAAAAATATTATTAGCAAAGAAAAAACAATAATTTTGTTTTTAAACAATAAGTAAGTAGATCGACCATGAGACATAATTATTGACCTACGATACATCTAAGAGAAGGATTTGATGTCTAATTCCTTGATTGCATTATGAGTCAAGTTTCTAAATCTTGCCCTTGTTGCACAGAATAAATCAGTGTCGGGAAAGTGTTTATAATTGTCAACAACACGTCACAACGGTGCTCGAACACCAGCGTTTGTTCGACATGCCCTCACCGCAAACAATGGTTGCTTGCGCACTGCACGCGTGTGTCTTTCTGGACACTATATAATAGATTCTGTTACAAATTTCGGTACAGTCGTACGTATTTCTGCAGAAATCGTACAGGAGCACTGTCTCCAGAAACATCCACCGGCCGGTAAGGCTTAGCAGATTATACTTCCCTAGTAAATCGACATAAGTCGCAGAAGAGTAAAAGCACCTGTAAGTCATAGATCGTAAAAAAATATTTTGTACCTCCAGGTAGTTAAAATATTTAATGTATAGGGGATTCCACACCGCAACTGCATACTCTATTTGAGATTCGAATCAAGGTCCTATAGGTTTGAAAAAATAATGGACACATATTTTTTGATCACAGATGAGGACGATACAGTGCTTCGAAAAGTCATTTCAAGTCGTGTGACGTCACAAAACTAGTACTTTTTACCCACAAATTACCGTCAAAAGCCCCCACACCTTTGCGTAATGCTGTCACAGAAGCAGAACACCTCTACAATGAAAGCCATATATGAACTAGAAATTTTGTAGGTACCCAAGAAGGTCTCAATGTGCTATCATTGCAATGGCAGTGCTCCAGAATTTGACGAAGAAAATCAGAGACCCAATGGCATCACCACCCAATGATACCGATGATTCCTCAGATTCATCTTCATCTGATGATGAATTGTAAATGTATAGGACAAACAGGACAAACAACGAGCATAATAGTTGAATTAATAACTATTTCAGCGGATTGCAGTAAAAATAAGTGGCATTTATGCTTGCGTTTGTACTACAGTAGGTATACAATTTCTTCTGAAGATGAAACCAAGAATACAAGACACAAAATTGCTAACATTGGTACATATGAAGTGCATGTAAATGAATAAATAAACACCCAATTTTGTAAAAAAAAAAATGTTTTATTTTAAAAATTCGTACATAGCTCGTAATATGCACTCGTACGACATGTACTTGACCCCTTTTTTTTCTTCGAGTAAATCGATTTCTAGCTGTATTTTTTTCATCTTGAGCTTATGTTTTTCTTCATTGTGTCCCATAAGCTGTTTGTTAAGTTCTGTTTGTTGCCTCATGGTCTGTTTTATTTTGATAAATATAAAGAAGAAACAAGCTTTATTTATTACCAAATCACTATAAAGTAGCCTCACAATTTTTTCGTCAATCTAAAACGTCAGACATGTATACAGCTAGCTATACGTTTTGCCATATCAAAATATGTCACCTATATATTTTAAGGGAAAATAGGTATCCATAAATTTGCAACCCTATTAACATTGACGATTACTTGACAAATAACGTCATGGTGCTACCATAATTTTATAAATACTACGGTCACCGTTATTGTTACCGCTAAAGTTAACTTTGACAAAAACTATAACCAAGTCTACGGTGCAACTCACCCTTAGAGAGTACTGGTATCTAAGAATGTTTTTGTTTTTGGTGATGCTAACAACATTTTGGCGCGCGTTTGTTAGACATTCAGTATTCAGACAGTCTAATTCAGATTCTTCGCAAAGCAAGACAATCACTAGCGTTTCTAATGGGCCTAAATATTTTTAAGTCATCTGCGTATAGAAAAAAATTAGTATTTTTAAAACATTCGCCTATGTCGTTAATAACATTAATTACAACTCGTTGAGTCCTATTGAAACCGTACGACGAAAACCACCCTTAACAAGTTCCTACGTATGCCGTTAAACGCAATTTTGCGCAATAGTAGTCGTGGTCGACCTTATCAAATGCCTTCTGGAAATCGGTATAACCTGAATCTACTTCACATCGCATTCAAATCATTAAAAATATATTCCGCGCATGCTAAGAAATTTGTTACCGTAGATCTTCTTTTAACAAATCCGTGTTCTTGTGGAGCAATAACATTATGAAGCAACGGATAAAGTACAACATGTACAAGCCTTTCAAAGAATTTCGATAAGGCTGACAAAATTGATATTGGGCGATAGTTGTCGACGTCACCTGCAGGGCCTGATTTGTGTACCGGTGTAACGTTAGGTCGCTTCCAAGCATCTGGAAAGATTTCGTGTGACATGGATTGATTAAAAATAATTTTTAGAGGAACGCATGTATTCTTTGCAGTATTTTTGAGAAATATTGCAGGTAGTGTATCGGGACCGGGCCCCTTTGAGGTATCTACGGTTTGCAGGTGCCTCAATATCTGCTGAACTGAGAATTGAATATTGTCCACAGCAGTGCAGCTTTCAGAACAATAGAATTTGCGTTTGAGCAAAAATCATTTGATAAAGTAGAAGTTCATAGACAGATTTAAAATATATCAGTGAGTTTTAACATCAAGGAAGAATACTGGCGCTTAGTTTGCAGATTTATTTGCAAAATGTTCGAAAAATGTGTGACATATTGTGCGAGATATTGAAGATAGAATTGTTAAAGTTCTTTATTATTAGATATTGTGGTATCGGTAGAAAAAAGTAAGTTGTCTCGGAATGTCTGTATTTTCGATACAAGGAAAAAAATCCCTGAGCAAATGTTTAACTTAACACGTGTTCAGAATCAGACAAAAATATATCTTTTATAATAATTTTATTCATCGTATATTCTTTAAAGATTAGTATCACATTGAATATAAAAAAATCTAACATTGATAACACTAACTTACACACAAATATTTAGAAACAAAAATATTTATTTACAAAGGTTTATTTACATTTGGTCCGATTATTTACTGATATCTTTCGACGAACCATTTTTTATAGACGAACCACTTTTCGACAAACAAAGCATATTCGCACAATAGTCGTTGATACGCAGATTTTCCGTAAATAGGTCTTAAGGTACATTTTTTTTTTAGCTTCAGACTACTTGCGCGAAAACGCTCTTGAGTCTTAATTTGAAATAGGAAAGAAAATAAAACTTAATCTAGGTATCTGTTATTTAGACTAGTTTATACAAAATTAATTAAGAATGGATTATAAATACATATAATAGAAGCGTACAATATTATAATAAAAGATATTTTTACATCAAAATTATTTATACCTATTTATTATGTATTATGATTACCTATGTATTTTTACATTGTATGAAACTACGTATACAAAAGTACTTAGGCCGAGTGATTGATTGAGTGACCAAAACCAACAGTACTTGAATCAAGTGGAACGAAACCAGCTGAGCTCAATTATGAGTGAGCGATGACCGCTAGGATGAAAAACATAGAAAATCTTGAAGAACACATTTTTGTAAAAGGTCCGTTAGTTTCTTAAAGGTGTAAGTATATTTATTTTTATAATTTGTCTTATAATAATAAAATTATATTCATATAGGTAGCTCAAGTGATAAAATATTTGGTAAAAAAAAAACGACGACGACCTGTCATCATCATCAGCCTATAATGTTCCCACTGCAGGGACTCAGGCCTCCTCTCTAGGAGAGGGATGGGCTATAATCCACCACGCGTGCCCAGTGCGGATTGGTAGATGTTACATGTCTTCGAATTTTTTGGTTCTAAGACATGCCGGTTTCCTCACGATGTTTTCCTTCACCGTTTTGAGAGCAGTAGTGTTGAAATAAATTACACAAAGTAATGCGCCTGACTGGATTCGAACCCACGACTCACTGTTCGTAAGTCGAGGCCGCCACCACTGGGCCACCACTGCTCGCACGACGACGACGACCTGTATCTTGATTTTAAATCTTGTTATTTAAAATCAAGATACAGGTAAAATACTCGTCGTTTATTTTACCAAATATTTTAATAAATAAAAAGCTTAGAACAGAAATTATGTTGAAAGTCTGTCTAAAGCTCCTTTACAGATTTAAAATTAAAAACCTAGCGTTTTTCAACACAGAGGATAAGCTTGTCTCCAAGATTGAACAGTGATTAAAACAAAATGGAGGGAAAAATCCTGCTTCACTAATGAGATTTCTGACATTATAATTCTTTGAAATAATCAAAAGTATGTCAAATACAGATTTAAAAGGTGGGACTGTAAGAAATTATTATAATATCGAAGTTTTATAATTTATTTTAAAGTAAAGTATTATTTTACAATAGCTGTAGAAAATCCACTGAAAACTGTTATTAAAAGTGACTTGTAAAAGTGTTTATAAATACTAATTTGCAAAATTAACATCATTTAACATTAAAATTTAAAGGTGTATGACAGTTTTCAGTAAATATTTACACTAATAATTTATGATCATAATTACTGGGTGATTGTTTGAAGTAATTCTTATTACATTCACGTTTTAATTAAAAAATAATCTTTACCGTTAAAAAATATTACATCATGATTAATTAATTAATAAGTATTTAACTAAATCGTATACTTCTACTAAGTAAAAAAAATATTCCAGCGTTAGCTTTACCCAAAACCTTAACCTTATTTACGCTAGTCTGTCTAATTACTTACGGAGATAAACCATAAATTGTAAGTCAGAATAAAGTGTTATGTAAAGTGAGTTTGAATAATTTGGTCATGAAAATCGTAAAAAGGTCAGGTTTTTATTTATAAAATTTATCTCTCGTCACGATTTTGTACAGGTAAGTAGAGCCAGGGTTTGCCTAAATCAGACAGTAATTTGGTGAGACCTGTATCAAACGTATCTGATGAAAGATTTTCACATTCTGTAAAAGTTTAATTTGTATCGAAAAACAAATTCATCTGTGATAATTAATTTACTCCAAAAGTCATGAGTAAATGTCTTTTGTTTCTTTTGATGCAAATAACAAAACAAACACCATATGCATGATTTAAAATTAAATTTTCGAGTATTATACTAAAATGGAAAACAATCAAAAGCTCTGAACTTGTAGGTGGCACTACAGATTTGCATATACCAATTACGCATTCACATTTTTTAAGCTATCTGTTTCCTTTTCTTCAGATCCTTGGAACAAACCATAATCACACACCAACACCAAATACAAAATTGCGTAAAGAAAAATCTACGGGTACATATTATTATACTATAAGCTCAGGAGTAATCAAAACACGCCCTACACACTCACACACTTAAAAACATCCATTACTCCCAAAACTAACTTCAAAAATCAACGTTTAAAATCAATAAGTCCGTGTCGCTGCAGCATTTCGACGGAGAGAGCGTGCGCAGGCGCAGTTCGACGGGAGGAGCGTGTCACGTGACTGAGTTGCGTCGTCTGCGCACGAGTGTCGATGCCGCGCGGGACGTGCGTGCTGTATGCGTGGCCGTTGTTGTAGCGCAGGTTGTGCATCTGTGGGGGGAGTGGGGTTAGGTTAGGCTTTTTTTTTTAATTTTAATAGAGGTTTTAGCCAGTTCAAGTCTGAAGTCCAGATCGTTGAAAATGGAAAATACGACTCCTCAACGGTTAGGAGTTGAAAGCAATAATGAGCGAATCTTGAAGGTTAAGGGTTAGGTTTCTTGGTTGAATGTTAAATGCAAAGTAAATATTTGTAAAGGATATTACAACTAAAAATGGAAAAGTAAAAAACTTTTTTTGCAAATAAACCGACTTCAAAAAAACAAAATTACAAAAAATTAAAAATACCCTTTAGAAAAAATCTGCTTCTGATGTCGGTGGCAAAAAAAACGATATCAAACAAACAAATGTCACCGACTTAAACCCACTCTTTACAAGTTACCTAAACGATTCAAAAAATTGTTGTAGGTGTTTTTTTTTTGTTATAGAGTAGGTAATTAGGTCAAACTATGGCTAAGACGAGATGGTGATACTGGAAGTATTTTAGTCCTCCAGGAGCAAACCCACGATGAATCCCAAATCCGATCGCCACCAGACCTTTGTTTAGACCATGTTCAAAATAAATTAACAAAACTTGGAAGCAGGCGGGGTTCATAATATGAATTTTAAATTATGAAAGAAAATAGCATACCATATACTATAACTACTTTTCTTTATTTCCAACTTTTTAGTTATATTGTGTTTGTTCTTTCGGTGGTCGCGTAAAATTCTTCGCTGATGATTTAACTTTTGTACTTGTTTATAGGATTTTTGGCTTTAAATTTCTTCTAAACATATAAGTATCATATATTTTTGTAATCTACTTTTAAAACCCTTCATTTTGATACCCCACTCGATGGTAATGGAAATATTTTTATTTTTTAAATCTACGATATGGCCCCCAAAATCCGCAAATTTCTTTGTTTTTTTTTTAATTTTAATGTAGCCAGTGACACTCGCGCCATCAAGACAAACATCGGAGCTCAATAGCGGTTGTCCACCGGTAGCACGGCAAAATAATATTTCAATACTCATACTCTGAAAGTTGGTCATAACATGCCTACGGAGCGGATTCAAAGTACAACTTTTCAGCCCTAGAGAGAATCGCTTTCAACTGACAGCTGTCAAATTATTAAAAAAACTTGGTCTATTTTCACATTTTTACTGAACCATGCTCCAACTTTTTATACAGCTACTCAATTACAGTGCGACTTAAAATTAAAATAACATAAATTTCATAAGAATAAAATTATATTATGACTAAAATTTAATTTAGTTTTAACTATTTCTCTAAAATTAAATAGATTTCGACAAAATCTTTGCCATTTTTTTTAATGATGAACATGAAAAATAGTGGCTGTATTATAGCTGGACGACCAGAGGACAAAAAAAAAAACAAAATAAGCGGGAAAGCGACAACATACGATCAACACAATTTTTTTCTTTAGTTAATAATGTATGTTCTTATTTTCTTCGTATTTGTAATGAAAACCACAGTGTTTACCGCGGGTACGCGGGTAAATTACATATTTAGTCCCTCGAACGATTAGCGCCCTCACTACGTTACGGGCGCCAAACCCTCTCGGGACTAAATAAGTAATTTTCGCCCCTTGGATAACAATGTACTATTTCCTTTTCAGTTTTCGTCCACATCATTGTCTCCTTTCATAACACTACGAGTATTAATTAATATTTCACTATTAAATTGTAGATTGATTTCATTGTCTCAAAGCAATTCGTTTCAGAAATCTCAAACAAAGCCATTAAACTTTATGTAGGTACTTTTGTTTTCTAATTTATTGTCTACTTGAATTTGATTTTTCGCTTTATTCACTGCGGCGAGAACAATACAGTTTTCTACATAGACTAGTTGGAGCAATGTTTTATATTTTATTGGCTCAATAGAACGCACACTGAGCACTCTTTTGAACAGACTTTTGTTGTGAGATTTCTTTATGAGTTATAAAACCCTGATTATTTACCCCAATTACCACTATTTCCTGAAAATCTGACAAAGTTTTTAAACCAGTTTAACACCGTCTTCGCCACTGGTTCGCCCGTCAGTTGTTTGATTACGACGGCAATACCCGCGAAGCGACCGGAGTATGACCACCCACGTCCCTGTGTTGCCATGTTAGTTTTCTTATTTTAGTACCTTTTATTTTGTTTTTTGTCGGGGTATTTTATCAACTTGATATCCAACAAGAACTAGGTACGTAAATTGAATCCTATCTCGATATCTAATAAAACTCTTACACTTACTCCGTTCGGTCGGAAAGGGTATATAAATTATATATAGACTGCCTTTAATCTCGTTAATATTTCATGAAAAAAACTGCAGTCGATACTCATGAATATAAAGTATTTTTACACTGAACCAGCTGCCTTCATAGCTTTTTCGGTTCTTGGTTCATTGAGCTACAAGCACTTAAACCTCAAGATGTTTTATTGTTTTTGTAACTTATAATTACATATAAGATAGCTACATCGTTACCCTATGTCCGCAAATTATTGATAATAAACGAAATAAATTAAGCCAAATAACCCCAACGAACTTAACGAGATAAATGTAAGTTTGTTCGTCAATGCAGAAAGTTTCTGAACTTACTTTCACAACTTTTATCTCGATAAACCCTTAGGTAGACAGCTTCTTCAAGATTATTCTTGTTTTGAACTCAAATATACTCGTATAAGCGTTGGTCTTACTGGTTACATCGTCTACAGATAAGACCTTATTTGTGGGTTCAAAGGAGGATATTCCATGGTAAGATCACAACATGTTCCTCAATATGAAATAACTGTAATACGTTCAACTGTTGCGTAATAATAAATATTTATTAATATAAGCCCTGTCACGTGTTACAATAAATATAGATAGCAATATTCATTTCTCGAATTTAAGAGACCTTTTTCTGGTAAACTTTGTATTAAAAATATTTAAACGTATGTAATTAAAGAAATTTTATATTAGAAAAGAAGTCTTTTATTTCTAAACGGTGTATTAAACATTTTCTTTTGAATTTCTTTTAACAAGAATAATAATATGAACATCATTACTTTTGACGGCACGTCTCAATAAAATGCTATTCTATAAAACACGAAGGAATATAAAAAAATCATCTCCGATGTACGTAAGTACAGTCGAACGAGCTATTTCGTATACACGCAGAAATCTTTATTACTTGCACTGACAATATTGATTGCAATTTCGTTTCATAAAGCGTTTGGCATTAAGCTAGTAACTGATGTGAAAATGTCTGTCTACATCAGTTTCTAAATGTATCTGTGTGATCCTAAATTAAATGCAAGTTAGCTGGCTGTTTACGTAATACCTTGTTCGACTGTACTACCTGTGTACTTGACAATCTCGCTATCAGGTATCGTCTAGCGACCTAGACTAATAAATTCGAGGAGTAGCCTTGAGTCTAAACTTTCCTAGTAATTCTGAAGAACCGTGTCAAAGATATAAACGTTTGATGCTCTTAGCTTCCTTTGCGAGGTCAGCGAAGCAAATATTACTTAAAGCACACTTTGAAAAGATTCGAGTTAAATTGTGTCAATGAGAAAATTCAGAGGCTAATTAAAATATTTCTGAACTAATAATATTTCTTTAATTAGAATTTACAATGCATGTGTGTGTATAAGTAGGTGTGTGGCAGAAATGGTATTAAATAACATTAAAATAAGAAATATAATTTATGTTAAGTATACGTCTTTGTGTTTAGGGCTGAGCAAAGTGTATGATTGAATATTAGAAAGAACAATAAAACAACAAGATTTGCCCAAATATTGTACCACTTTGAGAAATATATCGTAAAAAAGGTATAATTAAACCATTTTTTTTCTTATATGCTGAAATCCACGTCAGTAAAAAGTTACAGGAGCTTCAAGGTCCTTTATATCACATCAAACTGCCGCACTCAGAGAGCTTTAATGATTACTTAGGCCATCACTTAGTAAAGGTTTTTACAGTTTTGCTATACAGAAATACCGCAGAAAGCGTTAGGTCTATGCTACGTATTTGTCAATAAATCTAGAAGAACTTAACATAATTATGATGTATAGATAATAATATGATAGTTCTTTTGTCATGGAGCTGATCTGATGATGAATCTGGAAGGTGGCCATAAGAACTTGCTTATATATATTAACTTTGTGTATTTATATACGTATATATTATTATTTTCTTATATGTGTATATATTGTTTTAAAGGTTAAGTTAGTTACGTACGACACATAATCACAGAATTCTTTTCCGCTTCTCACACACTATAGTCTACATTTCTTTTTTCATTTCTCCTTTTGCAGGTCTGCTGGCAGAAATTTCTTGAGAAATAAGCAGTACCTTTGTACTCTAATGTTATATTTTATAATTTTCCTGTGTTGTCTACTGTGTGTACATAAATAGTTAAATAAATAAATAAATAAACTTCGGTATAAAACGACATAATTATCCCATCGAGTTTGTGCTTCTATGATTTGTCTTGACGAGTACTTTGTCTCTAGATAGTATTAAGGGTTTGATGATGGAGTTAGAAGGTGGCCATAGGAACTTCGTTATATAACTAGTTATGAGGATCCCTGCTACAAGCTCAACGTCAATTTCGAAAACTTGCAGCAGCGATTCACTCACAAGCAATCCAGTCTGCTCGTGACACACTGCATTAAACTCGTAATATAATTTAGGTAAGTGACATACGGTTACAGGACTGATAATATGGGCACATAGACCTGATTCAGCCATTATCAGATTTTTAATCGCAACGAAACGTAGTGCTCGCGTTTCAAAAGATCTTAAAGTTTAGTATTTTGAGCATCACTTTCCAACGGCTTTGACGAAAGCTTTTGCGCTTTTTATCTAAACTCTCAGCGTTATCGCTGTTAATATGTTAAACTGAATATATTTGGGTTATGATTACGAAACTATCAAAACAAACCTGTAAGTAACACCTTTTATGTGGCTCGTGGTACAACTCGTAGTCACTCGACGACCCTTCTGGCTTCTGTCCACAGCGCCACTGTTGACAAAAATCTTTATTTTAAACTGTACCTACAATTAAACAACGATTCTTATTACCTATTATTATTGGTATTGTTAAGGTGATAATGTTTGAATATGGTTAGAACAAGTACAGCCATGCATTACGTACCTGAAATGCTAGTGGTAACCTGCTTGTCGCAGTCACGACTTGCAACTTTTTTTAGAGTTGTTATTCTAAAGTTGAGAATATGACAAAATCTACTTCATCTTGACCTTGAGATCTTGAATCTAAGATCAGAGCTGTGTGTAAAGTACGAGTATCGTATAAACTTATTGCTACGGAAGAGTTCTGAACTTCAGTTCTTAATTTGCACCTGGCTGTTAGTTACTCTTAAAATATGTAGATTTATAACATCACCCCCACACCCACCACACACCTTATAACATCAGAAATTTTCTGATGTGGTAAGGTGTGAATTATTATTTCTCTCCACTCTTCAAGTTTAGTTATTGGGGGTCAAAGAATAACGTCTTTTTCTGCCACACACCCCAATCTTATATAGTGATTTCAAATACAATAAAATGGAAATAAAACCTTTTTGATTCAGAGTTAGGGCTCAAAATTAAGTTTACCTTTCGCAACTTCTGCGAAGACAAGTTTACTTAACGGATTGTTCAAATGTTCAGTAAGAGTGATATAAAATATATGTGTCTGCAATTATAATTTTACAGCTTTTTACTAAATTCATAATTAAGAAATATTTACGGTTTTTTTGTTTATTTTTGTCTGTCTTGTCGGTCTGCCTCTTGCTTCGGCCAATATCATAAATATAATATACACGACAAAACTTTTACTGCGGATCTGTTCGAAAGAGATACCACACAAAGGGCTAAGATGGAACATGGGTAAGTTTTAGTCAGAAGAAGTCTGGCATTCCGTTCCGCTCTACCATTTGATGATTTCCCATCCACAAAAAATGCTTCTTTCATTTCAAGAAAACGACTAGGTCCGCGCAAGCAACAAACATGTCGCCGAACGCACTGCATTAGCAGTAACTTATACGATGTTGTAAAAATTAACACTAGTTTAAACTGAGGTACGGTCAGTACAGTAAAATTTCGTATAGGAAAACCATTTTTACATTCGTATTACATCTGTTTATCATATTTATAGAAGCATTTGGATGCACGAAATTACTTTTTTTTTAAATGTTGGTGGGCGTTGAAAAAGTTAGTACCGTCCCGCAACGTGTTAAAATTGTGAGCATAATTTCACGAGCCACAAAAAAGGCTAATATTAACATTGACCATCAATGATATTAGTAATAGAATTCAAAAACAAACTACTAGCATTACAACAACGCTATTCAAACCTTTGTCACAGTTACATAATTTATTGTTAAATAACCCTTGGGGTTATCTAAAAAAAGCCAGATAAACTGTATTGCATTTGGATACAATACAGTTTATCTGGCTTTGCAAACGGAGAAGTTGGGAAAATTAATAGGCAATAAGTATTTAATATTCCTTTGTGTTTAATATTTATTTTGTATCCTATACATTTTAGTAAACTCAAAGTAAAATCAATGGCTTTGTTTAGTTTTACTGAGGCATTGAGAGTGCAAAGTTGCTTTTTAACCGCGTGCTCAATTTTGATGACCGATCAAGCGAAGAATTCTAAAATTGAATCATGAGCGTAGCGAGTGATTCAAAAATTTGAATCCTGAGCGTTAGCGAGGGAATCAAAAGAGCACGAGGTGAAAAATCTTTGCAACACGTAACTTTTCATCCCAACTCAGCGAGGAAATGACTAAATGCAAAAAAAAAACATTTACAATCACAAGATACTTTTATTTCTGTTTAGGTATTAACTACCGTTTATGATAGATGCTGTGAAAACCTTCGACTTTTTTGGTTGATGAGCAAATGACGCTCTTTTTAAAACTGCCACTAATTGAGGATAGGTGTCGATATGTTTGACTTTCTTCATTTTTAGCTTTTAGCATTGAATAATAATATGTACTTCATAACTCTATGAAGTACATATTATTATTCAATTCTAAAACCTAAAGATGAAGAAAGACAAGACGTGCTTGATTTCTTCGTCTCGGATAATTCATTAAAATATGCCAGCAAAACGGTTTCTGATAAAGTTTTGGCTCCTTTATCTAGTCGCCACGTGTTAAACATATCGTACTGTTTCAAATACTTCTGGCGTGTTTGTTGAGGGAGAAAGCTCATTTGTGCATTTTTAACAGTTTCAGTCAATTCTGTTGGCGTCAAATAAACTTCCTCGTCGCCCGATTCACTCATTTTAGGTTTTACACTTGTTTACAAGTTTCTTGTTTTTATTTTTAACCTAAGGTTTTAACAATATGTCGTGAAAAGAAAATTGCGCGCGCAAAGCAAATTAAAAGAAAAGTACACTAAGAAGGTTCCAAGTCTGAGTTTCTAACAAATTCAAAAAAGTCGTATGATAAATTCGGCACCATGGAGGTAAAAGTAAATAGGTTTAATGATGTTTTGAATTCACAAACTTAGTGCACACGATGTTCTAAATTCAATTTACTTTATCCTTTAGCGGATAAAAACAGCTTTTGCACTCAGATATCGAAGAGCAAAAATACTCTTTCCGAAATGGAGGGATGAAAAATATGTTAATTTCAACAAATTTAGTAATAAATAAATAGCACAAATGCGGAGAGATGAGTGGGTATCGATCGTCACTCACTTGACGCCTGTCGGAGTGAATCACCATTGAGACAAACCGCGGCAAATGTGGTGTGAGTCTGATGTTGTTTGCAGATTGAACATGACCAGACATTGCACACGCACAGGATAAAGAGGTTTTGTAATAAGAATAAGGAGGCCTATGCCCAGCAAACAAATACACAATTAGGCAAAAAAACCGGCCAAGTGCATGTCGGAGCACGTACAGTGTAGGGTTCCGTTGTTACCCATCTAAATATGTGAACTTACTAAACTGATTAACCACTCTGTCTACCTGCCTCCGAACGATGATATATATTGTAAAAATAAAACAAACTTACATTTGCAGTTTTGTATAAAAATTACGTTCGGTAAATTATGACTTAGCTTTTCAACTTTAAATAAAAAATTAAAACAGTTGACTTCATGGTTCCTAAGTAGGCTTCAAGAATGCGCCAGACTCTCAGTTTCATAATCATAAAAAAATTAGTACTTACTTTTTTACCGAACGTAATTTTTTCACTTTAGACCAACTTTTTCATAACTTTCATCACAGTTACGAAGCTGATTATTTTATGCATAAAAGTACTACTCACGAAGATTCAGTAGCAAAAAAAAAATCTCGACAAAGCCATGTACTTTTTTTTTAAATTTTTTTAGATTGGTCAGGTCGATCATTCTCAAAAAATCAGAAAAAAATTCGTAACTCGAAAACTATGAAAAGTCGCGGAACATACATGGGGGTGATTCAGATACCCCACGATACGAGGGACCTAAATTTTATTTTTGGACGTCAATGTTCCGGCCACCCTGTATATGCTACAACCATGAATTTTTACACACGTTCGAACACAACCCGTATAGGTGGTTTAGGTTGGCACACTTGAGTCTAACAAAAATTTGCACTTTAATGCTTAATCTTCTTATATATCAAGCTCTCGAAAAATATGAGGGTACACTTGGGAGGTAAAGAGTCTGCTGGTAGATTTGCAAAACTGCTACTTGAAATCGGCAACGGTGACTACCCGACTGTTGACGGAATGTTAACTATCCCGGAAAATTTGTGCAGAGTTGTAACTACGGTTCAGGAGTTAATATCAAAAATTTATCCAGATATTTCTCATATTCACGATATGTCTATGGAATGGTTGTGTGAACGTGCCATACTTACCCCGAAAAACGACCAAGCTGAAGCTGTCAATAACACACTGCTGATGTCTTTTGACGGGGAAGAAATGGTATATACTTCGATAGACACGGTGGTCAACACAGATGACGCTATCAATTATTCCGTCGAATTTATCAATTTATTATGTATTATATTTTTATTTTATTCAACCACCGGGTCTTCCATATCATAGGCTTATTCTGCGCGTGGGCACTCCTGTTATGTTGTTGCGAAATTTGAAAGCACCTAAACTGTGCAACGAAACCAGACTGAAAATCAAGGCGTTAAATCGCAATATAGTTGAAGCCACCATTTTAACTGGGCGTGCGAAAGGGGAAACTGTATTTGTACCACGAATTCCTTTAATTCCGAATGATCTTCTGTTCGAATTTAAACGATTACAGTTTCCCCTCAAAGTCTGCTTTGCAATGACTATAAACAAGTCCCAAGGGCAGACACTAAAATTTGCGGGAATAGACTTGAGAGAAAACTGTTTCAGTCACTCACACGGGCAATTCTACGTAGCTTGCTCACGCGTAAGCTCGCCCAGTATTTTGGTAATTTTGGCACCAACTAATAGATTAGAAGTGAAGAATATTGTCTATAAAGAAGTTTTGTAGATACTTTTTTTATATTAGTACCTATTACTTTATTCTTTGAACCTAAAATCAAAACGCTAAAACTAAAAGGCTACAACTAAAACTTCTTAATCAAAATCAAATTTGGCGCGAGCGAAGCCGCGGGCAAAAGCTAGTATGTTATAAACCCCTTAATCGAAAAACTGTTTGAGTATAGGTGCAATATTTTTAAAAGACCTATCCAACGACATGGTCACAATCAATGACACACAATGGTCTTCGCGAGAAAAAAAATCATCCCCACTTTAATGTGCACTGGAGATACGCTAAAAAAATAAATTTTCAATATTTTACTTTAGTACTTTGACGGCGTAACTCATTTGTATATTCATGCCAAATTACAGCTTTCTAGTACTAACTACGGTACACGGAGACATTTGGGATGAACTGAAACGGCGAGCACGGGCACGTCATCCTGCCCCTACCACTCTCCAAGACCTCCGAAATGCCGTCGTTGCAGAATGGGACAACATTCCGCAAGAGACACATTTATTAGGTCCATGAGAGAACGCATGGAAGCTGTCATCAAGGGTAGCGGGGGGGGTAACACTAGGTTTTAAGTTGTTTTTAAGGACTTTTGCATTAGCTTGCTTTTTTTTATTCCCTGGTAAACAAAAACCAAATCCATTGATTTAAGCTGAAATTGAAATAAATTGCCATTCCAATGATACCATAAAGTCATTATGTCTACCATTGATTAATAGGGTTAAAATGACTTTGAAGGGAATTTTTAAAGAGGTGCGATTTTTGTGACGCCGAGTGTATATAATAAATAATAATAATAATAATAATAATATTCCACAACTATCACACAACGCCATCTAGTCCCAAGCTAAGCAGAGCTTGTGTTATGGGTACTGGACAACTGATAAACATACTTATATATTTCTAAATACATACATATCATAGATAAATTACACCCAGGCACAGAACAAATGATCGTGCTCATCACACAAACATTTGTCCTGGGTGGGAATCGAACCCACGACCTCCGGCATAGCAGTTAGGGTCACTAACCACTAGACCAACAGGCCAGTCAATAGTAAAAGGCAGTCACACGCTTTATATCAGTTAAGGCCAGAATGGCGAGATAGCGCTGCCTGTGTTGGGCAGAACGACGCTGAACACTTCCATTTGTCAAGTTTAACACGCACAAAACTCATACATTCTCATCAAGTCTTAACTGCAACGATTGATATGTGACTTATGGCTTTCCATTTTGCTCCTATAGCGAAATAAATCGGTTTGTAAAGGTCAAAAAGTACCTATTACACTTAATGCCATTTAGTTCCAATATAAAAGGTTAATGGCAATAGCCCCCGCTATTGCCATTAACCGGGCTTGAACCCAAACACTGAGCTTCTACTAAGTTTTCAACGGCCAAACCAACCTAATCACTTGTAAGTAGTTACTTACTAGCCTTCCGACATCTAATGGGTGACCTCCAAATAAGCAAAGTCTTCGAAAGAAGAAAACATGATGTAATAATAATATTAGCCATCAAAGGTAAATGGCAACTTTTTTTTTTTCAATCACCGAGTACGTAATGAGTGCGTCTCCTCTTACAAGGAATCACTGTTTTCCTCAAAGCGTATTTCTAAGAAGCATCTGCCTGAAAGCCTAATATACCTAACTATTTGGAACCGCCTGTCACAATCCAAGCATTGTTCCGAAAATCTCATGAGAAAATCTCCGGAAATCTCTCTGAGATTTCCTTAAAATAATGTATAATTAATTCTAATGAAAAACACAAGCGTTTAAGACGGATGATTGACATTAAAATATTATCTTTTGTTCGTGTTTATTTCTTCATGTAACCGAAGTGCGGTCTGTTTTGTACGGGACGCGACCAAAAACGACATTATCCGACAAGTTCTTGCCACCAACAGCGTTCCGCTGTATTTGAACCTAAAGGCACACGACAATGACAAAAGATGCGACGGTTTGTCTTTTTCCCTTTTCATGGGAGATGGGTCATTCATCACACTTTTCAGCTCATCGTGCTGTGCTGGGTAGCCACTGCGGCTGCAGAGAACCTCAAGCGGCGCACGTATAGTTACAAGCGAGCATTTGAATTAAATGTACTAGCTCATAGCGGAGCTTGTAGAGCAACTTCAGAGCGATTGACCTGAGTATGATCTGATAAAATGCTGTCACACATCAAGAGAAAAGCCTCTCGGAAAGAATTTTATGAAAAATCTGAAATAAACGAACGACGTATAGCATTAATTATTGAAGCTTTTTTTTTCTCTTTTGGCGGGTAGAAAATCATCAAATAACCTCTCCCGCTCTTGGGCAGAGCGAAAGGGAGTGTCAGACTTCTACTGACTAAAAACCACCCATGTTCCTTCTTAGTCCTTTAGGTCGAGGCAGCGGTAACTTGTGAACAACCCGCAGCCCCGACGGCTCACAATAAGTTATTAACCCTAGATTACTACTCAAGTTGCGACGTACAAAGAAACTGCTCACAGACCCGCGAGGCGCATCATGAAACTTTCTTTTGTTGATATTCAATTGATGAAACTAGGTCACCTACTAACAGTTTGTTACGATTAAGGATGTTCAGGTGAATGCAGTATTGGACACTTTTATTACAATCTCGATGAGTTAGCTGTCTGGAATGGAATCGTTTAAGATTGGTTACCAAGTTTAGTATAAAATTCTTGTGAAAATCGATACAGTTTGTAAGAACAGGCTGAATGAATTTCGACACAAAGCTATACCTTGACCAGGGTTAGGCATCCATTTTCGCTTGTTATACTTTACTGTAGCCGAAGTTGTGGGCCGTGGGAGTTAACAATAAACTAGCAGAAAGTTATTTAAAGTTAAAATAACTATAGGCCTGAAAATTAATTCATAAAAGTACCGAATGTCAAACCGATATTATATCCAGTCTCGTAAAAGAATTTCCATTGCTATTTGAAATTCGATTTCTTGGAGTACAGAGGAAAAACAATATTGTGACAAAGTGGGCCACGCAAGTTCGATTTTCAGTTTAATTCTAAATGGAAATAGCTGGAATAAAACATTTAAATAAGTTAAGGAATGTTTTTACAGACAAACTTCTAGACGAACATAAATCATGTCATCATTGTTTAACGGCAAAATGGAAACTTAACTGTTCCTTGAATTTATTTCAAAATATAATCGTTCCTGCTTGTTTTATTTTTGGTACAAAGCAACGATTTTGCAGATCCATTTCAGATTTACGTGGATGAAGCCGCTAGCCATGAGTCTTCTGTTTCAATCCTTACTAATATTATAAATGCGAAAGTCACTCTATCTATCTGCCAAAACTACTGAACCAATTTAAATGAAATTTGGTACACAGCCTAACAAAGGTTACTTTTAATGCGAACAAAGGGTTGTAAGGGTTGAAAAGAGGGATGAAAAGATTACTTATGGTCGCGATAACCGACACCCACGCAAACGAAGCCGCGGGCATCAGCTAGTTATAATTATTTACTTCACTTAGTTAAGTTCTCCAACTCGATTCGCTATTTCTTGAACTTTTTTTTTTACTCCAGCTCTTTCTTTCCGCATATTATCAAGTACAGTTAAGTATTGCAGTGTAGTGGTGAGCCTTTGGATAAAATTGGCAGATTGAGGGCAGATTTTGTATATTTCTATTATTGTTTCGAAAATAACCGGCCAAGTGGGCGACGGACTTGCGACTCGTTTTGAATTTTTAAATATTATTTTTATAACTTGTCTTCACTGCAGAAATACACATTCTGTTAAAATTTCAACTGTCTGCCTGTTACGAATCATGAAATAGAGCCCGCCGACAGACAGATGGACGCGCGAACGGACAGCAGAGCCTTAGTAAGTAACCAAAGGTCTAGTTTTGGTTATCCTTATGGTGCGGAACCATAAAGCATGATAGCAGTTTTAGTTTCGATGGTCACCGCTCACTAGAGGTCAAAAATCTTTCAAGGACATATATTTTTTTCCTTACTGGTTTTTTCCGTACTGGCATTTCATTTTTTTGCACACATTTTCGTTCGAGTGGTTCGTTTCCACGACATTTGCAATCCTATTGAATTACCTACCTCAGCAAATTCTGTCTACCGTGCCAAATTAAATCTTTCTTGTCTGATTAGATTTTTATATTACAATCGGTGAATTTGATGTCAATTTTTCTCTTACATTTGTTTCGGGTATTTACTTGTTCATTTCTGAAAATATGAAAGTCTTTACTGAAACTTGGGTCGTATTTCCAAGCTAGGAAGCTAGTTTTTCTGATGAGGAATTTAATTTAAACCGATGAACTTTTGCTGGTCTAGTGGTCACAGTTGCGACAGCTATGCGATGAGGTCCTGGTTTGATTCCCTGGTCAGGAAAAGTGTTTGTCCCTCAGGAATTTCCCACTAGTAGTCACGGAGCCTGGATCTGTGCCCAGTTGACGGCAATAGGTTCAACCCCTATTATATGAGTCTTAAATATAACTTGCGAACTATGGGTGTACAATAAGGTACACGTTTGGGGTCGGGTGCACGGTTGCGGGTCCTCGATCAGCGGAATGAAGCATCGTTCACCGACATCACAAGTTCGTGTTGACATTAAATTAAATTTCAAAATGGCTGCTGTAGTATCAGCACCAGTTTAATTTTAGTTATTCAACATGCATAGCAGTATTTTGCATTACATTTTTAATATTCAAGTCAAAACTAAAGAGTTCAAAACACAACATTACGTTAATACGATGAAGGTTTAAAGAAACGTGTACCTTATTGTACACCCATAGTTCGCAAGTTATGTTTAAACTACATGTAATAGGGGCCTATTGCTTCCAACTGGGCACAAATAAAGACTTTGTGGGTACTACTGAAGAAATTTCTGAAGGAAAAATCCAATAACACTTTGATCGACTCAAAATTAAATCAAGGACCTCATGTTCACTAAATAATAATAGTAATAATAAAACATTTATTTCAGATTAATAACATCCATATTTGTCAGTAAAATTGCAAGCTTACAAACTAGTGTTAAACCAACGAGGCAGAAACCATAAACTAATTAAAAACATCTATATTTGTTAGTAAAATTGCAAGCTAACAAACTAGTGTTAAACCAACGAGGCAGAAACCATCAACTAATTAAAAACATCCATATTTGTTAGTAAAATTGCAAGCTTACAAACTAGTGTTAAACCAACGAGGCAGAAACCATAAACTAATTAAAAACATCTATATTTGTTAGTAAAATTGCAAGCTAACAAACTAGTGTTAAACCAACGAGGCAGAAACCATAAACTAATTAAAAACATCCATATTTGTTAGTAAAATTGCAAGCTTACAAACTAGTGTTAAACCAACGAGGCAGAAACCATAAACTAATTAAAAACATCTATATTTGTTAGTAAAATTGCAAGCTAACAAACTAGTGTTAAACCAACGAGGCAGAAACCATCAACTAATTAAAAACATCCATATTTGTTAGTAAAATTGCAAGCTTACAAACTAGTGTTAAACCAACGAGGCAGAAACCATAAACTAATTAAAAACATCTATATTTGTTAGTAAAATTGCAAGCTAACAAACTAGTGTTAAACCAACGAGGCAGAAACCATAAACTAATTAAAAACATCCATATTTGTTAGTAAAATTGCAAGCTTACAAACTAGTGTTAAACCAACGAGGCAGAAACCATAAACCAATTAAAAACATCTATATTTGTTAGTAAAATTGCAAGCTTACAAACTAGTGTTAAACCAACGAGGCAGAAACCATAAACTAATGAAACTTTTGACCAACTAAAGAAGCCTTAAGTTTGCCTCACCCCTGAACCCCTATTTTAGAAAAATATTAGGTATACAGTCCACCTCGACAAAGTATGCCTACAGTTTAAACGGTTTCATAATATTGAGTTCCAGTTAATCAAACACCAATATTGTTTACCGACATATTCCTTAGGATTAAGCATGTGTGCGTATCGTCTAGACACTGGACAACTGAGCAAATCAAACATGGCTTAGGTATGGGTGTGGCCGGTCATTTGTGTCTTTTTTGATTTGTGCGGAACCCTGACCCATCCACGTTTTTCCACCTTCACTATGTCGATTGGAAATAGGATACTTGGCCCTGACATTTGTGTTGGAATCAAGGATATTTATTTCACTAATCCTAGTTCTTCGTAATTTTTTTGACATTTTTGATAATACTATCATGTTCAAACTGAAGGCCGATCCCAACAAAGTCGACCCAAGACTAGGCAAAAGAGATTTTAGATACAACGATAAGACCAATATAAGCTAGTTTTTTGGGGATGGAAAGTTCAAATAACCCCCTCCCGCTCTTGGGCAGAGCGAAAGGCAGTGTCAGACTTCTACTGACTAAAACCCACCCATGTTGCTTCTTAGTCCTTGTGCCGAGGCCGCGGTATTTCTTTTGAACAACCCGCAGCTTCCTCCCCTTCGCTACTTACGCTTAGGTGGCTTAGCACACTTCTATACATAAAAGCTCATTGATTTTAGTTCCGACACATTTCGCCGCGAATTTTCACTGCAGCGAATTTTGGACAGGCTTTTCCTCAGAAAAAGTTCCCTAATGAAGCTGGTGGTAAGCAATTAGTACAACAAACATACCGTGAAGTTGGTCTGTTGACAGACGCCCCGCCCACAAAGCAGCTTGCGGGCTGAGCGCTGGAAGTTCCTCGTCATCAGGCAGTATACTATGGGGTTGATGGCTGAGTTCGCATGACCTGTGAGGAATAATTGGGTTAGTAAAAAATGTTGAAGGGTTTGAAAAAATGTTGACACTGCGTTTTTTTTTTGTTCTGGTCCATACCTGGAAACGTTCTACAGTCAGCCGTGATTTATGGACATAATGTATATAAAATATGTTCACGTTCTTCTAATATTTCGCATGTTGCCTATTGCTATTGACCGTTCACAAATAAAGTTCGGGCTACAAAATGCAACTTGGTGTTTCACAGGTTAACATTTTAGTAAGAAAATAATTAAAATTATTTATATTATAGTATAGTTATTTTATTGTTATAGTCGAGTATCCTGCTGGTAATTAAACGAATTAGTAGGTTTAACAAAGTCGGTTTTAAGCTTTTCAGCAGCTCAATTTCCCATCAACAGAACCTCATTTTCCAACATCTAGGTGAACAATGGGGCAACCATTACATGCATTGTCACGTTCCTTAACCGAATTACACAATAAATGTGGGCCATACGTGACGAGAATCTTATCAATCGGATTCAATGACCACGCAGTTTTTAATATTCATACAGAATCGCGCGATTGCCCACCACAGATATTCGCGGTGCACAGGTTCTTACTTACGTACGTGTTACGTTTATGATATCCTAGTAATCTAAATATTTTAGTAAACGTCAAAACTACTGAACGGATTTGGATGAAATTTTGCACCTGTAATCTTTCATGGGTTAATTTTTATCCCGGTAATATGATCCCATGGGACACTTATCGAACTCTACGTGGGCAAACCTGTGGGCATAAACTAGTGTTAAATGTAAATTAAGGTTTGGGGATGATGTAGCTTTTTATTGCGAGAGTGTCAGAATTTTGTAAAAGGATCAGTTAAGTAGTTCCTCTGATTTCACTCCACATTCAACCTTACAAAATTTATCCACCTCTACATAATATACGAGAACACTTTGAATATAATTAATTACTTGGAGGCACTCGGAGATAATGTAGCTTCCCATTAGTGAAAGGATTTGTTGTTATCATATTAATATTATGATAAATTGAAAAATAAAGGTGCAAAGGAGGAGGTAAGATCTTTTGCGGAAGATCAGTATTTGAAAACATTAACCCCGAGGGTAAGTGACAACCCTGACATGGACTTTCAAACGATACTAAATCTGTAATTAAAACTACCACGACAATTAAATAGACAAAAAAATTACAAAAAAAATATTAGTTCGTTAGACTTCCAAAAAATAATGAATACATATTTTTTCTTTTTTCACGTAACCAAAAAAATTATACGATACAGTACTTCGAAAACTCGTGTGACGTCACATTGCAGTACATATTTTTGCCGGTTCGTCAGTTTTGTTAAGTCAGGAAACATCTCTATTGCAAAAGCAATTTTCTTTCAATCACTACGATAGTAACTCTGAGCTATTATATATCGGATATTTTTATAGAAAATTCTGTAGTTATTCATATTTTTTTGATCTAGATTTTTTATTTATATTTTTTTTATAAACGTTGCCCCACACTAGGAATTTCTCCTGTATCGTGGGTGCGTTTACAAACATTTAAACTTCACATACACAAATACTCAGACCCGGAACAACTATCTGTAGGTCATACAAATATTTGTTCCGTGCGGGAATCGAACCCGCGACACGCAGCGCAGCAGTCCATTGCTTGAGCAACTGCACCAACCGTGCCGTCAACCGTGCTGATTTATCGAGGTCATACGAAATAGAAAATAGGCTCAGATTCTTTTGTTATAATATTGACTTTGATTATATGTAGTAACTTTTGCAGAATATTGTTTAGCGGAGCAAGAAAAACAAATTCAATCTTATCTTATTTGTTTTCATTACAAGATCTATATCAGAACATCCAAAGTAATGAGAAAAAACAAGTAGCTCTTCGAAAATCATAAGATCGGTTGACTGAACCAGATAAAAAACTTAATGATTTGGAATAACATACAATATTTTTCTTTGAATACAAAGTATTCGGTATTAGAACTTTGTGTTCGAGAAAAAAATAAAATAAAAACAACTAAAACTAGACAAATTAGTCTTATTAACTAGTATCTAATGTTCCTTATTTTATTTTCACACTTCGTAGAAAAAACCTTACTGATTTTGGTGGTGTGACATTCATGGTATCAATTACGTCTATTTTCGCGGAAATTCACGGAATTAATCACTGTGAAAGGTGGCCAACCATTTTCATGGAAAGCATTTAGTCTGTTTGATATTTATTAAATCGAAAACACCGGATTTTTAAAACTAAATGAAGCGGAACTGAATAAAATATTGTAACATGCATTTACACTTTTTAAGGCTGCAAAAATGTTGAATCTGTCCTAATTTCTATTTGTTTACCAACTGTTATCCAAAGTTTGGCAAACTCCCCCCCCTATGACCCACCATTGAGAACGTTATAGGCCCAACAAAGATATTTACATAATTATGTAAACCTCATGTGAAAACAGAAACGATATTCAGATTTTCGAGAAATAATAGTCCTAAACGATAGATTTATTTATTTGTTTATTTACCACTAGTTATAGCAACATTACAGACAATACATCCAATACGATGCTATATAAGACACAATATAAAACAAAAATGTAAAATTAAATTAAACTATAGCCAAATCCGTAAAACATGACAAAGCTCATAGTTGCACCCCATTTTCAATAACTATTTGTGCCCTTTGGATAAATTTCGCCAGGTTTTGACCAAATAAATCCTCCGATACCATTATAATATTGATAACACGCGCGGCTCGTGACATAGAAGCAAACTTGAGTAGGTTAGTCCTTGTCGCTGGCACATCTAACAATGCGATAGATATACTCAGACATACGATTAATTGGTTCCGAAAACAAATTTCTCGTAAAATAATGAACCCCGAATGAAGCCCAATCTGCTTTAATCGGGTCAACGGATAATGAGGCTGGTGGGAATTAAATGTAGTCATAAATCCAACAAACATTATGCTGAAATGTATACGCTTTTAATCTTCTGTATTAACTAAGTCACTAATTAAAACTGTATAATATTACCAAGTTGGTCTAGGACGCATGTACAACTACTGAGCATGAAGTTCTAAGTTCATTTCCGCGACGGGTAAAGTATTGTTACATTTTTCCATTTAACATTCTCAGAAGTACCAAGGAGTCATAATTTGTACCCGGTTGATCGCAAGAGGTTTACCCCCGGCCACATGGCACGTAAACACAAAACTGGCGAAATGTAAGAGCGTCATCTGACATTCTGACAACTGTCACCTGACACCTGACATCTGACATTCGGGAAAACAGTTGGTGTGACGTAATTTGTAATGTGTTGTTTGTTTTTTACTTACCTATAAACAGTGCATAAGGCAGGATCATGCTGAGATCCTTAGGGTTGACTAAGTTGACGTCTAGTAGGAGCTGCATGATGTTGTATGGCATCCAGCACATAGCGAACAGAACTGCTAAGAGTAGCAGGATCCACGCCACTCGTTTCCTCTCCTTCATCAGTCTTAACCCCTGGAAGTATTTGATATATAAAATAATAATAATAATAAATAAACATTTTTTATTTCTCTTCCACAAAGGCGCCTTAAAAATATGTACATAATACTTCAGATAAATCCTTTGTGGGAGACTGGTATCTGCACTAGGAAAAACCCTGTCACACAGATTACCAGGCCCCCCCCAAAACAGTGTTTTAGTATTCTATCCTAACTGGTAAAAAAAGTATTGTAACCTTTGGTAGAAGAACACAGTAAACAAAAAGGGAAAAACGAAGTTTACACAATTGAACTAATAAATTGAAAGTGTAATAGTAAAGTATATGTAAAGTGTGGTGTGGTGTGGTGTGGTGAGGTGTGGTGTGGTGTGGAGTGGTGTGGTGTGGTGTGGTGTGGTGAGGTGTGGTGTGGTGTGGTGTGGTGTGGTGTGGTGTGGTGTGGTGTGGTGTGGTGTGGTGTATGGTGAGGCGTGGTGTGGTATGGTGTGGTGCGGTGCGGTGTGGTGTAGTGTGGTGCGATGTGGGGATGTGATAGGTACGCTGAAAACACATTTATCTTAAAACAAGTAAGAGACTTTCAGTGCTATCGTAATCAAGGTCCAATAGATATGTGGTGAGTAGTTGCTTACATTTTGTCTTGGTAAGAGGGTATATTTTTAGTTGAGAGTTTAGTTTATTATATAAGTAACAGCCAAGGAAACAAAAGTTTCGTCGCGAAAGACTACTTCTACACATTTGAGTACAACATACATTTGTCTTAATGCGTTTATGAGTGTGCAAGGATGAGTTGTATTTCAACGAAGAATGTTTGCGCAAGATTGTTTGTATGATAAACAGTTGTCGAACAGTAAGAACCTTGCACTTATCGTAGAGTTCAGCGGTAGGGTGAAAAAACGGTAAAGCATGGGCTACCTTAAGCACTGCTCTTTGTGGCCGCACGATTTTAATCATAAAAGATTTAGGGGCACCACCCCAGACAGAAATACAATAGCTCAGTACAGATTGACAGAGTGCAAAGTACACTGTTTTAAGAACTTTTGCATCTGCAACACTTCGTAGGTTTTTAAAAATGAAGATGAGCTTCCTAGTTCTCTTGGATAACAGATCGATATGGGAACTAAAGTTGAGATTTTTGTCTATTGTTACCCCGAGGTACTTGAGAGAATCCACTTTTTCAAGTTTAGGGCATGAACAGGAAGAGTTGTTGTTACATGAGTGGGCCGTGATGTTTAATAAGGCGTCTTGCGTGGGGTGACTGTTTGTAAGTGTAAACGTTATATATTTAATTTTGTCCGTATTTAGTGAGAGTAAGTTGTCATGTAGCCAGGTCATAACGAGTGAAAAACCCATTTGAGCAAAGTGATACACCTCCTCCCAAGTATCTCCAAAGAACAGAAGAGCCGTATCGTCCGCAAATGTAATAATCTTACCGTTAGTAAAGTTCAGCTGACAGAGGTCATTAATTAAAATTAAAAAGAGGGTAGGCCCTAAAATACTTCCCTGAGGAATACCGATATTGACTTCGCAGTTATCACTCAACCACTCATCGATCACCACACGCTGTGTTCTCCCATTCAGGTAACTTTCGAACAATTTTAACTGATCGCCACGAACTCCGAGGTGCTCAAGCTTCTTCAATAAGAGTGGCGCAGAGACTGTGTCAAAAGCCTTAGCCAAGTCGAGGAAAATTGTAAGAACTTTCTTTTTCTCATCTAACCTAGAAACTATGGTATCAGTTAGTTGATGTACGGCATCGCAGGTTGATCTACCTTGACGAAAACCATATTGATTGTCCGATAAAAGTTTGTTTGTTTCTAAGTAATTGATAAGTTGCTTATTTATAACTTTCTCGAGAATTTTGGATAGTGTAGGCAAAATGGATATTGGACGGTAGTTATTGACACAGTCCCTGCTACCAGACTTATGAATTGGATGAACTAGGGATTTCTTGAGATCTGATGGAAATTCACCAGTGAAAAGGCAGAGGTTACAAATAAATGCGATAGGATCCGATAATGAGTTAACGTATCTTTTTATTAATTCACTGGGAATATCGTTACTCTTTACGACATAAGTAGTTTTTAGAGATGCTATGATGATTTTGATCTCATCCACATCAGTGGGCAGAAGGACTAAAGAAAAGGGACACGATGGCAGAGAAGAAGTCTGGTATAAAGTAGGGTCAAACCCTGTGAATGATCCCGCTAAAGATTTACCGACTCCTATAAAAAATTGATTAATCTCATTCACTGAATGTTTGGGGTGATCTGGATCAATCAAGTCCATAGGTGGACTATTCTGTTTAGTGGTGTAGGTGATTGATTTGATGGTGTTCCACAATTTTTTAGTGTTGCCTTGACATTTCGACAGTTCATCTCTATCATACTCTTGCTTAACTTTTTTTAGAATGCCATTACAAAAATTACGATAGCGTGTGTAAGTTAATTTTGCAACTTCGTCATTACGATGCTTTTTAGTTTTAAGGTGAAGATTGTCTCGATTTCGCATGCATCGTAGTAGACCAGGAGTGATCCATGGCTTAATCAATCGCTTGCGTCTCGGAACAGTGATATTTTTAGTGCACGTACTCATCAAAGTGGTTAGAGTCTTAAGGAAGAGAGATACAGCTCCGTTAGCTCTATCTAAACAATAAACACTGTCAAAGTCGATAGTTTTAATTTTTTCGTCTAGGCATGGATAATCAATGCGTTTAATAGTTTTTGAAAGATGGTGAGAAGAGCTCATGTGAGAAAGGCTTATAATGACACTATAGTGGTCGGTTAGGGTTGTATGGGCAACAAAACATTTTACCGAAAGTTTCGTTTTGACAATTACGTGGTCAAGGCATGTTTGAGAATGGGTGGGGATATATTACGCAGGCAACATACCATGGGAGGCTAACAAATTAAGATACATGTCCGCTCTTACATCTGAAGTGGATGGTGATATATCTATATTAATGTCGCCTGTAAGGAAAATGTTATTATATGAAGATAGTGTTAGTAAAGTATTGTTCAGTGATTCCAGAAATTTAGAGACTTTTTTTTCCCCCGGGGGACGATAAATACAGAGAACTACAGTCTGGGAACTGATAATTATGATCAGACAATTTCCATCCACAACCGTTGCCTCCAATATCTTAAAGGTAAGGGAAGATTTATAGTAAACAATAACGCCCTCGTTTTGTGTCCTGTTAGTTTTGTGTGTTTGCGAAATGGTAACCATCAATGAGCGGGATAAACGGTGTCCGAGATATCCAACATTCCGTTAGAATGATCAAATCCCAGTCAACTCGAGATCGCTCAATGAGGGTTTGGAATCCCGAAAAATTACGGTTGACACTTCTTATATTTTGTACAATAATATTCAAGGGGGAATTCTTGCTATAAATTAAACTGGAGCAGTTATCAATATCACAAGAGCTGGAATCAGCGACAGTCAACTCATCCAAATCACTATTAATTGATAATTGCGAATTATGATCGAATGTTACGTAAATTATTAAGTGTTACTTTTATTAGTTTCTGATGTAAATATAAAGTTTTTATGGGTACAGCTGCTAGGTGGGAATGAGAGCCTTGTGAGTATGTGTTAATATGAGCCTTGGATGTAATATTATGTGTTTTAATATATAGGTAAGTGTAGAGTTTGTTGATCTGTGAAGTGGAACATGTGTAGGTACAAACAAAAATCAAGAAAAAACTAGTAGTAAATGGGAACATCCATAGTAAACAAAAACTTAAAAGAGTAAAAACAAAAAATACCGACAAATACATTTTGACAAGTTCGACAATAATAATTATGGTCGATAGTCATTGTTGCCTTTTTAGATTAGTGAGATCAAATTCGCTATCAACTCTTATTTGTTTCATCCCTTCCGCTTTACGTAGAAATATCCGTCCGTTTGTTACCCAGCAAAAGGTGTAATTGTACTCCTTAGCAAATTGTCTGCACAAATAATAGATCTTCGCGTTTGCTGTTAGAGTTTCCGTTATGTATATCGGAGTCTGCGGCCCTTTAAACTGTAGGTGGGAAGTGTTTAGTTTGCTGGCCTTATTGACCTGATTGAACTTTTTAACGGCAGTTAACATGGCTTCTTTTGTTAGTTTACTGGTAAACTCAACAATTATAGGTTTATAACCGGCTGTGTTGGTATTCACTCGGAAAATATCACGGATACCTGTTGATTCAACGTCTATACTGACGGTTTTCCCCACGTTTTTAAGCACATTGATCAGATCTTCTGTGGTCTCTTTCGAAACGTTTGGAGGGATGTTCCGTATCTCAATAGTTGAGCTCTTTAAACTTCTCTCAACAGATTCTAGTTTAGTTTCGAGTGACTCAATGTATTTTTGGTTATCGCGCCGTTCATTCTCTAATTTCGCTACACTTGCAATTATGTCGTCAAACTTTTCTGAGTTAAACTCAACTGATTTACGCAGTTCACGATACTCTTCTCGGATCTCGTTCACGCTAGTTAATATTTTTTCGATCTTATTATTTTGAGAATCAGACCAAGTTTGTAGTGTACTCAAAATCTCTGTTTTGAAGGACTGCCACTCCACTTTATATTCTTGATCGTGTTTACGCTTCGGTACTCGTGTACTTACATTTGATGAGTAGTCACCAACAGCTACTTTTTCACGACCGCAAGTAGGAATGCTCGGTTCCGACCCGCCGTGGTATTGGGAGAGCAAAGCTTCCGAGGAGGTCGCTACCTTCGGCGGAGAACGTCGAATCATATTTACTTTACTTTAGCGGCGCACGTTTGAACTGCTACGCTCCTGGTACTCGGCGACAGCTACGCTCTCAGTGCGTGCGCACTGGATCGGTAAGTGGGCGGTAACCGTTGCGCGCTAGTAGTGCCTTATTGGCTAATTAGTGGATTACTCACGCAGTTGCGGTGTAGAGATAGCTCGTATAGGTAGGTGATGTTCGTCGGACACTTGTTATACTTGGTTTCTGTAGCTTCTTCGTAGCTTATGCGCGCCTGGTACTTGCACGAAATTTTATATTTGAATTTATTTATTTAAATTAAAAATTAACAATATAGCAGCCAACTTAAAGCACGTCTGTACCACACAGAGCTCCGGGGGGAAGGGGGAATATATTAACACAAACTTTTAAACATTTCGATCCATCATCATTAAACCTTTTCCCAACTACTTATATTGGGATTGGCTTTCGAACACTTACACCGACTAAAAACCAGCTACTTCTCAGGTATAATGCAGTCAAGAATCTCTTTTTTATGTTAGATTTAAACAGTGCATTGGTTGTCGAAAAATTAAAATCTCTACAATTAAAATTATTCAAAGAGCAGCATTTTGAAACGGCAGCAGGCTACTATCATAGCATATGAAAGCGTTTCTAAAGAGGTACACATCAGAAATAATTATCGTTCGCTGTAGTTTTCTTACTGAGGCCAACCACAAGTTCGGATCACCTATAGACTTGTACCAGTCCCTGATTTACGAAACAAATAAAAATATCGCATTAATTTGAAATTCCTTCATTTGGAGAAGTCATTGGAAAATAATAACAATAACTAATACAAAAGGAAAACAAAGAAATATTTATTTGGCGTGTTCAGTGGAACCTTCATATCCGAGCAATTTGGCTTGATTAGAGACAAAGAAGAATGGTTATGATTTATTCATGGAGAGATTATTTGACAAGAGTGAACTGTTGATAGCATACGAAAATGTGATTATATTATTTATTTCTGTTTTTTTAGATCGCTGTTTTTAAAGTTTCTTTTCGTCTATTGATGTTTGCTTCTCATGGCAATAGAAATACTTTGATATGATCTAATCAGCGCAGAGAGCAGCGGTGGCCGAGTGGTGGACGCCCCGACTTACAAGCAGTAAGTCGTGGTTTCAAACCCCAGGTGCATTACTTTGTATAATTTATTTCACCACCACTGCTCTGAAAACAGTAAAGGTAACATCAAAGAGGCGGTGAAAATTATTATTATTTGTTTTATTTAAATAAAAATGGTATCAGCACTTCAACATTATCTAAGCACAATAAAAAAACGTAAGTAAAGATAAAATAATATTGGATAAACATGATTATGAAAAGCAAACTTGTAGAAAGAAGTTCATGGAAAATATAAATCAGATTACATAAATCCTTAGAACTACAATTATAATATGCTAGCTGACCCACGCAATGCGTCACAATAATATATAACTTACAACCTTCCTCGATATATCGACTATCCAACATAGTAATATTTTTTCAATTAGCTTTCTAATGTTGAAAGAATTTTCCAAGGCGTCTGAGTTTTGAGTTAAATCGTAAGAAACAAAAAAGCTAATCTTTCCTCTGTATAATATTTGATAGAACCTTAGATTACATAATTAAATTGAGAATTACTATATGTACCTACCTATCTCTTACTGTTAAATATACAACCATCATCATCAGCCTATATTGTTCCCACTGAACGGACTCAGGCCTCCTCTCTAGGAGCGAGATGGGCTATAATCCACCACGCGGGTCCAGTGCGGATTGGTAGATGTCACAATCTTCAAATTTTTGGTTCTATATATACCGGTTTCCTCACGATGTTTACCTTCACCGTTTTGAGAGCAGTGGTGATGAAATAAATTACACAAAGTAATGCGCCTGTCTGGGTTCGAACCCACGACCAACTGTTCGTAAGTCGGAGCCGCCACCACTGGGCCACTACTGCTCACAAAACAGTATACAATAACACCTTGTAAATATTATGGTGCAATAAATATTTTGAATTTGAATTTCCCGGAGGCCAGAATCTCCACGTATTTACATCGGGACGCGAGGGCCGGCGGACCGCGTAATTATTTTGTCGCGCGTACATTTTAACATTGCGATATCTTCTAAGATATTTGTTTAAACTATACAAAGTAAAAAGGAACAAATATTCTATATTAAATTTCCTTTCTAACAAACATATTTATTTAGATATAGATTAATACCATATGGGTTAAATAAGCTTCGCAAATAATAATTCTATTTAACCTAACATTTCGATAGTAAAAAATGGTTACAGTGAGTCCAACTTAGTAGATAGATATTATGCTGTCGCGGACTTATTTGTACAACTTTTAAAAAGGAACATTTCTTACGTACATAATATTTGCATAACTTTAACCATTTTCGCAGCGTACGCAACGTAAGCTCTCAATAAGGAATATCGTTTCCCGTTTTTGCAACATTTTTCATTTAAGCTCCACTCCTATTGATCGTAGCGTGATATTATATAGCCTAAAGCCTTTCTCGATAAATGGACTATCTAACACAAACAGATTTTTTTCAATTACAACCAGTAGATCCTGAGATCTTAGCGTTCAAACAAACAAACAAACTCTTCAGCTTTATAATATTAGTATAGATTAGAATATAATATAAGATTATATAATACTAGTTCTAATTTCGTTTTCTGGGAAAAAAATAACGAGATGAAACTTTTTGTATTGTATTCGTTTCGTTTCGTTTAAAAACAAAACTTGGAAGCAGGTCCATTCTATTTTTGTAATTTTAGATTTAAAAATTATAATAACCTTTATTTCAATCAACAGGTGGTTCATATGAATAGCATTTAGGTACATTAAGTTACATGGATCCCGCCTGCTTTCAAGTTTTGTTTATTTTAAAATGTTCTTGTTTTTTGTTTTTCAGTTTTTTGTCGGGTTTTTTGCGCGAAAAATTCTTCTTGCGTCATGACGACGTGTCTTTGATGTGACACGTAACATATTAGTTGTAAAAGAAACAACACTCTATTTGGTTTCTGGCAAGGAATAATAAAGTATTTAAATTATAATGTTGATTGTATATGAATCTCTTTATTAATGGTTTTTGCAAAGCTTAAAATACAAGTTTGATTTTGAACGTGACAATTATGTCTAATAATTTTAAATACACCTTAAAACTATCTTAATTCAAGCAAACACAAGTACAAATGAACGCACAAATAAACATGAATGTATTGACACAGGTAATCAAGAGCAGGTATTTTAAGGGTCAGTAAACTTAATTCATATTTTTGCGAAAAGTAGAAAAACCCTTTTTTCAGTTCGTTCACCTTGGTTTAATGTACCCTCTCGGTTATACAAAACCCTGGTGTAGTTTTTTTTATAATGAGCTTGGAAACCGAACAAGGCTCGACAGGATATTGTTTCAGAAAAAAAAATACGTTTATGAGCCTGCAAAACCGTTTAAGAGCAGTTTGTGAATTCCGCGTATCTGCGTTTTCAGGATTTTTCAGGAGGAGGAAAAAGGTTTGTGATAATTGGTTTAATATATAATTATTTATTTTACTATTTATGTACAATGTGTAAAATATAATATTTGAGTACAAAGGTACTGCTTATTTCTCAAGAAATTTCTGCCAGCAGACCTGCAAAAGGAGAAATGAAAAAAGAAATGTAGACTATAGTGTGTGAGAGGCGTAAAAGAATTATGTGTGAATTATGTTCTTAGTACCCGTCTACCAATGTATCTTTCAAAACGATACGAAAAAATGTAAAGGAAGTGTCGCTAACACGAGCAAAACAGACGTATCGCGGTAAGGGGCGTCTTTGGTCATTGACACACCTGGCATGAGTTACCAACCTTTTGTCAAAATCATATTCAGTTTTTCAAAATCAAATCAAAGGGACTTGAACTTTTTTGGAAACTGCGTTATTACGGTGTTCAAAATGAGGCCCTAAATGTGATAGATTCGTATTTACAAAATAGATTCCAATGTGTAGACGTGAATGGCGCGAAATCTTCCGGGCTACCGGTTCGGCTAGGTGTACCTCAAGGTTCAATACTGGGTCCGTTTTTATTCTTGGTTTATATTAATGATCTACCATACTATTTAAAGGGTTTTTGTGACGTTGTACTATTTGCAGATGATATCTCTCTTATCTTTAAAGTAGATAGGAATAGACACGATTTTGACGACGTAAACAGCACGCTATCAATGGTCACGGATTGGTTCACAATAAACAACCTTGTTCTTAATGCCAAGAAAACTAAAATAGTTAAGTTCGCTTTACCCAATGTTAGAAATCTGGGTCCCAATATTATCCTCGCCAATCAGGAGCTGGAAACTGCCGACTCTGCTGTATTTCTGGGCATAACAGTAGATGCAAAATTACAATGGGGTTTACATATATCAAGCCTAGCGGGAAGGCTAAGTTCAGCCGCATACGCCGTCAGAAAAGTAAGACAATTCACTGACGTTGATACAGCACGGTTAGTCTACTTCAGTTATTTTCACAGCGTTATGTCATACGGTATTCTGCTGTGGGGCAAAGCTGCTGATATTCAAAATATATTTGTTCTGCAGAAGCGAGCGGTTCATGCAATTTATCAGCTGGGTGCCCGAGTTTCTCTTAGAGATTTTTTTAAGGAGATTGGTATCCTCACTGTTGCTTCTCAGTTCATCTTTGCCAACATTTTATATATTAAACAAAATATCCACCTGTACACTAAAAACAGTGATATTCACAACTTTAACACTAGAAATAAGCATAAACTACGCGCTCCTTTTCACCGGCTTCACAAAGTTCATGATTCATTCGTCGGGCTTGGTATAACATTTTATAACAAACTGCCATCTTCTATTCTAGACTTGCCATTTAATGCGTTTAAAGCCAAAGTAAAATCTAATCTTTGTTTAAAAGCGTACTATTCCATTAACGACTACTTAAATGATAAGAACAGTTGGTCGCTGAGTTGAGCACAAGACAATGTTTGTTATTTATTTATGTTCTTTCTCCAAGATTAGTTTACTGATATGTTATGTCTTTTTTTTTATTATTATTATATACTTTTTTATACTTGCCTTACTATTGTATCGAGTCTGGTTCTTCTAACCAACCTAACAGACAGATGTGTGCTGGGGAGTTTGTTCCGCCACTTCTTCTTTCCAGCAAAAACACTAGGAAGTGTCGAAGGGGGGGCGTTTTGGGGGACTGTCTCTTGTAAATAAGTAAAGTAAAGTAAATTTTGACGTTCGAAAAGTGCTGATTATCAGCCTAGTTTGAATAAATGAGTTTTGATTTTGATTTTGATTTTGATTTTGATTTTGATTTTGTATGGAAGCTGGCATATCAAACCACCGCCATTTTTTCGTCCACTGTTTCGCAATATTATCATATGCACGAGAAAATCGCTTCGCATCGCATTGAAACGCTATGTTATGTAAAGGAATATTTTTCTAGTGCTAGGTATATTACAAGTATGTAAAGTACGTACTTTCTTTCAATAAACAGTAATAATAATAAACAACGGCTTTAGGACACGTAAAAGGTCTATTTTGTATGTGGTCATAGTACTCATGATCTTTGGTTACAAAACATTTTTGTTCGTCTAGTCCTCTATTCATAAATACCACTTTGATCGTGGGCCGCGATTTCGAAAAAAAATCAAAACTACGCTCAGATTGTCGCAATATGCCACATCGGTTCTATCCCCTTTGAATGACATTCGATACAAAGGACGCAATAGAAAAATTGCTCATACGTTGTGCACCTCTGACTCGCTCTCAGCGCAGAGTATGAGGGCTAACCAAAACAAAAAACACAAAATTGGTAACTTTAATTAATTGTATACTTCTATAATTAAATTTTAAAACTAAATAAATAAAACCAATAATGGCATGCTCTTTTATTGCAATATGAGTTGAAAACATAAGTAATCTCAAAAAAGAAAAAAACACCACGTAAATTATTTTTGAAATACATAAACAATAGCAATTACATATTATATCATTGTTCTAATATGTATTTTTGAAACTAAAAATAAAAACCAAAATAACTTTTCAACGTATTTCATACTTATTTCGTTGTGGATAATTGTTTGGTATCATGAAACTCAATCGAAGCAGTATTAGCGACAGTTTTGAATGACGAGCGATCGCAAAACGAAGATTTGTGCATTTTTTAAGTAGGTACAAGTCGAATCAATGACCTTTTAAGTTTTTGTCTACCCATCCACAATTGGACGAAACATCTTTTCTCACAACATGCATGATAACCGACCTTTCAGATTTCCTCTTAAAAAGTAGTAAAATTATTTTTTTGTGGTCCAACATTTTGATCCATAAAAGCAGTTTACATTACTTTATCAATTAATCAAAACTGCCTTATTTGTCAAACATCCCTCTAGTTTTCCAGTCCGTGCGGTTTCACGTTGTTTGTCCTATTATTTTTCCAATTAATAAGGTTATTATAATATAATTCAATATTGAAGCAAATACCTACTCTGCTCTTGAGACAGTGTTCTCAGACATCAAAATGAGTTATAAAATGTTGGCCCTCCTTATGGCATTAATCGACAAATTAAATATTAACACACAATCATTAACACTTTTTTTTTTTTGGTGGGTAGCGGGAGGGGTTATTCGATGATTTTACATCATCAAATAACCCCTCCCGCTCTTGGGCAGAGCGAAAGGGAGTGTCAGACTTCTACTGACTAAAAACCACCCATGTTCCTTCTTCGCCCTCTATGTCGAGGCCGCGATAACCGGTGGACTACCCGCGGCCCCGACAGGCGTCGGCCCTTTCGGGCCCCTCCCATGTTGCTGACATCTCTTTGAGGCGCGCGTGGAACACGAACGCGCCGTCGACACGGCCTGTTTTCGTCGTGAGACGGACGGACGGCGAGTTAGCCCATCACTCACCGTCCACAGGCCCGCGTCTACGGTGGCCGGAGGTCATCGCGGGACCCCCGACGCCCGGAGCGCCTCCCGCGGCGGCTGGGACGAGAGGTTCTCTCCCTCTCGCGTTCCGCCACCTCCTTCGCTAGCATCACTGCTTCGCAGAAGGAAGCGACGGCGTCCCATTCCTCCTCGCCCCGGACCATGGCTTGCACCATGGCCGGGCGCGAGAGGTCGCCGCCGCCGATCGCCGCTACGAGAACACGGCGGCGCTCCGCCCAAGCGGGGCACACCTCCACTGTGTGCTCCACCGTGTCCTCCGGCCGATCCTCACAATGGTGACATCCGGGCGTTTCCTCCCGCCTGATTTGGTGCAGGTACCTCCCGAAACAACCGTGTCCGGTGAGGACCTGCGTCAGACGGAAGGTGAGGGCGCCGTGGCGCCTCTCAAGCCACTCCTCAAAGAGGGAACTTACCGCCACTAATCATTAACACTTCAAACGATATTTTCTCTCAAAAAACAATGTTCAACACCATCTGTCGACACATTGGTAAGCGAGTTATGTAAACATCTCATAAAAGAAACACTTCAGAAATCATTTTCAGGATGGCGTTGGGCACATTCAACTGAAAAGTTACTTCGCAAAATGTACGGTGAACCCTCCCAATTTTAAAAAATGCTAGTGGACCTCGCAGACGTAGCCCGGACAGCAGCGCCACCTACAGGAAACCATTGTGAATGTAAACCATTCTTGAATCCACTGGATCACACACAAAAAGTTTCATCGCAATCGGTCCGGCCGTTTAGGAGGAGTTCAGTGACAAACGCACGTACAGTAGTATTATTTACATAAAGATTATGTGTAACAAGAATATGTTACAGTATCGTAGAAAAGTGGGAACGTTTTTAATACGGCGGCGCTTAGCAGTGGTCAATTCTGATTATGTATTACTGTATACAGTACTAATTACATAACATCACGCCTGCAACTGAGAATGCTGTTAACGTACTTCATGGTTAACAAAACGTTCTACTCCATTGGTAAATTTATAATAGACAATTTAAAATGGTTATACATAAACGTGACTCACACGAGTCAAATGTCCGAATTATATAAGCTTAATTTTAATAAATGGTATTAATAGTGTATAATTCAACTTAAATCACAATCAAATATAATTTCAGTTTCGTTATGCCTGAAGGGTATGGAAGAATATTTAAATAGGGATGTTAACAAAAAAAAACCAATTAGTCCGTCATTATAGATTACCAAAAAATATTGGACACATATTTTTTCTTTTTTCACGTAAACAAACAATGAAGACAATACAGTGCTTTAAAAAGTTGTGTGACGTCATTTTCTGAGACATACGTTAGTATGACATTCTTTAGCGGTCAGTGACGTCACAACCCCCCACTCAAATCTTTGACGCGTTTTAGTCTTCGTCATTTTTTATTGATTTGATAAAACAAAAAATACGTATCCAATATTTTTCGATAATCTAACAGACGGACTAATTAGAATCACATTTTTACCCGACTGCGGCGAAGCCCAAAAGGAGGGTTATTTAAAGTCAGTAAACATCCCTATTGGTGTACCTACCTAATAGTTTACTAATCACTATGATCTTTAAGTTACCTACTAATTAAATAATTATACGGCTCATTTCACATTGAAGTGTTTAATTGAACTTATGTATGACTAATTTTATGTTAGCTCATTTATAACACTCTTTATAAATGAGCTAACATGGCAACAGGCTCTTGTAAAAAGAGACATTCAAGATAAAAAAAAAACAATTAAATGAAGACGTAATTTCCACTGTTACGCGATCCGCCTATATGTGCGGCAGCCTTGACACAAAAGAAAAAAAAAAACGTGAGTCATAACAAAATACTGGTAAAATCGCAAACAGAGAATGGCATTGTTTTTTGTTATTATTTGCCTACGTCACGCTTTTGTGTGTCCTGTCAAATGATATGCTAGAATCGAGTTTTTTCGGTTATTTCATTTTGTATTTGTTTGGCTTTCGCTTTTGCTATGTTCTTAGTACGCTGAAATGTCGAAATCAGACACTCCACGTATTTTTGTGTGTGTGTGGAATATTCCACGTAGCACACTTTTTTGTATTTATTACTGAACAAATCCAAACATTTGACAATGGGCACTTTTCAATAATAATAATTTCTTTGTAATTCTACCAATGTCATTTATTCTATTATATTCGTGGAATGAAATAAAAGATCACGTTTGATATTTCAACATCGTGGACAAGAGATTTTTGAGTGGCTAACAAATAATTTAATTAAATATGGGGCGAACCTTGGAAAAAATATGCGTCCAATATTTTTTGGTAATCTATATGACGGACTAAATAATATATTTTTATCAACTACCTTATTACCCAGACGTAGATTATTCTGTCGAGTATTCGCCATACTCGACAGAATAATCTTGGAAAAAATATTGGACGCATATTTTTTCTTTTTTCACATAAACAAAAATTGAAGACGATACAGTGCTTGAAAACTCGTATGACGTCTCAACGCACTGAATTTTTTACCACGTAGTAACGTAAAAATCTTTGACGTATTTTATCTTATTCAATTTTGATTAATTTGATAAAACAAAAAACACGTGTCCAATATTTTTCGATAATCTAATTGACGGATTAACAGAATCATATTTTGTTTAGTCAGGAATCATCTCTACTCGCGCAACCTCATTGCCAGGATTATCAACCAGCAACTTTATTTGCATATTCTTCATATGCAAGTAGAAGTGGCAATGGGCAGACCACATCGCTCGAAGAACCGACAACCCATGGGGAAGAAAGGTTCTCGAGTGGCGACCACGAATCGGAAGACGCAGCGTTGGTAGGCCTCCCACCAGGTGGACTGACGACATCGTGAGAGTCGCGGGCAACCGGTGGATGCAAACGGCAGGTTGCTGTTCGTTATGGCGTTCTATGGGGGAGGCCTTTGTCCAACAGTAGACGTCTTATGGCTGATGATGAACTTTATTTGAGGGAAGTGCCATATCATAAGTGTACGACATCCCCAGATCTCGATGATCACGTTGAGTTGAGACCGACCGATCGTCACTGATAGGACTATTGTGGCCAATAAGCATTATGGTGATAGGTCAATTGGATATTATTACGAAAATCTCGTGAAAACAGAGAAAGATAAGAAATTCAATAAATGTTTGGCTCGCAAGGGTGTTGGCATAAATTATGTGAAGTGTTTTGAAACAATACTGAATCATAAGAAGTTTTTTTAAGTATTAAATAAAGGTAGTATATAAGTACACTGCCCTCAGAAGCCCTTTTTATAACTTATGTGATAAATCCTTATTGCTCAGTGAAGCTAAAACAAAAACCGTGTTCTCTTATACTGAGGTATGTTATAATTGATTCAAGTTGTTTATTTTCACTATCTCCGTCTTCTTTTTTCATTCTCCGAAATAGCCTCTTACTTCGAGCCCCCTCAAGAATATTTGCTTTAATATACAATCCAAATACCCAGACCCGAAACAACTTTCTGTAGGCCGTACTAATATTTGTTCCGTGCGCGGCTTTTTTTTTGTCAAATACCCTATTACACTATGGATACTAACCTGTTGCATGCTGACGTTTCCTTCGTCAATGTCGAAAGGAGGCCGCACGGAGCAGAGCGTACGCCCCATGCACGCGTACGACATTATTGTTATTGAACCTGAAACAAAACATAGCTTAAATTAACATAACAACAAGGTGTACCTAATAGCACACCCACATTTTATCATCATTTTAGCCAAAAGACGTCCACTGCTGGACATAGGCCTCCCTCAGGTGTCGCCACATTGACCGGTCCCGTGCGTCTCACATCCAGAGGGTCAACCTTCACCAGGTCATCGATCCACCTAGTGGGAGACCTTCCAACGCATCGTCTTCCGGTGCGCGGCCACCACTCCAGAACTTTACGGCCCCATCGGCCATCCGTTCTGCGAGCAATGTGCCCTGCCCATTGCCACTTAAGTCTGGCGATTCTTGGGGCTACGACACCCACATTTAGCCAGTAATATGTAAGCCCCATGTAAAAGAAGGCGAGCCTATTGCTATCAACTCGGCACGAATCGAGACTTCGTGCATGTTACTGATAAATTCCTGACGGTAAAACCCAATAACACTTTAGGAATCGAACCCAGTCGTCCATCATGCTCAGTCGTACTTGCGACCAGGAGACCAACGGTACAGTTAGCTATGTTAAATTTTTATATGTCTAATTATTTTGTCTGTGTAATTTTTATGTTCAACCTATTACTTTTATAAAGGGTGTAAAGTACCCTTAACGCAAACGAAGGGCACTTGTTCACCCGCCATTAAATTTTTTTTTTTGTTATAGATCATACCTGGGAACCCCATAGTTACGGATATATTGGGGGTCAAAGTTACAAATTTTTCACAGGTGTTTTTGTAAATAATATACTACTTTTTCAGGTTGTAACTTGACTTAAACTATCTTCATGACCCGTTTACTATTCAAAGCATCCATTCGCACAATGGTGTAAGAGTGCTATACTGAGTTTTACCGTAAAATGTGATTTGTGACCCCAAAAAAAAAAGTCGTTTCCCAGCAAAAATTTTTGCGTAGGGATACTAAGTTTGATGTACAGTATGCTTGGTTTACGTTTGTGTGAATGAGTAATTTACCCCCTGTATATGTGGTGTTACTGTTAATATAAGTTGGTTGTAAATAAATAAAATAGTAAAGTTAAGAATGAAAAGACTACGTAACATACTAGCTGATACGTGAGTCACGAATGAGCCGAAACACGGGTAAGGGTTTATACCCGTGTCTCATCTCATCCGTGACGGACAAGACCGTACTGCCAAGTCTTGACCAAGACGGTATGATTCATGAGTGCAGTTCTCAAATAAATAAAAAGATTTGTTGACTTTTCCATTATGTTACGTCGACTGTATTACGAAACCATTTACACTTATATTATAAAGAGGAAAGATTTGTTTGTTTGTTTGTAACGAATAGGCTCCGAAAGTACTGACCGATTCGAAAATCCTTTCACCGTTGGGAAGCTACACTATCCCTGGGTGACATAGGCTTTTTGTTCCTGTATTCCTATATACGGGAACGGAAACTACGCGGGTGAAATCGCGTGACGTCCGCTAGTTTCATAATATTACTGTACGTTCAAGAACTGTTTCAAAAGTTTTAAAGTTTGCTTACAACATTATCTAGCTCGCAATAATACCTATTTCCATCAATCGAGCAGAAATTTTGAATCTTTGCTACTTATTGTGTTTATGACTAAGGATGTTTACTGACTTATAAAAATATGATTCTAATTAGTTCTTCTGTTAGATTATCGAAAAATATTAGATACGAGTTTTTTGTTTTCTCAAATCAATATAAAATTGACGAAGATAAAACAAGTCAAAGATTTGAGTGTTCAGAAGTAACAAACATACACACTCACAAACTTTCGCCTTTATAATATTAGTGTGACAAATCCGTTTATTAGTTCTTGCGTGAAGAAGTAACAAACATACACACTCACACACTGTGAACATTAAATAATAAACGGATTTGGATAAAATTTGGTACACAGATAGTTTATAACTTGTATTAACACATAGGATAGTTTTTATCCCGATTTTATCTTCCCGTGGGATAATTTTCGAGTTGTAGCGGGTGAAGCTGCTGGCAACAGCTAGCATGCAATGAGTTTGAATTTTTCGGACGACAGATCGGCTTTTTGTCTCTCCTCAAAAGTTCCTAAAAATGTCTTACGTGGTGATAGAACTTAAACGACGATAAGTATTGGGACTGCTAAAATGACGAGAAATAAAGAAGTATGGAATAAGTTGACATGTTGAGCCGACCCCAAATAGATTGGGATAAGGGCTGGAAAATGATGAAATATTGGGCAACCCGATGCCGCCTTTGTTGTTCACAATGCACAGTAGGCTGCTATTCAGGATGTCGATAGATCAATAAAACTGCTCAAATGTAAATAACTGTGTATCCATTACAAGTTGTTAAGTAACGATGAAAGCTTGTGGTTAAGGTTACATTCGAACGCTTTTAATGGATATAAGCCTATCCGTTCTGAAGTTACTTGGTGATTATTACTATTGGAACTCGTTTAATTAAACTTCAAATGTAGTGTGTGGGTAGTCTTACTTACACAGACAAACATGTAACTATAAGAGATCGACTAGTCTGTGCCTGTGGTTTCACCCGTGTTACGGTCAAAAATTATCCCAAGGGAACTAAAGAATACTTTCAATACAGAATTTACATTAATTATAAAAAAGTATTCATTGTCTACCTTTTGTCGCAGTTTATCTAAACCTTATCAGTCATTAATTAATCCCTTTTATTTTAGACAAGACAGTCAGAAGGCTACGTCTCAGTTACCTTTGCGTTTATTTATTTTAATATTAATATAGGTATGGTGAGAAACTGAGTACTCTGTCAAGTCATTTAAATTGTCTATAATTCTAACGGGCCTACTTTACGAAATTACCCAACATTTTTGCGAAAAACTTACCTATAAGAGATAGGTAAGTTTTATCGCCAAGTCATCAACAACATGCATTACCGAGTAAAGCCAAGTCCCAAACTAAATCGAGTGTCAATCACGGCGTCAGATCCTCGACGTTAGGCTCATGTAATGAATGTCTCGCTAAAGGTCAATAACTTAATCAATGGCACTCAAAGTGATGGCCAATTATCGATTATTATTGTGATTGCAGGATCTAAGTACAATTTAAGGGCTGACAGCAAAGATTTCAGTAATTTACAATCACAAGTATCCATAGATTTATGATATAATTATTATAGGACTGTATTACATTACTCCGAAGTTCGAAATACAGATGTAAGATATACGAAATACTCTTTTAGAATCTCTCAATTATTATTCCGGGGCCGAAAAGTTCTGGAGTGGAAACCGCGAACCAGAAGACGTTGCGTTGCGCGGCCTGCCACAAGGTGGATCGATCATCTGGTGAAGGTTGGGGGTTTCCGCTGGATGCGAGACGCACGGGACTGGTCAGTGTGGCCACACTAAGGGGAGGCCTATGTCCAGTAGTGGATGTCCTTCGGCTGAAATGATGATGAAGATGACACCTGAAAATTTGTTATCTGTACAGATAAAAATAGTCTTTTATCACAGTACAACGCTAATTATTATAATCATAATATTACATCAACAGAAAAAAATAAAGCTCTCGCTAAAATATAAAAGAATGTAGACAATTGTTTGTTCAGCGCAAAATAAGACAGCACAAAAAACTAGAAATAGAATCATTTGCAGCAATATACGCATCGTTCTAAATAATTTACTACTTGAGAAGAAATCTTTTTTATTATAATAATATATGAAGACTGTTTATTGGTGAACGAGCGAAACGTTACGAACCAGTGATGTTGTTTGGGTATCAGGATTTACGATGTGATCTAGATGTATTGCTACAGTTTTGATTGATTGATTTGATATTTATTTTCTCATTTATATATGACGATGTGCGTATATGAGTTGATTTTATGAAATTGACGATTTTGGTGATTCTGGGTTTTATCTCAAGTTTTTATTAATTCAAAGTTCTTAATGTCCGCCGTAACGTTAAAGTGTAGTCAAAGTTTGAGGCAATGGTTTGATATAATTATGTATGTATGATAATTAAGCAGAATTTAAGAAGACGTGATGTATAGAGAGGGAGTGGAAGACCAAATAGTAGATGGAAGAATTGCGTGATGAATAATATAAAGAAAAAAAGAGTGTCGACTGACAGACGAGAACGGTAGAAAACAAAACGTTTTACGACAACCCCAAATAACATGGATAATGGGCAGAGAAATTAACATGACGCAGTTTTCAAGAACTTTTGAAACAATTATCTATCATCTGTCACATTATTTTGAATAAGAATCCTAATAAAACTAACCTAAATAGAATGTGTTCAATTGTGAAAGTGTTACTTACAGTAACTTGAAGGCCGAAAAGCAAACCACGGCATCAATAGACACCAAACAACAAAAACCACACGCCAAAATCCAAAATGAGCCGAACCACAAAAAGCCTATGAACTCGCAAAATACTGTTTCACATACACCATAAACAAATCCAAACGCCTAATAACATCATTTTACGTATGGCTCAAAAGAACTAAATACACCATTACGATCCAAATGAGATGGTCCCCCATGTAAACAAACATCGGAAACCCAATAAGGAAACTGTTAGACGAAAAAGCTCCGTTACACATTTGTATTTGAAAATAGTTCCAATTTTGTATGGCCCGGTCATGGGGTATTTGCTTTTCAAGGGCTTTTGGTCAAGTATTTTGCTAAGACCGCTTTATAAAGGGACTCTTTAACAATTGCTTCTCTTCGGTCCTTATCACGTATGCCATCGATAAACTTAAGTTGTTACTTTGACACTTTACGTGACCAGAGTGCTGGTTCATTCTTTGGCCAAAGAATAAGCATTGCCATTGATAGTGGTAAAACTACCACTTTTCCGAACACTTTCTGGGCACTTTTGTGGTGGTGATGTTTATTTAGTTAGTTCGTTTTGAAAAAAAATTAAATAGATTTTTTTGTGAGATGAGACGGATACAGAGATATAAAGAAAGAAAAGAAAGCAAAAGTATTTACTGGTCTCACACAGGACAAAACAAACATAAAAAACGGGCATACATACACGCTAAACACATAACCCTCCTTTTCGGCTTCGCCGTAGTCGGGTTAAAAGACATGCCTTTCTTTTTGTCCGTCTTATCTGTTCCATTTAAAGTATTGTATAATTCATTACTCACCCTCTCTTTCTCTGTCTCTTTTCTTTACTCTCTCCATTTCAAATTCATCTTTGTCTAGACCGTTTGGAGTAAAACATTTAAAAATAAAATCACCTAAAAGAAAGCCTGTTTAATCCCGAAGAATTTGCTCAAGCATGAACATTAGAATGTACTGAATTCATTTTTTATTTTCTATTTGAAATAAAAGTTTAGGAGCCGTGATATTTCTTTTATATTTTTAAAAGCTTGTTTGATCTTGACTTGATCTTCTTAATTCAGTATTAACACTAATAAGCTCGTGAGGATGTTGACGGTAAGTTTTATAAAGGTTTATTGGGCTCTTTTAAATATTTTAGTTTGAACTGCAATTTATCATCATACATGGACAAATAATGTATCCGACATTGCTTGATTCAGTTAAGTGCCATTTGAAAGCATCGATACCAATTTACTTTGAACTTGCATTCTATTACGATATACTTATTGATATTCTATTTTAAGTCTATTTATTTATACTCACGGCTAGTCACGGCATCATCACTACATAATTATAAAACAAAGTCGCTTCCCGCTGTCTGTCCCTATGTATGCTTAGATCTTTAAAACTACGCAATGGATTTTGATGTGGGTTTTTTAATAGATAGATAGTGATTCAAGAGGAAGGTTTATATGTAGCACATTCCACCCGTGCGAAGCGGGGGCGGGTCGCTAGTAATATAAATAAAAAGAGGTCGTATAAATATAGCAAAGAAATTTAGAAGGAATTCAAATTCTTTTGATGTCCGAAATGCTTTTCATCTGGTCTCGTAAACGAGCAATTTTATTAAAAAACACCTTAAATATTTCATTGGAAAAGAAAAAGTGCTTAATAAATAAAAAGTAATCTTATAAAAAATTCTCTATAGGATAATTTTTTGGGCAAACTTCCGGTTTATGAAAATCAAGAAATGATTCTCGGAATGGAATCATTTGTTAACTTTATATCTATACGACACTTTGACAGTAATTGAAGCAGTGAAAATATTGAAATGGCTGAATGAGTTAGTAGTGATATTCGTTCAATGGATGAAAAATTGAGTAAGAGTCAATGGAACAGTTACGGAAAATTAAAGTAATAACACTTGTTACTCTATACTTACAATTTAGTATCGCACTAGTTCAGATCGTAGTCAAAATTTATCGGGTACAATTTATTGATGAACCAACTGTTCAACATTGGCTTGTAATAGTTTCATCCAACATTATTATCAATATTACTTCTGTATCCGGTCTTTCTTTTTTGGCGGGCGCAAAATCATCAAATAACCCCTTCCGCTCTTGGACAGAGCGAAAGCGAGTGTCAGACTTCTACTGACTAAAAACCACCCATGTTCCTTCTTAGCCCTTTATGTCGGGGCCGCAGTATGTCTTACAACATTCCGCAGCCCCGACGTATCCGGTCTCAAGTAGTAAGTTAATAAATTAAACACTAGCTTTTGCCCACAACAGCTTAGCTCGTATTATTATCATAGCCTGTGACATTCGGGGAAACCTTTCTATTAGTAAAAGAGTTTTCTGAATTTATTGGAATAGTAATTCCGAAGATTTCTCTGTATATCCAAACTTTCTTCATCACATTAGGGTGCTAAAAATTGATGTAATGTGTTATTTTGTTGTGTATGAATTTAAATAAATGACGAATAAATATATCATGTTACAATAAATGACATGTATGACCACGAGAAAACACCCAATGTAACTTAGTCACCAAATTTCTTACTAAACATAGTTCTAACCCATGTTGATTGAGTAATTTATTTCGTTTGGTTTTACGTCTTTCTCTTTTTTATTTCTTTTCTATAAGTTTTATAGTTTGACAGGGAAGAGAAGGAGACTTACCAGGTATTGCATAAACTAATGTGAAGCTCAGCATCCCGAACTGTTTCTTCCTGTCTCCAGGCCACTCTTCGGTACAGAAGTGCACGTCTCTCGTTTCTATCTAGAATTAATGGCACGATTTAGTGAATTATATTTATTTAGGTAAACTTAATACACAACTACACAATGTAACTTACAAAGGCAGACGTTACGTCATTTTTCACTCTCTAATTCTCTCTTATAAAAATAAGACAGCATTCCATTTTGTTATTAAAATCGGTATACTCAAATAATTAAATACTTTACTTTTTTTTTAATGTTGCCCCACACTAGGAGTTGCTCCTGTATCGTGGGTGCGTTCACAAACATTTAAATTCACATACACAAATACCCAGACCCGGAACAACTATCTGTGGGTCATACAAGTTGTTCCGTGCGGGGATCGAACCCGCGACACGTAGCGCAGCAGTCCATTGCTTGAGATAATAATGAGTAAAATCTAGGAAGTATTACGGATAACAAAAATGTGGGGATGAGGTTGTTTTTGTGTCAATATCATCATCCTTCAATTGCCGTTATCTCAAAGTATTTGTGGTCTTGTCTGTCTTTCTCTACTCGTACATCTTTTCTCACCTTATAATTTGATATCAAAGTAATGGTGTGTTAAGATTATTTGTTGACAAATTTATTATTATTTTTATTTGTTGACAAAAAATAATCAAATAAGAACATAGCTACTACAAAGTGAAATATTAGGGCACGACTTCATAAAATAAACAAACTTAATGGAGTTTAAAAGGGTCACAGTTAGGTCGATCGAAATTATTTAAGTAAAGAGACAGTTAATTATTATTTAGTTTAATAAAATGTTTAGTCTACACTAATACGATATTGTTTTATATTTTATATACATTTGGTTATATCGATACAATATTTAAAAATTCTTTGATCGATGGGAAGCTATAATAACCCCGGGTGACATAGGCTACTTTTTATCCCAGTATTACCACGAGAACGGGAACTACGTGGGTACATGGGTGGTTTTTAGTTTATGTGAAGATTCCCAAATAGCGTCTCATTTCCTGGCGATTAAATTATTATTTTAACTAACGGCCCTCGTGAATTAATTGATTTATTCATAACAATAAAGAAATAAAAAAATACTTTCAGTGCGAAGTTTCAGAATTCTTTGAAATCCTTTCAGCCATTTGGCTTGAAAATACATAAAACAGACGGGATTGAGTAATTTTTGTATGTAATTTTGTTCAAAACACTTATTAATTTGGGCAACTTTGTGCTCACGCAACTGATGTAATTCAATCTCATTAATTTGTTAATGAACTTTACAAACTACATTTTCTATGCAATTACTTTGTGTCTGTGAAGTAATATAATCTACGAACAGTGTTTTGTTCTTAGTTAATATTTGATGGAAGTTGGTATAACGTGATGGAGTTTTGTTTGAGATCAAAAGTTTTGCTTTGTGAAAATTACTCATAAAAATAAATTTAATTTGTCACAAGCATGTTAGACAAGATATAGTTAGACTTTTTAATGTATTTTTTTACGGGTACGTTGTTAAATAATTATATTTAACAATATTCATTTTTTTTTATAAAGTCACTTCTTTATTAAAAACATCAATTCGAAGGTAGACCAGGACTCTTGGGGATTCTTTGTAACTGATTTATTTCAATGTTAACATCCCTCATTTTAAACCAAGTTTTGTTCCGAAATTGAAAAAAAATATCATAATGTTACGCATTAATAAACATAAAACATTTTATGTTTTAACGTGAATAAATCAACAATAATATTTAATAGTAGAAGTTTTTTTTGTGTAATAAATTAAGTCAAGCGGCAAAAAAAAGAAATCCAAGTTTGAAAATGTTTTCAAAATCAGTCAACCAAAGAATGATACATACCGATATATTTTTCAGTGCCTTAGATATGATAGGCACAGGTTCCCTTCTAACAGTGGCCACCATCAGGAGTGGTATGAATATCAGCAAGGCAGCACACCACAACAGTAGCAGCAGGAGTAAAGCCTGCTTACGTCCTGGTGGTCGCAGCCTTGGTTCAGGAGATATGGAGAGCCATCGGTCTACTGACATGGCTGTTATTGTGAATACACTGGCTGCTACTGCCACTCCTGAAACAAAAAGGGATGGTTATAGTTATGAGTTCAGCTAAGTTTTACACAGATGGGGTTTTAAAAGCAGTCAAGACCTAAATATATATATGTTTGAATTAATTACCAATTGAATGTAACTATTAATTGATTAGCTGTATATACCTACTGCTGCTGTGAAGAAATCCGCAAGAGAACCAACGTTACCGACATAGCCGAAAAAAATGGCAGTGGACAGGGCACATTGCTCGCAGAACGGATGGCCGATAGGGCTAAAAAGTTCTGGAGCGGCGACCGCGAAATGGAAGACGTTGCCCTGAAGGCCTCCCTCTAGATGGACCGATGACCTGTTGAAGTATGTAGAAGCTGCTGGATGCGATCGCACGGGACTGGTCAATGTGGCGACACCTGGGGCGGCCTATGTCCAGCAGTGGATGTCTATTGACTAAAATGATGATGATGACCCACACTAGTTCCTGTTATAAGTCCTGAGAGAAGTATTAAAGAAGAAGAAAAATTGGGTCAAGAGCTGGAGAAAGATGGTGATTGTTATCAGTCCTAGATTTATCACATGTACCACTTTCATAGGGTAAGGATTGGGGTTTTTGAGAGGGACACGTCTTGGGGCAGCAAACTGACATGAGAAGATCTCTAGTCCGATTGACTATCCGTTCTTTACATCCAGTTATAATTTTAAAACGTTCCAAAAAGCATACGTTAGACCGAAAATCTAACACCAAAATAAACGTGTTTCAAAAGTATGCAATCCCTAAACCCTTTTTTCCTAATGAAAGTTATTACGAATAATCTTACCTCAAATGAATAGAGTATCTATCCTGAATAACGTGAGTCCACAATAACACATTTCCTTACATAGCAATACACGTTTCCAAAAACAATATGACAAAACAATCTACATTCCGCTCCGCTATTTCCAAGCGGCCCAATTTGTTCACAACAAGGGAATTCCAACCCGAGTAACGAATCGAATCACAATAGATACCGAAGAACTGTAATTTGTCATCGCTAGTCCTAAAGTGTTTCATGTGTATTGGTGATACAGTTTATCTTTGTGTACAATAGACTAGATTATCTACGGTGGTTGCTTTTGTATTTATTGACCCATCCAAGCTTTGTAACGACCAAGTGAAATATTCTGAAGTTTTGAAACTGTTTCACATTCGTCACTTCACCATCTCAGGGCCAGTTGAAAACCAGCGTCGGACACTAGTTGCTCGGCAGTTTGCTGAACTGGTCCTATTTGGCGCAGCCGTGAGATGCACACACTGTCTTTTTCAGTTTAGTTTTATTTTTTATTGTTTGTTGTGTGCACTTTGTGGTAATAGGGTTTAGGGTAGGTAAAAAAAAAAAAAAAAATGTGCTAAATAAATATGTTTTCTTCTTTCTTTCCTTCTAAGTAGCTGTATGTTAAATTATTGATATTTCTGTATTAGCAAAAATTATACCCACACAGAAATGTACCTCAGTAGTAATTATACTTGGGCCGCGGGTTGTACACTAGTTATTGCGGCCTCGACATAGAGGGCAAAGAAGGAACATGGGTGGTTTTTAGTCAGTAGAAGTCTGACACTCCCTTTCGCTCTCCCTAAGAGCGGGAATGAAAGTAGTAATTATACTTACTGCACCTATTATGTTTTTTAAGTCTGTGCGAAGCGCAACCATATTGCCAACGACCACCGGGTAAGAATCTAGACTAAGTGAAAGCTACTGCAGAATCCCTAAAGCAAATCCCAAAAACACTTTGTCCGACCTTGGAATAGAACTGAGGACCTCAAAGTTGATAGTCGCACTCTCAGCCACGCGACCAACGACGCAATCGAAAATTAAATTAAATTAAAGTTATACTGAAACACAAACAGGTGAAATCACATTAACACCCCCGGAAAAGCGTTTTATGTCTATCTCTGCAGCCTCCAGTTCATTATCACTTATTCTTATCATGGTCTCATCCATAAAAACAATAATAGGTAATCGACTTTACCACCTAACTATAGATCTAACAAAACTAAACCAGCTAAGATCATCTCGTAAAAACCAACTGACGTCACGCAAACCCTTAAACCAAACGGTCATGTAGTAACTAGTGTCATTGATTGCCGTGCGATAGTAAACCTTGAAACACATCACAGGATATACAAGAACTTCCATGATGTCATATTTGGAGTCACAGACCACTCAGCTAACACATTTACGTATTAGCATCTGAATTTAGAAGAAATCAGAGATATAACAGTAGAGAAGAGAAAAAAAAATGGAGATTGAAGAAATCAGCTGCGACCCTAAACGTCACCCAATCCCAATGATAGACCGCCGCGCAGCGTGATCATCATGCCTTTCTGCTGTGGCCGCGAAGTTTCGTATCTTCGGTGTAAAGAGAGTTACTTTTCTAACAAAAAATAAAACCGGGCAAGTAAGAGTTGGACTCGTGCACCGAAAGAGGGTTCCGTATAAGTACGTATTTTGATATTACTTCATGCCTTTCATGATTCTAAGTCAACGCTGAAGAGTACCTTTTCCCCGCGACAATCTCCCAAAAAATGAATAAACATAGTTGTTATCGTGTGCGTGTTCAGTATTGAGTGTGTATCGAGAATAATTCTCTCTTAGTTCTCCATAGCAACAAGTGACATTTAATTACCGCAATAAAACCAGAAAGCCATTAGATCGGTTCTAATTACTAGTCGTAAAACTTTGAGTGCCGACATATGTTTCGTGGTGAGGCCCTACGATGGGTGAAGGGAAGGAAAATTATTGGTAAACGTAAAGTAACGAGAAATCGGGTGATTTCATTTACCAAGATAATCCTCGTCTTTATATAATAGAAAGAAAGAAGAAAGCTTGTTGCGTCGCCTTTTTGTCAATGTTCTACATCTGACTGCGAATATGAACAATCTGCACATCACATCTTATGGGAGTGTAGTCTTTGGCAGAATGAACGTAATAGTATGTTGGATAGTGTACAGGTTACATCCGGAGTTATTTACTATACGGACCTTGTAGAAACTAGAACAAATTTCCGTGCGTTCAAGCATTTTTGTCATACCTATTATTGGAATCAAATATAACAGCTCACAACTTAGGACCCAGTAATATTAATGACAACAATATCCGTGGTGCTAGGCAACTGGGCTTATCCCAGTTGTATGCGTCCCTGTGTGCCTATTGGCCTTGTTCTTTTCTGTCTCCTGCTGATATGGAGGGAAGTGAAATTTTCTGTTTTTCCTACTCCTCCGCTATTCTTTTCTGATTAATTTCGTTGCGGGATCCAAGACAGTCAAATCATTTCTCTGGGACTTCGTCGAGCTTCATTGTCTCGGCGCTTTTCTTGTGGTCGCCACTGTTGATTCTGGATTACAGAAGTTACAGTGGTTTGGGAATAGTGAGGCGGGCTTGTCCCATAAAAAAAAAAAAAAAAAATAGAAAGAAATTGAAGTACTACGTTTCTTCCAGTACATTTCGGTTCGACATTTTAACTCATGAGTCTTTGAATCTCAAACCAAAAATGCCTTTTTTTTAGGGTTCGGAAATCAACAAATAACCGGGGAGTGTCAGACTTCTACTGACTAAAAACCACTCATGTTCCTTCTTAGCCCTTTATGTCGAGGTCGCGGTATCTCTTGCGAACAACCCGCAGCCCCGAAGGGCGTCAGCCCTTGCGAGCCTTTGAGACGCGCGTGGAACACGAACGCGCCGTAAAAAACAAAAAAGCTTCAAAGAATATAATATTTCTAAAATCTGGTTACAGTACAACTTTGAAGAAGTAATTAATAGAAGGGTGATATTCAATTAAATAAAGTAACTTAGAGTATCTCAATGGAAATTACACTTATCAACAAACCAAAGCGAATAATGGTTGTTTCTGCTAGAGAGATAATAAAAGAAAATTGCAGGCAGAGCCAAAGCGGAGTTTGCATCTAATCCTTGCCCATAAACCTACTGATTTATTTGTGGCCCACGCAATTTCTTCTTCTCCAATCTATCTTATTCACCAATCCAATCTCACAAGCTTCTAATCCAATCAATCTTCTTCTCCAATCTATCTTATTCACCAATCCAATCTCACAAGCTTCTAATCCAATCAATCTTCTTCTCCAATCTATCTTATTCACCAATCCAATCTCACAATCTTCTAATCCAATCAATCTTCTTCTCCAATCTATCTTATTCACCAATCCAATCTCACAATCTTCTAATCCAATCAATCTTCTTCTCCAATCTATCTTATTCACCAATCCAATCTCACAATCTTCTAATCTAATCAATCTTCTTCTCCAATCTATCTTATTCACCAATCCAATCTCACAATCTTCTAATCTAATCAATCTTCTTCTCCAATCAATCTTCTTCACCAATCCAATCTCACTATCTTCTAATCTAATCAATCTTCTTCTCCAATGTTTCTAACCTATTAGTCACACCCAGACGTAATCATAATATTATGTTATATTCTAACGCAGTCCATTCATTGTTACTTTGATCTTCTTTTACTCTTACAATCATTCAACCTGCTCACAAAATTTTCTTTATTATTCCGCATCGTATACCATACCAAATTCGAAGTGAGATAATAAACTAAAAAAGGAGCTAACACACTAAAGACAGACAGTTTATTTAAAATACAGTTCGCGTGGATGTTCAAATCACAATAAAAAACATTTTATTATGTATAAGAAAAGGTCTAGTTATCCAAGTTTTGTTTTATTTTGGTTCACTTTTGGTAAACGAATAAAAATCTTATTTAGTAAACATGTTAAAGGAATATAAATTAAGCTATATAAACCTTTCCGTGGTTAATAAGTTACCATCTACGGATATATTATAATACAACCTTTTTTCCTTTTGTCCGAAATACGCACTGTCCCCAAAGGTTTAAATAGCTTTCGTGTTCATAGATGGTGTACAAATTTATTTTAGACGTCTATATAAAGAACAATATTGTATTCACTGTGGTATTCTTAATATAAAACGCGCGGAGCGTATTTATTACATTTATACGAATAGATAATTCAAGAAAAAAAAAATTGTGTCCAATATTTTGACAATTTTTTTTTTGTCAACAACCCTATTATTTTTGACGATCATTAAAGGACTGAATCCTGTATTTACCCGATTGCGGCGAAGCCCAAAAGGAGGGTTATGTGTTTTATATTGCAGTTTGGTGTTGGCTGACATTGTAAAACGACAATGTCAGCCAACACCAAACTCCACTGAAAACAGTATATTTTTACAAAAAAACTTGAAATCCCATTAAAAGCAAATAATAGCCTAGGCTTTAGTCCGATTTGTATATCTAAACAAAATGTTTTGCTAGAGGTTTGTCCTAAGAGTAGTCATTATTTCTAGTTTATCTTCGTAGAGATCTACGAAAATTAATGGAAGAGACATTTAACATCGCTTTTGGGGAAATGCCTACCATTAATATTGTTAACTATCTTACGCTTATTGTTTATGTAGCTAAACTATAGATGACTAATAATATAATGGTGATGTAGATAGGTACATTATTGTGCTTCTGCATCTTGGACCACCTTATGGTATCATTTTTTTTGTGGGGGTCAGAAATCATCAAATGAATCCTCCCGCTCTGGTCAAATCCTATATGTACAATCAATTAAATGAAACATGAACTCACATCGTATTTCCATGGCGGTTTGCAGAAACAACCTCATCTGCTACGATTCTTATATTTTTGATACGGCTACAATTACACAACTTGTCACACAAGTATGCAAGCTCAAACAATATAATAGGTATAGATATTTATACCTAAATGGAAATAAAATTGACGTTACAAAAGACAAAGACCTAAACATATTACATAATCTAACACTAGCAGTTGCCAGCGGCTTCACCCGCCACAACTCGAAAATTATCCCACGGGAAGATAAAATCGTGATAAAAACTATCCTATGTATTAATCCAGGTTATAAACTATCTGTGTACCAAATTTTATCTAAATCCGTTTAGTAGTTTTTGCGTGAAGAAGTAACAAACATACACACTCACACACTCACAAACTTTCGCCTTTATATTATTAGTGTGTTAACCATAACCCTTAGCAATTAGATTAGAGTTAGGTACACATAACATCACGCCTGAGATCCCCAAAAGGTTTGGCTGTACGTAATAGTAAACAGACATTCTCCCAGTTATGTTTAAGTCCCATATAATAAGGGGTTGAAACTATTATAAGGGACCCTTATTATTAAAGTTAGGTGACTGTCAATTAAACCCATACCTATCTACCTTGGACAGGGGTTAACTGTTATTACCTATATTACACAATTAGGTCGTTCTCCTTAATTAACCTTCTGGATAATTGGCGAGTGACAGAATTCGATTTGAATTGCGATTTTGAATTTGGATAGCGTATATTTATTTCATTCAATATATTACTATAGTCAATATATTAATATAGTCTTCAACTTTAAGAATAAGCTTGTTCTGATTGTTTTTGTTTTAATAGGGTACTCGTACTTCACCAAAAAAATCTATTTAGTTCGTCAGATAGATTTTCAAAAAATAATGGTCACATATTTTTTATTTTTTCACGTAACCACAAGATGGAGACGTTACGTGCTTTGAAAAGTCGTTTCAAGTCTTGTGACGTCACAAGGTTAGTACTTTTTTACCTACCAAGTGACGTCAAAAGCCCCCACTCATGATCTTTGACACGTTTTATTTTCGTAAAGTTTTATTAATTTGATAAAACAAAAAACACGTATCCAATATTTTTCGATTTTTCTAAAAGAAAAATTAGAAAAAAATTGATTTTTTTGGTTAAAAACCCTATTCTGTTAGGCACCCATGAAGAAGATGGCAGGACTACTTGAATAATTTATATTTCTTTGAAATCGGCAAAGTAGTTCCTAAGAGCAGAAATTGGAATAAAAATAAGTAACAGAAAGAAGGTATTTGCAGTAAGAAAACAAGCCGGTACTGTCCCACGCCGTGTCAAATTAGGCCACGAAACAAATTGTAATTTCATTGAAGACGAAACTTCGCATCAGATCACGTCTCATGCGACCTGAAATTAAAACTTGAATGTCACGCGAACCGCTGTCTTCTCTAGCTTATTTATCTTACAGACCCGTGTCCCACATGCCACAATTAACTTACGTGTATTGCTAAATCGATTTACTATTCTTTATTCCATGTAACTGTAACGGTGAAGGAAAAGATCGAGGAAACCATCATTTCTTAGAAGCAAAAAAATATGTCGAAGACATGTGACATCTACCAACCCGCACTGGACACGCGTGGTGTATTATAGCCCATCCCTTTCCTAGAGAGGAGGCCTGAGTCCCTGAAGTGGGAACATTCCACCACCAACGTGCCAACCAACGTGTTCCCAACGTGCTATCTCCAATTAGTAATGGAAGAAAGTTTTTGCCCGCAGGATGTGCTGTTCCGTCGCTTTCGCTGACAGAGTCCACAAGACCGCAGTAAGTATCGTGCAAGTGAAGCGAAGTCAAGTGATACGAACATAGTTTTAAGTTACTTAATTATACTCCAAAACACAAATTGCTGACGTTACTCAAAAAGCCGCTAAGCAGGTCTGCCGCATGCCCAATGAGCTGTGGGCCAAAGTAGCCACTTTCTGGAGCCCTGACACAGTCAGAAGGCGTCGCGGTAGACCTCGTAGAAGATGGCGAGATGATCTGGACAAGACCAACGACCAGTGGTCCACATAGGCCTTGGATCGAAATAACTGGAAGTCATGGGGAGAGGCCTTTGCCCTGCAGTGGGATGATACAGGCTAACAGTATCAGAATCAGTAATTATACTAACACTTATGTTATTAGTATGTATGTTAGGTTAAGGTATTGGTCTATGAGTCTTTGTTACCTGAAAAAAAATGTATTCTATTCTATTATAGGCTGATGAAGATTCCATGTAGCAACGTAATAGTCCCGAGTCTCTTTTAGGTGCCGCACCAAGGTAATCCTAAACTAGCAAAACCAGTGGAAATGTATAAATAAGATGAATGTGATGTTTTTCCACAAACATTGTTTTTTGTTCGTTACAGGAGCGCAGGACGCTACTTAATGGCGCCAAACTTTGTTACCAAAATTTTCAGATGGAAACCAACTGTTAAATAATATTTAGGTATATCCAGAAACGAAATTGAACTACAGGTGTAGAAGCCAGCACTTGTTGGTCCAAATTTCGCAAGTGCGGTTGGACCCGGTGCATGTGAACCCGGGTTCAATCGTCATTCCATCAGAAATTTCTCAGTACAAATCCAGACCTCCATCCATCCATCGACCGGGCATTCCCTTCCATGGCACTAAATGTGGGTTTAATATTAGCTGGTACACCTCCGCCTAACCCTTCGAGGATCACAGGCGTGATGTAATATCACGTCAATTTAGATTACCATCAACTGAAGTCTTTACCTTGGATATAATTGACGATCTTGCAGACCGTCTCCCCGTAGAACCAGACAAGCGTGATGGCCTTGCTCAGCTGGATCGGCATGCAGATCGCCGTCACCAACAGGTCTGCCGCTGACAAGTTTACCAGGAAAATGTTTGTTACACTGCAACAATAGAAAACGTCTGTGAGAACTCAACTGCCGTTAAGATGAGATTGAGGTCAAGAATACGCCCATTTCATAAAAAAATAATAAAAATCAATGAAAATTGCCAATGTGATCTTATTAAGTCAACATTCATACATAAACAGATATACAGCCCATTAGTTTAAGTTTATCTGAATACGAGGAATCAGTTTCTATACCTCTTCAATATCGCCTTTTACTGTTCTTCAAAAACAAAAAAAAATCTACATTAATATTCGGAATATTCAAATGAAAACAGTTCGGATCTGAAAAACATTCATTCACATTATTAGTTTAGAAATAATAATTTAAAGAAAACATTTATTTTTCTCAGCGCATAAACAACTGGTTCTCGACAGATTTAATATATTGAGATTGAAATTAAGTAATAACAGTATGGTTAGTATTATTTAATTGATTGCACTTCGATTTTAATTAAACTGATAGAAATTCATGGAATCCAAATTGAAAGTGGTCACATCACTTGGTGTGGAAAATTGAATTAATAATTGTTTCAAAACCTCGAAACTAGTATGAACTAGAACTTTATAACAAACATGTTTGTTTTGATTGTTTAGTATATTGGTATATTCAGAATGAAATAAGTAATACGAGCGCTGTATCCTTAAATCCCTTCATGAATTGACGTGTGATGAAATGTACAATCATAAAATCATCACTGAAAAATATTACCGTCAAAGTTATTACCTGATGACCTTTTGCAAGCTATAACTGTGGTTTTAGATAATTAGTGATTTCTAGCTCAAGTAACTTGTTTGTTGTAATATCACAGTAGGTTCAAAAGGAATAGTGGAAAGGCTGAAAATTGGTTTGAATTAATTAATTTCTCTGAATGTTTCAGGGACTTAATTTACGTTTACGTAACCAGCGTGGGTAGAATAATTACAGTTTCTATGCGATGTTTGTTTTTAATTCTGTAACAATGTTCTCTCGATAATTTAAAGGTAGGTATCCCTGTTTGAGTCGACAAAACTTTTAGCTTATTAATCTTAAGCTTAAGCACGTGGCTTTGCCCGCTTGAATTTGGTGATTGTCCTACGGGATAAGTATTTTTAGCATAAAGTTAGATTTTAATCCATGTGAAAAACTAACGTGTCCCTTTTATCTAAATCCGTTCGGTAGTTTTTGCGTGAAAGAGTAACGAATAACTATCCATCTACACTAATATAATAAAGAGGAAAGATTTGTTTGATTGCCTGGTGACATAGGCTACTTTTTATCCCTGTATTCTCACGGAAACACTACGCGGGTAAAACCGCGTGACGTCCGCTAGTTTATAATAAAACTAGCAGTTGTCCGCGACTTAATTCGCTTGAAATTAAGGTGTGTCTGTGTAGGAAAAGAATAACACTATAATCTACGTGTATGCCAGATATCATTCAGATCCGTTCAGCCGTTCAGCAGGGCTATTGCGTATCTTTTAAATGACAGTGGCTATCATGTTGTCTATGGATTGACTGTTAAATTGGTTATGGTTTAGTACAAAATGGAACCAATTGACAGTAATTGATAGGCACTATAGGTTAGCCACTGTCATCTAAAAGATACGCAATAGCCCTGCTGGTGTGATTGTGTAATAATCATTTATTCATTCATCCAGACTATCGCATTGGTAAAAGTATCAGATAATGCACGTGGCTTCACCTGCGTGGGGTTCGATAATGGTCTCATGGGATCTTACCACCAGAATTAAAGTATTCTTTGTATTTATTCAGGTAATAAACTACTTACCAGCTAATTTTCAGCCAAATCCGTTAAGTAGTGTTTGCGTGAAAGAATAACGAATATCCATCCATTTTTACAAGCTTGCGAATTTATAATAAGTAATAAGATTTATATATTATACTAGCGGACCTGGCAGACGTCGTCCTGCCCGCAACCGGTCCATTCTGGAATCCACTAGAACACATTTTTTTTATCAAAATCGGTCCAGCCGTTTAAGGAGTTCAGTGACATACACACGTACAGAAGAATTATATATGTAAAGATGAAGTAAAAATCATAGCCAACGGGTAACTGAAAACTGGATATTTACACATATTTCCTACACGCGGAGAGTATGTACCTATATAGGGTTCTCGATATCACGGCATTGTTGCTTACTAAATTCAGATTGGATTGCACACCAGAAAAAGAGAGGGACTTGTCCTAAAAGCGTTGGCTGCCAAATCAAAAAGAAATTGAATTGTAAAGTCGGTGTGCGGTTTTCTTATCCGTCTGGAAAATATTCTAATTTTATTTTCCGATTTCAAGAACGGAGAGGGAACATCGTTTTTATAAATGCTATTAATGTCAGTTAAGTAGGTATATACCTACCTACTTTTTTTTTTTTTGGCGGGTGGAAAATCATCGAATAACACCTCCCAGCTCTTGGGCAGAGCGAAAGGGAGTGTCAGACTTCTACTGACTAAAAACCACCCATGTTCCTTCTTAGCCCTCTATGTCGAGGCCGCGATAACTAGTGTACAACCCGCGGCCCAGGTACATACCTACTTACGCTATATCTGATAGCTATGAAGCGCATAATTTATGAGCTGCCCAGATTTTTTCTGCTATGTCGAGGTTGATTTCTAGTCTACTCGGATGGCAATACAAGCATCAGATGCCCGAATTCGACTTGTCCATCGAGCACTCGAGGCTTATGACATGGTGTGATGCGTTGTCATTTACATGTTGTTGTACACAAGCATTCCAACCTTTACATAGGGTGAATTCAGTATAATAAATCTTCTGTCGGGGCTGCGGGTAGTCCACCGGTTATCGCGGCCTCGACATAGAGGGCGAAGAAGGAACATGGGTGGTTTTTAGTCAGTAGAAGTCTGACACTCCCTTTCGCTCTGCCCAAGAGCGGGAGGGGTTATTCGATGATTTTACACCCACCAAAAAAAAAAAATTATAATAAATCTTTGTAATTAGTGGCCGATACTTAAACACTAGGTAAAGTACTGGATAAAAATAACTTTTACTATGGGACACAACCATAAATCACGAAAATAAAATCAGCTGCTCCGCACATTTTGACTAGTTAGGCGAACATTAACCGGTCACTAATTACCTACCATTCACCCAATCTAATTGTAGATTCAGCGGATTCAGCTTCCGTGGTCATTTGGAACTTTCATATTGAGTCGAAGTTCTAAATTATCACTGAAGTCACGAACCAAATCAAATAATTGTGTGATGTTATTTTCTTGATTCATGAAGGAAATAACGCCACACACAATAAACAGTTTTGTACAAGGACGAAATAGGCCCTAATGATATTCACCTCCTCAATTAGATAGGATTCTCCCTAATGAATCAAGCGATTAGTCGATAGGCTTTTAATAAAGGACAACTCTGGAACCCAGATTTAAAAGGATTAAAGCGAACAACTGTAACTGAAAACGTACTATTGTGGGCCTGGTATGAACTGTTAAAGGGTATTTCTCGAGGGGCTATTTAAAAAAAGATTAATTTATGAGGAATAAAGTTTTTTTACTAATGACCTAAATATCAAAGCACAGAGTATCGAATGTCCTAAATATCGAAATTAATTTATATGCCGTGCTATAAAAATTTGTAACAGAAACAAATCCCTTGAAAACTTTCTTTTTAACGGATAAATTAGACAGTAGTAGTAACATATCTGCGAGCAACTCGTAAGTGGAGCTCGCCGGCCGCTGCGCGCTGCCACGGCACCGCTTGCTTCGCTCGTTCGGCTCGCGCGTGGCCACTTATTAAGGTGAAAGCGTCAGGATAGCCGCGAAATTCAAATTTTCTTACGTTTTTTGCAATTTGCAGGCCAGTGCTAGGTTGTATGTTGATTGAAATGTTGGACGCGAGTGTAAGACGTATGTAGTTACAGAATTATAATCATCAAAATCATCAATACAACCCTCCAAGTTCATATAATTCGAGGAATGACTTTGACCTCGAAAAAGTCGTTCCTCGAATTATATGAACTTGGAGGGTTGTATTGATGATTTTGATGATTTGAATTTCGCGGCTATCCTGACGCTTTCACCTTAAGCGGCTATTTTACTCAGTTCAAAATGGCGAATCTACCTGAATCTACATGCAACTAGAAAAAAAAATTGTAAAATCAATAATATATTATTTATTTAATTATGTACGCACAAAATACAAAAAAAAAGGAAAATATATAAAAAATACAATTTCCTATTATATCAAAATTTGTTCGATATATTAACTAGTAGGAATTATTAACGTAAATTTATACATATTTCAACTAAAGTGTATTAAAAGTTGACATTTTAAACTAATATTGTAGGTATCGAAATTTTAAATAATTAGAATTTTCTATATTTTAAATGATGATATTTTAACCGTACCTAGGTATTTTAATCTTCGAGATTCAAATAATTATCTACCTGAATATCCACCCCAATTTTTTATTTATAATAAGGATATTGATTTATTTTTATAATGTATTTTATTATAAATAATATGGTCATTTTATTAGAGAATTGTTTCTTTAAATTCAGTATCTATTATTACATCTATTTTGTTAGATTGAATATCTTTTTTTATTTATAATATTTGTTTTTATAATTAATAAGAATACTTGACTTGCTATTGTCACTCCCCCGAATCCTCCTCACAAGCGATGCGACCTTTTTCCTAATGATAGCGTGGAAACCATCTGTACCCAATTGGGTAAACATTCCCGAGGCACTACAGAAACGAGGGAGTTTCAACATCATCCTGAAAACATTGTTATACTGGACGCGCAAGGCTTTTAGCATCCCCCGAGAACAGCTGAACCACAGACTTCCTGTGTACAGGCCTTGACAGTACGCTTTAAATAATATTATTTTGACCTGCTCAGCGGCCGCTCTTGTGGTCACTAGACCTACAAGGCATCCCAGGATAAAAAAAAAAACCGATTTATGGTAATATATAAAATAGTTGTATATTTACGATTCAAAAATCGTTAGAATTCACGCTACGTTCTCATCTCATGTTTGTTTAGGCAATAAAATAAGAATTATTAAAAAATAAAAGCATTGAGTGAAAGAGTATAAATCTGAAAGTATACGAAATATGATTGTGTTGGCATCTTTCCAATATTCATTGATGGAGTGCCATTCATTGTTATTTTGGAAGCGAAAACAAGTGGATGAATGAGAGATGAAATGAATGCGTTTTGTTTGATCCACTCAATGGTATCAAATTTTGTTACGAATGACAATCAAATCCCGAACGAACATTTTCACCACCATTGTTACTAAACGGTTAACGGAGCTGCCGACTAAAAAAATGCTATAACTTATTTCAAATAAAAATAAATTTGTTATGACCGAATTATGTCGTTTTTTTAAACATGATTTAATACTCATACAAACATTCATCTGGATCTACGTTGATTTGTGAGATAGATGTTTCAGCTGCTGATTTTACTTAGCTTTAGAATTAACTGTGAAAAACATGTAACGGTTTTTACCACAAGATAATTCTTTTTTTATTTCCAAGGCGTATTCATTCCTAGTTATTATACTGGAAAAACCCGAATTGTAAATTCGTGATCGAAAGAAAATATTATTCGGGTGAACGTGTGTGTCAGACACACGAGATGAAAAAACATAATATAAACAGGATAGAAAACAAATTCTCTCCTACGTTTCGTATCAACTTTCTATGAACCTTATTCTCAACAACATTTTCATTTTCGACCTTATTGTCATCATTATCTTTGATCCCCTTGGGTTCCAATTCCAATAAACAATATTATCAGTATTATGCTCTATTACAAAACCCAACGCATGTGTAAGTGTATCCCATATTCACAACCCTTCCCAATATGATGTTATGACCACAAAAACTAATAAACGTGCCAATTAAGTTGTTTTCAGCATATCTAGAAATATGTAATTTAGTTGTAGCTCAAACTGGGGGTCTAAAATGGCCACTTTACCAGATCATAATATGAGAAGGGATGTTTACTGAGTTCAAATAATATGATTCTAATTAGTCCGTCTGTTAGATTATCGAAAAATATTGGATACGTATTTTTTGTTTTATCAAATCAATAAAAAATGACGCAGATAAAACGCGTCAAAGATTTGAGTGGGGGGTTGTGACTCACCGGTAAGAAATGTCATATTAATGTCTTAGAATATGATGTCACACGTGTTTTCAAAGCACTGTATCATCGTCATCGTTGAATCAAGATTGAATCAATCTCTTGATTGGTTCAATCAAAAAATCAAATATTGGAAATTCTTATGTCCAATATTTTTTGGAAATCGTCATCTTTGTTAACTACCCTATCGCGTAACAAATCGTAAAATAGATAATAACTGCGTCTGTGACCATTTTACGAATTTTAGCGTAATTCATATTATTTTCCTATTATGATCTATTTTTCTAAATGGTCACAGCATTGACTAAAAAAAAAAGTCCATTTTACGCAATTCTTTTTCTTTTTTTTTTTTTTTAACAACTATCACACAACGCCATCTAGTCCCAAGCTAAGCAGAGCTTGTGTTATGGGTACTAGACAACTGATAAATATACTTATATATTTCTAAATACATACATATTATAGATAAATTACACCCAGACACAGAACAAATGATCGTGCTCATCACACAAACATTTGTCCTGGGTGGGAATCGAACCCACGACCTCCGGCATAGCAGTTAGGGTCACTAACCACTAGACCAACAGGCCAGTCTATATAATTCATATTATAATCTGTTAAAGTGGCCATTTTAGACGCCTTGAGCTTCATGTGTGGGCCATCGTCGGCCTAGTGTTTTACAACTATATTGCGGTTAGCTTCTAGTGTAACGCAATGCAGATAAATACCAGTATTTTAACATGAAGTGACTATCTATCTGACCCCCACAACGCAGCTAGTACTGTGTTACCCCTTTGGTAAGACTGATGTCATACTTTCGGTCCACTGATCAATGACTGTCAAAGATCTACAAAAGATAGTCGAACCCATCAACGAACTAAACTGTAAACAGTAGTAGTACTGTAAACTGTTTTACCTAAAGATCGAACCGAGAGTCTGTAAGTATTTAGCCCTGAGGTCCTTCTGTGGGTATTTTAGTTCTTGTTTCAAATACAAATATAATATTTACATGAAACTTTATAGCTACCGTAGAATACCTACAGAACCCTTGCCCAGTCAACCGGGTAATACACAATGCTTAACTTAGCGTTCAATACCACATCACGGTTAACCGCGGTTCCAAGTAATTTCTGCGAATATTTCGTGGGTTTCCGGTCAAAAGAACAGCGGTCTTTATCAAAATCGAGTTTTGTATTTAATTTATTCAACGTGTGGTTTTATTCACATTGTTCATTTACTGCCCTATTCATTTTTTTTTATTTAATTTTTACACGAATGCCCCAAAAAAAGAGTGTTATGTTTTTAGCGTTCATGTTTGTATGTATGATTGTGAGTTTCTTTATTCCACCATAACTTCAAAACGCCTGAACCGATTTTAATGTATGTGGTATCGCTAGAATCCTTGCGTTATCCCGGGTGACATAGGCTAGACAAAAAGTTAAAAACATGATAGGGTGGCCATAGTTTAGAAATAAAAGGAACTTTTAATTTATTTTTATTGAAATTTTGATGGAAAATATAATCATCGTCTAGAACTTGTTAAGTAGATTACAAAAATATACCACAGTAGTATTCAATATCTATTAGCTACTAATAATACTACTCAACAAATGAGATAGTGACATTTTAAACCCGGGACTCGATACGAATAAGCTACATATCAATAGATTCTTCGTAATAAAAGAAATAAAACTGGCTAGATTACAACTCCCAAATCCATCTACGACAGCAGCTAAATGGTTTTTAAGTTTGTATGAAAAATCAATATGCGTGAATAAATTTACTTGAAACATGGTAAAAATATTAATTTAAGGAAATAATCATATTTGCAATCACAGGTTTTTCAAAAGTACCCCTTAAAGGGTAGAAAAAGAAGTTCAGGGTAGATTTTAGTATGCAAAAATCTGACTGCGAGATTCAACTTGAAACTCCTTGCTAACACAATTGAATTTAAAGCATTACGTTTGTTATAAAAGAAACTTAATTTAAAAGCAGCTAAGTGCGAGTTGACACTATAGAATTTTTACAAAAAATTCACAGGTCTTATAAATGTATGTAAACTGCATGTAAATATTAAATTCAGCGTAAATTGTTTACAAATAGATAAATGAAATGAAAAATGTTCGTAGGTAAGTATTTAGTATGCAATTCATTTATTCTGATCATTTTAAATGTTCCTGAGAAACAGGGTCTTGACAGACGGATAGACAGACGGGAAACAAAGTGATCAAATGAGGGTTCCGATTTCGCCGATCGAAAAAAACACTTTTAATTCCGTACAACAAATTCAGTAACCTATAATTATTAACAAACTATATCACAAATGTAATCTCTGTTATGCACGGAATTATTCTGGCTTAGTTTCGCTCAATCTACAAAAACAATCGAAAAAAAAATTCTGGGGACCTGAACCAGAATGACTCAAATCTCTCTTGACTCTGATTAATAAAGTGACTTAAGTAACTCGTCGATAAACATTTCCAAAAAATGGAAAATTTCTCAAATGTTGAAATTTTCCTACTTTTGAGCTTCATCCAGGCACGGTTGTCCAGCACTTTATATCCCTGTATTACTAAGGTTCGGCAATTCGCGTTTAAGATCCATCATCATCGTCATCTACCTAGCCTTTTTCCAACTATGTTGGTGTCAGCTCCCAGTCGATTCAGATGTATCTGAATACCAGTATTTTAAATGGGGTGACTGCCTATCTGAAATTAAATACAACCATTCATATCAGTTATTGATCAAATGGCACCATTCGATCGTTTTTAACCGACTTCTAAGAAAAGAAGGAGGTTCTCAATTCAGATGTTTTATATAATATTTTTTTAAATGTTTGTTCAGGAATAACTCCGTCGCTTGCTAACCGATTTGAAAAAAACTTTTTTTGTTGGAACAGGTATACTTTCCAAAATGGTCCAATATTTTTTTATCAAAATCGGACAAGCGGTTACTGAAAAATCAACAAAACTCAAAAAAAACTACACTGTCTACATTAACGATCTTTTCGTCTCCATCGTTTACGAACGGATTTGGTATTTTTTTTTTTTTTGGTTGGTAACCGTCTTGGCTAAAATCAAAAGCGTACTTATTAATCTAATAAACTTCCAAGATTATACTCCTTTGTGGTTCCAAACGGTACTTACATAGTACCTACTTATAGTAAGCTCATTTAGATGGAATTTTCTTGTGACGACGTTTCTCCCTTACTAAAGTAATAAATTAATTCGGACCATTTTAACGTTAATGTCAAAGATTTAGACTTTTTTTGTCAGAGATTTTTTTATCAGGTTATATCAATTCAAAACCTGTCCCAAAAGCTATTAATTAAATCACAAATAATATGTTTTCACCATCTTCAATGCACAAATATTTTGTGTGCACAAACCTCTAATCCATTACGGTGTTCTAAGCACCAATTTATTCAAGCATTATCCCAAGTTTGATCCCCTTATAACATCAGATGCTATCCGTTTATTTAACCCAACAAATCTGCATATAAATGAGACAGGAATGGAAGACCGACAGCGGTCTCGGATAACAAACTATAAAGCCCTTCGATTGCAAGGTTAACGAGTTGCTCTTTGTTATCGATTTAAAGTCGACCGTCCACTGGTACCCAGAATTTGGTATTCCGTTATGGTCTTCCGTTTCGTAGCAGTGGAGGGCTAGTACAGAGCAGGGATGGGGCAGTCAGTGGTGGGCCAGTACAGAGCAGTGGTTGTCCAGTAGTTACTAACAGCCCCGACTTACGAATCCGTCGTGAGTATACTCACGACCAGCACATTAGTTTGCGTGTTTTACGGCCGAATACTTAAACACTACTCAATTTTAAGTTGCCCTTAAATCTCGTTCTGGCTCTGTTACTTCAGTATAGAGCGACCGAGACAGCACTAGATTTGAGCGTTACTTATATTTGAGTGGCGTTTCAGTATTCGGCCGTTTGTTTATCACTATAACTGCACTGTGAAGAAAATCGTCATTATCGTGTAGGGAATCAGCATAATATTATTAAACTTGAACCAAAAATTCGAAGTTATCTGTCATCTACCAGTTCACACTGTACTTACGTGGTAAATAGGGATGTTTCCTGACTAAACAAAATATGATTCTGTTTAGTCCGTCAGATAGATTATCGAAAATATTGGAGTTACGTGTTTTTGTTTTATAAAATTAATAAAAAAATACGAATATAAAACGCGTCAAAGATCATGAGTGAGGGCTTGTGAGGTCACTACGTGGTAAAAAATTAGGGACGTACTACAATGTGACGTCACACGAATTTTCGAAATATTATTTGTTTACGTGAAAAAAGTAAAATATGTGTTTAATTTTTTTTGGAAATCTATCTGACGTAGAATTAGTTTTTTTTTTGTCAGCTACCCTATTTCGGCACACTTCCTCTCACTGAGACGGTACGTGTCCACAATATGTTATGTGGAACGTAGCATGACTGCGATCAAACAGGTTCGTAGCATTTGTGGCAGTTTAGTGAGTGATCTTGAGGTATACTAGGACTTGCAATCATAATGAGTACGATTGCAAGGTTATTTTCTTCAATTGGATTCTTATCTTGTAACCAGAGTGCTACTAAGATAAAACGCAAAAACACTTTGCTCGCCATTGAAATGGAATCAAACCTTCCTGATCCGGAGTAGTACTTGTCACCATTTTTTTATTTATTTTTTATTTTGAGGTTGTGGGAAATCATAAAATAAACCCATTTCCAGACTTCTACAGACTAAAAACCACCCATGTTCCTTGAAGTGTTGTACTAAGTGTGTATGCTCCTTAGGTAGACATTACCCATTGTGTGCACTACTTTATAGTGATATTCAATATTATGCTTACTACGTAATTTACTTATAATGCGCATTATTTTATGTTATATTAAAGTACTTAATAAATGGAGTCCAATCAAGGTGGTTGTCTACTTCTTTAAGATCCTTAGGACCCCCAACATCACATGGCGACCCTGCCTAAAAGATCTGCCAAGGGGCTATAAGAAGAGCAATATATATTTTTTTTCTTCTTTTTTTTCTTAGCCCTTGTGCCAAGGCCGCGGTATCTCTATCAAACCACCCGCAGCTCCAATGGGACTTGTCGAGGAAAACAATTTATTTATTTTAATAAGTGTCTGTATACGCACATTGCTCGGAGCTCTCTTAAGTTATTAAGAATTCCAATCTGTGTTATAAAAGCTTCGACACTCAATCACTGAGAAGCAACAGGTGCTGAACGCGTCCGGTGTCTAATAACAAAGCAATTGTTCAGACACGCTAAAGTTTACGGAACGCGAAATTACTTCAACATTTATGTCTTGTTTTGACACTGACACAATACGTACGTATTGTTATTTTGTAGCTTAGCGCTTTATCTTCGAAATACGCTTTCAATTAAAAACTTATTCTGAATTCGATACTTGTTTTTCAAAAGTTTTGGACAAGACATTTGATCACAGTCCCAAAATGTTTAGTTTCAATTTCAGATAATGTACGACTATTTCGTAACAGCGAAGTCACATAATGTACTGACACTAAGTTGATGTTCGTTGAAGACAAAACAAAGAATCAATTCAAGGGATCGATTAATTGAAGGATGGAAATCATACTGAAAAAAATAAATACTGACGAGCTGTGTTTCGTTCCAAGCGCAGCCTGATTAACTACAACAACTATTAATTTTATTTTATTATTATTAGTCACCATCACGCCATCGCCGTCATCGCCATTAGTCACCTGTACTCTGTCTTTGTTTTTAGTGAAGTACTAACATAGGTTAAGAATATTGTTACTAACCCAAGGATCTTAGTTGTCTAAATAAATAAATGATTATTATTATTATTATCATCGTGTGAAAAATTGAGATAGTCAACTGGAGGGGTCATCTGCTATCCTTTAAGGATAACCTTTAAGTCCTTAAACACTCCTCATGTCCTGTGGATTTTTTTCAAACTAGATTGCTACACTAAATTATCCAGACTTAGGCCTTAGACTTTAAAAAAAAAAATAAATGTAAAATGTGGGTCTTTAAAAAAAAACCACAGGACATGAGAAGTGTATGAGGTCTGAAAGGATAGCATATAATGTATGACCACTCCAGTCAACCAATTCAATTTGACACACGATGTACCAAATACCCTGTATTTTAATGTTATTCCAAGAATTGTCAAAAACGTTTATTAAAAGTTTTTGAATGATGTATCATCAAACCTAATTTTTATATTTTAATCCCTCTTTCAGTAGAGTCCGTTTTCTATGGTTTTCTAGTTCTAATTATAAGTTACTGATTGTTTGTCGAACGGATGAGTGCACTGCACTTACATCGCGAACAGAAGCACTCCACTATTTTCATCATTGTCTGACTGTAGATTGTGACTATAGAGTTTGCACTATTTATGTTCACAACATTGTATTGTGTTGCAAATGTTAGATTTTAAATGGAAATGTTGCTGTTTTGTTATTACTAACTGCTCTGCTCATTTAAAAAGTGAGCAGAGCAGTTCTTGAGTTTTTATTTGTTCGTGTTATGTTTCATGAGTTTGTTTTTAGAATCAACAGTGTGTTGTTTTTCGATTGTATGATAAATGGTAGTGTTTTATTCTTGTTAGTAAGATGTTTTACCATTGTATACGATGTATTATTTTTTTAACTAGTAGAGATCGGCGTTTATTTTCATAGGATAAGGGCAAGACAATGATTATGATGAGGTCGCCGTCTCCAATTAACTGCTCTGAGAAACCGAATGCAACTCAAGGACTTTTTCTCGTAGCGGCGATCGGCGGCGGCGACCTCTCGCGCCCGACCCTGGTGCAAGCCATGGTCCGGGGCGAGGAGGAATGGGACGCCGTCGTCTCCTTCTGCGAAGCAGTGATGCTAGCGAAGGAGGTGGCGGAACGCGAGAGGGAGCGAACCTCTCGTCCCAGCCGCCGCGGGAGGCGCTCCGGGCGTCGGGGGCCTCGCGATGACCTCCGGCCACCGAAGACGCGGGCCTGTGGACGGTGAGTGATGGGCTAACTCGCCGTCTGACCGTCTTACGACGAAAACAGGCCGTGTCGACGGTGCGTTCGTGTTCCACGCGCGCCTCAAAGAGATGTCAGCAACATGGAAGGGGCCCGAAAGGGCCGACGCCTGTCGGGGCCGCGGGTTGTACACTAGTTATCGCGGCCTCGACATAGAGGGCTAAGAAGGAACATGGGTGGTTTATAGTCAGTAGAAGTCAGACACTCCCTTTCGCTCTGCCCGAGAGCGGGAGGGGTTATTCAATGGTATTCCACCCGCCAAAAAAAAAAGGACTTTTTCTAGGTTCTAGGACATGCCGAAATCCTCACGATGTTTTTCTCTACGGTCTGGCACGGAAGTTGGAGACAAAGCCTCTACTTCCAAGTTTGACGAATTCTGTTTCATTTGTGGTTTAAATAAATTAAAGGAAGTTTAAAAGTTGCGTCAGTTACAGAAAAGTTAATAATAATAATAATAATATTCCACAACTATCACACAACGCCATCTAGTTGAAAGGAGATCGAATGTCGAGGTATGGACATGTTACAGTTATGAGGAGGGACGAATCGCATGTGACTAAAAAGGTGATGGATATAAATGTTGATGGATGGAGAAGTGCTACGAATACCTAATAACATTAAGTTTAGTTCTGGTAAATTCATTGCACCAGTTAATGGTTATTTTTGAGAAACATGTTTCAATACTTATTAATTTCCACGTAAAGGCGATCATCATACAGTTTTAACCAACATTTCTAAGTTACGAAGTTCAGTTCAGTAGAATCCTGGTCAGCTACAGCACTAATTAACGCTTCGTTAATGGCTTGCCGATAATTTCAGAGTGCATTTACATGTACATTTACATGTACATTTTAATCTTGTCGGAATATGATTTAAATGGCTTTTAATTATTTAAAACGGTTTGTCTGACTAGTTAGACGCTTGTTACTCGTGCAGCTTTTAAATTGTTTCGGATTTATACACCGATATTTCAACTGGAGTGAAAAGGGATGATTGCAAATGTAAACAAGACGAAGGTATTTGAAAGAGAAGAGGATGTAAATAAATAAATAAATAAATCAATTTATTGACACACACAAGTTACAAATTATACAAACAAGAAAACAAAACAGTAAGCATAGTTAGAATAGTACAAAACTAGAAGAAGCCGTGGGCCCCAAACTAGGCACAGCCTGTATCTTGGTGGCCCAATATAGACAGTAAAGGCATATTGAATAACTGACTCAGCGAGACACAGCACTACAAGTTAAAAGAAACAGTTAAATTTGGAAATTATAAATAAACAATAAAAAAAAAAGAAAATAATAATAGTAATGGAAAAATGAAATAATAATAATATTAATCTTGCAGTCAATCAATGAACATTAAAAAAAAAATAATAATAATAATAATAAAGAGAAAACAAACATGCGTAAATCAAAAAAAAAAAAAAACAAATTAAAGTCATCAGTAAGCATGATTGCAATCAAATAAATAAAAGTCATAAATCATTCAGAATTAATTAAGAATAACAATCAATAAAATGAATATTCAAAACAAAAGAACCAAAATAAATTAAAGAAAAGATCAACATGCGTAATTATAAACATCATCAAATATGATAGCATCATTGAGGCAAAGTATGTCTTCGAGAGTGTGCGTGCGTGTGTGTGTGCATGTGTGTGTGTGTATGTGCATGTGTGTGAGTGTATGTTTGTTAGGGGCGTATGAGTGTCGTTTGAGTGCTAGTTACTTCAAGGGGCACAAGAGATTTTCTGTCTCATCATAGGTCAGGTCCTGAAGCCATGTCTTTATAATAATCTTGGCTTCGAGTATATTACCAGGGATCTTTAGTGTGCATTTGTTGACTATGTTAAAGACTCGAATAGGCAGAAAGAGTGAAAATCGTGTAGCAAAAACCGTTCTAACTCTTGGGAATGGTAGTCTATCAGCTCCTATCCTACCTCTTTGGGTGTACGTGAATTTACTCCCTGACGCAGCAATCAGTTTAAGAAGGGACTTCTGGATATAAAGCTGTCGGACACGCATGACGCCTGCTTCTTTGTATAGTTTGTCTGTTGGATAACGGCGCGGTTTTCCAAGGAAAACTTTAAGAACAGCCCGTTGAGCACGTTCGAGTTCAAGCATATAGGACTTGGCCGCGCTACCCCAGACGCCTACACAGTACTGCAGCAGCGATTGACAAAGTGCTAGGTAAACTTTTCTGCATAAGTCCTTCGGGGCACTGGCACGTAGGGATCTAAATATATAAATGAACTTACGGATTTTTTTAGAGAGTGACGAGATATGTTCCTTAAAAGACAGGTTCTGGTCAATTATGACACCTAAATATTTGGTTGATTTGACTCTGCCTATATAATTGCAGCAGCAACAAGCTGCATGACAGTGGATGTTGTGAATTTTTATATGATCGATCTCTGGGCAGCAGGAATGACTGATGGAAAACGCATGTATCGGTGTGTGATGTGGAAATAAATAATAACAGCGTGGAACAAGTTAGTGAGTTTGTATATTTGGGCAGTATATTTACAAAGTTAGACAGATTGACGCAGATGTGGAAAGGAGAGTAATCGCAGGAAATAAAGTAAGTAGGTGCTATGGATGCGGTGGTGACTATCCAGTCGATATCTAAAGAGGCTCAGCTGGATTTTCACAATGGTGTGCTGGTACAGTAAGGCAAGACAAGTGCATGGGCACGCTAAGGATTGTATTTCTGTGAGCGCACGGGCGAGCGTTCATGCGTTTGTATGTGTAAGTGGTCTTGCTCTATACAGTAAGCACACCACAGCCACAGAGATCGCTATCGTATCATGTCGTCGGCGTAGTCGCGTCGGGCGTCGCACTCCACGAAATAGCACAACAAAATATATTTCCGTCTCTTTCGTTATAATCGCAGCAAACGCATTATTTAATGAATTGCTAAAATTCGCGTTGAACTTACAAGTGTCGATAGCTGTTTGGGCTAAGCAGTGGATCTACGATCAATGAGGTCCGAGTTCAAATCTCACACACCACAAGATAGTGCTTTTTGTTTCTTTGTAATCATTTATTACTTTTTGTCATTGTAAACCCATTAGAATACTTATTTTATATAAGAAGTTAAATATATAGGATATAAACCCAACGTATTATTATTTACTATTTATGTGGTTGTGATTATGTTATCACTTCGGGTGTTTGTTGGGTGGTAAGGTAGAAAAAAAGTCGTGTTTAATGACAAGACAATGTTTTATTCGTCATAATTATTTATAAAATTAACTAATTAACAATCATGAGAATTGTGACGTCAAATCCTACCTAAATAAAAACAGTTCTCTTGTAATCGTTCATAAATCATAACATTTTGATTGTATACCCACTAAGTCAATTCTTAACAAGGAAAAGATAATTTTATCACAGAAATATAATTGATTATACCCACATATTATAGATAGAGTTTTTTGACAAATAATATGATTTAGACTTTATGAACCTGTTTTTTTTGTAACGTCACAATGAATGTCGTATTGAGGTTTTAGCTTAATTGATCATTTTCTTGAAGAAAAGAAGATTGAAACTAAACCTCAACTTAAGATTGGTAAATAATTACGGATAAGTTATTATCATCAAATATGTTATTACACGTTTAATTATTAAAAACAAAACATTTCCGAATTTTTATATTTTGTAGAACCCCCATTATTTTCAATGCAGTAATGTAAACGTTTGCGCATAGACCTCATAATATTATAATATTATTTGACTTGATTTAAAAGTCTTGTCATCTGAAAATATGGTAGTATTCCAGTAAAAATCTAAATAATCACGTGCGAAACGTAATCATTCTTGATTATATCTATTTGTCAGGAAGGGCTTTTTAGCTGGTCTTCTATGATGCAAGCCTTTAGCTTGGAGGGCACGGAGAACAGTTTGAGATGAGGTGTCGAATAATTCCGCGAAGCGTCCCGTAGGTGTGAAACCATATTTTATTTGACCATAATTATATTATTATGTCGTCACCGCCGTCGCTGTGTTTCACTAATAAGCGACGGCCTTCCACTTCGCTGTCGATTGGCAAGGCGACCCTCTTCCTCGTATCTTTGATTCAGAGACTAACAGTATTCTTCTAAAACAAAACAAAAGTGATATGAGGCGGTTATAATAAAATACTAAAGACTTCATTCGCTCTGCATTTATGAATCCAATAATAAACACTAATTATTTATCTTATAAGCCTCATGATGAATTTAAAAAACAATTAATGAATTCATTATGTCACCAAACGATATTATCTTTATTTCTACTAACAGTTTAAGTTACAATTCTTAAATATAATACTCACATTTATTCCGTTTTTTTCTGATAATTTTAATCTAGTATCATCACTTTTATGCGGAGCAATAATAGTCTCCCTCGCCTCAATATTAATCTGTGCCTGCATTTTGAGAAATATCAACAACAATACTGCTATCTATTAAACCACACGTCACTAATCAACAACTATAACCCAATCGACAACGTTCATCCAGTAACATATTCATAAAACTCATGTCTACCTCACAGAAATTATAATTCTTGATTTATTTTTCTATGATCTACCTTTCAAACTTCACAAAATGGGTGAACAAAGCGAACAAGTAAGAAGTTCGTAAAGAAATATTATTATAAATAGAAATAAAAGAAATATTATGTTCTTTATCTTGATAAAGAGTATAATATTTCTGTCTCATTACCTCTAAATCCCAATCAAGTAAATACTTACAAAAAGTGTAAAACTTTCTGCGTGATATTAGAACGCACTACTTACTGATTAACTATAGATCTATCCGAACGCGCTAAACCGCTAGGCCATCGTGACTTTTATTAAAATGTTGAAATTATGAACCACAATCAGTTGGTGACGACAATATCTGTCGTGAAAGTAAAAGGTCGTAAGTCCAAACTAAACGTCAAGCTATTGCTTTGTGCGGTCGCTTATCCACTTTAGTAACCGACCGTACCTACTCTTATGTATGGCGGTGAAATTAGGATTAATACGAAGCATGAAAGTAGGATTAATACTGTTACGAGCAATGATATATTAAAACTATAGATACGTTGTCCGCCCTCAAAAATCACAACATGAAATGAAGCCAATTGGCCACATCGCGTTTAGTTACGCACCAACCTCTCGCGCGATGCTACGTTTGTTCTTAATTTAAATCGTGTGTGTAAACCTGCGCGAAACATAAAGACAACAGGCATCAACAGACATCCCGCTGTACGGTGTCATATTTTCTTTCAGAAAGAAGTTATATAATATTTTCGCCGTTTTGAAGCGCCGCCATGTTAGTTCATGACGTGTCTATATAATATATAACGTCATTGGTTACGAGTCGTTCATTAGTTTTTGCGTGAAGAAGTAAGAAATAGACACACTCACACACTCACAAACTTTCGCCTTCATCATATTAGTGTAATAATCTGACCTACAATTTTGTCTCAGCTAATTATAAATAAAATATATTTTATCACGATCAAAGGTTTTACTTTACGAGTATACGAAAGCTATCTAATTATTTTATCAAAGTATTAGCTTTCACGTTTTACAATACAAACCTGTGAACTTTATTGCTTTTACTTTAATAGCAAGGCGCCTAGCCTGTACGGAGTTTATTTTAGTTTTATTAGTGTTTGGATAGTTTCGAAGTTTATTGCCCGTTTTCATTCAACAACTAGGCATTTTCTTAATATGACCATACTACTATTAAAAAAAGCGTTTATTTCGTAAATGTGTAAGCGAAATTCTGCATAGTGGACGAACGCACTGGCTGGACAGTGGGACACATAGGCTAGGTTTTCTTTTTTTTAACACTTACACATCCCACGCGAGCAAAGTCACGCGAAACAGCTATTATCTAATAAAAGCGACCTTTTTGATTCAAAACAAATATCGTCTTGTATTGACGAACGAGAATATATTACAGTGAAATCTGTCTATGACAGATTTTGTATTTTTCACCTTCACTCGCTATATTTACAATACAGGCTATATTTCAAAAATATCCTTTAGAGTGAGTTCAATGACTATTGCTGTTTTATTTTATTTACTGGAATTGGAAACAATATGTTTGCAAGGTGGGCGCCGAAATATTCAAATGGAGACAATATTTTGGTGTTGGAGCTCAGCTCAGGCTTGGTGCCCTGAAACAGTGACGCGAGGTCGTGGCAGACCACGAAGGAGATGGCGGGACGAACTGGATGTCTTCCTTGAGAATTGGAGAGACATTGCACTGAATCGTGACCGTTGTAAGGAAGGGAGGGAGGCCTTTGCTCAGCAGTGGGACAACAAAGGGTAGCTATAATATAATAATAATAATATAAATTGCGATACGTAGAAGAAAAAACAGAGAATGTTGAAGTTTTGGTCTTTGAATGAGATATAAATGATTACCCACAGAACACTGTCACTGAGTTAGTCAGACGATGTAACTTACCATTACGGCTTTTCACAGTTAAGAGTATTTGTAAAATCAAGCGTTGGAGCAATCGAGCATTGTTTTTTTATAACTTTTTAGATGTAGGTTTTTAACAAAGCCTCTCCTTTACTTAAGTAAAGTGCCATTTTACTAACAAAAACAGTAGGTAGGTACCTAATATAAATTATTGTCAAAAATGTAATACATCTTTTCCATCTATTTTCGACCAAAAAGTTATTTGAATAAGGTTGAAAGTCGTTTTTAAATACGACACGAATGAAAGCGATTAACACTGGTCTACGTCCTCTGGTGCATATACTTTTTTTTAATATTCTTCATTTGACTGCTTTTGTTGTTCTTATTATCTATCGCAATTTTTAGGGTTCCGTACCTCAAAAGGAAAAACGGAACCTTTTTTTTTTTAAAAACTAGGAATTTCTCCTGTATCGTGGGTGCGTTCACAAATATTTAAACTCACATACACAAATACCCAGACCCGAAACAACTATCTGTAGGTCATACAAATATTTGTTCCGTGCGGGAATCGAACCCGCGACACGCAGCGCAGCAGTCCATTGCTTGAGCAACTGCGCCAACCGTGCCGTCCGTTGTATCCTACAAGGGTTCCGTTTGTCTGTCTGTCCGTCTGTCACAGCCAATTTTCACCGAAACGAATGAGCTGATTTATTTGAAATTTGGTACACATAATGTATTTCTGTGACCCAAACACGGACGTATTTATCGTACATTTTACGTACCTACTGTACCGTGGAATGGAAAGGCCTATTGTGAGGATCTCAAAATTGTTTTTGAAACAATATTAAGATAAATTATCATAAAGATAATTAAAAAAATACATAAAAATTTATTCATTGACCCATTATCTCCAAAATAACTGAGCCTTAAATTTTGAAAAAAAAATACAGAAATTAGTTCAACACTTAGTCTTGTAGATTACAGGAAATCTTATAAGAAGTCTATGGTGCTAAAATCACATGAAAAATCTCTTAATATTATGCGTACAAACTTACATTTGCAGTTGGATTTTATGGGCAAACATGTGTTTCAATCACAATGTTAAGATTGGTCGATGATACGGAACCCTTCATGTCCAAGCCCGACTTGCACTAGGCCAGTTTTTTTTTAATTTGATTTGTACCTGTTAAATAGCCATATAGTGGGTATTGGTGACTAGTTACATAAGTTTTATTATTATCATACGAGTACCTAGGTTATAAACTAAGCTAGTTTCACCAGCATAACATCCCAACAATTTTCATGGAAAATTTATGAAAAACATTCACTTTGCTCACAACTACCCAACAGCATCTAACACAAAGATAGAACTATTAACTCATCAAAGCTTAACCCAATCAATTTAACACGGCAATAAAAACTGTATACATAACAATATACACCTGGCCGTTTATGACGATGTAAACAAGATGGCTGCTGCCGAACCGTTTCATTGAAGACTTGCCAGAGGAAGTCGTTACAAAAAGTTTATGACGGTGATGAGATAGATTGTTTTAATTTTGTTGTTTATAGGTACAGTCACCTGAAAAAATGTATGGACAATTCAGAACTAAAATCGTGTGAAGCAAGAAATGACGCCACCTAAATAAATGTAAACTAGATAGTGACTATAAACGTTCACAGGAAAATATGCACTAAAGTATGCATGCAATACGGATGTTTACTAACTTTAAAATATGATTCTAATCAGTCCGTTTGTTAGATTATCGAAAAATATTGTAAAAGTATTTTTTGTTTTATCAAATCAATAAAAATTGACGAAGATAAAACGCGTCAAAGATTTGAGTGCGGGGTTGTGACGCCACTAACCGCTAAGAAATGTCATACGAATATCTTATAATATGACGTCACACGAGTTTTTAAAGCACTGTATCGCCCTTCATTGTTTGTTTACGTGAAAAAAGAAAAAATACGTGTCCAATATTTTTTGGAAATCTATCTGACGGACTAATTAGTTTTTTTTTGTTAAGACCCCGCCTGCTTCCAAGTTTTGTTTAATTTACAATGTGCTTGTTTTTTGCTTTTTTTTAAACTGGCAACACTGCCCGACTGACATGTCAAATTCTTGCTCCGTAGTTTAAAATTAAATTTAATTAATAATTATGTTAAAATAAGGTGTAATCTAATGTATAATCATATTATAAATGCATAAATACATAGTAAAAGTGTTTTCCTGCTATGGGAACGTGTAAATAAAGTTTTCGGGAACATACGGTTACCGGTAACCTTCAAACAACAGCTGACGTTTGGAACTTTGGAGTTTCAAACTGCGGACTTAGATCACAAGGGGAGTATCATTTGTTTTAATCTTATTAATGAACACACAAACATCACTTTTAACTCTGTAACACGGTTGTACTAAATACAAGTTAAACATTTATTGCAGAGTCAGTACCCTGTATTGGTTCTGCACTTTTTAAACAAAGAGTGATCGTATGAATGAAAGCTATAAGATAAATTCAATAATTCTAGTTTATTCGATCTTTTCCCTTTATATAGATAATAAAATAACGTTCATAATAGTTATTTTGTTTTTGTCTTGAGTTAATTTTTCTTTTTTCAAGCCACCTACACCTACCCACTCAAGATTGACTAAAATTCTAATACAATAAAAATAATCAAAAATATTAATCCTTTTGTGCTAATATAGCAGCCTACCTCACTTGTTTGAGTAACACTATCTTTTTTCTCATTTTTTTCTCCCCTTACAACGCTAAACTTTCTTTGTTGGTCTAGCCTTTTAGTTCTTACCGTTTCTTTATTTTCAATTTTCAGTAACCTATCCGGAAACCATGCCTGTAATGACTCGTAAGGCCACTGCTTTAGATATGGAACAAAAATTAAGAGCGGCCCTCCAAGAGCTGAAGGATTCCAAACTCCAATGCCAACAACTTTTACAGGAAAGAGAAGACAGTGAGGAGGAGGTCATTAACGTTAATAGTAAAAACTCAAGCTTAAAACGGGAGCTAGTAGACCTTCATCAGGAATACATGAATGTTGTCAGTGAACGGGATAAACTAAGGGTGGTCACGGATGGGTTCAACCACTGTAGTAACTTATATGAGGAGGCTTTGTGTAAAATTAGGGACCTAGAGGATGAATTAATCCATGCTAATGCTAAACTTTTAAATTTGAAAAGGGAAAACGATCACACTCAGGCTATAGAGACTGACCATTTATATAATGAATTAGTAAATAAAAATTCTAACCCTCATTCCATCATTGCAATTGACCTTACAGAAGATTCCATATTGAATCATAATTGCCATAAAATAAGTAACAAAAAAATTAAGAAATATGCACGACTAAATAGAATCATTAAAAAAATTAATAAATTTAAGAAAAACCAAAAACATTATTCCAAAAATGTTCAATTAAGGAAAGAACGTGTTTCTCTTGTTAATACTTTAAATAACTATCAGATTAAATTAGAAGATAGTATAAATATTTATGAAATGGATACTCAGCGCTTACAATCAGAAATACAGGCCCTGAATATGTCATTAAACTCTATATCTTTTAAATATGATCGCTCAAAAAACCAAATTAAAGAGCATATTCTTGCTACAAATGAATTAGTTGACAAAGTGGACTTGCTGACTGTCAGTAATACTCTCTGTACTTGTCAGAGGACATGTAGCCCTGATGCCCTCCAGCCAGTGGGAACGGAGGACTTGTCCCTGGCTGTACGCACTCAGGACTGTATCATCAGCCAAGAGGCACAAGTAGCGCACCCTCAGATTGGTAGTTTTGTATTTCCTAATAGTTATGATTGTAATCATTCAGTTTTGTTTTCTGATGGTTTAGGTAGAGGGCTAGGAAAATTAATTAGTAATAACTTGAGTTATTGTACACAAAATTATTGTATGCCGGGGTCAACCTTCAAACAGATTATGGCATCAGCTTCAAAAACTGTTTGTGGTCCTGATACAACCATTACTATATGTGTTGGTAACAGTTCTAAAATTAAAAAGGAAGACATCACTGACTGTGTATCAGAGTTGTTAAAGTTAGATTGTAGTAAAATTATATTGTGTGCTTTTCCCTATTTTGAAAGACTTTGTGATAGGAAAAACAATTATATACACATGTTAAACAAACATGTGCATTTCTTAGTAGGTCACTATTGTGACAAGCTTGTATATCTGGATACCAACACTTTTGTTGATAAGCTTAAGTCGACACCAGGTAATGTGTATCTACCTCTTAGATTTAGACACAAAATAGCTAGGCTATTAGCTTTTAATATTCACACAGACATATGTAGTATGTCAAAGTTTTCTTACATTGTTAACACTGCGACTATTAGTCATGGTACTTATGTACAGGAGGTGACTTCAAATAAATATAGCACTAGTGCTATAAATGTTTACAAACATTGTACGGAGGAGGTTCCATATGTCACCGTGGAAAATTCTCAATTAGGAGTTTTTAGTGATAGAATCTTGTTATCTGGTGATAGCACAGGAGACTCTGGGCTCACTCCAGATATTAGTTTAAACTAGGAAGTAAGACAACAGAAGGTACCATTAACAATATTGTTAAACCTACCAACAGAAAGGTATCTTCTTGCACTAAATTAGTTAGTAAAAAAGGGCCTCAGCAGAACACTTTGAATTTATTCCACCAAAATATCCAAGGCATTTCTTCCAAATTATTAGAAATAGAATTGTTTTTAGAGAAAAGTATGTTTGACATTATTTGTTTTACTGAACATTGGCTCAAAGATTACCAAATGCTTATTAATTATGAAAACTATACGGTGGGTAGCTGTTTTAACCGTAAATCAATGCTGCGTGGAGGTTCCCTAATATTATTAAAAAATTGTGTTAAATATAAACAACGTAATGACATTGTAGGTCTTTCGGTTGAACATTGCGTCGAACTGTCCTGTGTTGAGCTAGATAAGCATGTAATTGTGTGTGTGTACAGACCCCCAAACAATCAAAACTTTTCCTTGTTTGAATCAATAGTAGAAGATGTCCTGGCAAAACTTGCTGCCAGTAATAAATCTGTAATTATTTGTGGCGATTTCAATGTCAATATTTTAGAAGAAAATTCAATTAGCAGTAGGTTATTAAATCTTTTTAAGTCATTTAATTTAACCAACATTTTTATAGAACCTACTAGGGTCACCTCATATTCTGCTACATGTATAGACAATGTTTTCTGCGATTGTGATTACATAGATAAAGCCATAGTAAATTGCCTGCCGTCTGATCATAGCGGACAAACCGTAACTTTTAAGTGTAACACACCATTACAAAAAGTTCAAATTACATTTAGACCTTTAACAACTAGCAAATTAAATAAATATAATATTTTCCTACAGAACAAGTTATGTGAAATGAACCATCATGTGGATGATATTAATATAAATAAATTGTACGATAACTTCTTTTCAATAGTTCACACAGAATTCAATAAAACTTTTGAGAAGAAGATTAAAAGTGTTAGCCCTAAATTTATATTTAGTGATTGGGCAACTAGAGGTATCAGAAAAAGTAGGGAAAGACTTTTTGAACTATATGGCCTTAAGCCTTACATAAACACTGAAACTTTTAACAAGTATGTTGCAAAGTATTCAAAAATATTTCGAAATACTTGCAAGGTTGCTAAAGCCCTTCACATTAGCAAAAAGATCAAAACAGCAGAAAATAAAATAAAAACAGTTTGGAAAGTCATAAATAACGAGACTAACCGGAAAAAAATACGTACCACTAGCTACACATTAAATACAGCATGTGGTCCTAAAAGCGATAATCAGGAAGTAGCTCAAGAATTTGTAAATTTCTTTACTGATATTCCTTTAAAAACAACGGAGGCTCTTAATTCCTCACCTGAAGTCTCAATTGGTTTATTGAAGGCGAACGTGCCTGGTTGCCTGGCTGAATTTAAATTTAAACATATAAACCCTACGGAGGTAATTAAAGCTTTCCGGCAAATAAAAATTAAACTGACCGAAGATCTATGGGGAATGTCTATCAAAGTTTGTACATCCATAGTTGAGACTGTTGCACCATACTTAGCTTCAATATTTAATTTGTGTGTAGACCAAGGGGTTTTCCCAGATTTAATGAAACACAGTAAGGTCATACCTCTTTTCAAATCTGGTGACAGTAAAGATACTAATAATTATAGACCTGTATCGGTGTTGCCAGCTTTTAGCAAGGTTTTTGAAAAAGTTATGCTTAACCAAATGCTCAATCATTTTAACACCAACAGAATCTTACACGATCAACAGTACGGTTTCACTAAAGGACGTTGCACAACTGACGCCGGTGTAACTTTATTAAAGCACATATTTAATGCGTGGGAACAGTCTCAAGATGCTGTAGGAATATTTTGTGACCTCTCAAAAGCATTTGATTGCGTGAATCACGACACATTGCTTTTGAAACTTGAGCATTATGGACTAGGTAAACTTGCACTTAGTTTAGTAAAATCTTATTTGAGTGAAAGGCAACAACATGTTCAAATAAATGGTGTTAATTCACAGGGTTTAAAAGTAAAAATGGGGGTTCCGCAAGGCTCAATATTGGGCCCTTTTCTTTTTCTGGTATATATTAATGATCTACCCTATTTATTGAAAAACCAACCTCAGAATATGGTGTTATTTGCTGATGACACTTCCCTAATTTTTAAGATAAATAGACGGGCTCAAAAGCTAGATGACGTGAATAAAGCCCTACTTCAGATTCATAATTGGTTCACAGCAAACAATTTAGTATTAAATGAAAAAAAGACAAAATGCATAAGATTTGCTTTACCGAATGTTAAAAGTAGTGATTGTGATATTCTATTAAATAACGAGAAACTAGAATTCGTAGATGAAACGGTTTTCTTGGGGATTACGCTTGATTCACGGCTACAATGGGGTGCTCATTTAACATCTCTTGCAGGGCGGCTAAGTTCAGCAGCATATGCCATTAGAAAAATTCGTCAGTTTACTGATGTAGATACCGCTAGGCTGGTCTATTTTAGTTACTTTCATAGCCTAATGTCTTATGGCATTTTGTTATGGGGACGAGCTGCAGACATTGAATCTATTTTTATTCTGCAAAAACGAGCCATCAGAGCAATATATGGTCTTCGTAGGCGCGATTCTCTGAGAGAACTATTTAAGAACATTAACATTATGACGGTGCATTGTCAGTACATCTACGAAAACATAATGTATGTGAGAAAAAATCTGCATCTTTTTAGTAAAAGAGGTGACAGACACAATTATATTACTAGGAATAGGGACCAGTTAGTGCAGCCAGGCTTCAGACTCGCTAAGGTAGACTCATCTTTCATGGGGTACTGTTTGAGATGCTATAACAAAATTCCACAAAGCATTCTTGAACTGAATGAGACGAAATTTAAAACATGTATCAAACGCACACTATGCAAGCAAGCATATTACAAGTTAGACGATTATATCGCTGATAAAAATGCTTGGCTCAATGCCGGTCCTGCTCCACAAGGACAGGACGCTTAAATGAATAGCATTTAATAGGAAGAAGAAAGAAGAAGAAGAAGATTGTACAACTATCTTTGCAATGTATAAATTCAATCTCTTTAGTATTATATAGTCGCATAGCACATATTGTGTGAGTACTATGTACTAGAAAGCTGTCATTCTCTGGAAACCTACATTTATTTTTCTATTTTTTATTTGACTTGGATATGCCCTGGCGATTGAGAGTGTGTCATGCTCACTTAAATGTCTCGCTGATGGTGGCGGGTGTGTCGGGTCATTTCGTTCCCTTTAAAATGGTTGAGTGGAATGGTGGCTGATCCATGCGTCATGCTCGTGAACGGGTGCTGTCAGTTGTGACTGGTCACCTCTTAGTTGCCACGGCTTGTTTGAATTATTATATTATTTTTAAATCGTCGTTTTGGCTTTACTTACTGTCGACACTTATCGTGCACAACTTGCTACATCGTTCTCACATGATAATATACCAATCTCGATATGAATGATGTAACCAAAGTTTTGTAACAATATTATGATTGAAAAGAGTATCCATGAAGTTTCTTGCCATTCTTCTCATGAGACCAACGCTTTGGAATCGGCAACTACAGTACACTGACAGTTATTATGCCTTGTGAGTGGGACTGTAGCTTAGTTTATTAGCTTATTAAAATTTAGTATTTGTTCGACTATTCAAAAGAGCCTGTAACTGGCCAACTTGAAATAAATGATTTTGATTTGATTGATTTGATTTGATTTGCTTTTCAGTCTTTTCTGTCGGGTTTTTTAGTTTTGTAACTACTTTTTTTTTAGAAAAAGGATTAGGTTTCCGCTACCCTATTTTGCAGGTACCAAAGAAACGTGTAGTAAGTACCTATAAGTTTTTAAATTGACTTATTGTTCGGCTTTTATTGTCGTCGCATACCTAAGTACTAATGCTGTACTTAACATAAAACATTGTCAAATCAAAGCACTTTAAAAGAGCAACTATCGAGTTTCATGTCAGTTCATCTCCATAGGAAACGACCAACTCGAACCGTGCACCAATTTTCGACGCTTTATAAGTACCTTTAAGTAGGCCTACGTGAAATTATATATTTTGATTTTAAAAACATTATCATTAACACTGAAAACGAAATATTTACTATGATTATGGTTACTGTTTGTTTGCCCGTCGGGGCTGCGGGATGTTGTAAGAGATACAGCGGTCTTGACATATAGGGCTAAGAAGGAACATGGGTGGTTTTTAGTCAGTAGAATTCTGATACTCCGTTTCGCTCTGCCCAAGAGCGGGAGGGGTTATTTGATGATTGTACAACCGCAAAAAAAAGGGTAACTGTTTGTTTCGAGTTTCCGATTGTTTGCTCTTATAAGCACAATCACGAATAAACTTAAGTTATGGCGCGTAAGTGTTTATAAGCCGTCAAATCGGTCTCTTTCTTGTTTGTTTTCTGCGCTCCATATCTAAAAGCTGATTCTCATCACTTTCCCGGGTTCCCTACTTGAAATCGAATGACACGAGATCGAATAACACTTGCTCGAAGACGTTTAGTCGATAGTACTTGAAATCGATAAATTTGGTGCATCGAGGGAGTGAACGGTTGAGCTCATCAACCGTTCACTCCCTCGATGCACCAAAATCTCGAATAACTATAAGCTCGAATTATCGGCAGCGCGAAGGATCAAAATCTCGAAAAATCATTATTTTCTCGAAAGAACATCTAATCGATTTACAGAAAAGTTGATTTTTATTTGAGTGCCTACAATATTATGAAACAATACATGCGCAGAAATATAAATCAACTATATTTATGAAAAATAATGATAGTAACAATATAAAATTACAAATACTTATTTTACCTATTAGTTAACCAAACAAGAGCATCAAATGCAACATTTTGTAACACCAAAAGAAAAATGTGCACCTTTCCCAAAGTTTAGAAGATTAAGCTCATTTGGAGTTTTCCTTATACCAGAACCTTCTTTTTTCTTTAAGTTGTTACAAAGTAGTTGATTATATGAAAAATATCTTCGTCATTACCATTGTAACTATATTAAAAATATAAAAGCGAGAGAAGAAATAATTTCATAGTAATACAATAATAGTTTAAGAAGTTTTTGTGAAGCTATTAAATTGTTTGTTTTGTTTTTACCGTCTACCCATAGCATTCTTATAATTTTACAAAGTGGTAAATTTTGAAACTTTGTGAAACACTATCCTTGACAAACTTATTAAGGATGGTGTTTCACGAATGGGAAAAATGAGTTTTCATAGGCTATATTTAATACTGTTTCTTAACTAATTATCGGGAACGAAAAAAGCTTCTATTTGAACAGATTAAAGCATGATTTATTTACTGGGTTCAGAACATCAAAATATGCACAGAATAAATAGCTACAGCATAACATTTACAAGTTTATTATAAAATTCACTGTATTTAAACAGGTATTTTAGAGCTCCTTACATTTTCAATGTTCAGAAAAGAATGTCCTGCTAAAATGGCGCCTTGGACCTTTTAAAACCTCTTTACTAGACTGCCGTAGTCATCTGTCATTCCAATAATCGTTGGCGCCATTTTGGCATTCAACTAAATCAAGTAACTTACTCGTTTATACAAAACAATTCTGTAAATCTTATAAAATACTGTAAATATCTTGAAGCTAGTTATAAATATATTTAAATAGCTAACACAAATAATAAAATGGCGGCCGGGACGTACAAGTGGACCGAGAAAAATGTACAAATGTTTACAACCTTAGTACACATAAAATACTTTTCATCCTGGTAATAAGCTCCTGTGGGACAATCATCAACGTCGACGCAAGCTGACCTAGTCTTTAATAAATTGCATTTTTTATTTTCATATTGTTTGATATATTATTTTCCCTGGCTCTTTGGTAAATTGATCCCACTCAGATGGGGCTCGCTGGTCCGATCGACCAAAACTATTTTTGAATTGGTCAACTGGACCCGCTGTCAAATTTAATGAGCTGTATAGAATATCAACCAGTAAATTATTGGAGCAAACAAGTTATCACTTTCAATAATTTACTGTAACTGAATAGGAAATTTAGGTATATTACAACTAATTGCTTCTCTGTATATCAATATTAATAGTGATGAATGTGTACTCAACGCAAAAGCTGCTTCATTTAGCGAACCGTATGTTACGGTTTACGGTATAATACGTTCAATTAGGTCACATATTCACCGCTTCATCACTTCATTGATACCGCATTTTATTAAGCGGTAAAATCAAAGCGTGGGCAGCATGACAAGTAAGTTCGCAGTACCTGGAGTTACTATCATACATCACATTTTAGAAAGAGACGGTCTGTCACGCGTCGCGCAGGCATGGCTGGCTACACTCTATTAAGACAACATAGGTTTAAAGATATTTATTTCTCATAAGAACTTAATAAATAACAGTTCACTTATAATGAGATACAAAGTTACTCCTTAATTACTTATATTATAATTGCCTCTCGGGCGATGGTGACGTTATTGGGTAGAAACATGTTTCTTTAATTTACTTTTAAATATGTTAATATTATTGCATTTTTTTATGTCTTCCGGTAAATCATTGAACAGCTGTGCTCCCTCCACTAATACTGTTTTTTTGCCATAATTAGTCCGTGAATGTGCAGTCATTAGTTGAATTTTTTTTTTACTTCTTGTGTTGTATTTTATAACTTTTTCATGTATTTGTATGTTTGATTGTACGGAATTCGTGGTGATTTTTTTTATGAGAATGCAGGTGTAGTAAGTGTAAAGTTGTGTGAGATTCAGTAGTTTAGTTTTTTCGTATAATTTTTTAGTTGGATATAGATAGTGGTAATGAAATAATACTTTAATAATTTTATTTTGTATTCTTTGCAGTGGATTTAGATTCGATTTAGCGGCTGATCCCCACACCTCGATTAGGTATTCAAGGTTTGATTTTACTAGAGAGTTATATATAATTAAACATTCTGGACGCATCATTAAAGTTAAACCTGGGTAGGATGAGGTTTTATACTCGGAGCTCGGCCAAATTAACTTATCCAATTACAAAAATCGTAAAACCAACCTAGATATTTTCTGTCATTGTTTACGTCGTTTACCTGAGATTTTAAACATAATTGACTAATTGTCGCAATCAGAGAGCTTTAGTAATTACTTAGGCTATCACTTAGTAAAGGTTTTAACAGTTTTGTATAAAGTATGGAAAATCTTTACTAAGTGACAGCTTAAGTAATCATTAACTATCTCTGAGTACCGCAGTTAATGTGACTATATTTAAATACACCTCAACTAACCTACCCTCTCGGGGGATACAAGCAAGTTGTTACGTAAATATTACCAGCCAAAGTACACAATAATGACACAAACAGTAACAACTCAGCGAGCTGTGTCGAACAAACTGCACAATAAAACTGAGATACAGTGCCACATCTGATTGCGACTGAGATACACTGCCGTATCTCATTGTAATGGTTCTGCAGACGTGTTTACAATGTATTGTTCAATATAAGTCTTAGTTAAGTTACGATGTGATGAAGAACAATGTAATGTAATGTTTATTTGTTGTAAAATACAAATGTTGCTGTCCTATAATACAAATGTTCCTTGGACTACTAAATGTTGTTTTGGATTTAAGAATGAGGTATGTAAAAACCAGGAAATCTCCAGAAACACATACAAGCATAATTATTTTATTATGCTGACCATTTTGGTGCTGCAGAAAGATCAAGTCCTTAATACAAGAAACAAAAGTGCGTGTATGACCAGATATATGAACGTTAACCAAGAAAGTCGAAGGAGTAGGGTCGAGTGGGTGCCTCAAAGAGATGTCAGGTAAATTCCAGGGACCCGCAAGGGTCGACGCCTGTCGGGCTATAGGTATCAGTCAGTAGAAGTCTGACACTTCCTTCCTTCCGCTCCGCCTAGAGCGGAACCACCTTCCAAAATAAAAAAGACAAGAAAGTGAAAAAAAGAAAACAAAAAACTGAAGTCAGTGAGATTTTTCAGAAGCTGCTTTTTTTCCTGGAGTTTATTTTTCACTTTTCTTTTTTTTCACTTAATTGTGTTTTTGAAGTCGGTTTTATTTGCATTTTTTTTATTTTTTTTATTACTACTTGTACATATTTTTACTATGAATTTTAACCAAGAAACCTAAACCTTTAACCTTTAAGTATTTAAGTATCGGCCCTAGTTGCCTGAAATAAAATGATTATTATTATTATTATAGGGATTATTATTATTTAAGATTCCCTCATTAGTGTTTTCAACTTCTAACCGATGAGGAGTAGTAGATACCTTCCATAATCAGCTCACCTAGATAACCTGAAAGAATACAACTATCACTTTATAAGTACGTGTAGTTTTGAAAAAAAATCTATCAACTCCTTACTGATGAGGAGTTGTACCTTCCATCAGTGAATCCACATGATATTATGATGATCACACGCAAATACTTAACAGCTTATGAAAATATACAAGGTGTAACCCTTCACACATACTTCAACCAAGCATTCTGTGCGTCAAACTATACTTAGTTTGACGTTCCGAATGCTTGGTTATTTAAATTACCTCCGTGACCATTTTACTATTGAAAGCATCCACTATCCACTAACACAATGTTTTATAAGTGCTACATTGAGTTTTACCGTAGTTTGGGTTTTTTGTCCCCAAAAAAAAAATTTCGTTTCCCTGCAAAAAAATTTGCGTAGGGGTACTCCCCTACGCTTTTTTTTTGTGGTATGGTCTAGAACAAAAAGAACGCAGTGGTGGGGAGAACAAGTGCCATTCATTTGCGTTAAGGGTACTTTTACACCCTTTATGAAAAACGTCATAAGTGACTATAGAGTTTGAGGGTTGCCCTCGAATTTCCTGGGATCCAATCATCAGATCCTGATTTGGTGACAATAGCACCACCTTGAAAGTATACCTTTTCGAACACAAAACGAAATTTGAAAATCGGTTCATTAATGACGAAATAAAAATAAAATAAAAAAACATACAGAAGAATTGAGAACCTTCTCCTTTATTAAGTCGGTTGAAAAAAGGTACAAAAATATAAACTCGCGTCGCGTCGTGTCAGGAAAAAAGATTTGTTTTTAACAGCATAATGAACTGAAGCAACCTTCCAAAAAGCTGGAGCAGTTAAGGGAAAGTCTTTTATAAAATATCCTTGCCCCGTAGGTATTTATTGAAATGTGGGTGTACTAAAATACAACAACGGTTAACCCTTTTGTGAACACAAGCGTGTTGTTTTCTTTGGTTAGACGATGAACATTCATCGATATCTACCTCGAACTTAACAAAGTTTAGTGATGGTTTTGTACATTTCTAGCAAAAAAGGTATTTCAGGAATTTGTTTATTGGAAAGTTTAAAAGTCGCACGGGTTGGTCTTCAGAATAAAGCCGTACTTATCAAGGTCATTCTGTGGATGGGTGACCATTCGCTACATACTAGGTTACTACCATGCCTCGGAAAGCACGTCGATTATTGCTACTCTTGATACGATCCGATAACGAGCCTTACCAAGGGGAATCATATTACCCAATACTAATGAATTGTGGAGGTCAGAACCCGTAAAGACTGTGGAAACAGACTCTAATAAAAGAAAAGACCAGGCAGATAAAGATAAATGTAAATAATATTAAACGACAAAGGATAGTTTTTTCAAATATCAAATTCTTTATTAACCAACCAATAATAACTTAATTATTGGAGTTAACCTAATCTTGATTAAATGACAAACGTTAGTTCCTAATTTCCTACAAACTCCTTTCTCAGTTTATATATAACTTACTAGCGGACGTCACGCGGTTACACCCGCTACCGTTACCGTCCCCTTGGGAATACAGGAATAAAAAGTACTATGTGACACGGTGATAGCTTCCCAACGGTGAAAAAACTCTTCAAATCGGTCCAGCACTTTTTAAGTTTATTCGTTACATACAAAAATATAAACCTTTCTTCTTTATATTATCTATAGATATAGACGAAACACCTTCGCGAAAATAAAGTGATCACGTTGATCACGAGCTTCACTTTCAAGCAACGCGTGTTGCGACGAATGCGGAGCAAAAACAAATAAATGGAATTGCTGAAACGAGTTACACTGACGCGATTTGCGACGCATGTGAAGAATACCAGCGATTGATACCAGAGCCACTACACGCGCCGGTGGCAAACCGAATCGGTGTCGGGGCTACGGGTTGTTTGACAGAGATATCGCGGACCCGGACACAAAGAGCTAAAAGGAACATGGATGGTTTTTAGTCAGTAGAATTCTGACACTCCCTTCCACTCTGCCCAGAGCGGGAGGAGTCATTTGGTGATTTCCCCAACCGCCAAAATAAAGCAAAATCTCCTTAGATCGTAATACCATCAACCTAACCTTTTCCCAGTTATATCAACGTCCAGTAAAACCGGATACAGCTGAACCCACGTATTTTACACGGAACGACAGCCTATCTGACCTTCAATCCGGTTACAACGAAATACGATACCAGTGGTAATATTTTTGTCCGAATAAAACGTGTGTAAAATGTGAATAGTGTGGTAGTTGATATTTTATTCATTCATTTGCCCGAAAGTTTAAAATCCCGAAGTTATGTTTGTTTAACAACAGTTATTACACCTAAGTTTGATTCACCGACATTTGAAATACCAAATACCAGACAGAAATCCTTACCCTAGACTGTTGACGTCAGGAACGTAACTAACCGGACCACGGAGGGCACCCCGTGGTTTGGTTAGTTACGTTCCTTTAAGCCCTGCAGGCAGAACACCGCGCAGCGAGACTCCGTCGAACTGCTGACGGAAACGCTAACCCTAGACGGTCGACATCACGGGGGGTTTAAAATTTGTCAATAGAGTTTTGGTAAAACTTTAGTGAACCCAGAATACCATTTATTTTTTATACGAGTATATTATCATCCATCGGTATTTCGTTCATTCGGGATTTCGTCCATTCGGGATTTTGTCCTTTCGGGATTGCTGCCTTACAAAATACAGATGTTCAAATGCCCATTTGAACATCGGTATTTTGCGTTTCGATATATCGACTATCGACATTTAAAACTTTCGATATTTGAATTTCGGTGTTTTGGACAAAGAGAGGTCATGGAAAGAAACTTCTCTTTGGAAAACTTTAACGCGTAAGTTACTACCTACACGTGTTTCGGAATCGAAACACGTGTAGTAACTAACGCGTTAAGTCTAAGCACTAAGCACTTTGTGGCGTACCTTTACAATATTCTGCTCCCGTAAGCCGAAAAAAGATAACAAATGAAGAAAGAGAAAGAGAAGAACAAAGAGATTTGTGAAAACATTTTTTTTAAATTTAGTACTAGCACTTCGTCCGCGACTTTGTCTGCAAAAGTTGTGACGGAGCTAATAATCTGTATAATAATATAAAAATAAATCGCTATTTCTTTGGTCATCGCATTCACACCATTTTCGGAATTACAATGTTGAGATCTTCCTTACAGGAATGACCAAGATGCATGCCACTAACCTTTTGTAGATTATCGGATGCGAGGCAGTTGTGGTAAAACATAAAGACATCTCGATTCTGAACGAATTTGAAGTAAAATCTAGCCTGTTGACCGTCTGCATGAAACGACGCCTGCAGTACTTCGGACAAGTGGTAAGGCCTAATAACTTGGAAAAGCTTATTGTGGTAGGTAACGTGGAATAAAGCGTTGGTGAGAGAAGGCAAGACCTGATGCCTTCACGACCCTCAGTCATAAGGAACCGAGAAAAAAGGAGAAGAATAGGGATTTGTGAGATGTGGTTGATTGGTGTGGTCGATTTTTAGATTAACCCACGTTTAGCTAGACTGGGCAGTGGAGGAGTTTCCTTTGTGCCTCGGACACACGTTTAGTTATCATTGGTCAGAACCGTCATTTGTATATCTTTGTCAGTCGTTTTAAGTAGTCAATGACCTGAATGTCTGACAACCAGTCTTACCAAAGTGTATCGTATTAACCTGTACCTATTGTGTGTTGACTGTGAATGTTAGATGGGCAGTCGCTTCATAAGGCTAGGCAGTTTCTCTATTAATTGTCTGTTATACCTTTTCACGTCTTAAACGATCATGACAGGACATAGACTATTTATAGTACCTTTAATTTAACTTAGCACAAATTCAACTATAGATAAAGTACTACGTCGGTCACAATACTATTTACTCACTGACTTAACACTGTCTTCATTTTTGAGGTGGTTACTGTGGGTAGGTAGTAGGTTGGTAGGTAGATAAAAGGGCATTGTAACCCATGCCGGGTACAGCTAGTTTAAAAATAAAATGCATAGCTTGATTGATACATGTATACCCACGAATGAAAAAGCCTTCTGCTAGTAAAATATTTTCTATAATTGGATCATTAGTTGCGGAGATTACCCCCTACATACAAACAAATACCTCTTTCTAATATCAGTTTTTTTAGTTTAAAACTTTATTATTATGTTACTAGATTTGTCTTAATAAAATGATTTAAATGATGCAATGTTTAAAACCCGTCACTTTCTATATTTCACTTTTTGACTGAGCATGAATGTTGCTCGCATTAACTCCTAGCAATTCTGACGTTAATTGCTTGTAAAAGTTCTATTAGGTTACATAATAGGCTTGTAACTTAAATACATGTGTGTAATAAGGGCGAACTTGGGATGAAAGTACTGTTAATTTGTTGTACGGGTATTGAGTGCCAGTCTGTTCTCACCGTGGAACGTTTGAGAATGATTAATGGAGCGTCCGTACCGCATGGTGTTGTACAAATGAGCAGGTCGCATATTGGTTCTAAAGGTTGGGTTCAGCGAGATTTATGGCTAATATTTTGGATTAAATTTTAAGGTCTAGCAAAGTGTGATTGAGTATTTAGATAAGGATTATCTCAGAAGAAAAAAAGTTTCCTTCCACCTCTAGGTATCAGTAAAAGACGTAAGCTAATGATTGTATCTAATAAGGTATTTCACCAAAAAAAACAATAAGTCCGTCTGTTAGATTATCGATTTATAAAAATATTGGATACGTGTTTCTTTTTTATCGAATAAATAAAAAATGACGAAAATAAAACGTGGAGATCATGAGTGGGGGTTTTGACGTCACTTTGTGGGTAAATAAGTACTAACCTTGTGACGTCACAGGACTTGACACGACTTTTCGAAACAATGTATCGTCTTCATCTTTTGTTTACGTGAAAAAATAAAAAATATGTGTCCATTATTTCTTGAAAATCTATCTGACGGACTAGTTAGACTTTTTTGGTGACATACCCCATTCTTAAGTCTGAGTTCTTGCCCATCATCCGCATACAGCAGTCCACTGCTGGTCATAGGCCTCCTCAATCGCATACTACCTACTCACTTTATGTAACCGGGTGATGGTAATAGGCCCGCCACCTATTTTTAATGAGACTTAAGCGTAACTTACCAAATGTGTGTGTTCAAAGTCACATCTGGATAACCTATCAGGTAAAATGAGTGTGATATAACATCACGCTACGACCAAAAGGAGTGGAGCATAAATGAAAAATGTTGCATAAACGGGAAACGATATTCCTTATTGAGAGCTTCCGTTGCGTGCGCTGCGAAAATGGTTTAAGTTATGCAAATATCATGTATAAAATAAATGTTTCTCTTTAAAAGTTCTACAAAAAAGTCCACGACAGCATATATCTATCTATTAAGATTAACTCACTGTACCATTAAAATGTTTGGTTAAATAGAGTTACTTTTTTGCGAAGCTTATTTAACTCTTATGGTATTAATCTATATCTAAGAGAATCTAGGTTTTTTAGAACGGAAATTTAATATGGAATATTTGTGCTTTTTACTCTATTTAGTTTAAACAAATATCTTAGAATAATGACGCGGTCCGCTGCGCCGCGCGCCGGCCCTCGCGTTACAATGTAGATACGTGGAGATTCTGGCCGGCCGGGACATTCAAATTCAAAATATTTATTGCACCATAATACTTACAAGGTGTTATTGTATATTGTTTTGTGAGCGGTGACGGCCCCGACTACGACGAACAGTTGGTTGTGGGTTCGAACCCAGGCAGGCGCATTACTTTGTGTAATTTATTTCATCACGTGCCACTGCTCTTAAAACGGTGAAGGAAAACATCGTGAGGAAACCGGCATATCTTAGAACCAAAAATTCGAAGATATATGTGACATCTACCAATCCGCACTGGGCCCGCGTGGTGGATTATAGCCCAGCCCTCTCTTAGAGAGGAGGCCTGAGTCCCTACAGTGGGACCAATATAAGGCTGATGACGATGATGATGATGATATGTACCTACAGTAATTCTCACTTTAATAATATATTCTAAGGTAATCTAAACTAATATTATAGAGAGGAAAGATTAGATTTTTTGTTTGTTACGATTCAACTCAAAAATTACTCTGACGACTTTAAAAATTCTTTCCACATTAGAAAGCTAATTGAAAAAATATTACTAGATTGGATAGTCGATCTATCGAGGAAGGTTGTAAGCTATATATTATTGTGACGCAGACGAAGTTGCGTGGGTCAGCTAGTAATATTGATAAAAAGTTCAAGCTCACGTGTATGCGCCTGACAAACTTTGAGCTATAATCATCATCATCATCTACTTAGCTTTTTCCCAACTCATTGGGGTCGACATCCAGTCTAACTGGATGCAGCTGAATACCAGTATATTACATGGAGCGACTGCCTATCTGACTTACACAACCCCTTTTGTACTGGGAAACACGATACTCCTTTGAAAATCTGGTTGCTAACAAACTGTCACTGCTTAAGACTTATAACGGCTAATGTTAGCTAAATTAAAACTCTTTATTGAATGAACGTAATTAACTATGAAAATACCATCGTGTTATTTTATTAGTTTATTCAACTGTCGTTGTCATTAGGTATACATAGCTCTAAAGCCAGACATTCGTAAATTCAATACCGAATATTTGCAGATAATCGGCTATTTTGGGACCGAAGTAGATAATAACAGCTTACCAATGCTTTGGATCGGTCAATACACTCGAGCTACTTTGCAAAATTATTAGATTTATTTATGAATTGGTCTCTCTCGTAAGTGACTGAAAATCAGACTTCTAATCATAGGGTTGCACTGCCATATTGATATTTTGCCGATAAGAATCAGTGTCGCGAAAAGAGTGAATTGAATAAAATTGAATTGAAAAATAATTTTGTACACCAATATAGTACAGTCATTTGGGTCGAAAAATGGGGGATACCTGGAAAGTTTTCCGGGAGTTTTTTGAAATGGGAAATTTTATAGATTTCTGTGATTTCGACGTGCTCTTTTCGAATTTTCACTTTGTCACCTCGTATCTGTGCCACTCGCTCCGCCATTTTGGAAAAATGACACACAAAAACAGTTTTTTGAAAATAACTCCCTTCCGACTCATTTTACGATAAAAATACGACCATCTGTTCGTGTGTCCCGCTTTCCGTGTGTCACCACTGATTTTCTCAGGAACGGGTTGACCTAGCAAGTTAAAATTTATAACAGATTCTGAAGTCCATAGTTCCTATCAGGTGTATTAAAATCAAGGTCTTGAATGAACACGATAAAAACATTTTTGTGCAAATTAAGACTCTGAAAGCTTCTCTCAGATAACTTTTGAGTACCTACCAAAATTATTTTAATTTTCAACCTTTTTTACGTACAAAGCAAAATCAACACAAGTAAAGGGAAAATTCCGAAAAATTTAAAAAGTTGAAAATTAAGGTAAATATTGTGGTACTAACAAATTTTTGCGAAAATCTAAATTTGCCCATATCTTTCTATACTGTTGACTCAAGACTTTGAATTCTAAACACCTTTTTTTTTTTTTTTTTGGTGGGTGTAAAATCATCGAATAACCCCTCCCGCTCTTGGGCAGAGCGAAAGGGAGTGTCAGACTTCTACTGACTAAAAACCACCCATGTTCCTTCTTCGCCCTCTATGTCGAGGCCGCGATAACCGTTGGACTACCCGCGGCCCCGACAGGCGTCGGCCCTTTCGGGCCCCTCCCATGTTGCTGACATCTCTTTGAGGCGCGCGTGGAACACGAACGCGCCGTCGACACGGCCTGTTTTCGTCGTGAGACGGACGGACGGCGAGTTAGCCCATCACTCACCGTCCACAGGCCCGCGTCTACGGTGGCCGGAGGTCATCGCGGGAATTCTAAACACCTAAAAGGAACTATTAGACTTCAGTATCTGGTGTAAATGTCAACTTGCTAGGTCCACCCTTTCCTGAGAAAATCGGTGGTGACACACGGAAAGCGGGACAGACGAACAGATGGTCGGACGGACGGACGGACAGACGGACAAGAGAGTCTTATAAGAGTTCGTCTTTCCCTTTTAAGGTACGGAACCCTTAGAAACGCGTATATTATATTAAACCCGTTATTCATGTTAAATGACACTTTGTGGCGCTCGTACGCCGTCACTATTGATTTTACGAAAAACGTTGTTTAGACATAATTGTAGGAAATTTTCTCTAGTTTAATTTATTACTAAACTATTTTTATCGTAAAATGAGTCGGAACGGAGTTTTCTCAAAAAACTGTTTTTGAGCGTCATTTTTCTAAAATGACGGCGCAAGCGGCACGGATACGAGATGGCAAAGTGAAACATCGAAAAATCTATAAAATTTTCAATTTTGAAAAACTCCCGGAAAACTTTCCAGGTAAAATTAACAAATGACTAGACTAATGTACCTTATTATAACAAAGACACTATTAGCATGATACCCAATCATAAATTAGATTTTCAACTACGGATAGATATGTTATTTCGGCTTTATTGACAAGTGCTAATGCATATGAAAATATAAATGGCACCTAAAATTAAATGTTTGACTGTTTCTCTGTCTGTCTGATTGTTCGTGGCTTTGCGTTGTTGTGGTGGTGGTGAATGCCGTTCAAAAAAAATCAAGTCATATGCATTTTTAATAGCATTGAACGAAGGTCGCGGGCGACACCTAGTCTACAAAATAAAATAATTAACTTATCCGCCTATTTCATTTGCCTATCTTCAAATAATTTGATTCCAAAAGCTTTTATTTTACGACTGCACTAAAAGTATTTGGTGTTAAGTAATTAAACATGGACTCAATGGTGCTAATTTATTGAATGGATTCTGTTTGCCATTCAAGTTAGAATAAAGCCAAGTAATGAGACATTGTTATTAGAGTCTATTTTTTAAATTATGCCAAAAAAGATAAATGAAAAACGATTGCATATAGCGGAGATGAGAATGTTGAGATGGACGTGTGGAGGGACAAGTCTCAAAACTCAACTCAAACTCAAAGCATTATTGTAATTAGAGATACAAAAGGATGTAAAATCTTTACTAAGTAACGGTATAAGTTATCATTAAACATTTCTGAGTACCACAGTCAGAGTTTGAAAGTGTCACCTGTTCCAAAATAAGTAAAGAAAGGTCGTCTTTCTTGGAATGGGCATATTGTGCACTTGACAAAAAAAGTGATGCATATTAATATTGATGAAGATGGACGGAATGCGTGAGTAATAATATAAGAGAAAGGAGTAAATAATGCCGTAATGTCTGACAGGGGAAAATAAAACGTGTTGCACCGACCCTAAGTCTAGAATCGGACAAAGGTAGCAGTCTTCCCTTGTCATACATTCATGCATGTTTTTATTGATGCTTTTCATTATTTTAAGTCCAACATTTGATGTGGTTTGATTGTGTGGAAAAAAAAAACATGAATTACCGTACGGAACAAATATTTGTATGGCCTACAGATAGTTGTTTCGGGTCTGGGTATTTGTGTATTTTATGTATGTGAGTTTAAATATGTGTAACCACGATACAGGAGTAATGCCTAGCGTTGGGCAATGTTAAAAAAAAAAACTGTAAATACTACAGTTTTTTTGTCTAGCTGAAATGAAATTTCTGAAACCATAATATTATGGTGTCTTAGATAAAATGCTTAAAGTTCTAAGAATGATTCGACTTATACCTCTACTCAAGTATTGAAATAGCAAGAAAGTATAATATAATATTTCAACGTTTTTTCACCTAACTTACGCTTCCGATGTAATGATGCGGTATAGAATGGACCTTGGCTGGTAAAAAGGTGTTCGCTTCTTGAAGTATTTTGCATCTAATTTTCTACAACCTTTTTTACATCAAGACAAACCTCAATCAAAAGAGTTAATTAATTTAAAAAAAATTGAATTGTATTGCTGCAAGACCATTTCGGTAGCGTCAGTCACAGTAATATTAGAATCAATACTACAAAATTCTCAAAGAAGGATGGTTCAATAATAACACACCCCCACAACTTGGTACACTCACCTGCAAAACTGCATGGACAATTCAGAACTAAAATCGTGTGAAGCGAGAAATGACACCTCCTAACCTAAACTAGTTGTTGACTATAAACGCTCACAGGAAAATACACATTAAAGTAGCAATTTTGCAGGTGACTGTGCATTTTTTACCTTACCTTTTATTTTTTCTTAGGGTGTCCATGGCAAATCTTTGATATGTTTAATTTTCGTATTTTTTTTATTATTTTGATGAAACAAACTCAAACTCAAAGCATTTATTTCAAACTTAAATCATTTATTTCAATTAAACCTTTATAGGCACTTTTGAATGTCAGAAGAACAATTCATAAAAACAAATCTACGAGTGCAATACGTCATTTTGAAAGCCACCACGCCGAATCACACGCCGCCGAATGCCAGCAACAACGAGCACCGCGAGCACGAAAGCACGCAGCGACGCACACCGCTACAACGAATGCACGAGACCCCGAATCACGGAACAACGAATGCACGCCGCAACGCCCAACCGTCGCCCCGCAACCCGGAGCCCCGCGCACCCGCCGCCACGGCACACGCCGCCGCACGCCCCCGCACCCGCAGCACTCGCCGCCGCAAACATCCGGCGCCGCGCAACTCGACGCAGTAACCCCCAAAAAACAAGTATCCGATATTTTTCGATAATCTAACAGACGGACTAAACATAATCTAATGCCTTCAGCTCAATGCATTTTAACTTTTCGTGCTTCACACTCAAAATATGCCATCATGCCTTTATCTCACTCTTCCCATTATGTAAACTCCGTCTGATTGTGACAATCCACCAACACCTTCATTAGTGCACTATTATTGCTGTTCGCTCGGCTTAGCTTGGTGTCGCAATCAGCGGAGTTGACCTTCGGTCATCTCGTGACACGCTGGACGTCATGTTCCAGGGTCCAAAGTTCCGGTTATTGGAACACCCTCAAGCCTGTGCAGCACATCGGCAGGATACGCGGCTCCGTCGCGCGTGCCAATAACGGGCCGACATCGGACTTCCCACCTGTTGGCCATACTTGCCACGTGGGCCGAGCCGGGTAGCGACGGTCGGCGTGAACAAAAGCTGTCTAACACCCCTACCTTCCAGCGTGGCAACTCGCTGCGGTCATCGCCACCCGGCTATCAGGGCAGTACAGCTCATCCCACAAGGGGGCCTTAGGAGGATGTGTCCGTACCCACACCTTTCTTTTATCTAAAATATAGATTTTATGTTGACAAGGTTGCGTGGTCTTATTTATATAACCTGCGCCACGCATCCCATTTCCGTCACAATACTCAGGGTGAATGTAGCTTTCTAATGGTGAAAGAATTTTTGATATCAGCGCAGTAGTTTTAACTTTTCAGTAGGTAATATCGTTCACTTTGCTTCTAATAATTAATAAAAATTATGAGATTAGCAGGAAAATTAAATCCCTGTTTCGCTATTTTAATATTATTGTGCAAAGAATTATTTAATGCCTTTTCATAAGGAAAATTAATTAATGCCTTAAGCAAATTGAGGGTTTTAACAACGAATTGAATGACCGCATTGCCACCTTTTTGACTTGTGAATAATAAATTATTGGTAAAAGGAACTTTCTAGAGTATTCTTTAGAGCGTATTATTTTAATAATCATGTGTATTGCGTTTCTTGTGTTTGACAACTCCAATTAATTTCTACTTTAACAAGGTAATTTGAATGTTGTACGTACTGGAAAATTTATGATCAACCAAAGGTTGTTAATTAAAAATTGAACCCATCTAGTTAAAAGGTTTCATTTCAATTCAAATAGTGGGCGTCGGATACAACAATTGACTGTTGAACTGTTGTAGTTCACTATGAAGGGACCAAGTAGCACTTTGATAAAAAAAGAAAAACCTATTTGGAAAGTTGAAGTTATGGGAAGTGGCCGTATTGAACCTAAAGCATATTTTGAAATTTTTCCCTTAAGAACATGACCGATCTGCTTAGATATAATAATAATATAATAATAATAATAATAATATTCCACAACTATCACACAACGCCATCTAGTCCCAGATAAGACTTTTATGAGGAGACCGCGCGTACGCAGTCCCCACTACCAAAAATTACGCATCCGAGTTATCCGCATTAGGGATAATCGCAAGGGTCAACCTAACCGCAGTGCAATGGAAAGGCCTCGCCCTGGGGGAACCGCCTATTTTGATCACGGTTTCCCCTATGCCAGGTAAGTATAAATTTTGCACAGAACCGCGCGGACGTCGTTCGACGGCGGAGAATCTTAACACCGCGATTCAGAAACGTGACGTCACTGCATAGTGGTATCTGTTGGTGGGTTAGGAGAACTTGTGACGACAAGACATCTGGCGGAATTGCACCCCAATTCTACTATAAGATAGGGGAGACGAGTTTCTTTTGTTAGAATTTTTTCGCCAACTGACCTTTGGCGCCTGCACTATACAATAATTTAGGGGCCTGGTTCATAATATCAACGGTCACTACATCGATTGTCACTGTATCTAAAACGTTCCATCGACGGGTAAATGAATCGACAGTACCCTTAATCGATGGTACGCTACATCGACAGTTAACCAAATCGAGAGTACGCAATATCGACAGTACACTAATTCGACGGTACGCTACATCGAAAGTACACCAAAACGCCAGTTCGTTGTATCGACAGTACACCATATTGATGCGCTGCATTGACTACCGGACCAGATTTAAATAGAAAACATAAGCTTTCTACACGACTGCGGGGAAACCCAAAAGGCATAGCTATAGCTGTCTAAATACTTCAAAGAAATACCAAAGTTTTGTTTCGATAGTTGTCTTAGGTACTACATTACATGCATTGCTGAGATGACGAGTAATAGATAAGTATTGCATAAAAAGAAATACTACGCCGAACCTAAATAAATTAGGAGACATTTACGGAGAAGCATTTAATTCAAGCACATGGCGATGGATGAAAACGTTAACCATTTCAAACGACAGTTTTACGAGAAAAATGTTACGCACGTAAGTTTAAAATGCAGTTTTTACTGCGGTGGACCCGCCTCTCAGTAAATGAATAAAATAGCACGCGACTAGTCTTCTCACGCGCCGCGTCTCCGTAAACGAGCCCTGAAGATTTTCAATTTAATCTCTGTGGCTAAGAAAGCAGGGTTGACTAGTCGTAAACAGTAATCAAAAACTTGGCGAGATCAACTCAACTTGGAGAGAACTCAGCCATGTACGTTCAAATAAGATGTGTGTTAAAAATTCAATTCCTCAAGGTAGTGTTGCAGGGTGTTTATTATTTTTGATTTATATCAACGATCTCCCTAAAATTCTAACGGAATCGTGCGTATTGTTCGCTGATGATATTTCAATAATGATTTCTTGTAATGACTCTCAACGCCTACATGACATATTAAATAAAATTATAATAACTATACAAGATTGGATGAAAGATCATAACCTAGAAATTAACTTTTTAAAAACCAAAATTATGCAATTTAGACCATATCAAAAAAAACCTTTAAATATAAATTTTGCGTTCGAAGGTACTAAAGTAGAATGTGTGGATACTTTTACCTTGTTAGGTCTGGAGCTAGATACTCATATGACGTGGAAAGCACACATTCAGAAAATTAAATCAAAACTATCTAGTTTCATATATGCGCTACGTGAGCTAAAAAAAACAACAGATTTAAAAACTGCCCTATCCACTTATTATGCTTATGCATACGCGTGGCTAAAATACGGAATAATCCTTTGGGGAAATAGTGTTGACATCAACGAGTTGTTCATACTGCAAAAAAAATGTATCAGGATATTGGTCCATATTGAAAACGACGAAAGTTGTAGACCTCATTTCAAGAAACTGGACATTTTAACTCTGACATCAATTTATATTCTAGAAATCTGCAAATTTGTTAGACAGTATCCGAACTTCTACGTTAAAATCTCTGACCAGCCTCGCCGATATGCACCGCGTTCACGATTTGAAAATACCCTCTTAGTACCCCAATCGAAGCTTAAATTACACAGCACTAGCCCTCACGTTACATCAATTAAAATTTACAACAGAATTCCAAATGCGATAAGAATGGAACAAAATGACAAAATATTTATAAAACGAGTTAGAAAATTATTAATTGACAATTGTTATTACACATTGAATGATTTTTTTAATGATGACATCATAATGGACTAACTTTGACTGCTTATTTATTGAATTTTAGTTTTTATTTATTGACATTTTGTACCACATCTTTGACATTTTATTGTGATTGTATTTTGATTATTACTTTATTTTATTGACATGATGCATTTGCCTATAATTGTACCCTACTTGCCGACTTTAATTATTTGAATTATTTTATTTTGACTATTGTATTCTATTTGCCGACTTTAAGTATTTGATTATTATTTTATTTTGACGTGATGCATTTGACTATTGTATTCTATTTACCGACTTTCATTATTTTACTTAATTGTCTTAATTTTTTTTTTCCTATGACTGCATATGCTTGCTTATTTAAATGAATTCAAAAATTTCTTAATTTACTGTTTATTAAATTTTAACTAATGTACCTTAAATGCTACTATCACTTTTGTAAAAAAAAAAAAAAAATTGTTGTGCCCGACAGGGTCCATGTGAACTATTTTATTATTATTAAGATCTTGTAAAACACATGTGATATGCAATAAATGATTGAATTGAATTGAATTGAGATTCTGTTGCAAATCGACAGCCTGAAAGCCAACCCCAACATTGTTGGGAAAAGGCTAAGCAGATGATAATATTTAGTTAGGTACAGTCAGTGCCCAGTATTACCTGACCACTCTTCTCACACCACGTCTTGCCCTCTTTTACTTTATACTGCACCTAAATGAGATACCAAGTCGTAGGTCGAGACTAAACTCGAGTATTTTTAGTAGAAAAAGAGTAAAATACTAGCGCAAAAATATATAATTTGATACGACGAGAAACCATAATAAGGTTATAGTAATAAATTTTTTTGCCCGGTAACAGCGTCTCAAAAAAGGGTTGTTTTACTAACCTATTTTAGTAAACAAGGTTATATTATATACCTACCTATATACGCCTATTATCTATCTATTTTAGGATGTAAGCAGAAGTATATTATAAGGTACACCCATATTTTGCCAGTTATTGTCAGGACATGTGTAATTGGATTGAGGATGACCCTATAGTCACCAACAGGGTTAGACTTCGTAACTGCTTCTGATATAAGTATTAAAAGGGAGCTGGTATCAAAAATATTATATTAAATAGAATCAGCCAAAATGGCTCGTCACACAGTCACAAGTAAAATAATAGGTACATTAATCTCACAGCTTTTTGTGACAGTAGTCATTAATAAAAGAAAAGAATTATTTATTTGATACTTTTACCTTCACCTTGTAAATAATAAACTTGACTTTTGCTTGAGGCTATTTCTTAAACGATCTTTAGTACTCCAGACAAAAAGAAAAGAAATTAATTTATTTGAAAAATGAGAAACGAAACGACTTAACACTCAGTTAATAAAGTCGAAACAAATCGTCTCAGAGCGACAATCACTTTAACTACCTGTTACACACCCCAGGCTAAGTTATAAGACTTACAAAGAAAACAAGATGGAGATAAGAATATGTTTTATAAACATTATTGAGGACGAGAAACCTTAAAACAACACTATACAAGGACGAGTTTTATTTTGGTTCAGTATGTCTAATGATTTATTTTTATCATTAAGAGCAGCAGTGTAAGTCTAACAGTGTCAACCGGATTGCTAACAAGCCTGAGGCCTCATTTACGGAGACGCGAGGCGTCGCGCGGCGCGTTGTGCGTTTTAAATTCAAGCTCATGGCGATGTATTAAAACGTTAACGATTGCAATCGTCAATTTTACGAGAAGTGATTTTTCGCTCGTTAGTTTAAAATGCAGCGTTCGTTGCAGTGGACCCGCCTCTCAGTAAATAAATAAATAAGCACGCGGCGAGCCTGATGCACGCGCCGCGAGACGTCCCGCGTCTCCGTAAACAAGCAGTGAGAGATATTTCTCGACAACATTATAAAGCCAAGTCATGGGAGACATTAAAATTCGAACATCAAGTTAGGCAATAAGCACATGATAAAAACATTCCCCTTTCCTTGCAGTCGGGTAAAAAAGAAGATCCTCATAAAATTTAATTAATGCTGGCACAATACTTCGCACTTCAAAATCTTCGGCACTGACACTCAGGTGACTGTGTGTCTGTGTGGTGGTGGTGGAAGTCACTTAGGTGACTTTAACAAAAACACATTTAGTAGTATCTAAATATTGTGGGTTGTCCCCATAATGTGCATTTGTCTATGTTGTGAACGTTTCTTGGTAAAACATAAGATAAATGAGGATCTCGACATATTATACAACGTAGGTATACAAGTTATCATTGAATTGATTCTTTTCAACTATACGACTTACTGTCCTGTGCCAAAACTACAAGAGGTTCCCAACCATCGGACACAATGCTCCTTTTTTTTATCTTTAAGCTAAGACGCCATCAACCTTGACCGGATGGAAGTCTGCCTTTCAAACCATAAAGCACTCAATGGGATTGAAGAATTTTAGTTACAGAAATGGCAATATTATACGTATTGCTTTAGCTTCTATACCTATTTCTAACAGATGGATGGTATTGTTACAAGGAGAATTCATAAGAACTACATATTATCTTATTCTTGCAAGACCTCAATAATTATAATAACACACACACAAGTACTCAATTTTTGTTGAGTACGATTTTGTTGTAAAATACATTCGTTAAATTATGATCTTTCAATACGACAGTAGCATATTATTAAGACACCTTAGAAAACAAATGAAATAATATTCACAAAATAAATGATAATCAAAAAGCATTTAACAAATTTAAATTCCTCTTCACCTACACTAATATTATAAAGAAGAAAGATTTGTTTGTTTGTTTGTAACGAATAGGCTCCGAAACTACTGGACCGATTTGAAATTCTTTAACCGTTGGGAAGCTACACTATCCCCGGATGACATAGGCTTTAGGCTACTTTTTATCCCTGTATTCCCACGGGAACGGGGACTACGCGGGTGTAACCGCGTGACGTCCGCTAGTTTCCTAATAAAGTAGTCTGGGGTTACACTTGTGTGCTGGTAGCCAAAAGTTAAAATGATAAATCATAAATCATAAATCATTTAATCATTTGTTAACACAGGTACAATAAATAGTTGTTATAAAAAATTACAAGCTCGCCATGTTATACCCGGAGGTGTACAAATATTTGTAGAGGTCATTGACATCAAAATTCATAATAATTAAATTAATGGAATTAAAAATAGAAATAATATAAAAATGTCAAAAAGAAAATCTATGAAAAATGTCAAATATATAGTACGACTTCCCACGTTTGGCCATATTTACCACGTGGGCCGCGCTGAGAAAATCTACGGGTCGACGCGAACACCTGTCGACTGGCACCCCTACGCATCCAGCGTGGCACCTCGCTGCGGTCATCGCCACGCTAGCAATCAGGGCAGTACTGTGCTTCCCACAAGGGAGCCTTAGAGTGTTTGTGTCAGTGAACGTAACCACACCCTTCTTTTATTGAAAAATATATTTTATGTTGACCAGGTTGCGTGGTTTTAATAAATGAGCGCCATGCAAACCCTTTCCGTCACATTGTCGTTGTTGTCCGTTTAGTCGTGTGTAGTAGTACTTGGTAGTGAAAGTTTAAATAAATGAATGTTTGATACTCAATCGCGAAACAGCTGAACGGATCTGAATGAAATTTACACAGACATAGTTTATAGCCTGAATAGGGGATCGGACTGGGTCAAAAAAATATGATTCTAATTAGTCCGTCAGTTAGATTATCGAAAAATATTGGATACGTGTTTTTTGTTTTATCAAATTAATAAAAATTGAAGAAGATAAGACGCGTCAAAGATTATGAGTTGTGACGTCATTTGTAGGTGAAAAATGTACTAACATGTGACGTTTTCAAGGAATTCAAGAGTTTTCAAAGCATTGTACCGTCTTTATTTTATGTTTATGTGAAAAAAGAAAAAAAATCGTGTCCAATATTTTTTGAAAATATCTGACGGACTAATTATTTTTTTTTTATAGAATGTTTTTTGTTCCAGACGTATGATCCCGTGGGATAATCACCAAACTCCACGAAATAACAATTTTTTTCGTTTGGAGCCCATCCTAAATTGAAAAAAAAAAGATCAAAATTGGTACAGTTTTTTCATAGATCAGAGTTGGCCCTCCTAACGAGAAGAAATGTATAATATTATGAAATGAAACTTATTTCCTACAGTATCAATACATACAATTTCGAATCCACTGGATGTATGTAAGAATAGACGAAGCAGAAGTAACTTTAGTATTAAAACATTCAAGTATTTTTTTGTATAGAAACTACAATTTTTAATGAAGCTGTGAAATGCAAACCCTGAATTAACCAAAGAATGTGCAGTGCCCAAAAGGCAGCTACTTTACGACACATGACCTCTAAAACATTACAACTTTAAATTAATTACAGAAACTGTTTCTTTCGTTCTGAAAACTCAAACGTAACAGCGTAACTATGTTGCTGAAAATGGATTTCCAATATTTTAAAAGGGAAAAAAAACATGTATTCAGCGTATTAAATAGTTATCAGAGAATAAATAAATAAATTATTTGACTAATAAAAAAAATATTTTTTGGTAATTTTTTTTTTTTTTTTTTTTTTTTAATCATTGCTTTAATTGTAGAATTTTACAGAATGAACCATCATTATATTTTTAACATCCAGTCTAACGGGATGCAGTTGAATAAGTTCACATGAAGCGAATGCCTATCTGACCATCACAACGCATTTACTGGGTAAACTTTGATAAGACTGACTGTCAGACTTCCTCCTTTCTGGCTCCTCGTAAGGACAGCCGGAACCTGTGTAACACGATACCGCTCATTTACTGAGCAAATGAAATGGTCCTTTTTTTGTGTTATCGCTTAGTAATTTAAACGTCTTGAGGAAGAGGTATATGTGGAAGGAAATAGACTATAGAATTTGCCACTACATTTATAAACTTTATACTGTAAATTTTCTAACAGATTCAATAAAACTTTCTTAAATTAGTTTTCAAACCTTTAATTCGCACTTGTTTCACGCTTTTAACAATTGTTCAAAATTCAATTAATTATAAATTGAGTTTCGAACTAGTTAAAACCATTTTTCATTGAATAAATTAAACAAGTTGGTTTGTCAAACTAAACTTTAAGAATTCAACAACTTCACTTTGGTATTAAGGTTTTTTAGTGCAATACAATTTAAATTGTAGGTAGGTGCGGCACACTGTTTTTATCCCAACTGAATTTTTGGTAAGACGCTTACTGGTTAAATACACAGCATAATCCTTCTACAAAATATATAAACCTCTTACAGAATACAGCAATGCTCTGAAAACCAGATTCAATTATAAAGTTCACTCAAATCGACAAGGACTTAATAGTATATAGATTCATAAAATTGTGAATATGCAACTCGAAATGAATCACGTTGAATGGAAACCAATCACATGTTCCGAATCTGTTCAAATAAATAAATAATATGAAGCTTATATATTTATAAATGTCAAAGTTTTATGATATACGAGAATTTAAGCTGAATTATTTTTATTTGTGATCAACTTTTATAAAATAAAAGACGTTCATTTCGGGTACACGAAGGTAAATACTTGTATTTTTAATAAACCTGTAATAAATTTGGAACGTTATAGTCAAAAACCAAAAAAAAGTTCTCAACGAAAGGGAGCACAAGTACCTTCCGGCATCGTTAGAGATCTTTTTCCACTCATCATTTGACTTCTCTATTTAACACTCTAATAATATTCGCCAAGGCCCTCTGAATCATTCTAAAGTCTTATCAAAACAATGTGTAAATGACGTATACTCGCCTCCTCCATCTTAAAATAGACCCAGTCTTACTGTACTGAGATAATACGAGTAGAGTAGCTAGGTTGAGTATTACTAGATGCAATTTTCTTTGCTTTGTACTGGGTGCCATTCAAGGCTCCACAATAGGTTCAATATAATCCGCTCAAGGAGGCACACTGTGGTGTCCTGGATACCTGAGACAGATTTTCTCGTATAAGGGATGACGGTGTGACCTGGAAATAGAAAAGATTTTCCGGTAATATTACTTTACAAGTAACGAAGAAAAACAAATATAATAACTTTAAAATCCCTTTTAAAGTTATGGTTTTGACTGGCTATGTATGTATATATGTGAGTGTGTTCATCTGTTCCTTCATAGCTACTAATCTACTTATCGGAACTCGACATAATTATGAGGTATCATTAGAACAGTCTCAATTGTCCGGTGAAAATAGGCTACGTTACAAAACTCGATATGGCGCCCTCTAGCGGACAAAACGTAATGTGATAAAAGTAAAAAAGGGCTTCACTTGTACATTTCCAAAATATTGCTCAAATTCAAAGTTGCGACCTCTAGCGTACAAAAAGTCATGTGTTAATAAAATATTTAACACCAGAATTGTTTAAATAAAAAAGTTAAAACCTAAAACCCGACAACGAAAACTCTTTTTTAGCATCCCGAAAATCTTGTTTCATACTTCTTCAGCGTCGTTTCTTTTTGTCGTTGTCAGGTTTTAGTTTTTAACTTTTTTTTCCTGTTGTTACTTAAGTAGGAATAATAATAATAATAATATTCCACAACTATCACACAACGCCATCTAGTCCCAAGCTAAGCAGAGCTTGTGTTATGGGTACTAGACAACTGATAAACATACTTATATATTTCTAAATACATACATATTATAGATAAATAAGGAAGGTAGACACTTAAAGCTTCTTCATCCTGTATGATTAAAGAGAAAATGAGATCTCTTTTCTCGGAATTTTCAATGAGTTTTCTTTAATGTTCCAAGATTATTGAGTAACAATTTACGATGCGAATGAAATTATATTAATTGAGTACGTGTATCAAGTGGAGCTTTTGCTGTAATAAATCCTAAATAATATCGTGTATAATCTTGTTATAAGGGATTTATATCTTAATAATCCTTTGCTTCAGTTAATAAATATTAGTCTAGGATAGTATTAATATTTATAAACCACTGAAGTTGAATAGCTCCCTCGAAGTCTACGTAAAAGATGACTGCAATAGTTTCCGATATTTCGAAAACACAAATATTTTTTGAGAGATTTATTTAGGATAACAAATGCTCTAAAGAACCGATTAAAATTCGATCTGTGAGGGTGGAAAACATAACGTTCTCTTTCGGTTATCTTAAAGCTGCTACACACATTACGAAAAATTGTTACAACAATAAATCTACATGCGTAAATATGAGAAAAAATTTACAGTTTGTCCGATTTTAAAAAACTGTACAGTTGAAAGGAGCAGTATAAATTTTGGATAGATAAATCGGAATCGAAAGAAAAAATATCTATAATCATAACGTGTTTGCCAGTCGTTAAGTTTTCGCGTGAATTGCGGTCCGAATATAAATGTTTTATTTATATTCGGACCTGGCAGACGTCGTCCTGCCCGATCGAGAGTGATGATCTGAAACTGAAGTACCTGTTGAAGCTTGTTGCCCTCAGCTAATCCAAAATCGGGTCTGGTGGCTTTGTGTCAATGTTATCTAAACACGGTGTCTAACTTTCTGTGGGGATCACGCTACTGCAACTTCGCTCCGAACTTTATTTTAATAAAACTCTGCAACTAACATAAAGACACATTCAAACTGCTTTGCAAAACTAACTCTTATATAAAACTTGGCAACTTTACTTATTTGTTCAGTTATCCAGGTCCTGTTTAAAGCCTGTATTCGCTTAGTGACTTTAAAACTTCAAGTTTTATTACTTGCATTATCATGAGACGGCTATTGTGAACTATTTTCACGGTTTCTACTAGCTACGAGTCTATACTTCGCACGGGTGCAAAATACAATGTAACGAAATGTTATAACATAGAGATGTTGGTGCTTTAACTAAGTTTAATATTACTTGTACTCTACACACATAAATCTTACGGTATATAATGGAGAAATCCGTTTAAAACATGAATTGTGGAGTAAGCTCCACAATTAATTATCTAAGCGGTCACAGTCACGAACAGACGAAAGACGCCTGAGTAATTATTAATAAATAAGACTAGTATGTTTAAATTAAAAAAAAGGTTGTAAGAGATCTGGTCATTGGGCAGAGCCAGCTCACGAAACTGAACAAAAACGCACCATGTCAGTCCGACTTCAGGACCAGACCTCGGAACTTATCCTTGTGCAGCGCGGTGTGCGACAGGGAGACGTCATATCTCCGAAACTGTTCACCGCTGCACTGGAGGATGTCTTCAAGGTTCTGGATTGGAGAGGACTTGGCATCAACATCAACGGCGTGTACTCGTACAACACTCACCTTTGGTTTGCTGACGATATAGTTACCTCTTTGACGCGTTCAACTCTCAACAAGCTACTGCACAAGTTGAATTGTTTTCTCAGAAACAAGAAAACAAACGTAGGTACTTTGTTGTTTTCAGTAAGAGCTGCGTTCCTTGCAGTTTTACGTTTAATACTCTTGCAAAAAGGCTTTTCAGCAAAAAACTTGAGAAGAGTTGTATACGTAATACGTTGCACGACGCTTTAGAACTACTCGTACAAAATATTTTTTTATAATGGGTTTATTTCGAGGGTCTGTCTAGCGTTTTCCTAATTATCTTGAATTGGCTTCCAGACCAACTGGATGCAGCGGACTACCAGTATTTTACTTGGAGCAAGTGCCTATCTGCCCTCCACAACCTGTATTACCGGGTAATGCGTTACCCTCAGATAAGACTGGTACGACTGTCAAAGATCCAGTAATTACAGTCGACATGAATACATTTTACGGCAAGTAATACAATTTGTTTAGTTGTACTCCTTTTTTTGTAGGAGTCGATACCAAAACGCAGTAGTAACTTTAAACTAATAAATTACAAAACAACAAGAACCCAAATTCATTGTCCTTTGTCTCCGTCTGAAATTTTGCCGGCGCTCAAAACTTTTCGTGACAATTTAGAAAAAAAAAGAGTAAAGAAATTTTATTGTTAGGACTTTCTTTTGCGCTTTAAGTTAAGACTAATTAATATTATACTGTGATAAAAAAAGAGGTCACAATCAGATGGCCGAGTTCTTTTTGCAATGTTCTTTATTGTTTCTTGAGCTTGAATATCAGCCGTACTAGAGACTCCTTTGGGTCAAACAGCGTTTCTCGAAGTCAATCTGTGGATGGATCATGTGGATGAACCCATCACACAGCCGTCAACCAAGCATTCTGTACATCGAACTAAGTACCCTTTTTAAATTTCTAAATTTCCTTTCTAAATTTTTGCTTGGGAAATACTTTGTTTTTGGGTCAAAAATCACATTTATACGGTAAAACTCAATGTAGCACTTTTAGAACATTGTGCTAGTGGATGCTTTGTAGTAAACGGGTCATGGAGGAAATTTAAATAAACTTATCACCTAAAACTAGTATTTACAAAAATAGCTGTGGAAAATTTGGAACTTTGACCCCCAACATCTCCGTAACTAGGGGGTTCCCAGGTATGGTCTAGAACAAAAAAAATATCGCAGTGATGAGGAGAACACGTGCCTTTCGTTTGCTTTAAGGGTACTTTTACACCCTTTATACTGTCATTCGTACGTGTTTGACAGTTGTTACGGGCAGTCCGAATCCTGAACGTCGAAAGCTAGACGATCGCCTTGCCTGGGAGTATCATAATGCCCAGTTACTCGATTATGGGGGTCAGTTATGAGGATAATCCTTTGAACAGTGGTAGGATGACAGAGGCTAAATGTATCAGCAGTAACGAAGCTGAACTGTTAAGTTCCTCCATTATTTCCGTCCACAACGCTGGCTTCCCCAATTGCGTGTAAATTTTGGTAACTTTTTCGGTAACTCTTAGCTAGCTACTACCAGCCACCCTGTAAAGAGAGAATCTCTCCAGCATTTAATTGCGTCCCAGAATCGAGTACCAAAAATCTTGAACTAGATTTGGTGCTTCATGCCCTAGTTTGAACTGTAAATAGCTATGTAGATAAAGACAGTCTTTTTTTTTTTTTTGGTGGCTGTAAAATCATCGAATAACCCCTCCCGCTCTTGGGCAGAGCGAAAGGGAGTGTCAGACTTCTACTGACTAAAAACCACCCATGTTCCTTCTTCGCCCTCTATGTCGAGGCCGCGATAACCAGAGGACTACCCGCGGCCAGATAAAGAAAGTCTTAGTTATGTAAAGCCGACAATGTTAGAAATGTTTTTTTTTAACGAAACAACTGATTTCTCTCTTTCCAATTTCTGCAAATAATGTGCAATGTTTTACCAGATAATATCAGTGTTCAGTGTCCGCAGCCCATCTGTGATTCGTTCATTACCAGTTCACCCAATAGTTGCTCAAAATAAACATAGGAAGGACATCCCTGACACAATGTTATCGGAACGAACAGAACCGTTGAAAAAACGAACAAAACTTTTCGAATGCTGTTTGGTTTAAAAATATTTACCGGCAGCTTGAAAAACGAACGTGTGTTTGCATTGTCAGGCTGAATCGTGTGTTATTTCCTTTTGTGAAATGTAATGGCTTCAGGGTACGTTTCACAAGCCTCACTTCTGGTGTCAAAGTAATAGTGTTCAATGCTGTATACTGGTGTTCTGTACGATATCTATACTAATACTATAAAGCTGAAGAGTTTGTTTGTTTGTTTGAACGCTAAGATCTCAGGATCTACTGGTTGGAATTGAAAAAATATTTTTGTGTTGGATAGTCCATTTATCGACGAAGGCTTTAAGCTACATAACATCACGCTACGACCAAAAGGAGTGGAGCATAAATGAAAAATGTTGCATAAACGGGAAACGATGTTCCTTATTGAGAGCTTCCGTTGCGTGCGCTGCGAAAATGGATTAAGTTATGCAAATATATTGTATTAAAGAAATGTTCCTCTTTAAAAGTTCTACAAAAAAGTTAGCAACAGCATCTATCTATCCATTAAGATTAACTCACTATAACCATTTTTTACCATTGAAATAATAATAATAATAATAATATTCCACAACTATCACACAACGCCATCTAGTCCCAAGCTAAGCAGAGCTTGTTTTATGGGTACTAGACAACTGATAAACATACTTATATATTTCTAAATACATACATATTATAGATAAATTACACCCAGACACAGAACAAATGATCGTGCTCATCACACAAACATTTGTCCTGGGTGGGAATCGAACCCACGACCTCCGGCATAGCAGTTAGGGTCACTAACCACTAGACCAACAGGCCAATCTAATGTTAATAATGTTAGGTTAGGTAAATGTTAAGTTCAAGAGAGGTATTTTTGCAAAGCTTATTAAACCATATGGTATTAATCTTTATCTCAATAAATGGGTTTGTTAGAACGGAAATTTAATATAGAATATTTCTGTTTTTTGCTTTATATAGTTTAAACAAATATATCGCAATGTCAAAATGTCCGCGCGGCAAAATAATATTTAATAAAGTGCCACTTTAAAGTTGGTCTTGTCATTTGAGTTCGTAAACAACCATGCTCGTCTCAAATTTATTCTACCTCGTATAAGTCGTATAGCTAGCCAAATTGTTAATTCTTTACCACCAAGTCAATGTCATTTTCACTTCTGAAAACCACCAAGGCTGTTTATTCATGTGACAGCCTGATAAAAACTTGAAGTAACAATTTCCTAGGATTTTTTCTCAAAAGAGCACAAGGAAGTGTGAATGAGGTTATACACACCCACCAATACAATAATAATGACAGACATGATTACCTCTAGTTACTAGAGGTAATCATGTCTGGAAATAAAATCGCTTCTTTTTTTAACTGTTGTTCACAAAAGCGTCATAACAGCTGTTGTTTGTACACACAATCCGAACAGTTTTCTCAGTTAACGGACAAGTCTATGCAACATGTCCGTAAAACTTCAGTCACACGAACGAAAACAGTTTATCCCGAACAAGCTCGAACATGTTAGCTGTCACAGTTTACGTAACTTGTGTTTAGTATACATAACGTAACGTTTTGTGTTACGTTTAGTTCGGGAGGCGTTGATTGAGGTATTACAAAATACTTATAACTTATTGCTGTTTACCTACCTACTTTAAGACTTGAGTAAATTTAGGCGACACTGAAATGAGTGCAATAAAACCACTATGTATTTTATACTTTCGGCCCAGATGTGGATATTCAAAATTCAACAGCCTTTGGTGAGATTGGTTGTCAGACTTTCAGATCACTGACTACCTGCTACGACTGCCAAAGGTCTATAATTAATATGGAAGCCGGGACCATCAGCTTAACATGCTTTCCGAGCCACGGAGGAAACTCGGTATATAATGGGTGGTCACCCATCTACAGACCAACCTAAGCAAGCGCGGCTTAACCTAAAGATCGACCTGAGTGACAGCTATTCATACACATTCATATCTATTTCAAAAAACAATTTTTTTCAAGGTTGTCCTGGCCAAACGTCAATGTTCCACAGGGTGTAATTAACAGCTCTTCGCAAACTGACAGGGTGTATTTAGCTCCTTATTCTGAATCACACTCTACCAGATTATTTTCTTTTATCAATTACTATACTTTTCTTACAATATAAAATTACATTGTCGTTATGCAGCATAAAAAAAACAAACATGGTGTTGAGAAACTCCACCGAACGACGCGTGAAATCAGCTGTTCACTTCAAGTTCATCAAACTCGTCGTCGCGCGTAACGTTCGCTACGTGGGTTTTGCCATAGTAACGATGCATTGCGTATGGAGTAGAACACGGAATGTCGACGCACAAATTGAGAAACTGTTAGACTTCAGCATACCTACCGTACGTCGAAGTCTAATTTATAGTTTCACAGTAACGATCATTCATAATAGATTTCATATCGAAGTCAGGTAGTATCACAGTGAAGATCTATCGCGGTAACGTGTTTCAAAGTGTGGTGGCTTCGCAGAGACGGTCTTTCGCATCGCAATAATGTAGCATGGCATTTGCATCGATATTTTGTGCGTCGACATTCAGTATTCTACTCGTGCGTATGAGGAAATAAAACAAATCAAAATTTTATTGGATTCCCATATTTTTCCTAAAATAATTTCTTGTACCCGTCACCTTAGTATAATATACTAAATTCATGCCACCAGGGAGCAGAGGGCTCCCTTATACCCTGTAATTAATTAAAGATAATATCACTCACAAAGGATTTAGCAGAATATAAGAGACACAAAAACGTTATAAATTACGAAAACGACTAGCTTTACAACTAACGCGACACCCACATCACATGTCTAAATAAAAACTGTGCCGTTGCATTTTCAATCCTCACCACTAAGTCGAGGGTTTGATATTCAACAACGAACATTTTAGAACGAACATCGTTTAGATGTTACTTATTAGACTTAGTAAAACAGGGAAATGTTGGTTTTGTGTGTAACATACTTATGCTGTATCAGTATTCCAATTGCCAAAATAAATACATCTCCGGATACAAAGAAAAAACAGAGTCCTTAATTACCCGACTGCGGTGAAGCCTAAAAGGAGGGTTTGGCGTGTATGTATGTATGTATGTCTGTCTTTGTTCCCTAATAACTTCTAAACGGATGAAGGGATTTCAATAAAATATATGTCGTTAGATTCGTCTAGATGGCGCAAGTTTCACTGAAAAACAAAGAAACATTGCTGGTTTTGGGGGCCATTTGGCGAATTTGAAAAATAAAACGGGACCATTGAGTAGGGTATCAAAATGAAGGGTTTTAAAAGGAGATTACAAAAATATATAACACTCATGACACTTATACAGTGTGATTCTTTATAATGTGCACATATCGAAATGGGGGAATCTATGCTTAATTTTATCGACGGAAAAATTATTAAAAAAAATCTAAATTTTTTTTAATATTTTATATGGAATTTTTAAACATTTTGTCTGCTACTGTGACCCCAGTGTAAACAAAACGGTGTAACTTTTAAACTAAATTATCTATCGCGATGAAACAAACTCCATAATGATTGGAAGCAATTAGGCGTCCTCGTAAAATGAAAATTGTGGAAAAAAACTACCCTCAATTGAAAATAAACACGTTTTTTGATCAGAAAAACTTTTTTTTTGATAACTTTTTACATAAAATTGTTTCATCGCGTTGGATAATTTAGTTACACCGTTTTGTTTACATTGGGGTCACAACAGCGGACAACATTTTTGAAAATTCCATAAAAAATATTAAAAAATATTTAGATTTTTTTAAATATTTTTTCCATCGATAAAATTAAGCATAGATTCCCTCATTTCGATATGTGCACATTATAAACAATCACACTGTATGTTTAAAATAAATTCAAAGTCACAAATCCTGTAAACAAACACAAAAGTTAAATCATCTGCGAAGAATTTTCGCACTTGTGGGCGCCCATTACATACTGAGATTCCTCGAGAAAGCACGTTAAGCCCGGCTCGGCTGCCATATACCTGAAAGTCCGACAACCAGTCTTACCAGTGGGTATCGTATAACCCAGTATGAACTGGGTTAGGAGGACAGATGCTGATCTGTCCTCAGTCATCAGTCATTTCATGTAAAATACTGGTATTCACCTGCATCCGGTTAGACTGGATGCCGAACACAACATAACAAGGTAAACTAAAAAAATCTAAAAAGTCCGTCAGATAGATTTCAAAAATATTAGACACGTATTTTGTCTTTTTTCACGTAAACAAACAATGAAGACGATACAGTGCTTTGAAAACTTGTTTGAATCCATATTCTAAGACATTAGTATGACATTTTGTAGCGGTCAGTGGCGTCACAACCCGCACTCAAATCTTTGACGCGTTTTGTCTTTGTCAATTTTTAATGATTTGGTAAAACAAAAAAATACGTATATGACGGCGTCGCCGTTGTAAACAGCACGTGCAGCGGGCCAGGTGCGCGGCGCAAGGTGTCGGTCTAAGGCCGCAACACTCTCCCCACTGCTCGGGCCGGTCTATTTAAACGAGCGCTCGGCATGGAGGAGATCATTCTTGTCGCAGGCTTGGCCCGGTGCACATGCTGTAGCGCTTGGAGTTTTTAAATTATATCTGAATTATATAGTGGTTTATTTTAAATAACGTGCTATTGGAGTAAAAGTTTATTACCGCTATATTTCGTAGTTTCATTTAAGATGTTGGACCCTCTGCCTTCATCAGAAGTGGGATCGGATCCACCTTCCATTAATTATAGTAATGCAAAGCTATGCTCCTGGCTTTTGATTCTGATCTACCGGAATGCGATATTGTGAATTGGTGTACACTCAGTGAAACGATAATTGTGAAAATAAATTAGAGGGTGTAGCCCGTGTGTGGTGTAGTACTTTGCGAAGCTTCACATTGAATAATCAATAATGGGTCATCGTGGCCATGAGTGCCGGGAACAAACAGAAAGCCTCTTCAAAAAAACCTGCCTGCTGCAAAAACTGAAATACCAAAGACAGCCGTTACGTGCTTTGTATGCAGTGAGCAGGAACACAGCCATTCCTGCCCAAAGCGCTGGAATAAGGAAGACTTCACACCAAGCACCAGCACTAAGCAAGTGTACCTGTGTTCCAGAGCAGCCCGTAGAGTATTACAGATAAGTGGTGCAGATTTTCGTTTTACATTTAACTTTGGTTCGAAGGTTTAAGGCTACAGCCTTATGAGGCAAAGCAACGGTCGATCCGAGTGGTCATAGATGGCCGCTCCTCTGACCTTTTTGCTATTGATACCGCAGTTCCTCAGGGGTCTGTTCTCTACGCGACACTTCTCTTACTGCACATTTATGACCTCCTTGTTCCTGGCTGTCATGGTGAGTTATACATCCAGCGCAAAAGCTGGGATGGAGTACATTCATAGAGAGGCCATGGTAGAGCAAACGAGTTCAGGTTTAAGTCTTTTCTCCAAGTAGGGTGACAAGAATCTGATTGATTTCAGCGCCTCCAAAACACAAGTGTCAGTTCTCCGCCAAAAGGAGTCCATTCAATCTGGCTCCTTCTTTCCGGAGTTCATCTGTACAAGTTACTGAAAGTCTCGAGCTTCTTCGCACGAAACGCGAATAAGAACTTCGGCGCCTACATTCAGTCAAAAGGTCAAAGTGCAGCAAAAAAAAAAAAAAAATGCTGGGTTTCCTAAACAGGGTTAATGGTCAGGCCTGGACAGTTTTCAATATTACCTACATAAAACTCAAATCCCTTCCGGCATGGAGTATTGCTGTCACCTTTGGGATGGCTCAGCCAAATACCAACTTCCCACACTGGATTCTGTAGAGCGCAGAGCCAGAAGGTTAATTGGTGACGATAAGCTGGTTGCCAAGCTGCGTATCCTGGCCTGCCACCGCAAAAATGCATGTCTGTCAGTTTTCTACGGTTTTGGCCGTCTACGAAACCGTAGTTTCGTAACTGGTTACGATGAAGAAATGCAGACTGTGCTTTGGAGAGTGTGCGCAGAAGCATCACAAGCTTATTTCACCGTCTCCCTTCTTCCATCGGGAGACTAGACGTACTGCAGGTTATCACCCATATCTTGTCGATGTTCTAAACATTCGTACGAAGCGCTTTGCTAATTCTTTTATTATGCGCACAGCCAAGGAGTGGATCTCCCTGCCTGCGTCGGTTTTCCCGAGTTCATATAACACCAATCTATTTAGGTCGCGAGTAAATAGGTTTCTTCTAGGTAAGCTCGTTCCATCGGCGACCTCATCTCTGCCCTTAGGGCATGAATGTGGTCAAGAGTATGCCCATTTCAAAGTGAAAAAAATAGTTATCTCGTTAACGGTGAATAATTTCATGAACAAGTGATCATTGACAGCATATAGGTATGAGCAAAGTAACGTGCCTTATAATCAGCCATAAGATGTCCTCTGCTGGACAAAAGGCCTCCCCCATAGAACGCCATAACGAACGGCAACCTGCCGTTTGCATCCACCGGTTGCCCGCGACTCTCACGATGTCGTCAGTCCACCTGGTGAGAGGCCTACCAACGATACGTCTTCCGGTTCGTGGTCCGACTCGAGAACTTTTCTTCCCCGTCAGTTGTCGGTTCTTCGAGCGATGTGGCCTGCCCATTGCCACTTCAACTTGCATATTCTAAGAGCTATGTCGGTGACCCTGGTTCGTAACGTGCCTATTACAGATTAAATGTCCAACTACTACACAAAATCGCTTAATTAAAATAACATGTCATGTATTACCGGTTGAATGCCTTAATGAGGAAATACTACTAAATCGTGATATTTTAGAACATGGGATTTCGTGTAACATTAGCGTTAATGATTTGACCCTTACTAAAACCAAATTCTTTATAAGTTCTTGTTCAGTAGTCTAAACAATTTTTCCGTTTACAGTTGTTAGAGGATTATATAATAAAGGTTACGTTAATTTATAAAAATTGGGAATAAATTTTCGAAAGTATGTTGCTAAACCGATGAACTGCCTAACTTGAGGAACAGTTCCATGTGCAGGAACGGAAATATAAGGGACCTTTTAAAAAAAGGGCCGTATTGGAAAATTACCGGTACGAGTTAAGATATGTTAACGGAACCCATAGGGTCTACAAATATTCTCACAAATATTTACGTGAAGTGCCTCGTGGTCAAAATTGTCTAGTAGATATCGCGAAAAAATTATGATGACGTGACGGCGGACAGGATAACGATATCCTTGTTCATAAAAGTAACCACGAGAACAATATCATGCCTAACAGCAATATAACTTTTTGGCTAATAGTGATACCGTGTCAGTGAATAGCGATACTATATCGATTAACAGTAGCACAGTGTCTGTCGTGGAGGAGTTCGTGGCTAAATAATAGTTGCCATTCGGATCGATCATTAGGTTGGGCCGCGCTTGCCTGGGTTGGTCTGTGGATGGGTGACTGCCGGTTTCATGCCGAGTTTCCTCACTGCCTCTGAGGGCTTGTTGGGCTGTTGGCCTCGGTTGTCGTGTGTGGATCTTTGGCAGTCGTTACAGGTGGTCAGTGTCCTGAAGTTCTGACAACCGGTCTTGGCAAAGGGTATTGTATTGGCTTGGTTGTGGGGGTCGGATGGGCGGTCGCTCCGTGGGGAGTACTGATATCCGGCTGGATCCATCATGGACTGGAGGCCGACCCCGACATAGTTGGGAGGGGCTGGGCAGATGATGATGACAATATCTGCTGACTCCCGTTCTTTAACAGCAACCAGCGGTAGTCTGATAAATCGTGGTTCACTTTTGAGTCAACAGAGTCTTCTAGCCCAGATTCAATTACTTTGATTACTAAAGCAGTCGTACATTGCTTATCGAGACCATTAATATGACGATAAAAAAAAAAAAAAATATATATTAAAATTATTAATTTGCAAAAACAAGTGGACCTGAAGTGTCAGCAATGACTGGTCCAGGGATTTTCGCAGGGTCGTTAAGTGAATAATAATAATAATAATAATTTATTGATATTCAGACAACGTGATCCATTGTGTTAGTAATTAATAAAACAACTTATATCTAGTGTTAGTAGTTAAAATCTAACAGAAAACACAGACTTAATAGTATTGTGAAAAGGACATCCCCAAACTAATGTTCAGTGATTGTCCTTCTCACAAAACTTTTAATGATCGGAGAGTCGACACTCTCCGCCACCGTTTTTAGGATACTGTTGCCACTCGCTCGCAACCTTGACAACAACGACGCAGTTTTCTTGCGAATGACGGCGTAGAAGCCGTCAGTTCGGTTTTGCGCAAACATAGTCGAAGCACTGCACCATCGCGGCAGTCCCAACAGCATCCTAAAAATGTTGTTATATTGTACGCGTAGGTCATCCAACGTTCTTTTGGTATAGTTGATCCAAAGATTCCCCGTGTAGAAGCACTGGCAATATGCCTTAAACAGTGTTATTTTCACTAACGTGCTACACCGGGCGAATCTTCGGGCCAACATGTTACCTCGGACCGCCAGAGCCCTACGCTCCCTTTCAATATCAACATTGTCCTTAAGGTCGTCAGCGAGAAAATGCCCAAGATATTTAACTGTTGTTACTCTTTTGATGTTTAAGCCGTTCAGGGTAATGTTAGGTATAGTATCAGGGCAATCACTGCCGGCCCTAAAGACAATGTGCACTTCTTAATATTATAGATAAGTCCGTGCGAGGCAGCATACGTCTGACAAACCCGCAGCATTTTATTTATGGCACCTGCCGTCGGCGCCAGCAACGCCATGTCATCAGCGTAGCTGATACTATTGACTTTTACACCATGGACGCTACATCCCACCCGCATATTGCTGAGGTCCACGATAAGGCCATCGATATACGCGCTAAAAAGCCTTGGAGATGTCAGACCACCCTGCCTCACACCGCACTCCAACCTGTATGGATCAGAGAGTGCATTGGACCACTTTACAACATTCTGTTGATTCCCATACCAGTACTGTAGAATCCTGAGCACTCCTGCCGATACACCCCTGTCCTCAAGCTCCCTCCAGAGTATATCATAATTTACTAGATCAAAAGCTCTGGAAAGATCCAGAAAACAGGCGTACACCGGCGTTCTACGATCAGTGTAATACTGGACGGTATGTTTAAGACTTACTATGGCGCTTTCCGTTGACAGCCCAGGTTGAAACCCGAACTGTGAGTCATGCACGGATAGCCACTCTTTTAAGCTGGAATCAATCATACCGTCCAGCAATTTTGCCATTGTGGTTGCGAGAGATATAGGTCGATAGTTTGACTTATCGGATATGTCGCCCGTCCTATTCTTTATTATGGGAACCACCAGTGTTTTTATCAGTTCAGCAGGTAAGTAAGAGTGGCTAAGGCACATAGTATAAAATACCGACAAAACTCTTGGTAGATGCATCCCAGCAAACTTGAAATGCTCAATACTGACTACTCAATAATGACTAGGCCAAAAGTTTGAAGGCTCATTAATGAGCGGTCCAAAATTAGTAGCAAACTGAAGGGATAATCTGGACCAGTTTGCTAGTATAAGCCCTGAAGGCTCAATATAGAGCGGTCCAGGCTGCTGGTATATGCCCTGAAGGCTCAATATGGAGCGGTCCAGGTTGCTAGTACAGGTCCTGAAGGCTCAATATTGAGCGGTCCAGGTTGCTTGTGTATGTCCTGAAGGCTCAATATCGAGCGGTCCAGATGTATCTGAAGGGATGCACCGGACCAGATTGTAGTCAGGATGAACGAACATCACTCATAAATGTTTCCGTCTTTCAGATACTGTTTGATGGAACTGCGCGAACGAGGACGTCCGCACGTCAGTATGGCCGTGACGGCGTCGCCGTTGTAAACAGCACGTGCAGCGGGCCAGGTGCGCGGCGCAAGGTGTCGCTAAGGCCGCAACACTCTCCCCACTGCTCGGGCCGGTCTATTTAAACGAGCGCTCGGCATGGAGGAGATCATTCGTGTCGCAGGCTTGGCCCGGTGCACATGCTGTAGCGCTTGGAGTTTTTAAATTATATCTGAATTATATAGTGGTTTATTTTAAATAACGTGCTATTGGAGTAAAAGTTTATTACCGCTATATTTCGTAGTTTCATTTAAGATGTTGGACCCTCTGCCTTCATATACAATATTTTTCGATTATCTAACAGGCGGACTAATTAGAATCATATTTTTTAAGTCAATAAACATACCTATTCGGAAAAGGCTAAGCAGATGATGGTCTAGTGATCGCAAGGGCGACTGCTTTGCATGAAGTATAGGCAATTTGTTTCAGAACTACAGTCACACTTGACTAGTGTCTGTAGGCAGCAATTGTGGGCAGTCTAACTACAGATGAGCCATGACGATCTTAGCCTTGACGATCCGATGTACTCCTCCGGGAATTAATATCTACACTACACGCAAAAATCCTTGACATTTATTTGTGAACAGCAATCATACTAAACCGTCGGAAACTGATAAACAAACCACACGCATTGATACATTTCACACACAACCACAATGATATATTAAAACTATAGATAAGTTGCCCGCCCTCAAAAATGACAACACGAAATGAAGCTAATTGGCCACATCGCGCTCAGTTACGCACCAACCTCTCGCGCGACGCTACGTTTGTTTTTAATTTAAATCGTGTGTGTAAACCTGTGCAAAACATAAAGAAAACAGTCATCGGCAGGCATCCCGCTGTACGGTGTCATATTTTCTTTCCCTTTCTTTACGCGTATAAGTAGTTATCTAATATTGTCGCCGTTTTTAAGCGCCGCGATGTTAGTTCATGGCGTGTCTATATATAATACGTCATTCCACAATCAATATCATTGTAACTACTGTTTTTTTAAACATAGTTGGCGAAAGGTGGGGGTACTACTAGATACGCCTCTGTCTATCCTTCGGAGATTACAGGCGTGTCGTTATGTTTAATTTAGGTACTAGAAGATTTTGTCAAAAACATCACAAGACACAAAATCTTCTAGTACCTACCTAAATTGAAATTTCGCCGAGGGTGAAACGATTTCCATAATCACATCGACCTCAATGAGAAAGTTAAACCGCAATGACAAGGACGACTATATTTATCATGTTCACTATGAAGTTTCGTAATAATTTCCCATAAATTCTCCCTCAAATTCATACGCCACCACCAACCATATTATTTCCATATTATTCGTGTAAGGGGAACAAAACCACCATTTCAACTTGATCCTAGAACTTTCATGTTTTTACATACACATGTTAATTAACACATTATAATACGTATAACGTAATTAAACCGTATGAATCTTACGTCAAATGATATGATTCTGGGAAATTTATTATTATTATTATTATTATAATAATAAATTTATTTCATAAAAAGGAGATTGTAGTACACAAGGCATACACAAGTTATGTAACATTTAAGTTTGTGCCATGTAAAACACAATCTAGTGGGTGAAGTTCTGCTATTCCTAGCTAAGTTATAGAATAACCTGTATTAAGATTTAATTAATTATCACTACATTTATAAATCATTTCACGATATTACGTTTACCTACCTATAAATAACTTGCGTAGGTACAAAAAACTGGCAACATGAAATTCTGAAGGTACCTATTTATATTAAAAAGGAAGAATCTTAATCATAACAAAATGTTTTGTGTAGTACTATTTTAGTTTCGCATAAACACAAGCTTATTCAATATGAAATGTCAAAAGTCAAGGTAACTGGACTTTTTAAAGACGGTGTAACTGGGCCCTTCACGAAGCAGTAAAACAATTATTCAGTACATCAAAAATAACACTGCGCAATAATATTTTTACCCGACTACGGCGAAGCCAAAAAGAAGGGTAATGATTTTAGCAGTCTATGTATGTATGTTTGTATGCTCCACCGTAGCACCTAACGAAAAACCGTACTTACACGTTGTAGGTAACAACCTGAACACTTCAATGGCGTGTGACTACAGCTTTTGTTTTTGTTCAGTTATTGTTTTTCCAGTTACTCGTACCTTGTTTATTTCAGCATCCCGAAAATTTTGTTTCATACTTTTTCAGCGCAGTTTTTATCGTAGTCGGGTTGTAGTTTCTAAACTTACTTTTTTATTTGGGAATCATCTTTTCTGTCGAGTTTTTTTAGTAGCAGTGACAACCGGGCCCTTAACGAAGTCACCTGTTGGTGACTGAACTTGGTTGACGGAACACCGTCAACCAAGTACACTGTAGGTACATCAAAATAAATATCATTACGCAAAAATTTTTTTGGGAATCGTTAATGTTTTGTCAGTAGCAGTCACGAAGTTTGGGTTTGGTTGATTGCAATAGTTCTTGCAGTGGGAACAATATAGGCTGATGATGATGATGATGATGCTGATGGCAATAGGCTCGCCACCTGGACCTACACACCTACCTTTTTTTTGCGGTTGGAAAATCATCAAATAACCCCTCTCGCTCACAAGCAGAGCGAAAGGAGTGTCAGACTTCTGACACTCCTTTCGCCTTCCTTCTGACTAAAAACCACCCATGTTCCTTTTTAGCCCTTTACGTCGAGGTCGCGGTATCTCTTACAACACCCCGCAGCCCCGACGGGCTCCTACCCACCTACCTGGCGTAATGTCGGTTTAAGAAATAGGTACGTATTCCTAACCCTTCCGAGATTACTGGCGTGATGTTACGGTATGATATTCTTATACAATTGATTAGTTCAAAACGAGCTCAAAATTATGGTGATGTATGCAAACTCGATCATTCACCACATTACTCATTTCCATAGGTTTAAGGTTAAAGAATTTTATTTCTCAAAAAGAAATTACAATTATTTCACTTATTTGAGAACATTTGGAACTTAAATAGGTATTTGGTATAACATAACATAAAACTTTGACATACAAACTACTCAGGAAATATTTTTCTTCAAAAACAAATCATTGATACATAACATTGTTAAAAAAAAAACATAGGTTTTACACTTCGCTAAAACATTCAAGAAACAAATCTTGCAATTTTTTTTATATTTTTTCATCCACGTTTCTACGCGTTACTGTTGTATGTTCAGGTGCGCATAACATTTTGCCATATTAATTTAGGGGAAGGGTGATCAATCATTCGATTGCAGTGTGTTCGAAAACACTGAGTTTGACAGTTTGTGAGTTTGGGTTGCTTTTGTGCTGCCCTATGTGTGTTAGTAACAAAGATCGTAGTTAGTAGTGAATGGGTAAGAAAGGTAATAAGTTGGAGAATAAGCCGGAGAGTTTCGGAATAATCCGCAAATCCAGCGGCGAAATTTCGTGTCCGGGACCGCGGTCCCGAAAGCCACCTGTAGTATTTTTACTAATTTGGAGTAGTACATCGGGACCACAAGAAAAACGAAGTTAAAGTACAGTTAACAAAAAAGTGATATAATATTTTGATCAACAATTACATTAATTAATTTATTAGTACTGTATTTTGAACTTTGTACCAAGGGTGTCTTGATTCAGTTGAAGATTAGCTACTGGGTGACTTATGATCTCCTAGTACTACATCACACCTTACATTACTCCTGTTACCTCCAGGTCCTGTATTTGGTGACAGCCCGAAAGAAATAATAAATCTCCTATATGATAACTCCTGCAAATATTCAATTTAACTTTTATATGCAAATTTCATAATATCAAGGAGCTTGCGGCCTAATAATAACTGTCACCCGGGTCGATCTTTAGGTTAAGCCGCGCTTGCCTAGGTTGGTCTGTGGATGGGTGACCACTCATACCAAGTTTCCTCCGTGCCTCGGAAAGCACGTTAAGATGTTGGTCCCGGCTGCCATATATAGCATCTTTGGCAGTCGTTACAGGTAGTCAGTGAGCTGAAAGTCTAAGAACCAGTCTTACCAAAGGGTATCGTATTACCTAGTATTAACTGGGTTGTGGCGGTCAGATAGGCAGTCGCTCCATGTAAAATACTAAAAATACTGGTATTCAGCTGCATCCGGTTAGACTGGAAGCCGACCCCAACATAGTTGGGAAAAGGCTAGGCAGATGCTGATGCTAATTTCATAATGCTTTATTTTTTTATATTTCGTTATAAGGCAGTCTATTTATATGACTATTTTTTAAATAAAAGAAATATTTTATCATTTAACAAAATTAGTTTTATTTATATAACAAAATTTTTTTTGCTTGACCGTACTTTTTAAAGGCATAAGTTTGTTTATTTTATTTGTGGTCCGGAAACACCATTAAAACTTAATCATTATTATTATTGAAAGAATCCTGGACCGCGGTCCCGGTTCCGAAAGTCCCACGATCCGAAATTTCGAGATTCTTCAAACTTGTCAAATAAATAAAAGGATGTCCCCTAAAACCACAAATAAAAAAAAAAAAAATATCTTACAAAAAATAGTGTAGCTCTGGCTTTTGTACTAGGATTTCCTGCATCACAAGAGCCAGACCTCTCAATTAACAGAGTACATAATAATTAGGCTATCGAAAAAAATGTGATAAATTATAGGTTTTATGCATTTATTAAAAGTGTTTAAAAAGAAAAGAGAAAGAGAGAAAGATATTAAAATAGTAATAATAACAAATATATAATTATTAATTTTTAAAAGTGGTCGGTGGCCCGCAATTCTGACAATCAGTCTCGCCAAGAAGTATCGTATTACTGAGAAGTTACTAAGCTGTGGAGATCGGAGGCAGTGTAAAATACAGCGGTGTAGTAATCAGCTGCACCTGGTTAGGTTAGAAACCCACTCCACCATAGTTGCTTGAAGGTTAGGCTGATGATATATTATATAACCAGTAGCATAGTGTTACGAAAGCATCTGATTCAGAAGTCAATAAACGTTCCAAGGTCACAAAATACATTACCTATAGTTCGTACTCCTAGCAACTAACAATAGTTCCACGGAATATTTCTTGCTATGGGAAAATAGCCTTCGCATTCTCAAGCACAAAAGGAATTATTTGCTCTGGGCACATAAAGGCATTTGTTTGCGCTATTGGGATTATCTAAGCATTGTATTAGATTGCATGCTTTAATTGCGTACATTTATTCTTTTTGTATAAGTCCTACGGTCACAGTTAAAATACGTTCGCATCTTAAAGTTGTATTTTGCAAAGAGCTAGGTGGGAGTGAGCTGTTCCGGCGGGGCTGCGGGTTGTTTGAAAGAGATACCGCGGCTTCGACACAAAGGGCTAAGAAGGAATATGAGTGATTTTTAGTCAGTAGAAGTCTGACACTCCCTACCTCCCTCCTATGCCCAGAGCAGGAGGAGTAATTTTTTGTTTTAGAGGGTCCTTGTTTTTTGTATTCACGACGCGGGCCCAGAGCGGATTGGTAGATACTTTAGGTTTTTGGTTCAAGAACACACCTATCTTCCTTCGACGATTTCCGTTATGAGAGCAGGGGTAAGAAAATAAATTACACAAAGTAAAGTGGTGGAGGATGTGGGTCTAAAAATGTATTGCGTTTCCTGAGAAGAATCCTTCTAATGTAGACAATTACGGCAAAGAATAACTTTGCCTACAACGTGGGTGATATTAAGAAAACAAATTACGTGAACAAACACCGGCTAGAACAAATACCCGTAGGCAATACTAATATTTGTCTTGATCTGATTTATACGGAGCTAATTTTCTTTGGAGGACAATGTGGCCGTATATACTGTCGGCATTGTTTGGGTGTAAGGGTTGCGCCGGATAAGATACTCGATTTAGTTAGAGGAATCGGTATGATCCTAGAAATTGTTAGCTAGTAATATTTTTTCTTGTTTACTTTTTCCAAACATTTATAATTATTTAAAATTTTAGTCTTCTTTTTTTACTTTTCTTTATTTGGTTGCAAATACTCCTATATAACGCAACATGTATTTTTGTTACATTCTGCCTTGTCAACCGACACGCTCCTTAAATTATCTTTTTCTTTTACAATAAGAAACTGACTTTGTTTCGAGAAATATCTCTCAGACATGCTGGTTACCTCAAAATGTTTTTCTACGACGAAGCAAATGATAGTTATACAATCCACACATGACTCCAAAAATCAGAGTTGCGTGTTTCAGATTCGACCTCGGGACCTGTGACTTGGTAGTCCGCCCCTCATACAGCTAGGCTATGGCCTGGTTGTTTTCATCTAATTTTTTATAAACATTTTGCTTTTGGAAAGATTTTTTGCTTTTGCAACATGCATTAACTTAACATGCCTTTGTGAAACTCATTTCGTAAACTTTTTACGAGGAGAAAAAGTGACTAAAAAACCGAAGCTAATAATAACCGATAACGCCCACATAACGTAATTATCAATTAGTCGTCCCACCCACAAATGACAGACACACGCTATTATTAACCCGGAACCAGAGCAAAAATATTATGAAAAGCTTTGTCACTAATCACCTTACTCAAATACTCGGTGACTAGTTTACAAAAGGTCTTTAAGAACAGATTTAAGATGTGGGTGTGGCGATATTTTTTTGGCAGAACTAAAACTGTGCTGTCATGATTAGGGGGTGAAAATAGACCATTTACTGATTCTTATTTTAGAAGTCACTCACACCATAATTTTTTACCTTTTCATTTATTGACGGCACGGTTGGCGCAGTGGCTCAAGCAATGGACTGCTGCGCTGCGTGTCGCGGGTTCGATTCCCGCACGGAACAAATATTTGTATGACCTACAGATAGTTGTTCCGGGTCTGGGTATTTGTGTATGTGAGATTAAATGTTTGTGAACGCACCCACGATACAGGAGAAATTCCTAGTGTGGGGCAACGTTTTTAAAGAAAAGAAAAAAATATATTTATACATTTAAGGTATACATGCATACAGGGAGAAAGGAATATTGACGCACAAAAGGTAAGCACAAAAATAAAATCAGGTGTTCTATACATTCTGACCATGTAATTGATATTGCACTTTTTAAGCAGTTTTTTTTAAATAACCGATGATGGTTTGATTAGATGTATTGGTCACGTAATAACCGTTTGTACGAGTATGTCGATTTTCCAACCACCTGGTATACAAATCATGACCATCATAATAATCCAAAACACACAAAAATACAAAAATAGATGTCGTTAAATTAACGTTGACGCCCTTGTTTTTTCACGTTTGCAAAACTTTACTATGTCGTCCAAATAGCCACAAAAGAATATGACTGAAAGGGCAATGGCTTTGACACCAAAAATAAACCAAGAGTATGAAATACGAGAAAGATAAGAAGATTTCACCTTTAAAGGAAAGAGAACGCCTACAACAGCTTATGTAAATGTTGCTTCTAGAAAAACTCTGTTAAAGTGGAAACGTACCTACATGTGTTTTAGGTCTAAAGCCTCCCCATTAATCCTGGTCCGTGATTACGTCGGACAAAAATAGATCCGTTTTGGGTCCGTCTTTGTTGTAACGTAGCAAAAAATATGGAAACGGACTGGAGATTAAATAAAAGAGGGGTTTGATTCTCTAATACTTGATAGACATTTTTGTCTCCATTGGTACTGTCTTTATTTATAGTTTGTCATTAGTGGAGACAATTCTCGCTTAATTGTACATTGTATTGTTTGAATTTGTGTGTGACACATTATTAGTGAGCCAGTAGTAATGAGACGATTAAAATCCGGACAAAATCTCATAATCTCTTCGTCTTAAGACGACGACGAAGACATGCGTTATTAGTATTCATTTCTTACCTTACAAAAATGATGGAAGAAAGTTTTTGAACCACCATGCTTTATTTACAATTACTTTCAAATTCATTTGCTCAATCTGTATAAACGCTTTGCTAAAGTAAACACATCGCAATATGGATAATAATCTAGTAGTATAGTATTGGGCATTCTGTCCCACCTGTCGCGCAGTCGAACTAGTTCGCCTACGCTCCGTTGTGACAGAATGCCCAATACTAAACGGATTCGGATTATTCGTTCAAAAAATTCTGAATTAGGTTTTGTGCATTTTGATCCACTGTTTCACTCTTCTAAACACCTCCACGTAGGCCAAACTACCCAACACTGTTTCGATCGTGCGAGTACGATCAGGCTAGTTCAGGACAGTAGTGTGACCTATACCACTGTCGGCAAGTCGCGAGGCGTTCGAACGACTTTTATTTCATGATTAGCCAGTGGTATTTCACTTTTATTATTATGTGGATAAGATTTACTTTCAATAACATAATTATTACGATCATAATATGCTTTATCAGTCTAATGAAAACCATCGCAATGATCGCAAAAATGCTAAGTTAACATATTAGAGTTGACGTGACTTGAAAATTTAGGGCTCGTACACACAGCCTTGTTAACGAATAATGTAATTATGATGTTGGAATAAAAAAATAAATCTGTTGTTAATGTATGATCACTGAACAGATTGTTTAGAAAAAATGACTGTCATCTTTAACAGATATATGGAAAGTATATCCTTTTTAACCCAACACATTTCAAATTCGCTTAACTTTTTATTTTTTTAACAAATCCGCTTAACGGTTCAGTTTCCTTACCGTACTAAAACTTTATTTCAAATACAAACAAAATTAGCATAGCAAATAGGTCTATGTGTACGGACCGTAACCTATAATGTCACAATACTTGTGTCAGGGCATAAACTATACAGGTATTTAAATAAAATTTAGGTCATTTATAAAATATTATCTGTCGCGAGTACTTGTAGAATATTAGAGATATTTTATCTATCAGTGTACGTCTTAATCATGTCAACGGTAAGCAGAATATTTATTTTAAATCTAATTAAAAATTATACTGCAGGTAACGATTATTTTCACTGAATAGATGTTAATCTATTTTATTTTTTGTTTCAGATTTGCGATTCAGAAATTGTATTCAGCCAGTACGCTCAGGATCCTTACGAAGGACTCTCTGAGATGATTTACAACGAACCACCGCACTGCAGTCGACTTACAAAGGAAAAGACCCGATCCAAACGACAACGTCGAGAAAAGCCTTCTCATAATATACAACCAACGAAATCATTCGTGATGAGTAAACTGCATCGACGCGGGATAAAGCTGATAAAAATATCAGTTATCGATCTCTGCAATAACAATACCAGTGACAGTGATAGTGATAGTGAGAACGTTATAATAAATGCACAGTACATTGTGAAAGACGCTATTGATAGTGTTAAGGACGATACGGAATCATTAGTTAAAAAAATATCGAAATCTTTAATAGATAGTGACTTTTAATAACTGAACTTAGTGATTGAAATAAAAGAATTATTATTATTATTATATTATTATTATTTAGACTAGTTTTAAATGCTGTAAAGAAATAAAAACATATTTATCGTATTAAAGTTTTTTATTTATATACCTAGAAACCAATACACAAAATAAGTAGGTACACATTTCATGACCACTCTAAATACTTTCTTATACATAAAACATTTTTAAGGGCGCAATGCTTCAAATGTTTCTTACAATTTAATTTAGTTTTATCTTCACAATATTTTTTATGCAAAATAGAGAAATTAGGACATTGTTCTCTACCAAGGTCTGACACTTTACAATTCATGCAAAGCTCTTTTACCCACTTCACCTTCTCCAACCCGTTTACAACGATTTCCTTATTTTCTAGATACGGAACGATTATACGTTTAAATTCTCTATAGTCAATATATCCTTCATTCCAATAAATGCCTCTATTCCTTTCCAACCATTTAACTTGCCTTTTTTCGTCACTTGTTAAGTATTTAAACAAATATGGTGGTTTTATTAAAAATGATTGCGTATAATCACGACTAGCAAAAGCTAATTCCTTTATAATAAAATTATTATATAGATCTTTAAACCCTTGAACATCTACTATGATAGTATTCGGATTCATGATATTTTTCTCAAAGTATTACTGAGCGGCTTATACTCAATAATACAATCGTTCAATATCAGACAGTATGCAGAAGTTTGATCTGGTATATCCGAATCACTCTCGATTTCCACTCTTACATCCACAACAGGACCTGTCTTTACATTATCAGCTTGTCTTGAGCAATCGATGACAAATAGTGGTGCCAAATCTTTAAACTGTTTCTCACTTAATAAGGGCTCCGAGCGGCGTCCGTAATAAGACTGTTGAAATCTGGTGTATTGTTCATATAATAAAGCGATACGGTTATTCGCGAAACTGGAATTTAGATTTTCATACGGGAAGTAAGTTGAATTGAGATACACTTTAACATCACGAACATGACAATGATCGAACTGGGACATGTCAGAACTTGCATTGTTTTTTCTATTTGTCTGAAGACCCATAATTATGAATCTTGGTTTCTCTATTTGTGAGGAAGTTTTGATAGCCCAAGTATGTTTTGTAGTTTTGGGTAAAGCTGGATATTCGTACAGGTCCCAATTCCTGAAAATCATCTGGAGCGCTCGGTCTTTTTCTAACAGTTTAAGCAAATTTATTTTCTCTTTGTCGGACACTTTAACATGCGGTACCCGCCAGATAATTTTATCGATCTGAACGTCGTCTACAATTTCACTGGTGTTAAGTTTCACAGCATTCAGGTTGGTGTTACTTCGTAATAATATCAGTTCATGCCTGCTATTTATCACAACTTTCTTAAAGTCTTCTGCAAAACCCATTATGTTACAGAGTGGTATAGAAGCGGAAAATCTACCACCATTCATATTTTTTACGCCATCGATATTCCAGCCCCACGCGTTAGATATTTTTGATTCATTCTCATTCATTGATATCAGCGATTTCATGGTGGTAGTTACGCCAGCATTTTTTATTCTATCAATTTCCACGCCATTTAGTTCGTACCTAATATCTTGGAACAAGTACAGTAGAGCATTATTCGTAAAATGAATACTAGTGGCTTTCTCTTTCATATCCTTTTTGGTCACGATCACAGTTCCTTCCAAATACAAGGTACTAGCTGATGGAAGTATGTACAAGTCCTGTTGGTTGATAGGTATACGGATTTCATCGTTCCTGTTGAAACTGGTTACGTAGGGCTTGTAAGAATGAAATTCGATTCCTTCAACAGTGTTGTCGTATGTAGGAGAAGATAAAACGTCTAAGATATTCATTTTAGCAATCCGATCGCTTTAAGGAAGGCCTTGTTGTCTTTAGTTAGTTTTATTTTCTTCTTATAGCGAGCTCTTATTTGGTTGGAAGGTTGAGCGGAACTGTTCTTTTTAATTTGTTGATGCTCATATTTATTGTAGTCAATCATGTTTTCTTCTTAAATGCAAATACAGCTGCACTTCTTCACCTCGTAGATTTATTAAGCGATTATTTATGTCTAATAGCCTGATATGTATACAGCTTATATTGTTTTGGTTGATTGGAAAGTATATTACGTTTTTTGGGATTTCTATGATCCTATATCCAGGAGGCACATTGAGAGCAAATTCGTGGATAATATGACTCGGTTCTCCGTTTATGTACGATCCGCTTATAATATCACATTCGATTCTAACCACGGTTGTAGGTAAAATGTTGACGGGAAACTGTGACACATGCCATTTATTACCTTTTAATATCTGCTTATCAAACCCTAGCAAACGTCTAAAATTATTTTCTTTTTCAAAATTTACATCTTTCGTACAGTACATAGTAGTTTTTAAAGTATTGTTATTGCAATCTAGTTTAATTGATGCACCTTTTATCTTAGATTTTAAATAATCACCGATATCATGCAATTCATAGGTTCCCTCCGGTATTTCAATGATGTCGGAGCCATAGTAAAACTTGTTATTTGTTTCATCAATGTTTGGAATAGAATTAAATGATGAGAAATGCAATAATGCACACTCATATTGTCCATTTAGTTGTAACGTATTAGGATAGTACGTGGATAAGATAGACGAGTTCCCGGTTATCGATAAAGTGAATGACATCTTGCAAATGATTGACCAAGAAGAAACCATCATGACACGAAACCAGGAGAAAATAACAGATTTTTTTCGTGACCAATAATGTTTGTGTTATGCATCAGAATATTGCCGGGTTACTAAACAAATCCGACAATGTCACAATATGCTTAGATGAGCTGTTATCAGAAAAGGGTCTAAGCGTAGATATATTGTGTGTAACTGAACACTTCATTATGACAGGATACGAGTCGTACTTAACTATACCAAATTATCAACTAGCGGCTTCGTACTGCAGAAAAGAAAGCAAGAGAGGTGGAGCATGCATCTTGGTAAAGAACGGACACCACTTCATCGAATTAAAGAAGATATCCAACATATCAGAACCCGGAGTATTTGAATGTTGTGCGATAGAGTTACCTAATTATAACATTGTCCTGGCATGTGTGTATAGGGTTCCCAAGTTAACAAACTTCAACGTATGTATGGACAAATTACAATTACTCCTGCAAGAGTTAACTAAGAAATGCCATCATAATATTGTTATTGCAGGGGATTTCAATATCGACATTTTAAAAAAGAACGCTCAAACCATTGAATTTGAATGCCTATTACTGAATTACAATTTAAAATTAGCCTTGAATCAACCTACACGCCTAAAGAGTAAAACCTGTATTGATAATATTGCTCATAATTTTCGCAAAGCATGTAAGGCCGAAGTCCTAGAACTTGCTCTATCGGACCATACGGCACAACTAGTGACATTTCCAGTACAAAAAAAATGTAAGATTAATTATTGGAAGGTTACAAGACGCGACTATTGCAATGAAAACATGACAAAATTTAAAAATTGCTTGAATAAATTATCATTTTCTGACATTTACAAAACCAATGACCCTAATGTAGCGTACAAAGCCTTTTTTGACATATTTTCGTTATTCTATAAATTGTGCTTTCCCGAAAATAATGTTAGAATTAGCACGTCGAGAAAACCAAAATGGGTGTCACGTGGTGTAAAACTATGTAGTAAAAAGAAAAGGCAACTTTTATGGCAATATAGACTTAAACCAAATGAGATTAATAAAAGAAAACTAACTTGTTATTCAAAAGTATTTAAAAAAATTGTAAAACTCACTCAAAAGACACAGAATAATCATGCAATAAATACGTCAGATAACAAATCAAAAGCTACTTGGAAAATTATAAATAACTCCAAATTCAACATTCCAAAAAACTGTATTGACAAAATTTGTGTAAAAAATGACGTCATCACTGACCCAAAGGCTATTGCAGATGCTTTTAATAATTACTTCGTTGACAAAATTAATCCTATAGCAGGATCTGCGAATAATGCTGCATCGCTTATACCAAAAAGAAAAGATTCTTTTTTTCTCGCCCCATGTCTGCCAATTGAAATGTTTAAAATTATAAAACAATTGAAAAATACAAATAGTGTAGGACATGATGGCCTATCAACAAAAGTTTTAAAATCTGTAGCGGGAGAAATATCACCACATCTAAGCCATTTAATTAATCTGTGCATCGAGACAGGTGTTTTCCCCGATGCACTAAAAATATCTACCATTAAGCCACTATTTAAAAAGGAAAATAAAGAGCAAATGCAATACTATAGGCCAGTTTCCCTTATTAGTATAATTTCTAAAATATTTGAAAAGTATTTATATAAACAGTTGTATAACTACCTCGAAAAAGAAAAGATACTCGCTAATGAACAGAAAGGGTTTAGATGTGGTAGAACAATAAACTTGGCAATCTACGATTTTTTACATAATGTCATGCAAAAAGTAGATTCGAATATACCTGTATGTACGATATTCTGTGACATGACACAGGCCTTCGACCATGTTCGGCACGACATACTTATTGAGAAATTAGAAGCTTATGGCATTAGAGGTAACGTCTCAAACCTTATTAGATCTTATTTAAGTAACAGAAAACAATTGACAGAAATTTCAGCAATAAATAAAAGCAATAAACAGGAAGTTATATATAAATCAAGGGAACGTTTAGTTAAATTTGGCGTACCGCAAGGCACTGTCGTAGGCCCGCTATTTTTTATACTGTATATTAATGACCTACCCAAAAGTATCGACCACCCAATGACACTTTTTGCCGACGACAGTACTATAACAATCTCTTGCAAAAATAGGGACACATATGAAACTGACATTAACAATTCAATAGAATCAATGGTAAAATGGTTGGAAAACAATAATCTTAAGATAAACCTTGGAAAAACTAATATTCTGCATTTTGCCCAAAGGTCATCTATACCAAATGTAAATGTCCATTATTGTAACAACAGCATACAAAAAGTGAACATAACCAGATTTCTTGGAGTAACTATTGACAGCAAATTGGATTGGAAAGCGCATACGGAAGCATTAAGCAAAAAAATAAGTAATTCCACATATGCACTATATAAACTAGCCCCCATTTTAAATGTTGATGCGCTGCTAACCGCTTACCATGGCTTAGTGTCCTCTAACTTAAGATATGGGCTCATTTTTTGGGGAAATTCAACAAACAAGGGTGTGATTTTTAAAACGCAAAAAAGGAGCCTGAGGGCTATGTTTGGACTTCATGTCACAGAGAGTTGTAAACCCTTTTTTAAAGAATATAAAATATTAACGCTTCCATCAATGTATATTCTGGAGACCATTATGTTTGTCAAATCGAATCCACACCTATTCCCCTTATTGTCAGATAAAGTAGTTCGAAACAGACGTGACAATAGTAAGCTATGTATCCCGAGATCCAGGACAGCTCTTATGCGTAAAAGTGTATTCTGTATGGCGCCAATTCTTTATAATAAGTTGCCAAAACATTGGAGGGAATTATCCACTGAAAAATTAAGAAATAGACTAAAAAGCCATCTGTTAGAGAAAGTCTATTACAGCACTGACGAATTTCTAACTGACAAAATAATTTGACATGTATTAAGACATCCTAATTTTATTAATAATTGCTTTAACATTAGATTTTTTTGATTTGTATTATTTACTATGATGAGCTTACGACACTATTATTATGATTGTATTATATTGTACCTTTTAGTATAAATGTGGTCTAAATTGGATTGTTAATAGCTATATTTGCTGTGTAAACGAATTTAAAATCACTTGATGTTGTGTAGCGTCCGACGTCTTATATTTGTACGCCGTTCAGGCAAAACATGACTGTCATAATTATAATTTGATGTAACATCTTGCATGCTATGTGTGTGTATACTCATGTTTTGGACAAATAAAATTATCTTATCTTATCTTATCTTATCTTATCTTATTGAAATGAAAAGAACACATTAATTTTATACATGTTTATTCCAAAATTTCCACAGATATTCTAAACATAGATGACCACAATTTACTGTATTAAACTTTTGATATCTTGTGTAGTTGTAATAAACACTACAATTCTTAAAATATCTCATTAATTCCATTGGAGGTTTTAAGTCTCCATAACTATCAAAGTATTCGCAATAGTCGAATACTTTACCATAAGCTACCCAATGCGTTCCTTCATTTTTAGAATCGTCTAAGTTAACAATTCCACATTCAATCCGTTTTGGCTTTCTTGGCAATTGATCCTTCATGTATACTCCTCGAAAGTGTGGGATGTCTCGTGCATGTTCTTGGATGTCGATGTTAGTCAGAGGACGATTAGGTAGCTTCTTTATCAGTTTTTTGAATGTTCTATGAATAATCCTTTACCATTTTTATGCGATTTAATGTATAAACCCTTACCCAAAACTAAAGCCTCCATAGTCTTATTATGACGTTCTGTTTCTCGCAAATTTTGTTGAGCCGCTTTGTAATCATTAACGGTTTTTGCAATACCCGCTGCACCACCAGCCAAAGTGCCTAAAGCTGATAAGCCAGCAAAAATTGGAATTAAAGGCAAAATACCTCCAGTCTTTGGTATGGGTATGATTCGCGGTACCCGGATTTTCTGACTTTTTGGAAATATCTTTTTTGCTGCTAAGTAAGCAGCATTAATTAAAGCTTTACTATCTTTGTGTTTAATTTTCTTAATTTTTGATTTTATTTTCGATACAAAGTTTCGAAACGTTTTAATTCCGGCACCAGACTTTAGTTTGGCTTTCATCACTTTGCTCACTAGCCATGAGCTAAGTTCTTCACCTTTCCCAGCATCCTTTGATTTAAGTCTTTGTTTTGCCATATTCATTAATTGTAAATCAGCTTTGTGACGATGTGATAAGTCCGTGTGCTTAGCGTATGCAATGTCGTGGTGCATACAAGCTTCATCCAACTTATTAATACCTCGGTCACCGCGTAATAAACGTTTCTGGAGTTTAGTTCCTGGTCCGCAATAATTATATCCAGGCAAATGAAGCTCGAACGGTAGATTTTCTATTATACTATTAACTAGTCCACCACCTTGCATTCTACAAATCGCAATGGAAAAATATTCAAAAATCTTTGATAAATATACTTATTAAGTCAATCCACTAATGCAGCTTTGTCAATCCAACTATTTTCATTATTGCTAAGACCCAACCATTTTACGTAAAGTTTCGTTCCTTTCTTTTTTAAAACTTTCTCTATCAAATAAACACCAGAATAGTTTGATTTTTGAAGTTCTTGTTCATAAAAGGTTCCTAATATAGCTTGCTTTCGTTGATCTTGTATATAGTATGTCACTGGTATTGTATTATTAATCTTCTTTACAGTAAAAAGTTCTGTTGACCAATTAGGAGTATAACCTTTCTCAAAATTGTGTTTATATTTGCTGATACGAACATAATCACCAATTTTAAACTTAGGTTTACATGGAATAGATACATGTTTATATGCTTTCAAAATATTTTCTTTTATTACTTGCACATTAGACTTGTTTACATCGATTGGTTTTAACTTAATAGTTCGATGTTTTGTGTTGTTATACGATTCCAGTATAACTTCTAATGGTTTACCCAGCCACTTATAGTTTCCATTGAGGCTAAAATATTTGTACAATTTATTTTTTATGGTTTTAATTAGTCGCTCAACAATTGATGCTTTTTTGGTAGAAAACGATGAGTAATGGTTAATTTTGTATGTTTTCATGAGCGCTTGAAATGTGTTATTATAAAACTCTGTCCCCATATCAGTTTGTAAATTATCAGGTTTTCGATGAGTGTTAAGTAATATACGTTCAAATGCATGACTCACATTAAGTCTATTTTTAGATTTTATCGGCTGCGTCCAAGCATATTTTGAGAAGCAATCGATCACTATTAAAATGTAATTGTAGCCTTTGTTATATTTTCTTAGATTTTGCATGTCCATCAAATCAGCTTGCCATAAGTCGTCAATACTTTTTAGAACAACAGAACGCCGAAGGAAATTTCTTCGTGCAGTTTTGTGTATTTCATTTACAATTTGCTGTTTTGACATAATTTACAGCTTTTTAAGCAATTTATCAACATCTGCTTTAGTATAAAACTTATCTTCCAAATGATTCAAATCCTCAGGTATCTTTGCTTTTAAAGTAGCTTGAACTGTTTTTTTTGCATCTAACACGAGCTGAGAACGTAATGCACCAATTAGTCTATTAAATTCATGTATCGTATTAGCACTTATTCGATCTACGTAATCCTTGTTTACGGCATCGTCTCCATCTACGGGAGATTGGATTCCCTTCAGTCTTGATCCTTTCAAATCAAAATCCCCGCTTTCTGATTTTAACAATGCGTTATCATTAAATTCAAATAAATCTGAAAAACGCAATCTCTTGTGAATAAAATTACCGAATTTGTCTACATTCATCTTTAAGATGTATTGTTTTGAAAGGTTGACGGTAAAATGAAACACAGATGATTTATGTATTTATTATATTACTTTCACGCAATTCCTCTATTATAGATATAATTTCGTTGTTTACCCCTGTGTTACCAGCATCTTGAGATGCAATTAACAATTTTAGCCGTTCTACCAATTCATTAGGATCATCCCAATATATAAAATCTACATTCTTCTTCCACATCTTTGTTAAGGGAAGTCCTTTCCCTTGGGATTGTGTAAAAAGCGGTTTAATAATTTGTAAATATTTTACACCCTTATTACTTTTTATCGGTTTACTTGGATCATAATCTCGACGGTGTGCATTAGTATCAAGTAGCATTAATTTATAATGTTGCATATCACTCCCTGTAACCAAACTCAAATCTACATCCTTTTTTAGTAGCAACTGTTTTAATCCAGGCGTACTTCGGTACTTGCGATCTGCCACTGTGATATATTCGTCATTGACAAATTATGCGAGCAGATCCCAACATCAACTTTCCATGTTCGTATCTGACACCAAATGGAATATCTGCTAACGCTTCTGGAGAAACTGACCAGGATGTTGTGTTACAATCTTGTTTTTTTTCGCCTAGTGATTTATAGGAGGAGTCACTGTCGACCTCAGAGTCATAATCGTCTGTATCATTGCTTCCTTTGTCACTGAGAACTTCTTTCTGCAAAGTTTTATCAATAAATGGAACTTCAATTTCTTTATCTTCGATATTTTGTGAAGCAGATTGTTTACTGACATGGGCAATTAAGTTTAAAGGTTCTGTCACAGGCTTGAAAACTGATTCCAGCGCTTCTTTATTATTTATTTCAATATCCTTCATTTTTCGTACTTTTTTCTTCACGGCTTCTGTCGCTTCAACGATTTGTCTTTTCAAAGATTTTTCCATGTTGATGAAGTAGATAGTGATTGATTAAGTATCGTAAGTAGAATAATTAGAAAAGCTAGGGTAACGGATTTAAATAACAATGATTTAATCAAAAACTACAAATGTGTCAAATTTATTTCTATAACAGCCCTTATTTTTAGGGCAATCTTTATTAATAACTACAAAACTGAAGGGATCGTTCCATATTTTTGAACACATTTCACGAAATTGAACCCATGACATATCAGTGTTGACATGTTCTTCGTATATGTGTTTCAAATTAATTTCGTCTTGTTTAAAAAGTATGATTAGATTCGCGTTGTCCCTTATTAATTGTTTAGGAATTTTACTATACGTTTGATTTAAATAAAAACAATCGATATACTTGTGTCTTCCCATTGCAAAGTAATCACGCATATTGTTTTGATTTTCACAAGCAACATCATCAAATATAATCACAGAGTCGGGTTTTGCGTCCTGAACTCTTAGTATTTCTTCATTTTCCTGATATTTCTGAAACGAAATACCTGGTACTCGTTGCAAAACTTTTTCTAAAAATATGTACTTGGGTTGGTACAGGGTTTTTGAATAAATATAAACATTTCGAAATCTTAAACCATTTTCGTGTACCTATAAGAAGACTAATGAGTAAATTAGTTTTTCCACAATTTGACGGTCCGCAAATTATACAGCGTACTGAATTAGGTAATAATTCACTATGACGGAAATCAGTTTTACAAAATTCATTACATATTATGTTGACATTCAACGATTGTGGTTGTTTTACAAATTTCATGATTATTGTGTGAAACAGTTCAATTAACAATAACTAATATTATTTTAGATTAATATTTATAAACCCTACCACTACCATTATCCATTTTGCATTACTAACTACTAAACCGAGTCGACAGTTCACGATTGGGCATAGCGAAAAGTGATCCAGAATGCTCAATAATATACTACTAACCCCCTATAGGTCACACTACTGTCCTGAACTAGCCTGATCGTACTCGCACGATCGACGGTCGAGTAAAGAGTCGAGTCGATTATCGATTATCGGGCGTTCTATACCACTGTCCGGAGCGAGGCGCACTCGCCTCGCGACTTGCCGACAGTGGTATCAACGTCATCTATCGAGCGCTTAGGTCAACTCTGGACAGGTAGGTAATAAAATCCAAGCGCATTTGCGTGGTTGATTCCTCGGTGAGTAAACACTACAAAAAGTACTACAGCACCATCTATGACACATCGGATGAACTAAAACATCAAATCCTAAATCGCGCAAGCAAAGTTTTCTCGTCTTATGACTATAAAAGAACCATCTGGTCGCATCAAAAAATGTGTTTACAATCGTGACGCAGATGCATGATGTCTGGTTCCTGAAGAGGAAGTATGGGCGAATACTATGACATGAGCGGTGACAAGATCCTGATGGTTAGGTTAGTTGTAGTTGTAGTAGGGGAAATGGTGCCTTCAATTTATGATTATCTATAAGATTTCAGTTAGTCAATTTTTTTTTCCCACTACTGACACAAAGGTCTCCTCTCTCAGAGAACAGTGGTGATGAAATAATTTACACAATGTAAAGCGCTAGCCTAGGTTCGAACCCACGCCATACAACTTGTAAGTCGCAACCGTTACCACTAGACCACCACTGCTCTCCTCTCTTACTCTCAAATATGTTTATCTAATGTTATTGTATATTTAGTCTCAGGTATCTGCGGCGGTGAGTTCATAGCTAAGATCGAGTAGAGTAGAGAGTCGAGTCGATTATCGATTATTGGGCATTCTATACCACTGTCCGTAGCGAGGCGCACTCGCCTCGCGACTTGCCGACAGTGGTATAGGTCACACTACTGTCCTGAACTAGCCTGATCGTACTCGCACGATCGAAACAGTGTTGGGTAGTTTGGCCTACGTGGAGGTGTTTAGAAGAGTGAAACAGTGGATCAAAATGCACAAAACCTAATTCAGAATTTTTTGAACGAATAATCCGAATCCGTTTAGTATTGGGCATTCTGTCACAACGGAGCGTAGGCGAACTAGTTCGACTGCGCGACAGGTGGGACAGAATGCCCAATACTATACTACTTAATCTGCACGGAACATTTTCATTATCATTATTCAAAGGTCAGTTTTTGGAAGGTACCCAAAGGATGAATAACGATATCTTTGAGATTAGGAGAACCTTATCCGTTCTTTCATAATATTTTCCATTGACTAAGAGTCGTGACGGATAGCCAGTAAAGATGGGCGAAAACGTCCACTAATTTCTAAATTTTGTAAGAAAAAGTCAAAATCTTTAACCAGAATTTAGCAAGTTAGTAACGAGAATAGATTGGGTTTAACGTAATTGTGTTTTCCGGTTGCTGATGTGATGTAAAACTTTCAATTTAAGAAGATCAAGTATTACTTGAAATTAAAAACTATGAGTAAATTCACAGAAAACTTGAGAAAAAAAAACGATTAGCAAGTTATATACTTTTGTTAGCTTGGGTCTTACCTGTTAAAGCAAATGTATGTGTTAATGAATAAATAAACAAACTTGACCCTAAAAGCTTTATAACAATTTTAAGTCAGATATCACGAACCTCGTCATAGAGAGAAACGACCAACTTTTAGCCACTTTTTATGTAAGTTTAAACTTTCCAAGACTTTACAGTTCTACCCACCCAATTAATATTCAGCTCAAGTTTTTAGTATGAGTTCCAACGCGATCTTAGTTTTATCACTGGTATTATCTAGCTTGTCTATGTAGAAAAAATCTTGTACATTTTCAAGACTTATTTTTCAGGTCATAATAAGTTTACAAATTTTCGTGATAATTTAAATGTAATGAATATTATTGTATCATGATATTATGTTTTGAAATTTTGCCAGAGAATATTTTATTTTAGATATTTTGCTAGTATTTGCATTGAACGTGGGTAATAGTTAAACCTGTGTATTTATTAAAAAGCTCTCTGTAAAAATTGAATCATGAGTTTTTTTCAATTATGCATGAACAAACTTGTCTGGAATAATAGAATTGAATCAGTTTTTTTTTATTATAACGTAATTACAATATTATGTGGGTAGTAATACTTGTGTTCGATCCTTGTCTAGTTTATGGAAGTTTAAACTCCATTATTTTATGCCTTTTACCCTCACTTTTTTTTTGTATTTTTTTTTGGGGTAGTTTTGTTTTTCAACGACTGTCCCAAAAAAGTGTTTTATGGTTTGAGGTGTGCACTTGTGGCATGTGCTAAATAAATATGTTTCTTTCTTTCTTTTTTCTTTTAGCATTTTGTCACAAATAATAAACATGCAACTGATAAACGAACAGTAGGTCGTGGGTTCGAACCCAGGCAGGCACATTCTTTGTGTAATTTATTTCATCATCACTTGTCTCAAAACGTTAAAGAAAAACATCGTGAGGAAACGCATGTCTTAGAACCAAAAAACTCAAAGACATGTGGCATCCGCCAATCCGCACTGGCCTCGCGTGGTAGATTATAGCCCATTCACTCTCAAAGAGAGGAGGCCTGTGTCCCAGCAGAAGGAACATAAATAGGCTGTTGATGATGATGACCAAAAACAAAGAAAATATTATGTTTGGAACAAGACTGTAATTTTGATTTAAAAAAATACAAATAGGTAAAAGTTTTCGGTTCGTTCGTACTAAGATACTTGTCGTAATACTAATAGCTTGAGCCATTAGCTAAGTCAAAATAATCTTTTAAAACCAATTCTCAATGAAAGAAAAGCATTTCTTCCTGTTTTGAAATAAATAAAGGATATGATTCTCGTGAGAATTGGCTTATCATTTTCTTGAACTAGAATATTTTAATCCAATTCTCAAGGGAAACATATTATTAAGAACCATCCCTCTAACTGTTATTTAACTGTCGCCCAAAGTTTGAATTTGTTTGTCCTAGTCGGCAATCGCCGACGCAATTTCAATATTACCCCCCAAGTCAGTTGAGGGTAATCTAAAAGCCGTTACGGTTAAAACAAAGTTGGTACCTAATTATTACGAGAAAAAACATTTTGAGCTAATAAGCAATTAGATTTATTAGATACCCATTCCTTGTTGTTACCATTTTTGTTTATACTCCTAAACAAAAATGGTACCTAACAACAAGTAATAGCTAGGTATAACTAATGACGGCTACACGGGGCAATTTTCAAGGTTAAGCCACGTGTGGCGACAGCGCCATCTATCGCGACAGATGCGAACTATCATCGTCAAGTCCTACATCTCGCTATCAAAGTTATCCGCCACATTAGCGTATATAGAAAATCCCGACTTACAGATGTTGGGCAGTTAGCTCACCAGACACAACACCCGTCTGGTCGGAGGATCCTCCCTTTTCTACGGGGATTAGGAACTTTACACCCTGGTGCTCATACCCAAACACGTTCGCCTCGGTCGGTGTGTAGATGCGTGACCATCCAATATAAGAGTATGCTTAGGTGTTTTGGTCATGTGGAGACAATGAATAAAAGTCGATTAAGGTTGATGCGACGAGATGGCCCGTGAAATAACTTTTTTTAATATTTTTTCAGTGTCAGGTTGTATTTACACTAATATTATAAAGAGGAAAGATTTGTATTATTGTATTTTTGTGATGAATAAACTTAAAGACTCCTGCACCGATTTCAAAAATTCTTTTACCATTAGTCCTCATTTTTGGATACGCGGGGCTTCGCGTGGTGCGGTTTTAATTCATGACATGGCGGTGTATGAAAACGTTAACGATTTCAAACGACGATTTTACGAGAAGCGATTTTCGCGCTCGTTAGTTTAATAATTTAGCGTTCGTTGCAGTGGACCCGCCTCTCAGTGATTGAATAATAAAGCACGCGACGAGACTTCTGCACGCGCCGCGCGACGTCCTGCATCTCCGTAAACGAGCCCTTAAAAAAACATTCACCCTGAGTATCATAGACTACTTTTTATTCCGTTATTCCCACGGGATTGAGAACTACGTGGGTGAAACCGCGTGACGTCCGCTAGTGTTAAATAAAATAGGATTCGCGACCGTATCAAATGTGAATTTACTGAGAAAATATAATGATTAAAATCTCCAATACAACCCTCTCCGGTTATAAAGGTTACTTGAATGCTTTTTTTAAAAAAGCATTTTTAACAAAACAAAGTCACATTTGCTACGGTCGCTAATCCTGTTTTACTTATCATACAACCTGACACTGACGGGGTAGCTCGTCCCATCAACCTTAATCGACTTTCACTCATCCTCTCCACATGACCTATTCTATGTGTTAATCCCGGTTATAAACTATCTGTATACCAAATATATTCATAACAATCCTCTCTCTTCTTAGTCAATACACTCTTGTCAGAGTGGTCGTGGTTGCGCAGACGAGGGACAGCGCGAGATGTTTGGTGGGTCGTTGACTTCCCCAAAGAGTGCTCTTTCAGCGATGTGCTTCCATTTCCGCCGATTGGAGACGTTGCGAGTACACTGGACCATGGTAGACTCAGTAGCATTTGTGATCAAGTCAGTCAGCGAGTCGGTGATCAGCCGCGTGATTTTTTGCCCTCCACTTGGCCCTGAACTATCAGTCTCTCCATCGAGTTTTCATTAAGAGTAATGTGACCAAAAAACTTTACAATTCGTAGCTGCACAGTAGACGAAAGTCGGTCCTTAATATGGAGCACTTTGAGGATAGAAACATTGGTACGAAACGCTGTCCACGGGATCTTTAGGAGGAGTCTCCAGCATCTACGTACTTACTCGCAGAGACCAAGTTTCAGCACCATAGAGAAAGATTGGAAAGATAAGCCAAAACAACACCATTTTCCCAGCCGTTCCACAGCTGACCTGGTGATAGCGCAACGTCGTCTTATTTCGTCACCACATCCTCCTGTATTGGAGATAGTAGAGCCGAGGTAGATATAGCTTTGTACAACTTCGCAGTTACCTATGCTCTGTACGCTAATTCCACTTTGTACAGCCCGGCTTACTATAATCATCTTCGTCTTGTCTCGGTTGATAGCAAGTCCAAAATTGAGGCTAATAGTTTCAAGACGACAAAGAAATTTTTCCATATCTTCTCTAGACTGTGCGAGAAGGGTTGAATCATCGTATCTCAAGTTATTTATCACGCAACCTTCAACAGATATACCTTCCTCCCATTCTTCCAAGACAATGCGCATGATAATATTCTGTTTAGATGTTGAATAGCAACGGCGATAAGATGCATCCCGGTCGCACACCAGCTTCGGTCTTAAAGTACCCAGAAAGGGCATCGTCCACTCGTACCACTGCCGTACAGTCTCTATACAGTCGCTTCAAAAGAACTAGAACTAGATGAGGTGGCACACCCATTTCTGCGAGTATCTTCCAGAGGTGGGTCCAAATGACAGTGCCAAATGCTTTTCCAAAGTCAACAAAGCAGATGTAGAGGGTCGAATAAATTCTCTAGCCTTCTCAATAATCTAAATAATGAGAATTTGTTCGCGAATGCCTCTTCCCTTTACAAAGCCGGCTTGCTTAGGTGCAATTTGCTTTAAGAGGTAGGCCAATAATCTTGTCTTGATTATGTGGACTTTACTTGCATGCGATATTAGGAATATGAGTCGGTAATTGTAACATTTCTTACAAAAAAAAAATTACCAATACTTTGTCCAAATCCGTTCCGTAGTTTTTGCGTGAAAGAGTAACAAACATCTTCACTAACTTTCGCATTTATAATATAAGTAGGATTGTTATAATTTGCTTTAACTTTGGCCGAATTTTGTGAACAACAAAATTCCAAAACAAATTTCATAAATTGAAATATGAGTACTTATAGTGTTATTGACTTTTCCCATCAGGAATTTATCAGTAACAGCCGGTCACAACCGCTCACCAGACACCGATCAAACCTATTGTCATTACAATAGGCTCGCCCTTTATTACATGCGACTTAAACATAACTGAAAAAATGTAGGTGTGTTCCTACTTTATGGTACACCTTTAACGTCTCTGCCTAAACCTTCAAGTACTACAGTTATCTATCTATCTCTTATCCGTATAAAATAGAAGGTAAAGCTGACTGAGTGAGGATCAACGCACAGGCCAAACCCTTTTTTTGTTGGGGGTTGGGAATTCGTCAAATAACCCCTCCCGCTCTGAGCAGAGCGAAGGGAAGTGTCAGACTTCTACTGACTAAAATCCAGCCATGTTCCTTTTTGGCCCTTTATGTCTGGGGCCGCATTATCTCTTCCAAACAACCCGCAGCCCCGACGGGACAACCCACAGCCCCGACAGGACATTCCAAACCCTTTTTTTATTTTTTTGGCGGGTGGAAAATCATCAAATAACCCCTCTCGCTCTTGGGCAGAGCGAAAGGGAGTGTCAGACTTCTACTGACTAAAAACCACCCATGTTCCTTTGCCCTATATGTCGAGGCCGCAGTAACTTGTGAACAACCCGCAGCCCCGACGGGATATTCCAAACCCATAAGGCTACAAAGATACAAAGAAGAATATTTGTCCTCCGGTGATGTGTTAATTATCACTCACTCACGACTGCAGTACACATCCTGTAGCGATACGATTTTTTTACTACCACCTTTGTTACTGTACATAATCGGATTCTGAATTTGCACTTTATAGCGTTTATTTATATAATAATACTTAAATCGTGTCTTAGACGAGTACACATGGCGATACATTTCCAGTATTACACAGACTCGCTTTGTATACATTTCTAATACAATGAGAGTATAAACTGTTTTTTTATACCTTCATTGGCCGCCCTTCGTACATTACAGGTAAATGCTCCAGTGAAGGAAACTTCTAAGTATTTTGTCGGAATCTCGAAAACATTTCGGAATGAACGTGGCATAGATAAACGGTACATTTAAGCTTAATAAAACCCAGATTAAATTCTAAGCCTATACTTGAAGGTATATTATTTTTATTGATGTACCATCATATCAAACTGTTTCTTGTCTGTATATTAATAGGTACTTAGATATCGGAAGAGATCTGATAGGTTTTCTGTACACTAATAATAATTAAGCTTATGCAGGTCGCTGAAAATCACATAATCGTAGCCAGTCGAAGTTTATTAGGCTACAGTTAATAATATTATTGGCACAGTAAAAGAACAATTTTTTTTTGTTCTTCTGTCAACTATAGGGGGTTGTTACCAACACGAATATGCGCCAACCCTATCGTACCTTATGAACTAAATATTCACGTATGTGGAAGCTTACTCACTATGATTAAGTAATAAATAAGACTTACCTCTTAGTATAATTACACTTCACTGCAACCACTATAAGAAGAATATTAGCCACCATAGACAGCAAAATAATAGGCACGTACAACGTAATAAGCACATTTTCAGGCTGAAAAAATATGTCCAACTCGGAACCGAACTGAAAACTCCCGTTCAAAGCACCACTTATGTTCAAACTGTGTAGAGCCTCAAAGTCGTGCAATGTCAAATTCGAATACATTTTTCAAAACTATTTACGGACTTTCAACAGCACTTTATAACTTATTTTCGCACTTTTTGTAAACATTCTCACTGCACTCATTAGATGAACTATTTATAAACGAAACTCACTTTTGAAAATATATAAATCATCATCATCGATAACTACCAGTAACTTTTTAAAAGAACTTGAAAAAACGCTTTCACAACTATAGCGGTTCGCGTAATTTTCAGGAGCTTTCAGCGTCGACGTGTATCGTACGAAAGGCTCCGAAACCCACTGAATGGCAAGCCGTGCAAGTGAAATAGAGAGCGTGCGAGCGAGACGACTCATTCATAAAAAATATTATAGTACTGTAACTATGTAGTTTCCGAGATACTGTCCATTAAGGGAGTAGAATTGAGTTCCACTAAACTTCAGTTGTTTTTACAGTAAATGTTATGTACTACTAAGGTTTTCGATGTTGAAAATCGCGTTCGAACGGCGCGAACTCGAATGGAGTTGGACAGGACACCTAGCAAGGCGCGGTGATGACAGGTGGACTAAGGCTATCACTGAATGGCGTCCAAGAACTGGAAAAATAAGTGAGGGTCGTCCAGCGGCGAGATGGGCAGACGACATAATGTAGTTGCCATCGGGGGCAAAACCTGCATGAGGCTGGCACAGGACCGTGGAGAATGACACAAGAAAAGAGAGGCAAACTCGTACCCAGCAGTGGTTGAATGATGATGATGATGACTACTAATACTTTATTAGAGCAGCTTTAGAAGTACCAAAGTACCACTGCTCCGGAGCATTTCCATCACACCATGTTCATGCCCTTGTTCCATTAGCGTACTTTATAAACCAAATGACGAAAACGAATAATCATCATCATCAGCCTGTATTATTCCCACTGCAGGGACTCAGGCCTCCTCTCTAAGAGAGGGATGGACTATAATCCACCACGCGGGCCCAGTGCGGGTTGGTAGATGTCACATTTCTACGATTTTTTTTATTCTAAGACATGTTTCCTCACAATGTTTTCCTTTACCGTTTTGAGAGCAGCGGTGACGAAATTAATTACACAAAGTAATCCGCCTGCCTGGATTCGAACCCACCACCTACTGTTCGTAAGTCGGGGCCGACACCACTCTGCTCCGCTGCCAAACGAATAATAAAAAATATAAATAAAATGTTAAACTAAAAGCAAATACCCAAACAAGGTTTGAAAATAAGTTTTTTCGATATTTTCTTTTGGGAAAGCAATTCCGTAAATAAAACAAACTTTACAAATCAATTACTATATAACAGCTAGAACTGGAAATACTGACATAGTTTATCACATTAACCGAAACATAGCCAATTACATGAGTAGGTACTACATCCAGACAGGATAATAACGGGAACAAACTTCATAATAGGCAATATTAGTTTTGGAATCGATTACTATCACAAGAACTAAACTAATTATTAGTACATTTTGATACAAGCGCAAAGTTTGTTATTGCAATCAAGGCAGAATGACCTCCCGAGCCGTATAGCGAGGGTGTTTATGGTGCACAAAATACTGTTAGTAAAGGTTTTGGTTGCGTTTCACAACGTATATCAGTAAGTGTGGCAAATTTTTGAGAGTGTTGTACAGAATATCAAAATGAGTGTTACGCAAATAAGAAATAAGTACCTAAGAGGAAGCCTGAAAGTGACGCCGTGACTGAAATGTTGTGAGATAATCAGTCGTCGTGGTAAGTACACGTGATGCGAAGAAATGAGGAAAATGTCATGAGAAAAGGTTTGAGGATGAATGTGAAAGGGGTATAAGAGTAGAGGAAGACCAAAGTAATGAACTGCTGCGCTGCGTGTCACGGGTTCGATTCCCGCACGGAACAAGTATTTGTATGACCTACATTATAGTTGTTCCGGGTCTGGGTATTTGTGTATGTGAGTTTAAATGTTTGTGAACGCACCCACGATACAGGAGAAATTCCTAGTGTGGGGCAACGTTTTTTTTAAAACAAACAAACAAAACAATGATGAATGTATTGGGAGCAATGATATTATTAAGGCAAATAAGGATAGGTGTCTGATGAGATAATAATTCTAAAGGAGATGGCTAAATACAACTTGGACGACTGCCTCCTGCAATTTATTAACACGGTACCTTAGCAATATGCAACGCTGAAAAGCTCAATATTAATATTTCATATAAAAAAGAGCTTTCGAAAGTCGTGTGACGCCTACGTCAATACGTATAAAAAACTGCAAACAAATAACATTGCTATGAACTGTTACTTAAAAAGTGATTTGGCCCATCCTTAGCTTGCAGTTGCTATAGAAACTATCAGCTGTATTATTTCACCATTTTATCTCAATAAAAGAGAGAGATTTCGAGATTTGCGAGAGTCCACGTGGTAGGTCCCTTTCAGAGGTGGAAAGCCATAGGAAAGATTTTCAATATTTTCTCAAAAAAGTTATTTTTAGATTGTTTTTCCAATATTTAATTGGAAAGTTTGAAGAAAATTTGCCAGTATGTATTTCATGTTTTTTTTTTCAAGTACATCAAAAATTAAAAAAGAAAAATATGAAAGAAACTTTCACGGATTTTTTCAATATTTTAAATACGTTCGTAGTTTATTTAACTTAGGATATTCAATGCTATAACTCCTTCCATCATCATCTACCTAGCCTTTTTCCAACTATGTTTGGGTCGGCTTCCAGTCTTACCGGATGCAGTTGAAAACCAAAATATCATGAAGCGACTGCCTCTCTGACCTCACACCCCAGTTAGTACTGGGTAATACGATCAGCAACTCAGTCTTACTGAAGGTAAGACTAGTAAAGCTGGTCTAAAATAAGTCTTACCAAAGCTAAGACCAGTATTGTCTGCCAAAGGTAAGACTAGTAAGTCTGGCCTGCAACCAGTTTTACCAAAGGTAAGACAAGGAAGGCTGGTCTGCAACCAGTCTTACCTTTCGTTACCTTTGGTAAGACTGGTGGTCAGGACTTGATAGGTTGCAGTACTAACTGGGTTATGGAGGTCAGATAGGCAGTTGCTTAAAAGAAACATCAAGTTCATATAATTTAACCGAGTTTAACATAACATCACGCCTGTAATTCCCGAAGGGTTTGGCAAAAGTGTACCCACATTTCGCCAGTTATATTTAAGTCCCATGTAATAGACCCTATTGCCATCAATCGGGCACAAATCCAGACTATGTGGTGCGTGTGTGCTCCTAGAAATTCTTGATGGATAAACCCAATAACACTTTCCCGGGAATCGAACCCATGACCTTATGATTACCAGTCGCACTCGTGACCACTAGCTAGACCAACGAAACATTCTAGAAGATTTTTAAAAAATATCACAAAAGGTTGAGCACCACTTATTTCTTTATTATAAAACTTGGTTCCAAACTTAATGCCGAGAGCCCTACAAGTGGGCTCACATTTTCCCAAACCTAATGCCAGTGTCTCTTCTGGAGGGCCCACTTGCAATATGTATGGCGGGATGGCACATGAGCTCTTTGAAATGGGTCGAATGTGTTTAATACTACGAGTCAGTGCGGGAATTCTATACTTGCTAGAGGCAGTCTTCGCCTTTGGGACACAGACCACAATGATCAAATTTTTTCATGGTGTCAACATGGTAATCGTGAGAAAGTAGTCAACTGTCTCATACAGTAGAGCTGTGTTTAAGATGCGTCACGTTAGTCATCGTAAAACGAAGAGAGTACTTTGAAACTGCTGAAATTAATGACACCCAGTGAGCGGTTGCTGATTCATTACCATTTTCTCTCACTCTCAATAACTCTGAGTCGTAAATACATATTAATAGCGCACTAATTCGCTATGATTTATTTTAGTAATATGATATCACGGTGTGCAGATACGTAAATAATTATATTGGAGTGTTTTACATCTGGCGTCGCCTCATTAGTTTTGATTGCAGTGAGTTTTTTGATCGCCGAGGTTATTTTACCGCTTCAGGATTGTAACAATTTTTTCAATGTTTTTCGCTGTTTGGCAATGCATGATCGCTCATCATCACCATCATAATTTCAGCTCAGAATCACTTACTGTTCGGTACAGGCCTACTCTTTCTTCTGCCATGATTCTGTTCAAGATCACGAACTGATAGACACAAATTAAAAATCAAAAGTCATTTATTCAAACTAGGCTGCTAATCAGCATTTTTCGAACGTCAAAATTTATTTACAAGAGACAGTCCTCCAAAACGCCCATACAATACACAATATATACAATACTTATACGTATCATTGCAATTATTAACAATCCCACTGCTCAGACACATACTCCTTGTCTGTAGAGGGTAGGCCATAATCCCCGGCATGTGCTAATTACGAGTTGGTGTAAGTAAAATGGTTTTGAAATTTTTGTTCTGCGGCATACCGGTTTTGACACGATACTTTCCTCCAGACCATGACATCACTTCATGACAACGCGCCTGCCCGAGTTCGAACCTATTACCACCCGACCACTGACTGGGCAACAACTTACCTAGTTACCGATGCTAAAACTTTCAATCAAGAATCGTATCAACTCAGTAAATAGTCTTCCTAACTTTTAAAATCAATAAAAGCGTCAAAGCAAAACTCAACTGTTGACCTACTTAATACTGTTCAAAAATAAATCCGTGGTTTCCTATTTTGAAACTCAGGTACCTCGGTCAGGTTTTCCTGAAAGGTCAACCATTACGAAGCGAAGTTTCATAACGGCAAAAATACGTGGGATTTCTGGCATCTCAGGTAAACTAAGACAAATTACTTACAGGATCCTTAATTTGGGAGAAATAAAGGCTATATTTGAGTTCCCCTTCGTGCCTTCGAGGCGTGATGGAGAGAAATACGTTGCCTTTGTCACGTGGCGCTTGACGTAAGAGTAGGTACGTGAAGCTGCGACGTGATAAAACCAAATCATTAAAATAAGGCGAAGTTGTATAATTTATGGTCCCATTAAAATAGTTGGACAAATTTTAACACAGGGTTCAGTACATTTAACAAAAGATTTCCAAGCAAAAAAACCACCGATTAAAGTGATTTTATTTTGACCTAAAATGCTAGGTAGGTAACCAACACTTCAGTATATTTTCGTTAGCTGATTTATTTTTTTGGTATTTATTTTGGTGGCCTGAATGATTTCTAAAAGTTTGTTTGTTAGTTTTATAATAATAGTACCTACCTATAGATTATCGTGGTATGAACAGAGACAATCCAAAAACTCCTCTCTTTTTATTACTTACCCGATAACATTTCCCCACGGGTTGATAATATTTGCACGAAATATTAATATTTATCCGGCGACAGTGTTTATCAGGTTAAATAAACAGTGTGCTCGCATTAATTTATTAATCAGTGTACAAACACGGTAAGAGTACAATTAGGGAGTACTGCCGCAGTTTTTCTAATTCACGAGTAAAACATACTTGTAGCATAACATTACTGTTATTCCTGTAGGGTTTACTGTAGGGCAGAGGTGTACCTAATATTAGAGTAGTGGTGGCCCAGTGGTGGCAGCCCCCGACTTACGAACGTGGTCGTGGGTCGAACACAGGCAGGCGCATTACTTTGTGTAATTTATTTCATCACTACTGCTCTCAAAACGGTGCAGGAAAACATCGTGAGGATTGGACATTCCCTTTCGCTCTGCCCAAGAGCGGGAGGGGGTTATTCGATGATTTTACACCCACCAAAAAAAAAAAAAAAAATGATTGGACATCTACCAACCCGCACTGGGCACGCGTGGTGGATTATAGCCCATCCCTCTCCAAGAGAGTAGGCCTGAGTCCCTGCAGTGGGAACAGTATAGGCTGATGATGATGATCTACACCCACATCTCATCAGTTATGTTTCAAAAGTTTTTTTCTTTAGAGGGTTCCAAAAAAAAAGATTTGAAAATCTTTAAAGGTCGACTTCTACAGACCAAAATCCACCCATGTTCCTTCTTTCCCTGTAATATAGACCGAGCCTATTAACCATACATTCAGGCTCCATGGCTCCTACTGAGAAATGCCTGATTGATAAACTCAATAACACTTCGCCCGACCTGCACGGCTTTTGCGTATCTTTTTAAATGTCAGTGGCTATCATAGTGTCGAACGGATAGCCGATGGGGCCGAAAAGTTCTGGATTGGCGACCGCGAACTGGAACACGTTGCGTTGGAAGGCCTCCCACTAGGTAGACCGATGACCTGGTGAAAATTGCGGGGACCCGCTGGATGCGAGACGCAGGCGACCGGTCAATGTGGCGATACCTGGGGGAGGTCTATGTCCAGCGGTGGACGTCTTCTGGCTGAAATGGTGATGATGATGATCATAGTGTCCATTAATTAACCGTCAAATGTCCCATTTTGTACTAAACCATAACCAATTTGACAGTTAATGGATGGATATTATGATAGCCACTGACATTTAAAAGATACGCAATTGCCCTGCTGGAAACTGAACCCAGGACCTGACGCATAGCGTACGTGCTTGCAACCATAACTCGAAAACTAAGAAAAACTGTAGTAGGTACCTACATTAAGTATTTTCGGAGAACCCTCGGCATTAGAAACATAATAGGAATGTTTACGGACTTAAAAAAATATGATTCTAATTAGTCCGTCTGTTAGATTATCGAAAAATATTGGAAACGTATTTTTCGTTTTATCAAACCAATGAAAAACGGACGTAGATAAAACGCGTTAAAGATTTGAGCTTGACGGGGGGATTGTGACGTCACTCACCGGTAAGAAATGTCATACTAATGTCTTCTTAGAATATGACATCACACGAGTTTTCAGAGCACTGTATCGTCTTCATTGTTTGTTTACGTGAAAAAAAATGTGTGTCCAATATTTCTTGGAAATCTATCTGACAGACTAATCAGATTTTTTTGTTAACAACCCTATTCTTTTATGAAGTCATTAGTCGATCTACCCAGTATGTCATGTGTTATAGACATATTGTGTAACACTAGCTGATGCCCATGGCTTCGTCTGCATGGATGTCGGTTATCTCGACCAAAATGTATCTTTTCATCTTTTCTTTTCAACCCATTCTTCGCATTATAAAGTACTTAGTCTATGTGGTTTCTCAGCACTAACTACTACGGACTATTTGTGTTCCAAATTTCATTTAATCAGTTCAGTAATTTCGGCGTGAAAGCGTGACAGACAGATAGAGTTACTTTTGCATTAATAATATTAGTAAGGCTGTTTTTCGAGGACATCCTAAATTAAATTCGAGTATAGAATGTATAATTATTGAACAGTATACAAAATTCGAGACGAATCCTAGCTGGTTACGAAGGTTCAATAAAGTTATGGTACTTTATCGAAGGACCGGTTGGCATATAAATAGCCGTCGGAGCAGTCGGTCTGATTTATATGGTACAACGAAGCTAATCGTCGTGCATTAGAAATGTTATTTTTCGCGAAAAAACTACTCAACGGATGTGGATGAAATTTAGAACACAGATAGCTTATAACCTGGGATTATTAACACATAGGATATTTCTTATCCCGGTAGTATGATACCATCATCATTCATCATCAGCCTATATTGTTCTCACTGCAAGTACTCAAGCCTCCTCTCTAGGAGTGGGATGGGCGGATGATCCACCACGCGGGTCCAGTGCGGATTGGTAGATGTCACATATCCTCGAATTTTTGGTTCTAAGATATGTCGGTTTCCTCACGATGTTTTCCTTCACCGTTTTGAGAGCAGTGGTGATGAAATAAATTACACAAAGTAATGCGCCTGCCTGGGTTCGAACCCACGATCAACTGTTCGTAAGTCGGAGCCGCCACTACTGGGCCACCACTGCTCCATTATGATACCGTGGGACAATTATCGAACTCCACGCGGGCGAAGTCGCTAGCACAAGCTAGTAACTATTATAATCTGTTGTGATTTCGTGATTGAGTTATAAATGTATGTGATTAATAAAGATATATGGTGTTCAATCGATTTTATTCCATACCCAGATCGTGCCAATAATTTTTAAGTAGTAAGTAACACACTACCTTCAGTTGGTTATACCTGTTAGTACTCCCAATATTAAATAGTCTCAAAGAACTGCTATGATGAAAGTGTTGGAACTAAACACTTTTAATTAGCAATAACATGAAATGAAATTTCGGCTTTGTTGTAATTGTTTTAAGTGATGACTGCACGGTTGGCGCAGTGCTGCGGTTCGTGTCGCGGGTTCAATCCCCGCACTGAACAAATATTTGTATGACCTACTGACAGTAACACAAATACCCGGAACAACTAGTTCTGGGTATTTGTGTTTGTGAGTTTAAATGTTTGTAAACGCACCCACACGATACAAGAGAAATTCTTAGTGTGGGGCAACATTTTTTTTTTTAAAGTCGCTTTTGAAAGGGAGAAAACTTATTGTCATCAATCGGGCACAAATATCACGCTTTGTTACTGTTATTGAGAAATTATTGATAGAAAAATCCAATATAATTTTACCCGACTCGGGAATCGAACCGAGGACCTCATGCGCTGCAGTCTCGCTTGGACCACTAGACCAACGGGGCGTCAACAATAATATGACCTCAAACTAGATCTTTACCTAATTAATTCAAAGACCACATCACTTTATAATTCAAATTAAAATAAGCAATTTCTTAAGTGCATAACTATTATAAAAGTCTCTATCAAATGGTGCAGTCTTTGATCATTCTACTAAAACTTAACCACTACATAGAAACTGTACCTTAAAGTAATTTCATTTATTAATATAGACCACTTTTCAAAGCTTTACGTTCTCTTGAGTTAATTAAGAGTGACATAGAATTTTGTCAACTCTCTTTGATAGTTCAAAGGAATGATGCATTTCTGAACAAAATACAATTTTGTGGTGCTTATGACATTAATAGGTATTGCATTGCTTCTGTGAAGGTAAATACTTTCATAAATCGGGCCAAAAAGAAGTTTCATAGAAAAAAAAAAACACAAATATCATAATATGCGACTACGGCTGTGATAATATTATTTATAATAGGTACATTAAATTTAAATACACAAATTATCTACTTACTAGACGGTTTTCTTGTTTTCTACTTTTAAGACAACGGTTTTATTAATATGTGATTTTAGTCGTAGTCGGGTTATAGTATTTTAAACTTATTTTTTTTTATTTTCATGCATTTTATTCCACGTAACGCCAAATAACTCGAGGAGATCGTTTCAAAGTTTCCTGGCAAATCTTGCTCACTTCTGGTATCTTAATAGTTTTCTCATATTATTATACTAGTTTTTTTTTATCACCGCTGCTCTCAAAAACATCGTGAGGAAACCTGCATGTCTTAGAACCAAAAAATTCGAAGACATGTGACATCTACTAATCCGCACTGGGCCCGCGTGGTAGATTATAGCTCATTCCCTCTCAAAGAGAGGAGGCCTGTGTCCCAGCAGTGGGAACATTAATAGGCTGTTGATGATGATGATTATAATAGTTTTTTGAAATTCAATGTAACTATCCAGCACCTACTTACAAAAAATATAAATAAATTAATTTCACATAATTTATATAACTCCCGAGCGAATATTGAATAGTAATAGAAGAGCTGATTACTCATCGCTTGCCACGTGGGAATCGAACGTGACGTTTAAATAAATTAGTACACATTTCAATAGCGTTGGAGGTCATCGTTTTGGCGATGTTTCAGAATTACGTAAAATGAGAAAAAAGTGGTTCTATGAGAAGACGTACTGAAGTTACACTCAGAACAATTACGATCATAATTAAATATCAGCCTACAACGGTCTAAGGGCTCGTTTACGGAGACGCGGGGCGTCGCGCGGCGCGTGCAGAAAGCTCGTCGCGTGCTATTTACCCGACTGCGGCGAAGCCCAAAAGGAGGGTTATTTATTTATTTACTGAGAGGCGGATCCACCGCAACGAACGCTGTATTTTAAACTAACGAGCAAAACACCGCTTCTCGTAAAATCGTCGTTTGAAATCGTTACCCAAGACAATAACGTTTTCATACATTGCCATGTGCTTGAATTAAAAACGTCTCCGTAAATGAGGCCTAACTGTTGTTGGTCTAATTTTTCTTTGGTCTTCCTCTTCCTCTCTATCCATCAATATTTATATATGACGACATGTTTGGTTCCGCGGCTGAGCGATTAGACTGCTGCGCTGCGTGTCGCGGGTTCGCTCCCCGCACGGAACAAATATTTGTATGGCCTACAGATAGTTGTCCCGGGTCTGAGTGTTTGTGTATGTAAGTTTAAATGTTTGTACCTACGATACAGAAGTTCCTAGTATGGGGAAAAGTTTAAAAATAGAAGTATTCATCATTTTTTTAGTCACATGATAGAATTTAAACATTCGTGATGTAACCGGTAACAAGTGATTGGATTGTGGCGACAGCGACATCTATCGTAACACTTGCGAACTGATTGGCAAATCCTACATCGCGCTATCAAAGTTATGAGCGACGTTAGCGTTTATAGAAAATCCCGACGAATCCTCCCTTTTCTAAGGGGTTTGAGGAACATTACTCCCTGTTCCATCAACCCGCCAAAGGGATTTCAGCATCTGGCCTGGTAGGTAATATAATATCATGCATATTTATTACAATACGATTCACACCTGTCACAGCGCTTGTCAGTCGTCGAAGTGAAAGCATGTCGGAACTTACGCGCGTATTGCCGTAGACTTCAGCGGCAGTGCGTGTACTCGTACGTGTCCTTGCGTATTCTAATAGATTTTCTCAATTAAGAATAATGTAAACTCGTATTTCTTGAGCGACATGGGTGTTGTATTATGTATTAGTGCGACGAATACGTTTTTGCGCAATCAGTAGCTGCGGTTAGAATTTGAGATAATGTCACCTATTCATTTCGACTTAGACGTATTCGTAGATATTTCGATTGTTACAGATTTCGATGAATTCAAGTGAATCTGGCGTCGAGTTAACCATGAAACGTAGTTTTTTAATCGCAATTTAACTAAAGTTATTGCAGCGCGAACACTAGAGTAAGTTTAAAGCAGGGTTAATGTAGCAACTTGTAGAACTTCTGACCCTTTATTTGGGGGGGGGGGGGGTAATCATCAAACATCCCGCTCTTGGGCAGAGTGAAAGGGAGTGTCCGACTTCTACTGACTAAAAACCACCCATGTTCCTTCTTAGCCCTATATGTCAAGGCTGCGGGATCTCTTTCAACATTCCGCAGCCCCGACGGGCGTCGGCCCTTGCTTGTTGCTGACATCTCTTTGAGGCGCGCGTGGAACACGAACGCGCCGTCGACACGGCCTGTCGTCGTCATAAGACGGATGGACGGTGAGCTAGCCCGTCACTCACCGTCCACAGGCCAGCGTCTACGGTGGCCGGAAGCCGTCACGTGGCCCCCGACGCCCGGAGTGTCTCCCGCGGCGGTATGGATTTGAGGTTCTCTTCCTCTTACGTTCCGCCACCTCCTTCGCTAGCATCACTGCTTCGCAGAAGGAGGCGACGGCGTCCCATTCCTCCTCGCCCCGGACCATGGCTTACACCAGGGCCGGACGCGAGAGGGCGCTGCTGCCAATCGCCGCTACGAGAACACGGTGGGGCTCCGCCCAAGCGGGGCACACCTCAACGGTGTGCTCCACCATGTCCTCCAGCCGATCCTCACAATGGTAGCATCCGGGCGTTTCCTCCCGCCTGATTCGGTGCAGGTACCTCCCGAAACAACCGTGTCCGGTGAGGACCTGCGTCAGACGGAAGGTGAGGGCGCCGTGGCGCCTCTCTAACCACTCAAAATTGATAGTTTTATCGTCTACCTTCCAAACTTTGCTTGATAAAATGATGAGTAAAATTCAATGTAGCATACTAGCGTGACATCATTCAGTGTTTGATTTCAGTGTTAATGTGTTTTTTGCGGGTTTGGCAGTGTATATTTTAATATTCTAATTTTAGTTTACGCCCCAAGGTTTCTGTATTATGTAACGAAGAGATGATACTCATTTAATATACACCTGCTTACATATTTATGAACAATTAGGTGTTGCCAGCGGCTTCGCCCGCTACAACTCGAAAATTACCCCACGGCAAGACAAAATTGGGACAAAAACAATCTTATGTATCCAGATTATTATATACTATTGGTGTACCAAATTTTATTCAAATCCGTTGTGTAGTTTTTGCGTGAAAGAGTAACAAACATCCATACATACTTACAAACTTTAGAGTTTATAATGTTAGTAGTAAAACGCACACGTGTTCCTCGCGTATTATGACGCAGGAATACACTAACGAAAGATTTTTTTAAAATTCGACACCAAAGGGGGCGAAATGGAGGATAAAACTTTGTATGGAAAATTTTCATTTTTGATATTTACGACATCCACGTGAGTGAAGCCGCGGGCAAAAGCTAGTCGTCCATATGAAAAAAAAATTGGTAGTGCAAGTGGGCCCAATTCGTATAAGTATCGTTTATATTACAGAAACGTTACAGAAACATCCGTGTTTGCTTGGTTGAAGATTAGTTTACTTGTTTTGTTATTACCTACCCGACTGCGGCAAAGCCCAAAAGGAGGATTAGATTCGTCTTGATGGCGCGAGTGTCACTGGCTACATTAAAATGAAAAAAGAAAAGAAATTTGCGGATTTTGGGGGCAATACAGCGGATTTAAAAAAAAAAAAATTCCAATACCGTCGAGTAGGGTATCAAAATGAAGGGTTTTAAAAGGACATTACAAAAATATATGATACCTATATGTTTAAAATAAATTCAAAGTCACAAATTATATAAACAAACACAAAAGTTAAATCATCTGCGAAGAGTTTTACGCGACCAACGAAAGAACAAAACGAACTAAAAAGTTGAAAATAAAAAAGTAGTTAAAAAACTAAAAAACCCGACTGAAAAAACTGTAAAGCAAAAAACAAGCACATTTTAAATTAAACAAAACTTGGAAGCAGGCAGGGTTCATTTGAATATTAAATTATGAAATGAAAATAGAATGGACCCCGCCTGCTTCCAAGTTTTGTTTAATTTAAAATTGTGCTTGTTTTTTGCTTTACAGGTTTTTCAGTCGAGTTTTTTAGTTTTTTAACTACTTTTTTATGATCGCTTACCCTCAAACTTTTTATTTTTTTATGTGAACGTAAATCTCTGTACGCTCAAACATTTTATTTGAATTAAGCTTCTCAGTAAGTGAATTAATAAAGTTGTTAAACCATAACCATAAATAAACCAGTTAAACAATCACCCATTCCAGCATTTCACTCATCTGTCAAAAAATAGATCCTGAAAAAGTTCTGTGACATCAGTCCTTGAGTCAGACAGCAAACAATTACCGTAGTTTCGGCAGCCATACTTCTAAAGTATCACATACATCTAGACAATAAGCTACACTTCACAACAACAAGTCTTGTCGCCACTGAAGTTTCACTTCGAGACTTCTGCGGTTCCGTCTCAAGATTCAATATAACTTGTTGTTGGTCTTTGTGTGAACAAAGTAAAGTTCTCCATGTCCTCTCAACGTACAGTTAATATTTCTATTTATACCACAAGCGCAAATCGACCCAGCGCAACCCGGGAATCGAACCCAGGACCTTATGATCAAAAAATAAAAGTTAGGTTAGGTGCATCTCAGACCTAGCAGGCTGAGCGATTAGACTGCTGCACTGCGGATCGCGGGTTTGATTTCCGCACGGAACAAATATTTGTATGGCCTACAAATAGTTGTTCCGGATCTGGGTGTACCTATATGTATGTGAGTTTAAATGTTTGTAACCGCAACCGATACAAGAGAAATTCCTCATGTGCGAAGAGGTTTTTAAAAAAAAAATCGGCGTCATAAGACGGACGGACAGCGAACTAGCCCATTATTCACCGTCCACAGACCCGTGTCTACGGTGGGACGCCCGGAGCGTCTCCTGCGGCGGCTGGGACGAGAGGTTCTCACTCTCTCACGTTTCGCCACCTCCTTGGCTAGCATCACTGCTTCGCAGAAGGAGGCAACCGTCGTCCTATTCTCTCGTGCCCCGGACCATAGCTTGAACCAGAGCAGGACGAGGGAGGTCGCCGGCACCAATCACCGCTACGAAAACATGACGGGGCTCCGAGCTTCGCCAAAGTAAAGCAGACCTCAACGGTGTACTCCACCATGTCCTCCGGCCGATCCTTGCAGTGGAAACATCCGGGCGTTTCCTCCCGCCTGATTTGGTGCACGTACCTCCCGAAACGTTTCTGACATCTGGATTCCGAAATCACGCATTCGTAACACACTGGAGACACACAGGCTATACAAAAAGCCGATTTTATGCAATCCTATCCTCCATATCCTGTTTCTCCGCTCCGCTTCAGTGGACAGGCAGCCTTACCAAAGTGTATCGTATTAACCAGTATTGTGTATTGACTGTAAATGTTAGATGGGCAGTCGCTTCATAAGTCTAGGCATATTTTCTCAATTTGTCTGTTATACCTTTTCACGTCTTGAACGATCATGACATAGAATACTTATAGTACCTGTAATTCAACATTAAGGAACTATAAGTTGAATATTATTAGTACTACTTCGGTATAATATATTATTATGTGGCGCAATACTACTTATTCACTCACTGACTTATCACTTGTCTTCATTTTTAAGGTGGGTAGGTAGTAGGTTCGTAGGTGGAAAAAAGGGCATTGCATCGCATGTACTGGTACGGCTAAAATAAAATATATAGTTATTTCATTCTTAAACATTTTAGAATGCATCTCACATAGCCACACAATGTGTCCACAAAATAAATGTAACATTTTTATTTACACAACCTTTTCAATGAAGCAGTTGTACAGTTCACGTAGTGCAGAAGGGCTAAATTCAATAAGCACGAACTATGGATGTGAATAGCAATGCAATAAACGATTTAACTACATAGGTACTTCAGCAGCTGTGTAACCCACGCATTCACTAGAGTATAAAATGTGATCAGAATTACTTGAAACTTTTTAAAAGGTTGGTTTCATTATTCATGAGTTTTAAATTACGGCCCGATTGCACCTAAAATTACTAAAACATTTAGTGCTAAAAGCATGAATAACATTTTTAAATAATACTATTATTTATAGGTAGGTACTGAGAATGGGATATTTTCCATGTTTATTTTTTGGTTAGATTAGTAAATTTTTAAATAATAGGTACAGACAGAATTCAGGTGTGCCGATTAAGTTTGGTGTTCAACGCATTAAGGATGAGGCCAAACGAGCGTAATTTTGTGTGTCGTGAGACTCATTCCTAGGTCAAGGTAGGGTAGGTAGGGTTTTCATTCATAGGTTTCTCATAATGAGTCTATAAAAGTAAAGTCCTATTTAATTCACACGGCGACGCAAAATGAGCTGTCTGAACACAACACAAACAATTTCTGCGACCGAAATTCTGCGACCGAAATTCTGCGAGTAACGACTCACAAAATTACGCTCGTTTGTGAGTGTAAGAAATATAAGCATAAATGTTTGCGCGTAATGTTGCCTGCGTGTAAGGCGGTACAAAACTTCTATGCGCTATAAAATATGTTTGTCTAGTCGCGTTTTTACAGCGTCTTATTTCAATTCAATCAATTTTATTCTTAGCCGAATGAAAAAGGACCATCAGAATATAATTAAAATAAACATATTATTAATTAATACCTTTGCAAACACGGGTAAAGTAAAAACTAAACAAAGCGAAATAAAACAAAAGCGAAAGAAAAAGCGGCAATAATTATTATTTCGTCAATAAATTCACAATTCAATCAACTATCACGAATAAATAATTTACCAAAGCACCATTCAAAAGTTCAAACGGAAACTCGAATTTAATTATTCTAATTTAAATAAACACTTTGGCTTTGCCCGAATCTCTAACAAGTTCAGAATAATAATGGCTTTTATCTCCCTCTTTACCTTAGTAATGGAAAGGGACAGAGAGCTCCAAGATTTCGAGAGAATAGCTGAACGAGTATTAGCATTGACAAGTTTCAGGTGTCTGATGCGCTTTCCTTGTAATATGAATCATGTTAAAAATTTAAAATTCTTATAATGGACTTTATAGTTATAGACGTTGATTATATTTTAAGAACTCAAGACTCAAGTTAACTCAAGACTCAAGTTGACTCATTTTAAGAAGACTTTATAGTTATAGACATTGAGTCCATTTTAAGAATTTGAAATTCTAACGTGATTCATACTAAGATTCTGCTTGGATTCTGATAAAGCGGCCATTTTAGACACGCTGAAGAGATTTGTTTATGAATGATAAATGGTTTTACTGTTAGCAATCGTTGTGTGTGTAGTAGTCTCATACTTCATCGTTTTAAAACATACCTGCAGTTACTTTTAAGTAGTACCCGTTGATGGGATGACGTATCTAATAAGGGTGGAGTACATAGACTTGGGCTGTGATTGCATTAGTTTTTTTTTGTCAGGTATTTATATTTTAAAATCTGTAGTGTTCTCGTTTCACATTAAATAACAAATTCCCATGTTTATCATTAAATAACGCATAAAAAAGAGTGTTTCCAGAAAGTGAGACCTTTTTATTTTTCATCCTTGGAAAATTCGAAGGATATTGTTCTATGTATTGTCTGTGTATGACAAGTACTAGAAAGTTATAAATGACTACCTCGTTCCTGGAAAACGCTATTTCTTGCCAGACACTGATAAATGACTCGAAAAGATAAGTAGGTAGTTGGGCCCGCTTTGTAGTTGATTTCCAAAAATAGCACTATGGCTTTTAAATAATTTTGATTTCTATAACAAAAATAAACTGTTTAGGTTGACGCATTTCTTTAAAATAAATAATATTAATAATAGGCATATTTAAATTTCACGAGCATTGTCAAGAGCTCTTTGAACAGCAGGGCTATTGCGTATATTTTTAAATGTCAGTGGCTATCATAGTGTCCATTGATTAACTGTCAAATTGATTATGGTTTAGTAAAAAATGGAACCATTTCACAGTCAATTGATGGACACTATGATAGCCACTGACATTTAAAAATATACGCAATAGCCCTGCAGGAACGCGTTGAGGTATTTAGTAGAAAGGTCGTTGGGCGACTAAGTATGGAACATATTATATACCCACGGCCTACAAAAAAAAAACTATTTAAAATTTAGTGTAGGTTAATATTTAACAATTTAAAACTACTTTGGTTTCTGTAGGAAAAATGTGGTTAACTGGGTCAGATTTTGCCCCATTACCTTTAAATATTAATCTCCAAAAGCACAAATTTTGGGTGCAACTAAATACGCGAACTATCATCATCAGCTTCACAGTGTGGCTTCACTCACTGCTGGGTACACGCCTCTCTTTGCTTGTGCCAAGCACCATGACGTTCTTGTCACACAAGCCTATTTGACCTACACAACTCAGTTACCAACTACCCAGCAGGTTATTGAGTAACAAACAAACAACAGTTTAGTGTATTACTGCTGTATGTTGATTTTTTTTGGTTCAGCCTACTCTGTCCCACTGCTGGGAAAGGCCTGCCCCTCTGTTTTTCAATTTTTTTTTATAGTCACAGAAAAATGTGACAAATAAAAAACGAAAGAGCTTTAAACTTTACTTTATATACAGTATGCTTTATACAAACTTATCATTAACATTGAAATATTACGTTATAATACAAAATTATCAATAATTAGTAATTAATTAATTAATCGAGAAAACAATTTTATAATACAATACTTTAGTCTGACTAGATTGTGATTACATTTAAAAAGTAACTCGTATTTTTCTCCTTATTAATAAGGAATAATAAATTAAATAACGAGAAAATAATTTGTATTAATAAGTAATGAAATGTAGACCGTAGCATAAAATTCCGTGTCTTTGTTTCCTACAGTACTCTGCCCCAGGCTCAAATTATTAGCATCAAGTAGGTACTGAGATCCATCTGTGTTATGAATGCTTACTGTATCAACAGAAACTAACTATTAATGTTGCGCCGCGACGTCTGTTACGGTGGAAAGTCTGGATAATTTAGAAAAAGCATCAAAAGATGGCGTGTAACGTGACATCCATAGATTTGATTTAAGTTTTCTTGAGGAAACGTCAGTCAGTTAAGTACTGTTTTCTCTCTTTTGAGATCGGATACTTACGTTAAATAAAATGATTAAAATATAGTTACAATATACCACAATATTAACTGAAAAAAAACAACAATTTTCGTAGCTTTACACGATTTCTCTGGTACATAACAATGATTAGTCCCAATTTAATAAATATCTTAGGCTTAAATTTAGTATACAACAATCACAATTAGCGCGTTCCTATAGGTATTTGAAAGCTACTTCAGATGTCTACCCCGTAGCGCCATCTGGTTACGGTAAAAAAAATATCATGTTTTGGGTTGACTCACCATTTGCAAGATAGATGGCGCTTTTCTCAATGGAACTGTATAGCAGCCTCGAACGGCAACTCAGTTTTTTGGCATTGATTTAAGCTACTTAACTTTTAAGCTTTATTTGTTTATCGCTTTTTTAATTGAACCATCGCTATACAAATAAAATTCTCTCTCCACTTATTTTTAAGATTAAGTTCTTAACTAAGCCGAGGAAAGCTCTTATTGAGTAAATCCGACGTTGAACCGCGCTTTGTGCTTCAACAAATCTGTTTTCGGCAGCGTTACTTTATATTTTACAAGAAGTATTAAATTATATTTTATTCTTACGTTAATTATTTCATATCCAAAAAGGTACATTGAAGGCTTTACAAAAACTGAGGCGTCTTTTGGTAGCGGTCCTTCCATCCATTATCCCTAAACGAGGAGGCTCTGTTGGCCCTCCCATATTGAATGCTAGGTGGTCCACTGGTCCTCCCGATCTGATTGTTACTGCTCCTGAAGGTGACTGTGGTACAAGTCCGCATACTAGACGTGTTGGATTTTTGACGCAAGCCTTGCATCTGGAAGTAGATGAAGAGGTAAATGATAAATAATAGGTTTTAAATGTCAGTATATAATAGCTTTCTCATGCGAAAACACACACACGAGTGTGTGTACTATCACTATTATTTATTTATTGTAGTTTACAATTGAGTAATAAGTGAATTTAAGTAAATACAATTTTCATTTCCGAATGACAGATAAGCGGTGGAGTACTTTGACGCCGAAACGTCATATTCTCGTTCGTGTATATTCATCGTGGTCATCATCAACATCCTATAACGTTCCTACTGCAGGGACTCAGGCCACCTAAGAGAGGAATGGGCTATAATCCACCGCGGGCCCAGTGTGGGTTGTTAGATGTCTCATGTTTTCGATTTTTTGGTTTTAAGACATGCCGGTTTCCTCATAATGTTTTCCTTCACCGTTCCGAGAGCAGTGGTGAGGAAATAAATTACAGAAAATTTTGCGCGGGACTGGGCATTTATTTCAAATCTCAATTTTTATTAATATTATAAATCTATTTGTAGTAAGTATAAAATACACATAGTAATGAATATAAAGAAATCACTAAATTAACCCAAGTTTTCAAGTACCTGCTTGAATCTTCTCGTTTATTACCACATCAAAGTTAACTAAGCACTAAAACTACAAGCATTACACAAAGATTTAACTAATTAATTATAGAAAACACAAGAATGTTCTAAAAGCATTTACCTACACAAAATCGAAAGCAAAACTTAATGGTTAATAATAGGTATACATTTTAATGAGGTTTCATGCTAAATACATAATCAAATTAAAGTTAAAGTATAAGTCGGGAGATTTTAAGTAAAAGAAAAAGATTATAGTAATGATTAATTTTGCGATTACTAAATTTTATTGTGTTATATGAGGTCACAACTCACAAGATCGCAAAAAGTAACAAGAGAAGAGTTGCTAAAAGAAACATTTTGTTAAATCAATTGCACCATTTAGCAAAATATGATACCTCGTTAGTCTCGCGGTTGCAAGCGCTACTGCTGAGTATGAGCACCGGATTCAAAACTCGGGTCGGATGAAGTATTCTAGTGCGCAGTGTTAACCCGGAACCAGCACTTGTGCCATTGGTGGTAATAGGTTTGACCCCTATTCCACAGATCTTAAACAAATTTGGCGCTGCCTAAACTTTCAAAGACATATTGTTTAAGTCTCTTGACAAATCAGCTGTATTTATCACGCACAATCTGTCATGCTCAACTCCGAGTTTAGTAGAAAAAGAGCATTCATTCGAAATTTGAAGTCGGTTTTAAAGAGTATAAAAATTAGGTACATGCCACTGATTTGTTAGTGTCCAGAATATAAATAAACAGATTAGTGACAACAGACTATTGATTTAATCGAACGATTGGTTTTGTGACTTTATCGATGGTTTTGTGGAAACTTACATGGAAATGAGTACTAGAGTGTATGTTACCCGGGTCGTGGCAGATCAGCTTGCGGAGAGACCGGCGAAAGTTGCGTGTCATGAGGCAATACACGATGGGGTTGATTGCGGAGTTCGTGTGCCCTGGAATTAAGAGTAAAGAGTAGTTTAAAGAGCTTCTTTAACATATAAAAATTACATAAATATTGTTAAACATGGAGTAGGTATGTTAAACAATTTTGAAGTAATTTTTATATACTGACGACCCGTTGACGTTTTCAGGTGATAACTAGCGACACAAAATATCGTTTCTCTAGTCAAGTTTTTGAGACACCATACACGGCTAACTGCCATACTCAGAGCCGTTAACGATAACTTAAACCATCACTTAGTACAGGTTTTGACACTTTAGTGAAGGTTTTGTTTGTTAAACCTGTACAAGTGACGGCTTGAGTAATCATTAAATATCTTTTAAATACTATAATTTTTAATTTGTTTTGAATATGCTTCTATTCATTCAGTATTATAACTACTTAGGGTTGCTCTTCCGGGTCCCACGAATTCCAACTGGATAGTCAATGATTATACTGTTAGTTCATGCATCTACATAATCCGGATTATAGTTAATAGGGATTTCGTATAAGCTTTACATAATTAACAATAATTAATCAACATAAGCGTATTGATTCGAATGTTATCGCGATGACAATCAAAATCAAAATCAAAATAATTTATTTCAAGTTGGCCAGTTACAGGCTCTTTTGAATAGTCGAACAAATACTAAATTTTAATAAGCTAATAAACTAAGCTACAGTCCCACTCACAAGGCATAATAACTGTCAGTGTACTGTAGTTGCCGATTCCAAAGCGTTGGTCTCATGAGAAGAATGGCAAGAAACTTCATGGATACTCTTTTAAATCATAATATTGTTACAAAACTTTGGTTACATCATTCATATCGAGATTGGTATATTATCATGTGAGAACGATGTAGCAAGTTATGCACGATAAGTGTCGACAGTAAAGCCAAAACGACGATTTAAAAATAATATCATAATTCAAACAAGCCGTGGCAACTAAGAGGTGACCAGTCACAACTGACTGAACACTGAACAATTCACATGGTTTACTTCTATGCTGTTTTTGACGGAATGAGTACTTGAATAGCTATTATGGGTGTAAAAAAGACCATTATTAACGCACGTAATTTTAAATAACCCCATGAACCCTGTATACCTGTAATATTGAATACCTACTACCGTAAGTTGCCCCAAAATACGACAAAAGAGTTATTTAGATGCCCCGAACGCTTGGTTTACTTCTTCGTGAAGGGTTCATTACACTTTGTACTTTCAACGAATAATTTTGATAGGACGTAGATCGATTCAATGAAATTAATTTAGTATCAATCTGAGCCTACATACAATCATGAATGGGTTCGCTGAAGTAATAACCGTACAGTTTAGAACTGCTACAAACAGTTAAACAATTTTCGGTATTTTGATTGAAAACTGATTCCAATTTGGTTGGATTACGTGATGAGATCAAGCCGCAAATTCGTTACCATTTAACGCAATTTAGTAAATGAAATACAATATTTTTGTGGGCGATTCACATTTTAAGGGTTGTGGCATTTGGGTAAGAAGATTAAAATATAAAAAAGTAGTTAAAAAACAAAACTTGGAAGCAGGCGGGGTTCATTCTAATTTCATTTCATCATTTAATATTCAAATGAACCCCGCCTGCTTCCAAGTTTTGTCTAATTTAAAATGCTTGCTGTGCTTGTTGTTTGCTTTTCAGTTTTTTCAGTCGGGTTTTTTAGTTTTTTAACTTTTTTTTTTTTATTTCCAACGTTTTAGTTCTTTTGTGTTTTTTCTTTCCTTGGTCGCGTAAAATTCTTCGCAAATAATTTAACTTTTGTGTTTGTTTATAGGATTTGTCACTTTTAAACATATATGTGAATATATTTTTGAAATCTCTTTTTAAAACCCTTCATTTTGATACCCTACTTGACGGTACTAGGAAATATTTTTTTTTTAAGTACGCGTTAAGGCCCTCAAAATCCGCAATTTTTCATTGGTTTTTTATATATATGTAATCAGTGACACTCGCACCATCAAGACGACTTAGTCTACGGTCGCAATCGCAAGTTCGCAACTGCTGAGCATGATGTCCTAGGTTTGATTCCTGGGTCAGGCAAATTCTTTGTTTTTCATGAGTAATTTCTCATTTAGAGCCACGGAATCTGCATTTGAGCTGCAAAGCAAAGCAAAGACAATATAAGTGAGGGTCCGTATTACGCGCGACTAAGAAATAACTGATGAAAATGTGTCTACTGTTTGGTTGTGTTATGTAAAAGATAATACTAACCCAATAGCAACGTATAAGGTAACATCACAGAGACGGACTCCACGTTGACGGCATTGACATCTATCAGCAATTGCAGGATGTTGTACGGGAGCCAGCACAGCGCGAACAGCACAGCCAGGAGTAGCAGGATCCAAGCCACCCGTTTCCTTTCTCGAACGATTCTTAGGCGCTGAAATTGGTTTAAAAAAGGGTTTTTAGTATAAATGTTTGTAGTGCGCCAGGGTATCCCGTGGAATTCAATTTTTGTAATATACAAATGTCAGTGTCAGGCTGTATGTGAAATGGCTTCCTGCTATCGTAGGCGCGGGCCTGTGGACGGTGACAAATTCACCGTCCGTCCGTCTTATAGCGATGACAGGCCGTGTCGACGGCTCGTTCGTTTGCCACGCGTAGGTACTTCAGAGATGGTAGCAACATAGCTGGGACCTGCAAGGACTGACGCCTGCCGGGGGTGCGTGATGTTCGAAAGAGTGAAGCTTCGGACACAAAGGGCTAAGAAGGAACATGGGTGGAACATTTTAGTCAGTAGAAGTCTGACACTCCCTTCCGCTACGCCCAGAGCGGGAGGAGTAATTTGATGATTACCCACTTGAAAAAATCATTCCATGGTAAAATAATAATACAGGGTAGAATCATATTTTAATCATCATACAATCTGACACTGACTTTTACCTTAACGGTGTGATCTAAAATTAGTGGCTTTTAGAAGGAGGTTATATATAACTCTTCCCTTATTCCAAAATATTTTGTAACGTTGTCTAAAGAACAACAACGAACAATCTCGATTTGTGAAAATTAATATAATTTTGTATGATAGGCAAATAAACAATAGATTGTAATAATAAAGCCGTGTTTTAATTAAACTTAGATTTTGATTAATTAAACTGAGTGAAACCGAGATTTAGGAATTAAAATAATTCGGGGTGATTCGATCATAATTGAGAGCAGTGGTGGCGGCCCTGACTTACGAACAGTTAGTCGTGGGTTCGAACCCAGGCAGGCGTTACGTTGTGTAATTTATTTCATCACCACGGCTCTCAAAACTGTGAAAGAAAACAATTATCGCAGTGGTGAGGAGAACAAGTGCCCTTCGTTTGCGTTAAGGGTACTTTTACGCCCATTAGAGGTAATTTTTTGACCTCCGTTAGGTACTACAAAATGTTCAGTAAAACGTACAGATTTTTAGACATCCATGAATTATGAAACTATTTAAACTTACACACATCAAAAGTGTCTAGGGATCAACATATATTTTTGCAATAACTTTTCTCCTGATTGATATTAATTAAAATTTTCTTTAAGGATTCATCAAATAAAGTGTTTTCGTTTGTCACAGTAACGATAAACCAAGTCACCTTTGCATTAATAAAGAAATTTGCCATTTTCCTAATAAAGGGATTTTTGACATTTGAACCACTAACATTAAAGTTCGAAAAAAAGACTGAAATAACAGTTTTCTTTAAAATTTTATTGGGTAACTTAAACAATTAATAATCCGTGTTTCTACCGCGAACACTAACAACACAAGAACATCGGTTTGGCATACTCAAAATGAGTTCATCCAAATCACGCTGTGGAATGGCCGCCCATGTTCGTTGCAACAACAAAAAAAGGCCTTCTTGCGACTGGATACCCTCCATATTCGGCAGAGCTCTTCTCTGTAGCATATCCCATGCATGCTCAATCGGGTTCAAGTCTGGCGACTGAGCAGGCCAGGGCAGGACATTGATGTTAGCTGCGGCGAGAGTCTGTCTTACAACTCTTGCGGTGTGCGGTCGTGCATTATCATGCATTAACTGAAATAAGGGACCGATTTGCACTTGTAGAGGAACGATGACGTCTGATACAATCGTCTCTGCATAAATTTGAGCGTTGAGGTTGCCTCTGATCCAAATCAACTCAGTTCTTCCGCCGATCCAAATACCCACCCATACCATGATGGTTCCACCACTATAAGGATGGACTTCCTGGCAGGATTTTAATCGCTGTTGGCGTCCAGGGGTTCTCCAGTGTCGTATACGTCTTGTATCCGGTCTCATACCAAAACGAGACTCATCAGAAAAGCACACGAAACGCCATTGTTCTTCTGCCCAATTTCTGTGTTCAAGAGCCCATTGATATCGAATCCTACGATTGTGCATTGCTATAGGTGGTACCCGTAGCGGTCTTCGGGAATGAAGGTTCACTTCATGCAAGCGGTTTCTGACTGTTTGGTCGCTAATTAAGTTCCCTGAAGAGTGATGAAACCTCACGGCTAACATCATGGCGGTTATTGTTGGAGCTCTTCGAGTTAAGATTTGAATGTATCGGTCTTGTCTCCGTGTGGTGCAGCGATACCGTCCTCCATGGCGCTCAGCCACGGTACCAGTGCTTCGGTAACGTGTCCAAAGTCGACTGATAACACTCTGACTTGTATTCAGAGCTAAAGCCACAGTACGTTGCCGGGAACCAGCTTCTATCATTCCCACGGCTCTGAGCATTTCTTCCCTGCTTAAATGACGTCGCCGCTCCATAATAACGTTGGTTTTAATCAGTAGTAGGGAAACAGTAGCACTAATAATGTCTTCAATGCGTTGTATGTTTTTATAGGGAAAATATTGACAGCTGATTTTCATCTTTTACTCGAATTTGATTCACAGTTCCTGATTCAAATTATGAAATGCACCAAAAAGGATCCATATAAATTTATTAAATCATAAATTTATTACAAAGCCACATCTCAATCTCAAGAAATCCGCATAAAAATGCTTGATCCCTAGACACTTTTGATGTGTGTATATAATATTTTGCAGGGCCCTCGCTCGCCCTATAACACAGGTCTATCACCTAGCACAGGAGTCAGGGACTTCACACATTTTGTAACCATTTCTTGTGTAATAAAGATTATAATTTATTATTATTATTGCAATTTATTCTGTTTTAAACAGTTGGTTAAAAGGCACCCTTAGTAACCTAAGGGTGCAGACCACAGCTCTATTAAACGTTAATATTGATCCAGACTACCCACATAATTTGCGGTTTTCAAGATGCTCTCAAAGCACCAGTGTTTATAACTAATCACCTTTGAACATACAAATTCAATTTGAATTTCATTAATATAGTTTGTGCTTGAGATCGACTGCCATAATAATTATGGTTTTTAATTGAACTCAATCTACGCCTAACCTATTCTTAACTGTCAATGAATAAATATAGCACCATTCAAGCAAGCTTCAGGAATCGTCTACTTGGTGAAAGATATTCTTAGACAGTATGAAACCCGCCTATGCTTACACGATAGGTACTAATAAAAAAATTAACTACAAAAAACAACAATGATAAATAACAGACAGAACCATACAAAATAGTTCGAGAAAGTCTCGCAACACTTGCGCTTATCGCAGAGTACCGATGTGTGAGTTTCGACTGCTAGGTAGAAGCCATATTTCCTTCATATTTTCTAATTAATGGCGAAAAAGAAAAGTTTAATGTAGAGAGATCTGGAGAGTGTACGGGACATGGCTCAATTTCATCACAAATTAAGGTTATAGTTTTTTTTTTACATATTTGGGACAAGAATCGAAAATACCCTCCTTCAATATGTATTTCGTTTAAACAAACATCCTACTGTTTAAGACACCAAATAAGGCGATAGCCCAGTTATAGAATATTTCCGAATACCTAGTCATTTTCATAAGTAGCGCCTTTCACAGCTTATCCACCTAAATGTACTAAGCTCATCAGCGGTGGCCCAATGGTGGCGACCCTGACTTACGAACTATAAGCCGTAGGTTCGAACCCAGGCAGACGCATTACTTTGTCTAATTTATTTCATCACCGCTGCTCTCAAAACGGTAAAGGAATACATCGTGAGGAACCAAACTAGAACCAAAAAAATCGAAGACATGTGACATCTACCAACCCGCATCCCTCTCCTAGAGAGAAGGCCTGAGTCCCTGCAGTGGGAACATTATAGACTGGTGATGATAATGATGATGATTATTCACCCGTTTTATGTTTTGAAGATTGTTTCCGCACATGTCGATGCAATAAATCATTATTTCCGTAGGGAATCTCAGACAGTTTGCTTTGGCTAGGTTTAGAGTTTAGACTTTAAAGTCCAAAGTAAACTACAACAGCCGGGAAACAGCAAGAAATTTAACGTACATTTAAATCAATATCAACAAGACATTACAGCGATTTAACGATTACCATCGACACTGGGTACACAAATTTCAAAATTTGATTTACGGGAATAACGTAGACAGAGCGAAGGAAATCCGAAACAAAGAATTTTATGAGTTGTAAAAGTCGGCATGAAGCTTTTTTGGCGTTCCGCATAGAGATTCGGAAAATAGCAGAGAATCTGATTCATGTCTGCTGTATTAAAGATCGTAACTTGTTAGTTTTACCTACTCCTAATGAGGAACCTGCAGTAAAATATTTTTTAGGAGTGGTGTAGTTTAGTTATATTTTAGTCCCATGCCATGCCTATTGCCCTGGATTAAAAATCTAATATTTCTAGTAATATCGAAGATCTAATCATTAGTGAAATATTCTTGTATAAATAGTACTATCTATCTATGCTTAGGTTAGATAGATTATAGCCAACGTCGATTAAATGTGTATCCATTAATCAAATCAGGTTATTTGGATTGGAAAAATATTACACATCATATAGAGCCCATAAATTTTATCACCAGTGATCGGTTTTTTATTTTCAACATTATAAATCAAATGGAAGCTTCATGGCATTTATAACAGACCATCGCCTTTCCAGTCTTTTTCTAACCATATTGATGTCGCGTCGACTTTATATTTAAGATAACTCTGAGTACAGTTGTTTTATATGAAGTGACTGCCTGCTTGACGTCTACAACCCAGTTATCAACTGTGTAATACGTGACACATTGGTGGTATGACTGGTTATCAGATTTTCGGTCTTCTAACTAACTGTGACGGCTGTCAAAGATCTGCAACGACGGTTAGAACCAACCGTATAACGGGCTATCTCTTTGAACTATGGGGAGTCCAGCCGACATGTCTCTGATAAACTTATATTTGATCAGACCATTACAAGCAATTTTGAATATCAGAAAAAAAGCGAAGCTACCGTCACAGATGCAAGGCTTAACTTGTGGAAGTACTGTAGTTGCAAGACGCAGATCTCTATGGAGAAGAATGACCAAGAAACTCCATGGAAGATTGACCCGTATGGCTGTTTATATATTGGTTTAGACGCTTGCCTTGTGACTCGGTGGTCATGGGTTCGATTCCCACGGGAAGTATACTTTGTAAAGTTGTTTCCAGTTTGACTAGGACATTGCAGGGTTGAATCACCTGATTGTCTGATAAAAAGATGATTTCGTGCTTCGGAAGGCACGTATAAGCTAGTTGTCCCGGCCGCCAAATGGCGGTCGTCAAACCTTGTCAGAGGCCCTTGAGGTGCTCATGGCGACATGGAGACAGCGACTGTCGCAACCCCGTGCAGGGCACGCCACGATAGTGGTACGGTACGTCCACGGTAAGTCCCCTCTTTGAGGAGTGGCTAGAGAGGCGCCACGGCGCCCTCACCTTCCGTCTGACGCAGGTCCTCACCGGACACGGTTGTTTCGGGAGGTACCTGCACCGAATCAGGCGGGAGCAAACGCCCGGATGCCACCATTGTGAGGATCGGCCGAAGGACACGGTGGAGTACACAGTGGAGGTGTGCCCCGCTTGGGCGGAGCCCCGCCGTGTTCTCGTAGCGAAGATCGGCGGCGGCGACCTCTCGCGCCCGGCCCTGGTGCAAGCCATGGTCCGGGGCGAGGAGGAATGGGACGCCGTCGCTTCCTTCTGCGAAGCAGTGATGCTGGCGAAGGAGGTGGCGGAACGCGAGAGGAAGAGAACCTCTCGTCCCAGCCGCCGCGGGAGGCGCTCTGGGCGTCGGGGGTCACGCGATGTCCTCCGGCCACCGTAGACGAGGGCCTGTGGACGGTGAGTGATGGGCTAACTCGCCGTCCGTCCGTCTTACGACGAAAACAGGCCGTATCGACGGCGCGTTCGTGCTCCACGCGCGCCTCAAGAGATGTCAGCAACATGGGAGAGGCCCGAAAGGGCCGACGCCCGACGGGCCGCGGGTTGTACACTAGTTATCGCGGCCTCGACATAGAGGGCTAAGAAGGAACATGGGTGGTTTTTAGTCAGTAGAAGTCTGACACTCCCTTTCGCTCTGCCCAAGAGCGGGAGGGGTTTATCGATGATTATCCAACAGCCAAAAAAATGAAAAAAAAAGGCCCTTGAGGTGGTAAAGAAACCCTGACACTTGGGTGTGTGGGGTCGTTACACCTTACTGCCCACACGATAACAAGAAGAAGATCATTACCTACGGAACGTTAGGCACATAAGATCTGTCTCGTTCATGACATCATGTACCTGTTGCTCCGCCCCAGGGTCAACATTTAATGGCCGACAATAATGTTGCCATAAACCTGTTGAATAAAGGATATCTTCTTTAATTTACTAACGTTATGGCCCATCTCGTGTTTATTTCTGGCAACACATCTAGACGTATTTTCTTTTTTATTCGTAAAAGACTTTTATTGGATTTTCGGACAAAAGGAGCTTTGATGTTGAAAGGATTTATTTTTATAAGTAGTTTGGGCAATAAAACTAAGTGCGCTAAGGCAATATTTTAATTTTAGAATTGTAAAAATATGTTGAAATTATAAAAGAGTTTAGCTGAAGAAAGAAACCGCAATCTAAATGATTAAATCTCTACATAACAAGGAATCGAACAATTCAAAACTAATTAGTCCATCAGATAGATTTAAAAAAAACACATATATTTCTTTTTTCACATAAACAAAAAATGAAGACGAGACAGTGCTTCGAAAACTCATGAAGTCCTCGAAAACCTCACATGTCAGTACATTTTTTACCTTCAAGTGACTCTTGATCTTTGACGCGTTTATTTTCGTAATATTTTATTAATTTCATAGAACAAAAAACACGTATCCAATATTTTACGTTAATCTAAATGTCGGACTAAACAAAATCATATTTTTTTTAATCAGTCCAATCCCCTATTATAAAACAAAGTCCATCGCCGCGTCTGTCTGTCTGTCTGTTCGCGATAAACTCAAAAACTACTGCAACGATTTTCATGCTGTTTTCACCAATGGATAGAGTGGTTCTCGAGGAAGGTTTTAGTATAATTATAACTAACCAACATCGAATATTTGGCCTCGTCGATCTACCAAGTGGTCGCAAGCATGACTGCCCTGTAAGAACTCCTGGCTTCGATTCCCCGGCCAGGGAAGGAGTTATTGGGTTTTTCCATCTGAGATTTCTCAGTAGCACAGGTCCTGGATTTATGCCCTGTTGATCGTAAAAGGCTCGACTCCTATTCCGTGGGACTTAACATTACTGGTGTAATATTTATGTACTAATGAGTACACTTCTGCCTGTTTACTGTTTGCTTCTGCCTTGCGGCTTGTTTACGGAGACGCGGGGCATCGCGCGGCGCGTGCATGGCAGAAGGTTAGTCGCGTGCTATTTTATTAATTCACTGAGAGGCGGGTCCACCGCAACAAACTCTGCATTTTAAACTAACGAGTAAAAAATCGCTTCTCGTAAAATCGTCCTTTGAAATCGTTACCGTTTTCATACATCGCCATGTGCTTGAATTAAAAACGCACAACGCGCCGCGCGACGCCCCGCGTTTTCGTAAATGAGGCCTTACTCTTCGGGGATTACAGGTGTAATGTTTTGCTATATAATAGTTTAGTTTTCTTTACTTTGTCACGAACATTTTGTATTCCATAAGTAAATTCCGAAAAGTCAAGCTAGGTAAGCTTGACTTTTCGGAATTTTAATTACTGGATGTACAGGACTCCAGCTATTATTTTTAATGTTTCAGAAAATTATTCTTTAAAATATTCCTTTACCCTTCAATAACTTGTTAGTGACGAATAATATCTAACAAGTTTTTATTAAAAACTTGATTTGATACTTTGAGTAGTGTTGTTCTACTTCCGTTGCTGACTGTACCACTACAAAAAAATCATGTTAAACAATTTGATGTACATTTAATTGTACAGCATAATGTTAGAACAAACCATTACAAGCTTTTTATACTTCCTGTCGTACAGTTGACGGGTTTCCCATAAACTGTTTAGTATTACAATAACATTTGTTGTAATCTTCTTTGATCACTTCTTTTTAATGCTATTGTAACGATTTATGTTATGGATAGTTTCAACGTTCCACTGTCACGATGGTCTAGTGGACGCAAGCGCATCGGCTGAGCACCAGATCCCAGGTTCGATTTTCAGGTAGTGAAAATTGTTTTTAGATTTTTTCTAACAGGAATTTTCAGTAAATGCCAATAGGCTGGCCTCTTTTTACTTTCGTCTTAAACATAGCTTGATAAGTGTGGGTGGGCTATTAGGGACAACTCTGTCGAACCTTTCGGGAATAACATTTATAATTTCGTAGCGGGATCTAACTGCTGCACTCAGATAGCTTTAATGATTACTTAGGCCATCAGATAGGTTTTGTCATACAAAAGTATGTCAAATCTTTACTAAGTGACGGCTTAGGCAATCATTAAATATCCCTGAGTACCGCAGTAAAGCAGTTAAATCACCTCTGGGACTTCGCCGAGCTTCATTATCTCGGCGCTTTTCTGTGTTGGCCACCACTGTAGTTTCTGGCTTTCAGGAGTTACAGTGGTTTGGGCATAGTGTGGAGTTGTCCCAAAAAAGAGGCTGATTTCATCAAGATCTTACACTTTATTGCTTGGTAATTTCACTATGCGTAAACGTTTAGTGTTCACATTTTGTTTTTAGTTATTCATTAATGTTACATTTTCAGTCTAGACTTATACGAGACTTTAATGAATTAAAGTCTCGAAATCAATCAGCTTTTAGATATTTGTTTAGTCAGGCCAATATTATTTTAAACAAACACGATTTGGATTTATACAATATCATGTGAAAGGAGAAAAGGATGTAGGTACTCGAATATCTTAGAGGCGCGCAAATATCTAGAACAAATATGAGATATTGTTTTATGAGCCTCATTCCGTCGTTTGTGAGTAAATATGGGCGCCCAATCCAGAGTATATTCAAATCCTTGTTTCAGATTAATGTTGTTTCCAGTTTGATAAATATCAACTTCATGGTCATTGGGTAGTCGTCTAGCCCACAAACCTCTTTGAGCTTGACTGACCAGTCTAACCAGATAAAATGGAATACCAGTATTTCATAGGAAGCCATCAGTCTGAACTCTACAACCAACAAGAAATTATAATGGACCTAGAACTATTGAAAAATAAGTTCATTTGCAAACTGAACGTTATTCCTTGAGTTTTAAAGTTCCTTTTCGAAACACAACTTTGGCATTTTCGGAAATCAAATTGCAAATGAAAACACAGACGTTGGTGATAACATGCCTTGTTCAAATGTGTTGTTGGTATCTGAGGGATATGGTTACAAATTATTCTATTGATGAGGGTCTTAAGGGATTTGTGTCAAATCGTCGTTGGATAATATCAAATTCAGATTTACCAAACCTGTGTGGGAATCGGGACCAAACATGTTTGTTCTTAACGTATGCGAGCAGGATAGATGAATCCTGCCTTCTCTGATTTATCTCGTCTGAATTTAAGGTCTAATTTGAAAACCAAATTGCTTGTGAGTATGATAGTAATATCATGGCAGCGGTATTCCTTAACATTTTGAACCTAATTGGAGCTTAGTTGCTCAGCAAATCAAGAATTGAAGTAGTAAACTATTCTTGAAAATGGCCATTACTACAAAAACCAATTAAAAGTTCGATTCGATTAATTCTAAATACATTTTAAAATCAATTGCCATGTGCCAGTCTCGCAAAAACTCGAAAATGGCTAGACCAATTTGTTTTTTGTTTTGTGTTCGTAATTGTCAAGTTTTGTATGGTAAGGCTAAATTAATTACTTAAAATATTAGTAAGTTGTACCCGAGAAGAGCTCCTAGCTAAATAATAATAGCCATTTAGATCGATATTCAGGTTAAGCCACGCGTGCCTAAGTTAGTTCGTGGATGGGCGATGGCCTCGGAAAGCACGTTAAGCTGTTGTTCCCGGCTGCCATCACACTTCACACTAATATTATAAAGGCGAAAGTTTGTGAGTGTGTAAGTGTGAATGTTTGTTACTTCTTCACGCAAAAACTACTAAACGGATTTAGATACAATTTGGTACACAGATATTTTATAACCTGGATTAACACATAAGATAGTTTTTATAACGAATTTATCTTCCCGTGGGGTAATTTTCGAGTTGTAGCGGGTGAAGCCGCTGTCAACAGCTAGTAAATAGATGCCAAATGGCAGTCGTTACAGATAGTCAGTGACGTGAAAGTCTGATAATCAGACCTAAGGGTATCGTGGTACCCAGTATTAACTGGGTTGTCGAGGTGAGAAAGGCAGTCGCTCTGTATAAAATACTGGTACTCAGCTGCATCCGGTTAGACTGGAAGACGACCCCAAGAAACTTAGGAAAAGGCAGATTATGAGAAAATTGCACCGGGGTGCGAAGCCGGGACGAATCGCTTGTACTAAATTAATAATAGTCAACATTTGTACGTGACATTTATTAATGGAAATTTGTCATGAGAAGTTTAAACGTTATTAATTTGAAAACAAAAAAGTTGTAGTAAAAATGTGTTTTTAATTTTTTTAATGTTTTTATAAACGTTGTTAGAATTAAAATATTTTACGTAACACACGCGTCTGTTAATAAAAAAGTTATCACCAAGCCCTCTTTGGAACTATTTGAATTATTTTCGTATCTATCTACGAAGCCAGTATGTACTTAGATTCAAGACTATAGACTATAATAATATTGGTCTACTATACATCTAATGGTCATTTTCTAATTACCTTTAAAACTCTTTTGTTATCTCTGCTCTAAGAAAGTCAACTGACTTAATAAGAAAATAGAATCTATTCTACCTGTAGTCAACAGGTAGAATAGATTCCCTTTATAAAATAAGAACAGAAAATGCATTTTACCTGTTGACTATTCGCACTGCCCTCGGTCTGGTCGAACGGCGGCAGCACAGAGCAGAGTCTGCGCCCCATGAGGGAGTATGACACCACCACTATGCAACCTGGAAAATAAGATTATAAGCTTAAGAAAAAAAAAACTTTGTTGGAGGAGGTTGTCACATGAGAGTTGTTAGCAGTAGTGGTTGAAGACTGTAGATAGCAATGATGATGAGCTATCAATATACAGAATTGGTAAGTAACAGCAAGGCCTCATTTGAGGAGACGCGGGGCGTCGCGCGGCGCCTTTTGCGCTTTTAATTCAAGCACATGGCGATGTATGAAAACGGTAACGATTACAAAAGTCGATTTTACGAGAAGCGATTTTTTCGCTGAGGTGGACACGCCTCTCAGTAAATGAATAAAATAGCACGCGACTAGGCTTCTGCACGCGCCGCGCGACGCCCGAGTCTCCGTAAAAGAGCCCTTAGTGATGCAGTGTGTTCAGGATTTCGGAAATTAAACAGCACGCCTGTATTAATTGGAATATTCGGCAGATGTTTTCTTAACTAAATCCTCAATACACACTTGTTGCCAATTAAGTTTACGTTCCACATGTAATGGAGACGGACTATTACTATTAATGGGTAAATAAATACAGACTCTATGACTGCTACAGAGAGCTAGTTATTGGTTATCACTATAACGTATCTAAATGGACCATCAAAACAAAATGTCGGTACATTTCGAACGCGTTTAGTTGACATTTTGACAACGTTAAAAAAATACACATATTGATTTATTGATAAGTCCGATAAACCTGTGTTTGAATGTTAGTGCATGCTAATTTTGATCTTGATTGTATCTGCATTAAACTTAGCATAATAATCAAATTCATAACTCTATCATTCAGATATTATTTATTAACAAGTGAACATAAAGAAACAAAACACCGAAAAAAATTAAAATATTTCTTTATAATGCATCAAACTTACTCAGACTTGCCAAAGCGATTCGAAAATACAAATAAACCGTCAAATTTTCCAACCCAACAGCATATTTTGGAAAAATGTGCTGTGGAGTTGTGTGGAGAAGTGAAATGAAACTGTTTAATTAACGTTAAAGAACAGATGTGGTCCGGCTAATACAATAACCTCAGACGCCCAGCCTACCAAAAACGTCACGACGGTGTACAAGCTAACTTAAACCTTATTTTTACGTAAAATGAGGTGTAATATGGCGTTGCTTACAATACTCAAATAACTAATAACCCTACAAAACTAATACAGCCTACTTAACCACATCACCCAGTTTCGCCCACAAAAGTATCTAAGGAAGAACATAATCTAACTGCGGTCATAGATATTTCATGATTACTTAAGCAGTCACTTAAAGTAAAGGTTTGACATGTTTTTGTATGAGAAAAGTGTCAAAACCATTACTAAGTGATGGCCTAAATTATTATTTAAGCTCTCTGAGTGCGGCAGTTAGAAGCTTAATCTAATGCCACATCAATTGACCCGTGTCAGAAGAAAAGAAAACCGAGTGTCGGAACCACAAGCCGTAGTTAAGGACCAGTAATTGAATTTTCCTGAAGCTTAAGTAAAGATGGCTTCAGCAGTTATAAATAATGAAGATACTCGTGCATTAATTTATTAATAGGGTATTATGTAAGAATAACAGTCTTGAGTTTCTAAAAGCATTAAGCATTTTAAATTAACCGCTATTAATTTAAAATGCTTACGAAATTAATACATTGAGTTTAACCGAAGAACTAATAAAAAAATAAAAAACGGCAGAGACTGCATGGCAACCCGTGAATTGCTACTTTTCTTAGCTTTATTTACCTGTATGAAATTATGTCATCTTCATAATTAGCCCATAATTTTCCCACTGCAGGGCCTTCTGTCTCAGAGAGGGATGGACTACCGAACTACAGCTTTGACCAATATCAAATTTGACGAGTTGCCAATTTGACGAATATCCGACTTGCCCAATGTCGTTCAACCCTACAATCCACCACGCGAGCCCAGCTCGTGTCCAGCCAGGGTTGATAGTGTCACATGTCTTCGAATATTTTGGTTTTAAGACGTCATGACGGTTTCCTCACGATGTTTTCCTTCACCGTTTTGAAAGCAGTGGTGATGAAATAAATTATACAAAGTAATGCGCCTACCTGGGTTCGAACCCACGACTTACTGTTTGTAAGTCAGGACCGCTGCTCTTTAAAATGATGTAGGACTACTAAATATTTATCTTTGCTGTTGTCAGTACCTTTTCTAAGTTGTACCTGTGTTTTAGGCCCCTTTGTCTCAGCTGTGGGAATGTTGTAGGCTTATAATGATTTTGCTTATATTAACTTTGAACGCAAATGCCCACGATACGACAGTACAAAAAAACGATATAATTATGACGGTTAGAGTTGCTTATCCTAGAGAAATTCGAATAAACTTATATGAGGACAAAATACGGGACAACGCGAACGAAATTTGTCAGTGTACTAGTAAGCAAACTGTTAATAAAGAGTTGGCTTTTCATGGTCTCGCTTGTGTAGTTCTAATCTAATATTATAAAGTTTCAAAGTTGAGAGTACCTACTGTCATTCAAGACGTTACTGAGTCAATTACTTAGGTTAAAATGCACATCATCATCAGCCATAAGACGTCCGCTGCTGAACAAAGGCCTTCCCCATAGAACGCCATAACTAACGACAACCTGCCGTTTTCATACACCGGTTGCCCGCGACTCTCACGATATCGTCGGTCCACCTGGTGGGAGGCCTATCAACGCTCCCCACAAACTCTAGCAACATCATCCGAAAATTCATATCTCTATATTGAATTAGTTACCCTGACGCTGCGGACCAGCGGAAAAGCACAACCCGCCTTTGTTCAGCAAATGTTGCTTTATGCTTTCAGATAATCATCAACATCAGCCTATAATGTTCCCCATGCAGGGCCTCAGGCCTCCTCTCGTTGAGAGTGATGGGCTCTCTAAGACTTCTAAGACGGTTTCCTTATGATGTTTTCCTTCACAGTTTTAAGAGCAGCGTTGATGATATATATTACACAAAGTAATGCGCCTGTTTTGGGTTCAAACCCACGATCTACTGTTTGTAAGTCGAGGACGCCACCCCTAGGCCACCGCTGCCTGCTCTACAAATAATTTAAAATAATAAAAACTTGAGAGGTGTCAAGGGACACCCGGATGGAACGAAGTTTTATTATTTTTTATTTTTATTTATTATTTACAAAAACACTCAACAAAAATAATCGTCGCGACACCACACTGTTCAATGCGAAATAGAAATGAAAATATCTGGCTTGCTTTCTATAAGAGAGAGAGACAGACAGAGAAACATGCGACGCCGCACAGCTTACAATAGCATACTATAGCAAAAAGTGTCGTGACAACTTTTCGTAAGAATTTTTTCCGTCTAGCCCCCTTTCACAACGCGCGATAAGGAACTTCGTTCCAATAAAACACCACATGTTTCAGAAACAGCCAGAAAGTATGTGTTACTTACATATTTACTATTTAAAACTTAATACAACAATCACTATCACAAAACCTACCAAAAATGGCGCAACAAAAATATTTTTCCCAAAAATACTGACTTCCACGTAATTTGATCCATATCCAAACATGACACATCTGGGGAACATGTCACAAAGCCGCAATACGGTTCCCAGAATCTCGTAAACGGTTGTCGAGGAATATTTGTGAGTACGACATGTCATGCGTAATTTAATAAAACTGTTTTATGCGTGATTTTCTGTCTGTAAAGAGATTTATAGTTTGAACGACTCGAAATGTAGTTGCGAGGGTTCATCCTCAAAGAAACTGTTAAGTTTCTTTGGCATTAAAGTATACAAGTGGCATATGACCAGTTTTGGCTTATGGCTTATATTTTGCCACAAATCAAAAATCAGTTTATAAAGAGGTTGTTTGTAAGATTATATTTTAGGGTAAACCTTCGGAAGTCATAATACAATTCTAAAAAAATATACACGGTTATAAACATACATTTGTTACCGCGTAAACAAATGTATGTTTATAACCGTGAATATTTACAAGTAGGCTACAATAGTACATTATGGTACAAGTGTGTAATGTTGGTGGGGGTCTCATCAGGTGAGGGTCTTAAGAGAGCCTAGGACGGTAATCATCAATACGCACGTGTATCACAAGACGTTTTTCAACACACTTGTGAATAGAATAATGCAAAATAAATAATAAATATTCAACAGTTAAAACGAGTTCTGAAAAAATTTACGCGGTGGCGGGAAAAATAAATCAGTTTTCCTATGCGCATGCATCTAACAATGGCGATCGGCCATAGACTAAAAGAATGAGGTTTCTTTATTTTTGGCTTTTTGCGGATAGCGTTTAAGCCACGTACAAAATGGGGAATTCAATGTTTTCTTAGTACAGAGAAAACAAAAGTTACATTTTGAGTGAGAGTTTTATTTATTAAAAACGTACTTAAGTTGAAATTATATATTTAAATACAAAGTTGCATGAAATGAGCAAGCACAATGTACATTAATTTATTTGGACTATTTAACACGATCTTTTTTGTATCGCAACTTTTTTTAAAACAAAGCAACTCAACCAATAAAAAAAAAACTTATAACTCACTTGTGAATAATAGCAATAAAAAATTCACAGTTTGATTACAGGTGTCATTATGAGCCTAATTGCAGTGAAATTAGAGACATTTTGAAAATATATTAATATAACGCATATTAGCCGATTAAAACTTTTGTGCATGAAGTCGCGGCCACCTCGTCCGCGACTTCATCCACAATTTTTTTTTAGTAAATAATAAAATGATCTTTTCATTAGTCTTTGACTAACGATCAACTCGCGAGCTAAGATAACCTAAACTATTCTACTAACTAATGCCAAAATTCACATTCTTACATTGCATAGATCTTCATTAAAATTTCTGTGACAGACAGACAAGACAAAGATTTTTTTATTCTCCACAAAATATTAGAAATCAATTACAAAAACCTTATAGCCGCAATTTCATTTCATATCTGCGGTTTCAGAATACAAATAGATCAAAAGACAACACTGTTAAACCTCTGTCGTATGCCTAATTGACACCCCCAGCTGTCAATTAGTATATCAAAAGATATTTTATTATTTGAGCAATGCAAAAGGCGTCTATCTGTATTTGCAAGCGGTGCGTTTGTAATATAATATTATCCAATATATCAAACTATTTATTATCTATATCTCCTATTAATTAATAGTCAATGAACAAAAATCTCAAACATGTAAATTAACAAAGAAAATATTGGATTAAATTAATCGTTATATTAACAGTCTTAACTTTAATGGTATACCAACAAGTCCATTGAATTCGTAACAGTTTTATAAAAATGCACTGGTGCAATACAAGGTAATTATAATATTTAAAAGGTAGGTACTCTATTTTGATTAGCCTTAAGGATCTACTTTTTTTCAACTATCTGTTGGGTACATAAGACCTGCCACTAACGGACTGCTTATTTATCTCAAATAAATAACTGTAAACTCCGAAGAATTAGGCAGAGCTTTACTTCATAGTATACCGACATTTCGCCAGCAATTCGTTTAGTCCCATCTAATAGCAGGCAAGTCCAAAAACCCTGGCTGCTACTAAGAGCTACTAATGGAAAACCCCAATAATCACACTAATATCATAAAGCCGAAAGTTTGTGAGTGTGTGAGTGTGTATGTTTGTTACTTTTTCACGTCTAAACGGCTGGAGCGATTTCAATAAAATTTGGTATGGAGTTAGCTGACAAACTGGATTAATGGAGGGATAATTTTCGTGTTGTAGAAGCCGCTGACAACAGCTAGTACTTAATAATACCGGGAATCAATCCCAAGACCTCATGCTCAACAGTCGTCTTCTCAAATAAATTATAAATTTTATTTTTTATTTTTCTTTATGGAAACACAAAAAAATTGTAATTTTTAAAAGAGATTTGGATTTAAAAGAGTGTCCTTTCCCTTTCTACAGAAGTACTTTTAGTCTGTGACTCTAGCTTCGCTTTTTTTTGTTTTCTTTATTGACATTTGAAAGTGCCTGTGATGGTACTCGTAGAATTTAAATAAATGCTTTGAGTTTGAGTTTGGAACAGTAGAAACAATTTAACAAGTAGATATATCTAGAACGAAGATATTTTTCAACAAATTAGAAAGACGAAAGGTAGCCGAGTCGAGCGCTCCTTAATGAACGCTAATTCGTTTATCAGAACTTCAAAGGAAGAAAATAAAGGAATAAAATAAACGGATATTTATTTTATAATTACGGATATTTATTCTAAAATTAGTTAAGCCTCTTTCCATTTATTCAATTCCATAAAGGAGAATGGGCAAAATCGTACGGCACTTGGTCTATCAGCGGCCAGGAACATTTTATTTTTTTTTGGTTTAATATCACCCTACAATAACGGGTTCAAGAAGTTTTATATCTGTAGTGTCATTATTAATGGAACTAAATACATTTTTATTTTAGATATGTTAGCCTGTGATTTAGCGTATTAATTACTAAGATTTAGTCTTAAAAATAAGGAAATAAAATAAAATGACTTGTTTACTTCAATACATTTATTTTACATACATTTACATACATAAACTCACGCCCTTTTCCCATGGGGGTAGGCAGAAACCACAGAACGCCACTTGCTACGATCCTTACATACTCCTTTTGCCTCGTCCACATTCATACATTTAATGTACAATAATAGCACTGAGTTCTGATGCCGGTAATAAAATATCCTCGTCTTGATGTCTAGCCCATGCCAGATACCACACTACACACATAACGTGTGCGCAACAACCGATTGTGCGCCTTCCACTCAAACAACTGCAATAATAATGAGCAATTGCTTCTCTATTTTGTCTTTGTCGGTTAATTACAATATAAGAATAATATATTCTGGACCTTACATGTCTAGATTGTATTCGCACACGTAATAACCAAATATCTTCTTCTTCAATAAAATCTCTGAGCTGACTTATTTGTCGCTCCCGGTATACTTCGATATTGTATAAGCCTTCAATTAAGTGTTCAGCGTAGTAGCTGCGAGCCAACTTGATTTGGTATGTGCCAAGTGCAAACAGAATTAGGTCTTCTTCAGAAAAAACCGGAAAGTCTTCAAAAATAGGTTGGTCGCTGCTGAGTCTTTCAAATGATGCCCTCTGTCTATTTATGTTATGACGGATAACATAGTCCGCTAAGAGGTTCGGTATTTCAAAACGTTCATTAATTATATTTACGAACGATGATGCATGAATACTATCTTGTATTGGTGTTTGGAACGCATTGATGAGTGCCGCTGCGTTTTGAAAGTCCTCAAACATGTGACTTAAGGCGCGATTAAAATATTCTTGCCTAAACAATTTGAAATCTCGCTTGAACCTGCCATTTATAACTTCCACTACCCAGCGGCATAGAGTTACCAGCCTAGTTCTATTGGCCTGTTCAGTAGTAAGCTGGTCTGCACCGCGGTCTTTGGTTTCTGGCATATAGGCACTGTAGTTGCATCGCTCCAAATCGCTACAGACGTCTCTAAACCCACGATCTAAAATGAATATGTCGCCAGCCCGGTAAAACCAGTGAAATGTGCCTTCTTCGTCATTTATAATTCTTTCCAAAATACTGGCATCTGAGTCGGTAGCAGCATAGGGCCCGCAAACATCAATTATATGCCCATCGGAACACACCATTAAGAACGGTTTTAATAGATTTTCGTATTTGTGTAGACTGTAGGTCTGTCGCTGGAACGAAAAGTTGGAGCTCTTCTGTATATAAATATATGTTCCATCCATGATTGTTACTGCCTTCCTTTCTTCTGGAGAAGACTCGGGATTTCCAAATAACGCGTTTGGTACAATAAGATTACGGTCAGCGACCATTCTTCTATTTAAATGGTCGAGTCCCAGGTGTCGTGGCTTAAAATCCAGAGATATAGCATCACGCGCGGTTTTTAAATGCCTTTCTAGAGTCCTTCTACTTATGTTAAAGAGCGTGGCTAATCTCTCGTTGCTATCACCAGTTCGCAACTTCATTAAATAAATGGCTAGTTTTGTTTTGGCGTTTGACTCAGACAAAGAAGGCGTTTGTTCCAAGATTGTATTGAATTGATCTCTGCTAACGCCCAATCGAATATGAATCTCATTAGGATCCATATTTGCAATATCTTCAAAGTCCAGAATATTTTTATTTAAAACAGCTTTTTTAAAAAGCTCTAGTATTTGCACAAAATGAGAGCTGTTAAAATCATGTCTGAGATTTGGACTATCAATGAGCTCTTCCCAATCATTTGATGTTAAATGTGCATCACATATTCTGGCACTGTCTGGTATGAATAAGTTAGAATGTAACATAAGAGTAATCCTTACATTCTCAGGCATTCGACGACGTGAAACACTACGGCATCTGTCAAACATACAGTTTGCCGAGGTGCTAGGCACTCGTGAATATTCTTCCACTTGAAGAACACATTCGTGCGGGGCAGGGTTATTGTTTGGCTGCACAGCCCGTTGAGCTCGTTGCCAACAGGGTCGACAAACGTATTCTCGGCCGTTGTATTCAACCTGAAAAGGAAAATAGTTTATAACATAGTATTTAAAACTCACAGCAGTTTCAGTTAAATCATGTGTTGTATAGTAGAACATGCCGAGCTCTTTTTCAACGTGACGAATGAGTCATGCTCATACGCATTGATAATGAGTGGTTGGCCTCTATTATATTTCGAAGCTAGATAACGTTGGCTCTGTTTCCATATGCACCATGTGTGTAAAAGAGAGAGAAGATCTGTTTTGACTATAACTTAAGTATTGTTAGAAAAGAACCATACGCTTAAGGAAATAACATAATTCACTAAAAGGACGTACATAAAAATACAATCAAAACTGTAACGTGGACTTTCAATAAAGAGCCCACACTTCACCCAACGATGTGTCGCATATGCACATCGTGACACAATATTATGAGGCCATCACCGCTATAGGGTGCGTACATACGGGTAAAAACAACCAAAAAATAGTCTAAAAATACTTACTTGCTGTGGAGCTATTGCTTCAATAATATATTGAGCATTGGCAGCATTTTCCTCAAAAAGAGCATGGGTTATTTCTAACCTTCTTCTATTAACCACTGATCGATTGCACAAAACACATATAGGTCGATTTTCTGCCATTTTTCAATAATGTTCCGTTGGCGTACACAAGTCCAGAGTCCAAGTACACAAGCACAAACGTACAGAAGTTCAGAGTTAATAGCCAGGTTATCAGGTTAGGAAGAAACACAGTCCAGAGGGTAGCCAGGGTCAAAACGTTTGAAAAAGAATCCGTAGATGAGCGCACAGTACACAACGTCACAAGGGTAAGCGAAGGACTGCGCCGAGTGACGCACACGCACCCCACACCTCGGCTCTTTTGTTTGCACTCGAAGCTGATTGGGCCGTTCGAACTCAGGTAGTCCATGTAGTAAACCCATTGTTGAGCTGAGTCTTGTAAACGGTATGCTGACAACGTTTTGAAATACTTTTGAAGACATAAACTAATGTTAATAAGTATTTTATAAAATGGGTTTGCACATTTTCTTGCACTTATTATCTAAGTATTTTACCTATATGTATTTTTTTTTCTAAATGAGCTGCAATGTTACGTTCATAGTAAAAGTTAGTCCTTAGTAATAGTACTTTCATTTAATACCTATTTCGTTGTTGGCCGCTCATAGACCATTTTGCTCTTTCTCCTTTCTATTAATAACCTCATTTACGTTTAAATATTAGTTTAAATGGATTTAAATCCATGTCTGGTCTTTTCATAATTAATCTGATGAATATTTTTGAAGACACGGCCATTTAAAAGTCCTTATTTATTGTTAAAGAATACGATATTTGGACCGCTAATCATTTGAAGAACTTTTTTGAAGTTTCAAAACGCGATTCATCATAAATATTGCATAACAATAGCAACCAGGAATGTCGCTGACTTACCAACTCAATGACTCGGCTGTTTATTGACATAAAAGCAACAAAGAACAAATTTTACAGAAAATTTAAAATTGGGGTTTTCATGTAAAAAAATTACTAACAAGTTTTGCCTGGAATTATTACTACTAAATTAAGTTAAAACTACCCTTTTACACACACTAACACTTAGCTAAGCCATAAAAAAAAACAGTAAAAACTAAGAGGATTCTTACTTGCATAGTCTTTGAATGAGAATAGACCATTAACCCATACTATGACAATTAAAAAAACCTCCACAATTCGACTCCCTGTGCAAAACTTACTGTGTGAAAATGAAAGTAACGGTTCGAATCTGTGCCTGGCTGGAAATAACTGTTGAAAAAATGCCATAGAACATTTTAAGGGGTCATTTTATTGCCATAATGCGCTATAATTCTCAATTCAATTCAATTCAATCATTTATTGCATATCACATGTGTTTTACAAGATCTTAATAATAATAAAATAGTTCACATGGACCCTGTCGGGCACAACAATTTTTTTTTTTTTTTTTACGAAAGTGATAGTAGCATTTAAGGTACATTAGTTAAAATTTAATAAACAGTAAATTAAGAAATTTTTGAATTCATTTAAATAAGCAAGCATATGCAGTCATAGGAAAAAAAAATTAAGACAATTAAGTAAAATAATGAAAGTCGGTAAATAGAATACAATAGTCAAATGCATCACGTCAAAATAAAATAATAATCAAATACTTAAAGTCGGCAAATAGAATACAATAGTCAAAATAAAATAATTCAAATAATTAAAGTCGGCAAGTAGGGTACAATTATAGGCAAATGCATCATGTCAATAAAATAAAGTAATAATCAAAATACAATCACAATAAAATGTCAAAGATGTGGTACAAAATGTCAATAAATAAAAACTAAAATTCAATAAATAAGCAGTCAAAGTTAGTCCATTATGATGTCATCATTAAAAAAATCATTCAATGAGTAATAACAATTGTCAATTAATAATTTTCTAACTCGTTTTATAAATATTTTGTCATTTTGTTCCATTCTTATCGCATTTGGAATTCTGTTGTAAATTTTAATTGATGTAACGTGAGGGCTAGTGCTGTGTAATTTAAGCTTCGATTGGGGTACTAAGAGGGTATTTTCAAATCGTGAACGCGGTGCATATCGGCGAGGCTGGTCAGAGATTTTAACGTAGAAGTTCGGATACTGTCTAACAAATTTGCAGATTTCTAGAATATAAATTGATGTCAGAGTTAAAATGTCCAGTTTCTTGAAATGAGGTCTACAACTTTCGTCGTTTTCAATATGGACCAATATCCTGATACATTTTTTTTGCAGTATGAACAACTCGTTGATGTCAACACTATTTCCCCAAAGGATTATTCCGTATTTTAGCCACGCGTATGCATAAGCATAATAAGTGGATAGGGCAGTTTTTAAATCTGTTGTTTTTTTTAGCTCACGTAGCGCATATATGAAACTAGATAGTTTTGATTTAATTTTCTGAATGTGTGCTTTCCACGTCATATGAGTATCTAGCTCCAGACCTAACAAGGTAAAAGTATCCACACATTCTACTTTAGTTTCTCGAACGCAAAATTTATATTTAAAGGTTTTTTTTTGATATGGTCTAAATTGCATAATTTTGGTTTTTAAAAAGTTAATTTCTAGGTTATGATCTTTCATCCAATCTTGTATAGTTATTATAATTTTATTTAATATGTCATGTAGGCGTTGAGAGTCATTACAAGAAATCATTATTGAAATATCATCAGCGAACAATACGCACGATTCCGTTAGAATTTTAGGGAGATCGTTGATATAAATCAAAAATAATAAACACCCTGCAACACTACCTTGAGGAATTGAATTTTTAACACACATCTTATTTGAACGTACATGGCTGAGTTGCCCAGTGTTATGATCCCAATGATCAATTTCAACGAATTGCTCTCGGTTTTGTAAGTAAGATGCGAACCATTTATGAGCTATTCCCCTAACGCCGATGCCGTATAGTTTGTCAAGTAGAATATTGTATAGTACTTTATCGTAAGCCTTTGTCATGTCGAGTAAGATTCCAATAGCGTATTTTTTATTATTTAAAACGTCCAATATTTGTTGTGTGAATTTATATGTTGCTAAAACTGTGGATCTTTTTTCCCGAAAGCCATTTTGTGATTCATCAAAAATATTAAAATTTTCACAGAAATTATAAACGCGCTTGCACATTGCCTTTTCGAATATTTTTGATGATGTCGGTAGTAGTGCAATTGGACGGTAATTATTTGGGTCAGACTTCGAGTTTTTCTTGTGAATAGGTTTTATAATTGATTTTTTTAACGCGTTTGGGAAAACCCCTTCAGAAAATGATTGACAAATTAATAGGTAAAATGGTATTGTCAGTTCTTCAGCACACGTTTTAATTAATATGGGAGGTAGTTCATCCAATCCGTGACTGTATTTGCCTTTAAGGTGTTTTATTATATTTAATATTTCTTGCGGTGTGGGTGGATGTAAAAACATAGTGTTCTCAGTCGGTCGGAGCACAGGCCGACCGCGCGGCTCTGCGTTCCCACTTTGCCTTGTTTGTCCTATTGATGCAAAAAAATCATTGAACGAGTTAGAAACTTGTTTTGGGTCGGACGTTAGTTTATTATGGATTGTCAATTTAATATTTTGTTGTGTCTTAGGTAGTTTTTTATTAGTACGCTCTTTAATTATTCTCCACATCGATTTGGTTTTATTGTTTGAGTTTCTAATTTCCGTAATAAACTGGTTTTTTTTTGATTTATTGACTATTTGTTTTAATGTTTTTTCGTATAATTTATAATGTTTTGTTAAAACAGGATCACTTGAGTAGGAAGTAAGAATTCTTAATAATCGTTTATTTTTACATGAGATTTTTATGCCTCTTGTCAACCAATCCTTACGTTTGTTTTGATTTAATTGGATCATTTTAACGGGTATACATTCATTTAATATTTTCAGTAAAAGCGTTTCAAATGCGCTGTAGTTTTCATCCATGGTTTTATCCGGCGTTATTATTAAGTTCCAATTTATGTTTTTTAATGCAAGTTTAAATTTCTCCATATTGTTTGAATTAAAAATTCGTTTTTTTGTTTGCCATGCTATGCGCTTGGTAGGCATGACGTCTAGTTTTTTTAAGTTTACTTTAATTCCTTTATGATCTGAAAAACCATAGTCATTTACCTGAGCACTAATTAATTCAGACACAAAGTTTATAAATACTAGATCAAGGCAGGTTGAAGTGCTTTCTGTCACTCGTGTAGGTTTTTTAATACATTGAATGAAGTTAAATTCTAGCATTAAGTTTGTTAGTGTTTTTGTTTGTCCGTTATTTTCAAGAATATTTACATTGAAGTCGCCTCCGAATATGATTTTATTTTTATTATCTTTCTTTAGTAGAAGTTCTAGAATAAGTTTTAACTGTTTATAAAATACATCAGGCTGTCTGTTATTCCAATATAAAGTTATAAGTATAGTTTTATGTTGGGGCAATTCAACGGCACATACTTCTATTACGTATTCCACCGACTTATCCATAATATCCTTTCGCTCAATGAATTCCAAGTCTTGTCGTAATAGTATGCATACACCTCCGCCTTCGTAGTTCTGTCGACAGTATGACGCTGCGAGGATGTAACTATTGATGTTAATAAGTTGTTTCTTTTCTTGTGATAACCAAGTTTCTGATAAGCAAAGTGCTTGATAGTGTCCGTTATTTTCGTCGATAAATTCTTCTAATAAGTGTAGTTTATTGTTGATACTTTGCATGTTTTGGAATAATAGTGTAATTTCATTATCTTGGGTGACGAAATGTTCGAATTTCACTCATGTTTGTCCTTGAGAGGTCGGTGTCGTGTTCGTATATAGTGTTAGTGTTTTCGTACGGACTGTCATTGTTTTGCGAGTTAATAGGTTGGATGGAGTCAGTTTTGTTTGTTGCGGAGTTTTGTTTAGTCGTTGCAGTGAGTTCTTGTCGTCGGCCGTCTACTATTAATTGATTATTTTTGATGATTGCGTGGTGTCCCTGTTGTCTTGCTAAGCGTAGGTTTTCCTGTAATATCTTTTTCTGTCGGAGAGCAGTAACATTTAAGTATTCAGAAATAAAAAGTCCTGTATGTTTGAAGTACGTTGCGTTGTCCAATATATATTTCGTCATACGTTTGCTAATAAGCTCAATAACAATGGGTCTCCTAAAGCTGTTGTTTCTTCCTATTCGTGAAAGTCCTTCAATATATCCAGTCAGGTCTACATTTAAAATATCTTTGAATGCTTCAACAACACGGTACTCTAGTTCGTTTTCTGATTCATGGTCACGTTCCGTAAGTCCGAATAGTACGATTTTTTTATAGAAACTATCCTGTTGTGGGTTTCCTATTGTTGTCATATTTTGTTTTATTTCCTTTAGTTGTTGTTTAAGTTCTTTGTTTTCTTTCTGTAATGTTTCTATTTCCTTGTTTATTGTTTTTATATCGTTCTTTATTTTTCCTTGTTCATGTGTTAGCTTGTGGGTATCTTTAAATATGTCTTCCTTTAATTTTGTGATATTTTTTTGTATTTCTTTTTCAATTGTGTTTTTTAGTACAGATAGCAGGGATTGATTATTCTTTTCAAGTTTAGAATCTAGCAATTTACTGAGGCTATCTAAGGTAATCGAAAGTCCTTCTGGTAGGGTTTCCTGTGTTTTCGAAGTGGTTTGGTTATTATAGTCAGGGGTTCTGCACTCGTTATTTTTGGTAATACTTGAGTTTTGTTCGTCTTGTGCCTCGTCAATTGACATTGTGGTGTCGTTCAGTGTTTGTACTTTTGTTTTTCGGATAGGTGTATTGTCATTTCTGTAGCGTCGAGTGACATTAGTACAGTCTTGGCAGCGCCAGCATTTCATTAGTTCGAAATTATTTTCTACATAATAAGCAGATGTCATATTTTGGCATGCATAATGATATTTAATTGAGCACCCTGTGCATTTTAGAGTCTCTCCAGCGTATTTTATTTCTTGTTTGCAAGCTGGGCAATTCATTTTGTTGGCAGTTACTTTTTGTTGTTTTAAAAACCTGCTAGTATGCGATGTAGTTGTCCGGTGTTGCGACCAATCAGCTGCGATGTCGGAGTGTGACGAAGATGCAGAGGGCGGGGTCAATGACCGCCACCAATAATATCTCACGTTATTTAGAGTGTTAGCGGAGAGGTTTTGAAAATTTCACTGGTTTTTTTTTCTTTCACTAGATTATTACCATATTTTGTTTGGTAAATTAAGTTATGTTTTCGGTATTCTAACACAACACAAAATTCTTTTCATTCCGGTATAACTTTTATGAGCTATTTTTGGTATTTACCATAGTTAGTTTAATTTTAAACACAGAGCGATACAAAAGCGATGTTAACCAATGCGCGCACCGGCTACTACTCATTACCGGCTACTACTTATTCTTACTGTTACTCCCCTTAATAGACATATTAACGTATTTTCAATTACTTTTCTTGCACCCAACAGAAAATTTTGTGACGATTTGATAGAAGAATAAAGCCTCACCGTACCACCCTAACCTTTAAATACCTTTTCGCCAAGTACAGTCACGAGCACCAACATATACACACTTATTGATATTTAGGAACAATTTCCGCCTACTGTTTTAAATTTATATTTATGTTACGAAAGGAAACTAATATTTTAGGACCTATTTTATCATAAAACTAGCGGACGTCACGCGGTTTCACCCGCGTAGTTCCCGTTTCCGTAGGAATACAAGGATGAAAAGTAGCTTATGTCACCTGGGAATAGTGTAGCTTCCCAAAGGTGGAAGAATTTTGAAATCGGTCCAGTAGTTTCGGTTTACGTATAGGTCGTTTCAAAAAAACAAACAAATCTTTCCTCTTCATAATATTAGAGTGTAGATATTAATATTAGTCTACAACTTGCAATGGTTAAATCACGAGAAATTCGAGTTTGAACTTTGCCAAGTGTCAACATATTATCGTGACTGTACATTAACTTGCTAACTACTCCGGAGAGTGAAATACTTAAAGTTGGCCACAACTGACTTGAATGTTAGAAAATATTAATGCGGACGCTCTTTCTGACGTCATTAGAAGTTGTTCAAGTTCGTGTGTTGATATGAGGGTTAGCTGAGTTCTATCTGTCTATTTAGTATTTTGTTTTGTTAAATGAAGGAAACTTCTGTTGCTTATCGTTAGAATTGATTCAACGAAGCTTGGTAATTTTGTTGTTTGCAAAGCTAGTAACACATCATTCACCATTATTTTAGTAAAAGGGTACTACACCAAAAAAAATCTCTTAAGTCCGTCCGTTAGACTATCGAAAAATATTGGATACGTGTTTTCTGTTTTATCAAATTAATAAAAATTTACGAAAATACAACGTGTCAAAGATTATGAGTGGCGGCTTTGGACGTCACTTTGTGGGTAAAACAGTACTAACGTTGTGACTTCACACGACTTGACGCGACTTTCCGAAGCACTATATCGTCTTTATCTTTTGTTTAAGTGAAAAAAGAAATAACCCTACTTTTAGACTTCGCCGAAATCGGGTTAAATACGTCTCCATTAGTTTTTTTTTAAATCTATTTATTTATTTATTTATTAAAACTTTATGCACAAGTAATGAAACCGTACAAAGGCGGACTTAATGCCTTGGGCATTTTCTACCAGTCTACCTTAGGGTGATGCAGATACATTACACAGTAGGTGCATAACAGAAACAAAAATTAGAAAATATATATACCTAACTTATAAAAATAAATACATACATACATATATACATAAAATATTTAAAATTTTAAAAGATAACAAGAAAAACTTTAACAACTTAGTTGTGAGACGAAGCTGCCAACTTCTTGCGAATGTGCTCGCGAGCTTTCATTTTGAAAGTGAACTGACCGTTTACTGTCCTGATCTCCTGAGGGAGTTCATTCCAGAGGAAGACCGCCTGGACAAAGAAGGACGATTTTATAAAGCCAGAGCGATGAGAAGGACAACGTAGAAGCCGATTATTAGCGGAGCGAAGAGTCTTGCTGTGAGCAGTGCATAAATATTGGCAAAGGGAAGTGAGGTAAGAAGGGGAAGTGGGCTTGTGAAGAAGGGCAAACAGGGTTGTCAAAGCCCTCAAAGCTCTGCGCTCTCGGATAGGTAACCACTTTAATAGCGATCGCTGTTCAGACACATGATCGTACTTGCGAAGATTGAAGACGAATCGAATGCAATCTGAATCTATCTGACAGACTAATCAGATTTTTTTGGTGAAATATCCTATTATAAAAGATGAATGAGTAACCTACATGTGTTAATTAATGGTTTCATTTGGCCGTATAATATACCGAAAAACTACTTCTTTCGTCAGATTTTTAAATACGTCCTTAACAATTGCTTGTAAGTAAGCAGTCAGTTCTCGGTACAGCGGGTTGAACGAAAGAGATACTACGGCCCCGGACACAAAGGGCTAAGAACGAACATGGGTGGTTTTTGTCAGTAGAAGTCTGACACTCCCTTTGCCCAAGAGCGGGAGGGGTTATTTGATGATTTCCAACCCCCCCAAAAAAAAAAGGGCATTTGTTCTTCCCACCACTGCGATATTTTTTTGGTTCTGGACCATACCTGGGAACCCCCTAGTTAGGGAGATATTGGGGGTCAAAGTTCCGAATTTTGCACAGTTGTTTTTGTAAATACTAGTTTTTTAGGTTAAAACTTTACTTAAATTACCTCCATGACCCGTTTACTATTCAAAGCATCCACTAGCACAATGTTTTAAGAGTGCTACATTGAGTTTTGCCGTAAAATGTGATTTTTGACCCAAAAAAAAGTCATTTCCCAGCAAAAAATTTTGCGTAGGGGTACTTAGTTTGATGTACAGAATGCTTGGTTGAAGTATGTGTGAAGGGTTAATCTACACCCTATACGTATAATATAGAATATAGTGAATTTAATTACAGTTACATTAATAAAGAAAATGTCAATTAGTAAGTTCTGCAAAACCAAAATGAGTATTGCATTTGAATCGATTAAAATCAATTATATTTATAACAGCAATTAGATTATCTGTGACAGCATTGACAGCTGACCGCAGCGGACTGACATTGACAACCGCCGATTATTTCTGCTCCTCTCATTTCTGTTGGTATTTTCCGTTACGATTTAAGTGTTTCCCGATTATTTTATAATTTCAACGACCAATGCTTTGTTGACTACCCTGCCTACCTTGTACAGTCGAACAAACTAATAAGTAAATAAATAATAAATAAATAAATATCCTTGGAGATTTCACACAACGCCATCTAGTCCCAAGCTAAGCAACCTAATGCTTGTGTTATGGTAACGAGATGGCTGATAAACTACTTATATACATTTTTTTTTTGTAAATACATACATATTATAGATAGAAAAACACCCAGACTCGGAACAAATACTTGTAGGTCGTACAAATATTTGTTCCGTGCGGGAATCGAACCCGCGACATGCTGCGCAGCAGTCAATCGCTCAACCACTGCGCCAACCGTGTCGTCAAAAAAAAGTAAACAGGTAGAGTTTTTTTTTTTATAATTCTAGTACACTGAAAACATTGATTACAATTTTGTATACTTATTAAATTGTGCGACTGTACGACATTAGCTTTCATACTAGACACCGAAGATCGCTCACACGTTTGACCTGGAATTGTTTTTGTGTATTTTGCATTTTTCACCAAGACAAATCAACCTCTAAAATACCCTATTCGCGTTCCATAAAATAGACCAATTGCAATAGAAAAATGGTCACTCATACCAGAATAACTCCCGCCACCGTTCTCTCACAGATATAGGTATCTTGTATAGCGAACCGGTAGTTCATGAAATAATAACATGTAAGAAATAGCCCTTTCTTGTCCCTTTTTAGGAACAATTTTTTCAAGAGAAGAGCTATTAAAGGACTTCATTTTTACGGGACTTGCCCTTTGAGCTTGCGATTGAGGCCCTTTTTACCGACAAAAAAAGTGAAGAGTATTTTTTAGTATGTTTTGTACAGTAAATGACTATTAGTCGCGACACAAATATAGTCGTATAGAGAATTTTTAGTTCGACATTTCTTTGACGATCTTACTATTTACTTAGGTTGATTGTTAAATAAAAAGTATTGCATTTGTAAAACAAATTAATTTAAAAACTACCGTTGCTTTGCCTGTTGTTAAACACACATGAAATAACAACTTTTTGCCAACTTTAGCATTAACACTGAAAACGGGGCCGATAGAGTATTGATCATGTTAGTGAACATATCAGTTAAAATTATTATTATTATTCATCTTTTATAAAATAATTATCGCTTTGAAAATAAAAATACAAACCGAAGGATGCGGTCATTGATCTTGGTGGAGTTTCTGTGGCACGTTCGCGGAAAGATACAAGGGTCACTTCATTGCTTTGTTTTCCTCGTACGCCTAATTGGTTTTCAGTTAAACAAACCCGCATGTAATGTGTATCCATTTTCCCCTTAAAGCTCTTACTTTAATCTAATCCTTTTTTGTTGTTGCTGGGGTCAAATTATTTTGGTGAATACTCGAAGGAATTGACATTTTTAGCCTCTCGTTTTACAGTTGCTGTTATATCCTTTTGGTCTTACTACATTCGCTTTTAAAGTAATTACAGTCAAAAAACAATTACATCACGGTAGAAAGGATAAGCCTTGTACATAGTAATCACCACATCTCCTCACTTGCCGCCTTGCACAACTAATTGCACCCTTCAGGACTTAAAGGAAGTAATCATGAAAGCTGGTGCTACGGTCGTACAAATCTGAGTCATCGATTTGAGAAGAAGAAGAGGTTAGTAATCTACTTGCTATACCAAACTATACGCAATTACGTTGGTGTTATGATCGAGTACGAGATTAAGTTTGATTTTACCGAACTCTGTCTAAACCAGTCTCAATTCAAACATAAGGCACCAATTACTTACGCAACGGCTATATCCTAAATTTAAAAAAAAACAAAATCTAATTATCAAAAGACCATCTGACTTTCTATACCGCGCAATCGGTTCGGAACAGTAGAACTGTTGAGTAGCTTTAAAATTTCAATCACTCACCGGGCACCGCGTACACTAGTACGAAGCTGAACGCACCGAACAACTCCTTCTTTATCGAGTCTGGCCATGTCTCTGTGCAGAACTCGATGCTGTGCTCCACCCAGACCTGTGGGAATTAAATGCTCGTTTAGAAAGGTAATGTATGCAGAAACAACAAAATATTTTGGGTGAACACCATGTGCTCTTTGAAGAGACGCATATACAGTATGTTAGTTTGAACGAGGGACATATTGAAACCCGCAATACATGATACTTGCTTACATGATAAGTATAAAAATATGAACAAAAAAAACACTGATAAACAAACCAAATAAATATTTCGAAAAAGTCTCGCCACCCTTGCGTTTATCACAGAAAATGTGCGCGGATCAATGACTTTTAGATATAATCTATTTTCCCTTCATTTTTTAACTGTCCATGGATTAACTGTCAAATTGGTTATAAAAAATAAATAAAAAATAAAATAAAATCTTTTTATTTCAGACATTTTGGTCCATAATATGTGTTAGTAGAGACTTATAAACTATGTTACATTAAAAATTAGGAGATAAAATTACAAAAATCAAAACTTTACTTTAAAATAAATACATTGAAAAATTAAAACATTACATTAAATATAAATTTAAAAGTTAAAAATTAAAACTGGACATTAAATTTATAAATTACATTATTACATAAATCTAAGACATTTTATTATAAAATTGCATTTAAAAAAATAAATTAAATTACGTTAATTTCATATTAATTTAAGTATTTGCCCTGCGCTGGGGCTCCGGGCACACGCACTTGTATTTGAACCCAGTGCCCCAGAAGGGGGCTGTCCAGCTTGTGACTAAGCACGTTCAGGATGGTGTTGGGGCTCCCACGCGTACGGAACATCAACGAAGCGATCCGACGCCGCAGCACAGTGTGGAAGCAATGGTTATGGTTTAGTACAAAATGGAACCATTAGAAGTTATGGTTTAGTACAAAATGGAACCATTTGACATTATTTGATGGACACTATATGATAGCCACTGTGGCCACAGTGCGTGTGCCACAGTGGCTATCATATTGTCTATGGATTAACTGTCAAATTGGTTATGGTTTAGTACAAAATGGAACCATTTGACATTATTTGATGGACACTATAGGTTAGCCACTGTCATGTAAAAGATACACAATAGCCCTGCTGGTGAGCGTGCGGGGGCCATGGGACAATTACGTCACAAATTAAGGTTATAGTTTTTTTTACATATTTGGGACGAGAATCGAATACTGAACCCTCCTTCAATAAGTATGTCCCTCGTTTAACCTAACACCCTGTTCAATTATGTATTGTACAGTGCTTTATCAAAGTGATACCCTCACTTGTCGAAAATACTTATTTAGTACTCGTCTTCGCTTTAAGAGAGAATAAAAAATAGGAACTTCCACATTTGAAAGAAAATGTGGAACTGTTTTGCTTAATGTTATGTAAACAGACCCAGTGGCTTACGCTGTACTGTATATGTCACAGTCAAAACTGTTAATTAGACAAAATTACTTTTGACCAATTAAAACTATTACATTGAAAACTCACTAGTTTACTTAGAACCTTATTACGTGATGTCTTAGTGGTCATTCGAAAGCTTATTAAGGTAATACATACATACATACATAGACTGCCAAATTAATTACCCTTCCTTTTGGCTTCGTCGTAGTCGGGTAAAGAGTAAGTAAATATAATAATGTTCTTACATTTGTCAGTATGAGATAGGTAATTATTTTCCTTATCAAATAGAGTACTTGTATTAATAACACGGCTTTCTAGTATTTATTTGGCAACACTAGACTTTACATTCATATATCCCGATGTTTAATTAATTTCAAGAATAGAGAACAGCGTCTGGCAAATAATAATAATTATCTAATATTGTAAGAAATATTTAAAAATGTAATTTATATTGTATTTAGATGAATCAAGGACTAATCATTATCTTGTAATTAACTTACTATTTTTTATTTATTTTTATTTTTGTCCCACACTAAGAACTTCCAATGTGACTTAATAAATACATATTTACAAACTAAAAATTCACCAGAATGACAGTAAAAAAAAGCTTTGGCTTCCGGGTCTCCCGACGTCCACCATTGGTAGGATGATGGAAACATCTAATGCCATGAAAACATCATGTTTTCATATGAAGCGAAATTCACAAGGTATAATATTGTTGATCGTGTAAGATTATTGCTAAAAGACTGGTACAGCGATCAAAACACGTAAAGCTTAATTCTTAATATTTTATCTACACTAATACACACATCAAAAGTGTCTAGGGATCAACATATATTTTTGCAATAACTTTTCTCCTGATTGATATTAATTAAAATTTTCTTTAAGGATTCATCAAATAAAGTGTTTTCGTTTGTCACAGTAACGATAAACCAAGTCACCTTTGCATTAATAAAGAAATTTGCCATTTTCCTAATAAAGGGATTTTTGACATTTGAACCACTAACATTAAAGTTCGAAAAAAAGACTGAAATAACAGTTTTCTTTAAAATTTTATTGGGTAACTTAAACAATTAATAATCCGTGTTTCTACCGCGAACACTAACAACACAAGAACATCGGTTTGGCATACTCAAAATGAGTTCATCCAAATCACGCTGTGGAATGGCCGCCCATGTTCGTTGCAACAACAAAAAAAGGTCTTCTTGCGACTGGATACCCTCCATATTCGGCAGAGCTCTTCTCTGTAGCATATCCCATGCATGCTCAATCGGGTTCAAGTCTGGCGACTGAGCAGGCCAGGGCAGGACATTGATGTTAGCTGCAGCGAGAGTCTGTCTTACAACTCTTGCGGTGTGCGGTCGTGCATTATCATGCATTAACTGAAATAAGGGACCGATTTGCACTTGTAGAGGAACGATGACGTCTGATACAATTGTCTCAGCATAAATTTGAGCGTTGAGGTTGCCTCTGATCCAAATCAACTCAGTTCTTCCGCCGATCCAAATACCCGCCCATACCATGATGGTTCCACCACTATAAGGATGGACTTCATGGCAGGATTTTAATCGCTGTTGGCGTCCAGAGGTTCTCCAGTGTCGTATACGTCTTGTATCCGGTCTCATACCAAAACGAGACTCATCAGAAAAGCACACGAAACGCCATTGTTCTTCTGCCCAATTTCTGTGTTCAAGAGCCCATTGATATCGAATCCTACGATTGTGCATTGCTATAGGTGGTACCCGTAGCGGTCTTCGGGAATGAAGGTTCATTTCATGCAAGCGGTTTCTGACTGTTTGGTCGCTAATTAAGTTCCCTGAAGAGTGATGAAGCCTCACGGCTAACATCATGGCGGTTATTGTTGGAGCTCTTTGAGTTAAGATTTGAATGTATCGGTCTTGTCTCCGTGTGGCGCAGCGATACCGTCCTCCATGGCGCTCAGCCACGGTACCAGTGCTTCGGTAACGTGTCCAAAGTCGACTGATAACACTCTGACTTGTATTCAGAGCTAAAGCCACAGTACGTTGCCGGGAACCAGCTTCTATCATTCCCACGGCTCTGAGCATTTCTTCCCTGCTTAAATGACGTCGCCGCTCCATAATAACGTTGGTTTTAATCAGTAGTAGGGAAACAGTAGCACTAATAATGTCTTCAATGCGTTGTATGTTTTTATAGGGAAAATATTGACAGCTGATTTTCATCTTTTACTCGAATTTGATTCACAGTTCCTGATTCAAATTATGAAATGCACCAAAAAGGATCCATATAAATTTATAAAATCATAAATTTATTACAAAGCCACATCTCAATCTCAAGAAATCCGCATAAAAATGCTTGATCCCTAGACACTTTTGATGTGTGTATTATAAAGAGGATATATTTGTTTGTTTGTTTGTAACAAATCCTCCGAAACTGCTGGACCGATTTGAAAAATTCTTTCACAGTTGGGAAGCTACACTATGCCCGGGTGACATAGGCTACTTTTTATCCCTGTATTCCCACGGGAACGGGAGCTGCGCGGGTGAAACCGCGTGACGTCCGCTAGTTTAATATAAACTTACATGTACACGACACGTTAAAATCTAGGTGCTCGCATTGTACATTATATCTTGGACGATAAAATAAGATAAATGTGAGCCATAGCCTGTTATTTTCTTATCGGCTTTCATGAAACCACCTTAGTTACTAAAAAGAGATGTGAAAAGTACCCATTACATAACCCCATTGCTTTATGCGACCCGGCCCTGTTTGGTAAGGATTTTATGAGAAAACAATATCTAAAACACTTTTTATTTTACCTACGCCGTTTTTCATCTTTTCTACGTATTAGTTACATTTTTCTCAACAACAAAATCCTATTATATGTATAATTATAAACCTTTTATAACCTCCCTTCCTTTCATAGTTAGAGAACATTACCTCTCCTCTATACTGTAATATTTTGTATACAGGGTGTAAATAAACCCTTCACACATACGTCAACCAAGCATTCTGTACATCAAACTAAGTACCCCTACGCAAAAATTTTTGCTGGGAAACGACTCTTTTTTTGGGGTAAAAAATCACATTTTACGGTAAAACTCAATGTAGCACTCTTAAAAGTAGACGCTTTGAATAGTAAACAGGTCATGGAGGTAATTTAAGTAAAAATATAACCTGAAAAACTAGTATTTACTAAAACAGCTGTGCAAAATTTCAAATTTGGAGGTATGGTCCAAAAAATGATCGCAGTGGTGGGGAGAACAAAATGTCCTTCGTTTGCGTTAAGGGTACTTTTACACCCTTTATATGTATGTTTATACATTATAATAATATGTATACAGTCACATTACAAGTGTTTATTTTTATATGTGTATATATTTGTATGTATGTTTACTTTATATAGATACACTTTTTTTTTCTTATTATAGTTACTGATTGTCTTTTCTACACACTGTGTCTATATTTATAATCCAACTTACTTCTCGCAGTTCTGCTGGAAGAAATTTCTTTAGAAATAAGCAGTACCTTTGTGCTCTTCTATTTTTATATATTTTCCTTTATTTTTTGTATTCTGTGTGTACATAAATAAATAAATAAAAATATTCTAAATGATAGCTCCGATCGCATCAAAATCCGTTGTACATTATATAGAAAATCGACGAAAATGTGTCTATAATATAAGTTTTGACTATAGAAAGTCATAGTGCTATTGAGTTTAATACTGCAACCTTATGGCCTATTTCGTATGCAGATGGGTATGGAAATAGCAGTCACCTTAGGGAAATGTAGACTGTAGTAGTTCGTGGAGGCAGTAAACTGAAACTGTGTGTACCTAGCTTATATTAGCTTATATTACCACCACGCCTTTCCGTTACAGTGAGCGCTGAGCTGGATTGAAATATAATAAAGGGTGTAAAAGTACCCTTAACGCAAACGAAAGTCACTTATTCTCCTCACCACTGCGATATTTTTTTTTGTTCTAGACCATACCTGAGAACCCCCTAGTACCGGAGAAATTTTGGGGTTAAAGTTCCAAAATTTTTCACAGCTGTTTTTGCAAATTCTAGTTTTTCATACTTTACTTGAATTACCTCCATGACCCGTTCACTATTCAAAGCATCTATTAGCACAGTGTTTTAAGAGTGCTACATTGACTTTTACCGTAAAGGTGATTTTTGAGCCCAAAAGAAAAAAGTCGTTTCCCAGCAAAACATTTTGCGTAGGGGTACTTAGTTTGATGTATAGAATACTTGGTTGACGGCTGTGTGAAGGGTTAATTTACACCCTGTATATTCTTTGTTATACTTGGTCTAACGCTCACAAGCGTGACTGCTGATCATGAGGTCCTGGGTTTGATTCTCGAGTCAGGCAAAGTATTACTAAGTTTTAACATCAAGAATTTCTCAGAGCCACGAAGTCTGTACTTGAGCCCAGTTGTTGGTAATAGGCTCGACCCCTATTATATGGGACTTTTTTTATAACTTATTTGGCAAAATATGGGTGTACTATTAAATACACCTCTGCTTAACCCTTCAGGATTACAAGCGTGATGATATAGAATTATTATATAGTATGTGTTTGCTACTCTTTCACGCTAAAGCTACTGTCCGGATTTGAATAAAACTTGGTACACAAGTACTTTAGAACCTGTATTATCACATAGGATAGTTTTTATCCCGATTTTATCTTCCCGCGGGATTATTTTCGAATAGTAGCGGGTGAAGCCGCTGGCTACACCTAGTGTTCTCATATAATTATTAGCACGTAAGTTTACTCTAAGCAATAATTTCGGATTCAATCCGAAATCAATTTACATTACTAACTTACATGACTAAATTACATTAAATATTAGTAGTAGTAGAAAAAGCTAGCTTTTACTATAGAAAAAGAAGATAATTATGATGTAACAATACAATACTCAAATCTCAAAACTTTTTCATTCACTACAATGAACGAGAACGTAAATAAAACGATAAATAACAGTGTCTAAGAAAAACCACAATTTTTATTGAAATATTATCTTTCTTTTATTCGGAATCCGTGCGAGAAATACTTTGTTATTTTTACTATTTCATAATCTATTGAATTCTAAAAATGGATTTATCTAACAAAGGTTTGAGAGCATTATCAGAAAACTGACTAAGTTGAGTGATAGTCCAACAATTCAGCGAAGTACCTATTGTAGTCTGCTTTATACAGTATGTTAGTTTAAACGAGGGACATATTGAAACCCGCAATAGGGCATGTTTACATGATACCTACTAATAAAAATATGAAGAAAAAAAAAACACTAATAAATAACAGACAGAACCATACCAAATATTTGGGAAAAATCTCCCCACCCTTGCGTTTATCACAGAAAATGTGCGCGGATCAATGACATAATTTAAAACTGGCGTAGGACAAAGGTGAAAAAGAAACTTTTAATAACGTAAGATCTGAAGAGCGTGCGAGGGCCATGGGACACGGAGGACACGGTGGGGCACACCGTGGAGGTCTGCCCCGCTTGGGTGGAGCTCCACCGTGTTCTCGTAGTGGCGATAGGCGGTGGCGGCCTCTCAAACCAACCGCGGTGCAAACCATGGTCCGGGGCGAGGAGAATGGGACGCCGTCGCCTCCTTCTGCGAAGCAGTGATGCTAGCAAAGGAGGTGGCGGAACGTGAGAGGGAGAGAACCTCACGTCTCAGCCGCCGCGGGAGACGCTCCGGGAGTCGGGGGCCACCGTCCGTCTTATGACGACGACAAGCGGTGTCGACGGCGCGTTCGTGTTCCACGCGCGCCTCAAAGAGATGTCAGCAACATGGAAGGGGCCCGCAAGGGCCGACGCCCGTCGGGGCTGCGGGATGTTGTAAGAGATACCGCGGCCTTGACATATAGGGTGGTTTTTAGTCAGTAGAAATCTGACACTCCCTTCCGTTCTGCCCAAGAGCGGGAGGGGTAATTTGATTATTTCCCACCCCACAAAAAAAAGGGCCATGGGACAATTACGTCACAAAATTAAGGTTATATGTATTAGTTTTATACATATTTGGGACGAGAATCGAATACTTTATGCTCCTTTAATATGTCCCTCGTTTAACCTAACACCCGTATAGAATACATGTTCGGATTCGTTCCATAGAATGATTCTTTTTTCCTATTCTTACGCCGTATATCGGCTAGAGGTACAGTAACAGTATCTACAGCTTCCATCGACAGTAATTTTATACCGAATCTGAACCGAATCGAATCTAGCAAGTTTCGATTCCCAGATTCTGATCTCAGATTTTCTGGATCGGATTTGTGTTCAGCTGATGGCAACAATAGATGTAAGGTTTCTAAAGCCAAGGTTGAATTTGGAAAGAGTTTCCTGGGTGTGGACAAAGTTAGACCGCAGAAATAGTCACTCCATATAAAATTCTGGTGTTCAATTGCATCTTATTAAGCTGGAAATCAATTCTACTAAGTATGGGCGACTATGCAGATGAGTGGTCCTTTAAAAACTAACTTTCACAAACTAAATTGAATGATATTATAATAATAATAATAATAATATTCCACAACTATCACACAACGCCATCTAGTCCCAAGCTAAGCAGAGCTTGTGTTATGGGTACTAGACAACTGATAAACATACTTATATATTTCTAAATACATACATATTATAGATAAATATTCGCCACAAACACATAGTTTAAATCATTTAATAGTATGTAAGCGAAGCCACTTATCTAAGCTAGTCTAGTTTATTAGAAAGGGTTTCAACCACACTTCTAATAACAGATTTTCTAATACAATTATTATCTTTGACAGCGCAATGAATTCTAAAATTTGATTTTCAAGACTAAAGGGTCAAAAGATATCTTCAAAGGGTTAGTAATTTAGTTAAACAAGTTTGAAAAGAAAATCTTAGCATGGAGCTACATAATGCTTTAGTTTAGTTGATTAGGAGAGTAGTTTTGGAGAACTTTGAGAGAGTTTTTCGTTTGATTTAATTTTAAAAGTATGTTTAAGGTGAAATGTAAGCTCGACGCTTAAAAGTTTTGTTAGGGTTATTCGATAGTTATTATGTTAAGGTAAAATTATTTAATAAAAGTCAGTTTATTTATTAAATGGGTTTGTTATTTTAATATTTATCTTTTAGAATAATTAAAAATAAATATTTACCATAAAGGAACTTATTTAATATTGCCATTCAACGTGGCAATGCTCACAGTCTTCCGAGCACAGGCTTTGCAGACGACAGCGCAAGCCAATACTCAACTTTTGAAAGCCATACCGTGGCCCTTGAATACAAAGTGCTTCGAAGAACATGGGTGGGTTATAATCAGTAGAAGTCTGACACTTCCTTCCGCTCTGCCCAGAGAAATTATGAAATGACCCCTCGTCATTTCATAATTTCCTATCCATAAAAAAAGTGTGAAGCACACCGTGTGAAGAAAACAATGTGAGCACGACAACAGAGATACAAACTCTATGTAATTGATCAGTTTAACTCAACCACTTACTACTTATCACTTACTCAGTGATATATAAGCCGTCACTTAGTAAAGGTTTGACATATCTTTGTAAGAGAGAAAACTGTCAAAACCATTACTAAGTGATGGCCTAAGTTGTCATTAAAGATCTCTGAGTGCGGCAGTTACTAAGTTAGTAAGCTTAGAGCTTCATTATGTTAGTGACTGCTATACTGGTCGTTGCCAACTTCATACGTGAGCGTTTGTCGTAAGCAGTGTCATTACGGCAGTATCGTTTAGAGTACGGGCAGGATTCCAAGTGATTAGTGAACAAATTTTTAAAGGCAAAGTCAGTATTTTGAAATGGGTGTATTTCGAGCTGGTGTCAGTATACTGAGAAAAGCGGTGGAACCTGTTTTGGTACAGTGGTGGCAACTCCGACATACGAATGGAAAGTCAAGTCAAGGCTTGGCTGGGTAACTCGCCGTCCGTCCGTCCTACGACGAAAACGCCGTGCCGACGGCGCGTTCGTGTTCCACGCGCGCCTCAAACAGATGTCAGCTACATGGGAGGGGCCCGAAAGGGCCGACGCCCGTCGGGGCCGCGGGTTGTACACTAGTTTCCGCAGCCTCGACATATAGGGCTAAGAAGGAACATGGGTGGTTTCAGTCAGTAAAAGTCTGACACTCCCTTTCGCTCTGCCCAAGAGCGGGAGGGGTTATTCGATGATTTTCCACCCGCCAAAAAAAAAAGGCTTGGCTGGGTCTCAGAGAGTCTAAAATTACCACTTCAGCAGATCGTAACAGGAAAATAAAATGAATTGCGTTAAAATTCGAAATATGGTCAATGACGCAGTTACCAGTTCATCTGCTAAAGTGGCCATTTAAGAGCCGGCCTTTGAGTAGTAGCGTAACATAAAAATAGTTTATTTGTGGCTTATGTTGAAAATGGCCCTATTTCTCATAAAGAATTAACTTAATGTAACTTCTGAGATGACCAGTTTAGCCCGAGTTTCTTTACAAGAATGGTCGACTTTTTAAAGGTTTTTTTTTTTTTAATTTCTTCCATCCATTTGAAAGATTGGCTTTTGTAACATTTGTTATGCATTATTAACTTGAGTGTTAACATTAAGGTTATTTTTAGGGTTCCGTAGTCGAAGGGCAAAAGCCGGAACTCTGTCCATCCGTCCGTATGTCACAGCCACTTTATTTGGAAACTTTTAAGACTACACCAGATGAAACTTGGTTGGTAGATATGTATTCTGTGAACCGCTTTACGATTTTAATTTTAAAAAATATATATATTTAGGGGGGCTTAGTGAAACTGAAAAAAAACTTTTTTCGTCGAACCCATTTGTCAAAATAATATTCTCAGTCTTTTAATAACTTTCAAACTTATCCTAGCCAATATTAAACTCTCAACGTGTATACAAAAATCTCTTTTACCGTTGAAAACTATTTCATATCTCTCAGCTTCGCATATTTCTTAACAGTACATTCGAAACTCTAAAATTTTCTAAAAATTTTATCAATTCTCGATATTATGATCTTAAAATTTCAAAGATGAACTTGTTTTTGTATTTCGTTTTCGAAGTTCCGGGTTCCCTAGTAAATTGAATGTTCTAGGGTAGATATTTGATTTGATAGGAAAGTTTCGAACTGGTTCAGTTCTTTTTCTATCTATACTGTAAGTTTGCAACTACACTGATTGAATGAAGAAGATTGAATCGAGAGCAGCAGGGCTATTGCGTATCTTTTAAATGACAGTGGCTAACCTATAGTGCCTATCAGTTACTGTCAAATGGTTCCGTTTTGTACTAAACCATAACCAATTTGACAGTTAATCCATAGACAATATGATAGCCACTGTCATTTAAAAGATACGCAATAGCCCTGCAGGAGTTAAGTTTTTATCCTATCAATGATGCCCACCGACCTACGTTTGCGTGAAATTATTATAAAAAAGATGACTTCCCTATTTGGATCGGATGTATTTGCAAAACCATCGATTTTCAATAGACAACCTACCATAAATAGGTTTTGAGACAACTTTTAGGATTATCAAAATACAAATTTATCGCTGGATATCTCAAATTTCGAGGTGAACTTAGTAATTTGACTGGACTAATCTGCTGTCTCCCCAAGATAACAAATACTTCACACAAAAACAGGTACTTAAGTTCATAATTGATGAGACAACTGCGCTGGGCAGGTAGAACAAAGATTTTGTTGTTTAGGAACTTTTCAAATGGTCATCAAGTCATGAATCTACCAAAAACAAGTCTTATTTTCTTCAACGTCATTTTTAACAGTCATTTATCCTAACTATCCTTACTTAGTTTATAAATGTGAAAGTAACTATGTCGGGACGAACTGGATGCCTTTCTTGAGAATTGGAGAGACATTGCACAGAATCGTGACCGTTGGAAGGAATGGAGGGAGGCCTTTGCTCAGCAGTGGGACAACATAGGCTAGCTATAATAATAATAAAAACTTTTTAATTTTTTTCGTTTTCACGCCATAACTACTGAACCCATTTAAATGAAATACACATAATATAGTCTAGAGCCTGAAATAAGACATAGGTACTTTTTAATGCGAAAAATGGGTGGTAAGGAATTAAAAAATAACTTTTGGTCGCGATAACCAACATCTAGCCGGGCAAAACCGCAGGCATCAGCTAGCAAAACATAAACACATTTATAACCTCCACTCCTCCCTTAATTAAATTCTCTCTTTCGCTTAATCAAACCTCATTTTGTTTGTTATAGCCTAATCATGTTTACAGTAAGGAAACAAAAACATTTCCTTGATAATTAATTTACCAAGGTGACGCCTGAAAAATAAACATTGGGAAACCTTTTAAGTATGAAACAAAATCGTTTACAGAAAATCAATCAAAAGTATCATTAACGACTATTAAAAAAAAATCTTGCTTTGTTTTGGAAAAAGCATTGCGTTCATATTTGTAATTGATGATGCAAGCACATAAACCAACCAGAAACAGAACATTTTTGCTGGTCAACCTTTAACTTAATGCTTTAGTGATGAAGTTTCCCTTCGTTGGGGCTGCGGGTTGTTTGACAGAGATACCGCGGCCTCGAAACAAAGGGCTAAAAAGTTACATGGGTGGTTTTTAGATAGTAGAAATCTGTCCTTACCGTTCTGCCTAGAGAGTCATTAGATAATTTCCCAAACTACAAAAAAAAGTGGTAAAGTTTAAAATGTTTTAAATAAAGACAGACTTAAAGTACCTACATGTTTACAAGAATGTTGACTTCTTCAGCAAGAATATTTATTCGCTTCATTTTTATTTTCTCCTTATTCAAGATCTCAGCATGCAAATAAATAAAATTGTTTGCAAGAAAAACTTTTTCTTCTCCCCGTATTTCCTTTGCGAGGTTGTTTAAGACCTAAAAACACTTTGACGACTCTTGGGACGTAGTTAGTACATCGCAATATTTTGCAGAACACTTTTTTTTATCGAATACCAGACCACTGAATGTCTAGACAGATAAAATGACGAAAACATAAGTTAGAAGGAGGATAAACAGAAAACAAAAAAAGCATTGTAACGACAGTTTACTGAAACAGTTATTAATAAATGTGTCTCAAGTCATAACTTTTATATTAGAGGAAGTTAAAAGTTTCGGCAATGATGGAAAAGTTGAAAGGGAACCGACTGTCTTGGTATAGACATGTTATGAGGAGGAACGAATCGCATGTGACTGAAAAAGTGATGAATATAAAAGTCGATGGATGAAAAACGAGAGGCTAATGAAAGGATGGCTTTTGTAATTAATGATTTGAATAAAAAAGATGTAAATGATACCGTAACGGTAAACTGAGACGAGAGATATAATGTGAAAGAAAGAAAGAAAACATATTATTATTATTTAGAAAGAAAACAAGGGTGTAAAAGTACCATTAACGCAAACGAAAGGCACTTGTTCTCCCCACCACTGCGATCATTTTTTTTGTTTTAAACCATACCTGGGAACCCCCGAGTTACGGAGTTATTGGGGGTCAAAGTTCAAAAATTTTCACAGCTCTTTTTGTAATTACTAGTTTTTCAGGTTATAACTTTCCTTAAATTACCTCTATGACCCGTTTACTATTCAAAGCATCCACTAGCACAATGTTTTAAGACTGCTACATTGAGTTTTACCGGAAAATGTCAAAAAAAAAAAAAGTTTTTTTTGTTGACGGCTGTGTGATGTGTTAGATTACACCCTGTATTTAGTAAGAAAATATATTTAATTAGTACATGCCACAAGTGCACACAATCAAAAATTAAAAGAAACCACCACCACTATTTCGCCAGTTATGTTAAAGTCCCATGTAATATTGCCATCGCCTGGGCACAAACCCAGACTCCGTGGCTACTACTGGTAAATTCCTAATAAAAAAAAACAACTAAAATTTGGCCTACCTAGGACCTAATAATATACAATATGTTCAAGAATATACAATATGTTCAAGAATATACAATATGTTCAAAAATATACAATATGTTCAAGAATATACAATATGTTCAAAAATATACAATATGTTCAAGAATATACAATATGTTCAAGAATAATCTACTTGGGCTAAGTAATCTCTTTCCAGACACGGCAAGATAAGGAAATCGCAAGACGAACCGAAAATTCCTGGAAGAGTTACTGGTCGGTCCATGAAAGAGTATTTTAAGGGCACTCTGCCCATGTCTCTGAAGCGAAAGCTAATGGACTTTGTGTGTTCTCCCCATCTTGACCTACGGTGCACAAACTTGGTCTTTGACTAACATCCAAAACTCCAAACTCAAGGTTCGCCAACATGATATGGAGCGCAGTATCTTAGGTGTAGAAATTAACCGATCGGGTTCGAAACACTATACTGCGCTCCAAAAATCAAAATTGTTGACGTGGCTCAAATGGCTGGCATACTTAAATGGGACTGCCGCATGCTTAACGAGCTGTGGGCCCGTAAAGCTCAGGATTGGTGCCCTGATACAGTGTCACGAGGTCGTGGCAGACCACGAAGCATGGATAAACTGGATGTCTTCCTTGAGAATTGTAGAGACGTTGCACTGAGTCGTGACCATTGGAAGGAATGGAGGGAGGCCTTTGCTCAGCAGTGGGACAACATAGGCTAGACATATATATATATATATATTAAATGTTTTTTTATTGTTTTTTGTAAATAATATTTAAATAATATTTTAATAATACGTATGTGGTGTACTGTGTGATGAGTGGGTTTGCGTGGTGTGCCTGCGGGTCATAACTGGACAGAATCTCTGCCCTTGGTTTTGCTGGGTGTCCGAAGCGCTATTAAAGAGGATCTACACACTTCTTCTGCAGAACTCCTATATGGTGAGCCATTACGACTCCCCGGAGAATTTTTCGTACCTGGTGACTGCGGCAACACCGACATCTCGGAGTTCACCACACGATTACGCTCGTTTGTCGTAAAATTGCAGCCAGCACCAGCTACACGCCATTGCAGGGACAAAATATTTGTCCACAAGGACCTCGCTTCTTCAAGCCATGTATTCCTAAGGGAGGATGCACTTCAAGGTTCCTTACAGCCAGCGTACACCGGTCCTCATGAGGTGGTACAAAAGGGTGAGAAAACTTTCCAAATTGTAGTCAAAGGAAAAGTGGTCAAAGTTTCCATAGACCGCCTTAAGCCCGCATACATGTCGGCTGACAGCCTACCGCCGGACCAAAACTTTCAAGAAGAGGAACAACAACCCACGGACACTATCGTCAGATCTGCTAGGTCTGGCCGAAGAGTCCACTTCCCGGACTATTATCGCCCGTAGGACGGTCTCTGGAGGGGAGTGATGTGGCGTTCCTTACACATTCTACATTGTACATAAAAACTCTTACATCAAAACCTACATACTTTTGACACTGGCCATTGTAAATATTCTTTAAAATAAAATTTGATAGTGAGATGAAAAGTGCCTTTCATTGTAGAACCGAAATAAAAATTAAATAGCGAAACTAACGCTAAATATGTAATAAAATTGTGACAAAATAAATAAAGGCAATAATAATGTAATGTAGGACTTAATAATCAGTAATTTTATTTCCTACGTATCCGGAAGAAATTGGTTGTCATGTAAAAAAAACTTACTAATAAAAAGAACTTCCTCCATTCATCTTCGTGAAGTATCTACTGCCAAACAGTTTTCCGATAAATAGGTCAATTCTCTAGCAATAATTTGCAAAACATTATTTTGGCCTTAAAATACGCTAGTCCATATTTTATCCCGAACGTCCGGACAACTTCGTTTATGGCTGCCGATCTAGTTATAAATTCTGTAAGTTCGCCCAAAATGTTGGAGCCAAATATTTATTATAAGCACTACAATATTGTATGTTGTGAAACTGAGTTATGTAAAGGATAAACCGTATATTCAATGCTTTTTTACTGAAACTGTGTTCACAGTTATTTCGCAGTTACCAAAACGGTATTTTTTTGTTGGTTTTGAGCATGGCGTAACAGGGACGTTTAATGACTAGAAAACATTTGATGCGATTTAATTAGTCCGTCTGTTAGATTATCGAAAATATTGGATACATATTTTTGTTTTATCAAATCAATTGATAAAACAAAAAATGATTGATTGACCTGATTTGATTTGATTTGATTGGCCTGTTGGTCTAGTGGTTAGTGACCCTAACTGCTATGCCGGAGGTCGTGGGTTCGATTCCCACCCAGGACAAATGTTTGTGTGATGAGCACGATCATTTGTTCTGTGTCTGGGTGTAATTTATCTATAATATGCATGTATTTAGAAATATATAAGTATGTTTATCAGTTGTCTAGTACCCATAACACAAGCTCTGCTTAGCTTGGGACTAGATGGCGTTGTGTGATAGTTGTGGAATATTATTATTATTATTATTTATTATTAATAAAAACTGACGAAGATAAAACGAGTCAAAGATTTGAGTGGGGGTTTGTGACGTCACTGACCGGTGAAAAGTGCTATACTAATGTCTTAGAATATGACGTCACACGAGTTTTCAAAGCACTGTATTGTTTGTTCACGTGAAAAAAGAAAACATAACGTGTCTAATATTTTTTGGAAATCTATCTGACGGACTAATATTTGTTTGTTTTTTGTTATCTACCCTATTGTAAACACATCGCAAATAGGTTTTGTTTTGAATTTCTTTCGATAATTGTCATTTTCTGAAGATTTTTTATTGTTTTGAGTTCACATTCCAAATAGAAATAATAGGTACAAGAATTCAGCAATACCTAAACCTAAATTTTATTTGTATCTTTATAATTACTTATAAGTTCACCAAACGTTTAGCATATTAGGTATATGATAAGTCTAAGAGAGAAACTTAAAAAAAAAAATTGCCAAAATAAATAATATTGATGACTGCTGTTTTTTGGTTCTTTCGAATTCAAACTAAGTCCTCTAGTTATTCAAAAAATGTAAAACTACACTTAACAGTCAACTTTAAGTTTAAATGACGAATTTGTCAAAATCAACGTTTAGAGCTGTAGAGCTAGCAAAAATCAAACAATGCACCAAACACCCTGTATAATGCCATAACCACGCCCATTTCAATTTATAATAATTGCGCCAAACTAGTATGTTACCCTTTTACAAAAGTCGACACGTATCCCAAACAAAATTAACTACACTCACAAACATTTCTCTAAACTTCCACGTTTCAAACATATTCAATCCAGTTTTACATAAATTCCCAAACGGTTAAATGTCAGAAAGTTTGAATATATCATTTACACACCATGTAATTTGATCCTTTGATCTACATTATCTGATTACATCGTAAAGGGAGAGCATTTCAACCGAGGACTTTCCTGTAATGTTGAACAATCCAAGATTTGATTTTGTACAGAAATAAGTGAGTATTACAATTTGTATTGTTAGAGGTTACGCTCTATAAGGCTGCGATTCCACCAGAGATGTGAGATGTGCGAGGTGGGCGAGGAAGGTAGCGTAGCGACGCTGTGTCTATTTCTATATCGCAAAAAATAAATACAGTAGTATAAATATTTTCACTGATTCATGTTTTCTGTACACTACACGTATTTTTTCGCTAGCGTCCGTCCCTCGCAACACATGTTTTGTATTACAAAAACTTCGCTCCACAGAGCTATTTCCACTTGAGCTGTTTTGTTAGTCGTCAGTCAAATGATCGGTTTTCTACACTCACAGCTCGGATCTGAACTACAGCCGAATGCTCCAAGTAAGGGGAGCGCCTCGATTTTTTTTTGGTCCCGTGGTAAGTAAAAAGCCTTTGCCTGTTTCTGTTACAATACTCGTATATAAAAAGAGCAAAATCGTATTTATAAAGAGATTTGATTTCTTCACATGTTACGGAAGAGCGAATTATTTTTATCCAGTCAATGAGAATCTTGAAACCTTATTTGATTGTGGAGCAGTAAGTTGGTGTTACACTTTTTGATGTTGTGTTTTCATCATTCTGTTCTCTGTCGTCATAGTATTGCTTTTGGTCATTAGTAATCGGCAACCTTGTTTAGGTAAATCCAAGTTTGGTTTTGATTAAATGTATTTTCGAAAATTAATTATCAGGTGTTTCCGTTTCAACTAACAAGATATCTCTAAACTTATCACCACTGTACACACAAAACTAAATTGTTGAGGTTAGGCAAAAAAAAGACTACAAGCACTCGAACCTAACATTATTCATTCAAGACCGGCTTTTTTGGGTCATGAATGCTTGTATAATAAAGAGGAAGACTTATCGCCTTAGGCAAAAAGTCCAGTCCTCAGTTTCTCTCTAGAAAATAATTGTTATTTCGTGAGTATTTATGTGAGTACAGAAAAAACACTTTCAGATTAAACTCAGCTACCAAAAGAACTGTCGCTAGTCAGACCTTTCAGCTAAATGAAATTACAAAATGCGTAACTCACGAAGTATTTTCATATCTCTGCAGGAGAGGGTCGTGCCCATGTCATCTGTAAATACGTGTGACATTTAGAGATCGCACTGTCTTTGTACGAAAACTATGTAAAAAAATATTCTTTTGTCTAGTACAGAAGAGAATATAGAAAAAGACGAGCATTTCAATGACTTATCCAAACCCTTTTTTTATCAGCAATAATAATGATTGAAAGTAAAAAATGCATTATGTATGTTTATTTTGTTTTCTTCTGCATTTGGAGACATTTTACTTACTCAACTAACCTCTCGTTAAAGAGGTTTACTGACGCGTTTTTTTATATGTATACATATTTAACTTGACAAAAGTAATTACCGAGCTTAACGGAACGTTTTCTATGTATTATAGTATATGTTTTGTCCCTCGAAAAGATTTATGGGTCTAACTATTAGACTTCTGCCAAAGAGAATTGCGGTTTATTCCAAAATATGGGACTGGCTTAAATCTTAGATTTCTCTAGAGGGTTTTGTAAATGTTTGGCTATTAATTAATAAGTACGTTATCAATTTCGAGTCAATTTGAGGAGGGTTGTGTGGGTTAGATTATGTGTATGTGTGATTGAGAATTAAAGAATTTACTTGTAATTGTGATCTACTAAATGCAAAATTTTAAAATTAATATAATAAGCTAACCTAGATGATGACATTTTAAATTGAGGATACGTTCATCTTTGCAAATGATAGTTTATACTTTATTTTTACTGTAGTCAAAAGGTTTTTAGAGTTAAGTATGGCGCTCATAAATATGTTTGTGTTTATATAAAATCTAAATAAAAAATACATAAGGACTTCCACTTTTTCGAATTGCAAATCCAATCATGTTTGAACATTTTAAAGTTAAAAGAAGGTTTTAAATCCGATTTATTTGCATAAAAATCCAATTTGCAAGAGAACCGAACTAGTTAAGAAGCATTTCGTTTAAGTAATCGTTCAAGTAGACTAACAAATTGCTTCGTATTTGTTTACAAGGCCTTCAAACAATGGTTTTGACCCTTAAATGAATCTCTAACTTTACTTTGCTGGTTAATTGTGTATTAGAAAGCTTGAGAAGTTCATCAATATATTGTGTGATCATTATCTGTTATGGTACGACCATGGCGATGTTACTGTGATGTTACCGATACCACATTTTACGAACATGTAAAATGGAAGGTAGGCTTGAGCTGGCCCAGTGTGGAGTTTCAATAGGAAACGACCAGCTTCAACTGCTCTTGTAGATTCTTCGAGAATGAGCGACATTTTTTAACCGACTTCCCAAAAGGAGGAGATTCTCAATTCGATCGTTTTTTTAGGGTTCCGTAGCCAAATGGCAAAAAACGGAACCCTTATAGATTCGTCATGTCGGTCTGTCTGTCTGTCTGTCTGTCCGTCTGTCCGTCTGTCCGTCCGTATGTTACAGCCCTTTTATTCCGAGACTATAAGGATTACACAGTTGAAATTTGGCAGGTAGATTTATTCTGTAAACCGATGGAATTGAAACTAAAAAAACTTTTTTTCATCAAACCTACACATGAGGGGTATCTATGGATAGGTCTTCAAAAATGACATTGAGGTTCTCAAAATCATTTTTTCTCAAAGTCAATCGTTTCAAAGATAGACACATCCAAAGTGGTAAAATGTGTCCCCCCCCCCTCTAACTTTTAAAGTAAGAGAGTGACAATTCTAAAAAAAATATATAATGTAGATCTCAACAAAAACTACCAACCAAAATTGGTTTGAACGAGATCTAGTAAGTATTTTTTTTAATACGTCTTATATCGTAAATCGCAATAACTTAATTTAAAAAATTATGCTGTAATATGTTACTTGCTGCTACGGAACCCTTCATGGGCGAGTCTGACTCGCACTTGGCCGGTTTTTAGGGTTCCGTACCTCAAAAGGAAAAAACGGAACCCTTATAGGATCACTCGTGTGTCTGTCTGTCTGTCTGTCCGTCTGTCACAGCCAATTTGCTCCGAATCTAATGGACCGATTAAGTTGGAATTTGGTATACATATGGATTTTTGTGACCCAAACATGTACGGCTAAAGTAAATAAATGAATTTTGAATATGGGGGTCGCTTTTACGGGGCAAATAAGAAAATTAAAAAAAAAGTTTTGCAAACTGTACCATGTGACACATCAAATGAAAGGGCTTACTATGAGGGTCTCAAATAATTATTTAATAATTTTAAAATAAATAGTTTTAAAGTTATTTAAGAAAATAGACGAAAATTGACCGTTCCCCCCCCCCTTATCTCCGAAACTACTGAGCCTAAAATTTTGAAAAAAATACAGAAAATAGTTCTATACCTGTAGATTACAGGAAAACCTATAAGAAGTCCATGGTCTAAAAAGGTAGATATATTATATTCATCGTACGGAACCCTCGCTACGCTAGTTCAACTCGCACTTGACCGGTTTTTTTTTTATATGTGTGTACACCGATTACGCTGAGATTTATGATCCAATTTACGTGATTCTTTTTTAGTTTGATGCGGAATATTTGCCATTTGGTCCCATAAAAAAATAACATAGTTTGGCAGAGTACTTTTCATTTTAACCGACTTCAAAGACTAGGAGGTTCGCAATTCGTAGGCTATTTATTTATTTATTTATAATCACCAAGTCAGGATCTGACGAAATCCTGGAGAAATAAAGAGAACTCTTAAAATTTTATAGGCGCACATGAAATTAGTTAAAAAAATTAGTTACTTAATCAGAAAAGAAAAGCGGAGGAGTAAGAAAAACTATGTTTTTCCTACTCCTCCGCTATTCTTTTCTAATAAATTTCGTTGCGGGATCCAAGACAGTTAAATCGTTTCTCTGGGACTTCGTCGAGCGTCATTGTCTCGGCGCTTTTCTTGTGGTCGCCACTGTTGATTCTGGCTTACAGGAGTTAGGTACAGTGGTTTGGGAATAGTGTGGCGGGCTTGTCCCAATACAAAAAGGCACACTTGAAGTGATTTGAGTAGGTAGTTTTTGGAAGAGTACTTTCTCCGAGTGGTCCCATTTCAATTTAGTAAAGATCTGATGAAGAACTTTAGAGATAGGCAACAGAACTTCTTAATAAATAATAGTAAATGGACTGGGATTGCTGAAATCTCATGTCTGTCTATTGTTTACACCAGTTCATAACATAACATTACGCCGCCGGTGCGTTGTGAAGAAGTAAACACATGTGAACCACTAATAAGGAGAAAAAATCATTTTTACAAAAAAATTAAACCGACTTCAAACAAATTTTCTTCTTATGTTTACCACTTTTTTGTGTTTTACTTTTCGTTTACAAAGGGGAATGCCCATCAGCCACACAAAAAAATGCCTGAAATGAACAACAATGAAATAAACGCCAAATTGCACTACAAATCGTAGGGAACCCATGACAATTTCAATAATTATCAAAAAACTTGGTAGAAGCCAGTTCCAAACATTTTTTCTAAAATATAGGTTAAGTCAAGGTTAAGGATTAATATGCAATAATTAAACAACAAAACAGCATTTAAATGTTTTAATCATCATTAAAAACCACTAATATGTCATCAAGAAACTCTGCAGGAAGATAAATATTGGGTTGGTACCGGGCCCATGCCAAGTACCATATTATTGACATGGTATGGGCACAGGTACCAACTGTTCGCCGTAGAACAGACTGTCCACAGCAAACGCACACTTGGTGGTGGCCTACTTGTCTATCTGGTCGACTGGTTCCTGGTGTCTCAGTGATACTTTGAATTGCCAATCTAAGACATGCATCACAAACAACACTCTCTTGTTCAACCTGTGAGAAAGAAGAAAACATAATGTACGAATTTTTTTAAGCCAGTGCGTTCAATATAAAAAGGTAAGAGAACTAGGGAATCTCAATACTTACAGCTTGTGGTGTTATCCATGCCTGTATTAAACAACGTACTTCATCATTTTGCACTGATAAGAGATTACGTCTCATCGTTGCAATATCGAGATAGCAATTAATACAGTGTACGTTTCTATCCATTCTTAAATGTACACGATGCACAAGTCCAAAACAACAGCAGAGTCGTTTCTGGTCCGTCGTCAAAAAGCCGAGTCGTCGTTTAGGCGGGTCCAATCTAAGTCGTGTTCAAAAATGGGTAACGTGTGCAGAAGTTAAATCAAAATCCTTAAAAAATAGCCACAGTCGTCGTTATAATATAATATCCTGAACTCGAGCCGTAAACGCAAAAATCCGCAAAACCATGAATCGAAAATAATATGAAAATGCATTCATGTCAAACTGTCAATAAGGCAAAGGACATGTGACGCATACAGCCTACGATACGATTTATAATTCAAGTTTTTTTATTTTAATTAATATTGATACGCATATACTATTTTAATTAGATTTACGGTATAAATAGGTCGAATAATATTAAATGAATGATAACTATGCAATAATTCTATAAAATAGTTCGTTAAGGATTATTTGACGAATTCTGTTTGGCTGAATGTCGATTACTCATGTCAAATAAACACTGACCGCCATTATAAATTAAGAATGACTATGACGGATATCAAAATAAATATTTTAATTATCGTTATATTTTCACCCTAGGTAAACAAACTTGAGAAACATTTCGTTATACATATTTTATTCTAAATAGAATTAAAGACTATTAGTAGTTTCTGTCTATTTCAGGCATTTTTTGGGCGTTTCCATTTGTTTATAAGGACAATTTTTTTTTATTTATGAAAAATTTTCGCTTGTTTGTTCGCGAATAACTTCGTCGTTTATGAACCAATTTTGATGTTTTTTTTTTTATTGGAGAGGAGATATTTCAAGGGTGGTACCATGATACGGATATGGAAACTAGGACCAGCAGGGCTATTGTGCATCTTTTAAATGTCAGTGGCTATCATATTGTCCATGGATTAACTGTCAAATTGGTTATGGTTTAGTACAAAATGGAACCATTTGATAGTTAATTGATGGACACTATATGATAGCCACGGTCATTCAAAAGATACGCAATAGCCCTGCTGGTGATGGGATCCCAGAGAAATCGAGGGCAACCCTCAAATTTCATAGGCACGTATTACGTGCTTTTTCTTTCTGACGCTATTCAAATATTCGCATCTAGCAGTCATCACTTCATGTTGATGAGCTGATAATGGAAGGTACTACTCCTCAACAAGTTAGGAATTGAAAGCAATAATAAGGAAATCTTGAAGGTTAAGGGTTAGGTTTCTTGGTTAAATGTTAAATGCATAGTGAATATTTGTATAGGATATTACTTTTTTTGCAAGGCAAAAAAATTAAATCAAATAAACAAATGTCACCGAGTTCAAAAGCTGATGTTTCTTCTAAAGTTTATTTTTCTCTTTTTGTTCTTTTTTTGAAGTCCATTTTTTTTTCATAAATAGTTATTGTTATGATAGATTGTGCCTTTTAATAGGAACAGTTAGCATGGTACAAATTAAAAGATTTCAGTCTCAGTCTATGAGAACAATTAAAACACAGTCTTTATAATATTCGTTGGCTCAATAGCGTAACACCAGTTGGCGAGCCAATATATCGGCTAAGAGGTTTATAGGATTATTTTCTCTTGACCATTGCTCTGGCATAGAGCCAATATGCGGTGTCGGAAAGGATTTCTAGAGTAAAAAATGCCATGCTAACATTTTCTTTAAAGCTAAATTTGTGTGATATATTTATGGTATTTAACTATTGATTTATTAGTTACCTTTGCCGTTTGGTATTGCATAAGTGCTACGATACATTGTTTGCGGATAAAATATGATGTCTGTAAATGCACTCATGAAACAGTAGAAATTCATGGTGTGGGACAACTTTTTTTAAAGAATTTGAAGAAGATACAGTTCAAAAGATCAAACTTTATAAAAGTTTATGGGTGCTCCTAATTCTATTTATCTACAACAAACTAAACGCCTGGTCTTATCATCATCTGCCTAGGATTTATTTTATACTTTGAGTTAATTAAATTAACCCGATGCAGCTGAAAACTAGTGAATATTTTACATGAAAACACGACCAATGTGATCTCCACACCAACTGCCAAACTCTTTGTAATAATTATAAAGAATAATGAGGTCAACCACTTTAGGAATTTCAAAACAAACCGCAAACTGCAAAGTTACGTTGCGTTTATAATTCAAATTTTAATTTTCCGAACAGTAGCGAAGTTTCCAACATTACAAGCCCCTAAGTTTCAATATTTAAAACGTTTTTACCATAAAAATTTATTCTAATAGGTGAAGGAATATTTCAAAGTGATTTAGTTGATAAAGGAGGGTTTTTTACTTTTAGTTTTGAAATCTTGAAACAACCCCTTCCGCCTGGGCAGAGCGGAAGGGAGTGTCAGACTTCTACTGACTAAGAACCACCCATGTTCCTTTTTTGCCCTTTGTGTTCCTTTTTTCCCGCATTCCCTTTAAACCCAAGGGGAAAATTTATAAAACCATGGTTAGACCTGCTGTCGTGTATGGACCAGAATGTTGGGCCACAAAAGGGATAAATGAAAGGCAATTGCATGTGGCTGAGATGAGAATGCTAAGGGGAATGTGTGGTGTGACGCAAATGGATAAAATAAGGAATGAGTACATAAGAGGAAGTCTGAAAGTGGCGCCGTTGAATGAAAAGTTGTGTGGAAATCGATTGGCGTGGTATGGACATGTGATAGGAAGGAATGAAGAAAGTGTTGTGAGGAAAATGTTGAGTATGAATGTAGATGGGTTTAAGAGTAGAGGAAGACCAAAGAAACGATGGATGGACTGTGTGAAGGATGATATGGCTAGGAAGGAGGTGACTACTGACATGACGAGAAATAGAGAAGTATGGAAGAAAAAGACGAAGAATGTTGCGCCGACCCCAAATAAATTGGGATAAGGGCAGGAGAATGATGATGTGTTCCGAACAGTCCCGCAGCCCTGGCAGATATTTTTGTACCCGGATTATATTATATTATTATACCCACAACTAGAATTGACACACCCCGGACTTTTTCCACAAAGGTTTCGTTGAATGCCCAATGAATCATCTTTGATTTATTGCTACGTAAGCATAGCCAAACATTAATTATACTAAATATTAGCAAGATAAAACTTGGCAGAAGCTTGATAAATATGTTAGTAACTCAACTACTTCTACTTGATATTTCAAGGTCCAATGACGGACGTACCGTACGCGTACACAAAGGCATTCAAATTGGCCTATAAGACTCGTAACCTTTCTGTTATAAAAGATTATTATTTTTAACCTGAAACACAAAGATGTCATTTGAGGAAAGAAATCTTGCTTATACCTTCAATATTTTAGGTAGCTGGCAGTATTTCAAAATATGACCAAAATAAAAACCAGAAGAGCATTTTAATTTTGCTGACGCAAATAAACATAATGAGCTAGTAACTAAATATTAATGATTGATTAAAGGTTAATTTTCTTTTTAAGTAATATCTCTGAGTGCGGCTGTAAACCCTGGTATGTTTAGAGATACAATGCTTTAGAACATTATTATCTGAAATCTATAAGTTGGTTCATGTATTCATTCAAAATGCCATACCATATACCATATTTCTAACAAACCCATCTTTCAGTATTATAATATCTTTCAAATAAGCGAACTTTCCTCTGAAAATTTTCTCTCAAAGTCAGAACAAACTCAAAGAAACTTGCGTAAAATGGAAGAAAGAACAGAAGCTCAAAGTTTTAGGTATTGAAATTGGAGTGAAAAGTAAAACGTGTTTCAATTACATCCTCCATTTTCGGTGAAAAAGTCTTATATTTAGTAACAAAGCCCGTTAATTAGTACGAAATATTTGTATTTTTCGTTTACATTATAATTTTTTTTTCTATTTTTTTTTAATTTGCCTTATGTGGCATTTTGTTACTTTGTCCACTTTAAGTGGCAGGCACCCCGTCGGGGCTGCGGGTTGTACACTAGTTACCGCGGCCTCGACATATAGGGCTAAGAAGGAACATGGGTGGTTTTTAGTCAGTAGAAGTCTGACACTCCCTTTCGCTCTGCCCAAGAGCGGGAGGGGTTATTTGATGATTTTCCACCTGCCAAAAAAATAAGGTGGCAGGCACAGGTCATGTTTTAATTCGAAAAATTAAGGGAAAACTATTTTTAACAATAACAATAATACTTTGATGGTCATGAAAAAAACAAAACAATGACTTACGTAAACCACCTATGAGTCCCACTCTGTCTATCACATATCTTCCTTTTACTGCAACGAACTGAGCTGCAATAAGCAACAGCTTGCGGAGTTACGTGATTCATATAAATTTTCAATTCCAACAAAAATTAATGACAGAAAGCAAAAACCTCACAAACTTTATACACTCTCTATATTACCAAACATGTTTGAACCCAGCGGGCACGTTTTCATCAGCTCAGAAAAAGTTGCAACAAGAGGGCGCCACTGAGTACTTTTTCGACAACTTACTCGGTTTGCGTTACAACTTCCATTCCATTTTTAATTTACAAAAGAAAATGTTTCACGTTTCGACATTCCCGTTTCTGATTTATTTTGTAAAACGCGACTAATTGAGAAGTTTAGATGATTTGGAATAAATGCAGAAGAAACGTGAATCACGATATCAAACAAATAAATGAAGACGTGAAATATTATGTTGGGAGTGTTGTTCCCTTTTCGGCAACACGTTCAAGTAATTTCCCCAAAGTTATCCTGTTTAGTTAACTACCCTACTTTTGCGAACAATATTATGTTGATTTATTAGTTTTGTCCCGATTGTCTGATTGGTGTACGTACTAAGTTTTCTTTGCTTATCAAACTAAGTGACTACGCAAAAACTATAGGTGGCGATTGACTTTATGCAAGAAATTCATTTAACGCACTCAAAATATTCTGTTGATATATAGATATACATTGAAAAAATTTAGGTAAAACAAGGTAAAATTAGGTACTATAACAATATAAATATAACTTTGCCATAAGTGGCATTTTGTTACTTTGTCCACTTTAGGTGGCAGGCACCCCGTCGGGGCTGCGGGTTGTACACTAGTTACCGCGGCCTCGACATATAGGGCTAAGAAGGAACATGGGTCGTTTTTAGTCAGTAGAAGTCTGACACTCCCTTTCGCTCTGACCAAGAGCGGAAGGGGTTATTTGATGATTTCCCACCCCCCCAAAAAAAAAGACCATTCCTGGGAACCCCCCTAGTTACAGTGATATATTGTGGGTCACAAGTTCTAAATTTTTCACAGCTGTTTTTGTTAATTGCTAGTTTTTCAGGTTAAAACTTTACTTAAATTACCTCCATGACCCGTTTACTATTTAAAGCATCCACCAGCACAATGTTTAAAGATTGCTACATGGAGCTTTACCGTAAAATTTGATTTTTGAGCCCAAAGAAAATAGCGTTACCCAGAAAAACGGATGACGGCTGTGCGAAGGGTTAATTTACACCCTGTATGTCGTGAATTCCGCATCAGCCCTACTTGTAGTTCGTTGTAATATTTTTGTTGTAACATAATTATATTATCACACTGATATTATAAAGGCGAAAGTTTGCGAGTGTGTGAGTGTGTATGTTTGTTTCTTCTTCACGTTAAAACTACTGAAAGGATTTGGATAAAATTTGGTACACAGATAGTTTATAACCTGGATTAGCATAAAGGATGGTTTTTATCGCGATTTTATCTTCCCGTGGGATAATTTTCGAGTTGTAGCGGGTGAAGCCGCTGGCAACAGCTAGTATTCTATATATATACTCATTGTTTGTTTTACATAAATATATAGCAATGTCACGTCAGTAATCAAAGTAGGGTAAGGCAGATGTGTACCATTAGTAGTACCTATTCTCACGTTTGTTTAACCAGTTATATTAAAGTCCCATGTTAAAAGAGGCTATTGCCGCTTGGGTGTGTGCAAAATGTGTCATTAATAGGATTATACCACCACACTTTAATAATAGAGAAGTTAAATCACGTAAGATGTTTTAATGAGTTTTAGTCTAACGACGTAAGTAACGTAAGTGATTTTGTCAAGTTATTTGTTACGTAATATTATATTGACAGTGATGTGAAACTATGTCTGTAAAGTAATTTTAGGAAACAGTCCGTTGGGGGAAACAGCACTTAATATTGTTAAATATTACTCCGTCTTAGTAATGCTTTACAGTCACGAATGAAATATTCGTATAACTAAAACCAAGTGCTCTCTGTTCACTTAGAAAATGAAAATTGGTATTTGTCTGCAAGATCTGGGTTGACTGGTTGCATCTGATTTTACAAACCAGGATAACATCACGCCTGTAATCTGGGAAGGGTTAGGTAAAGGTGTAGCTAGTAAACCCAAATTTCACAAGATATTTTTAAGTCTCATGTAATAGAAAGCGAGCCTATTGTATACCTACAACTGGGCACAAATCCAGACTCTGTGGTTGCTACTGAGAAATATCTGGTGGAAAAACCAATATCACTGAAATCTATCACTTGATTCCAGGGGAATTGTAACCAGAATCTTGAAGAAATATGAGTTACGATTAGGTAGTAGGTAGGTAGGTAGTAGGTAGGTAGGTAGAAGGTAGGTAGGTAGTAGGTAGGTAGGTAGTAGGTAGGTAGTAGGTAGGTAGTAGGTAGGTAGTAGGTAGGTAGTAGGTAGGTAGTAGGTAGGTAGTAGGTAGGTAGTAGGTAGGTAGTAGGTAGGTAGGTAGTAGGTAGTAGGTAGGTAGGAAAGGAAAAATGTTTTTATAATTACTTTTGAAAATACATTTTATATCTCGTACTTTTATATCTCAGAAACGTTTATGTTTGTAAAAGACACGAGTTATTTTGTAAAATAAGTTTTATGAACCTTTTATTTTAAGAGCCGCTTAACACATAAAGATAGTGCGTTCTTCTAAATAGGAGCTTATAGTACATAATAGTGTAAGAACAAAAAACCCTAAAAAACAGGCTGATGTGGCCTAAAAATATCTTCTCTGGAAACTGGCCTTTGTAAATATTATACTAAAGCAAAGATCCTATTACCTGTTCAAGGATTAAAGTAACTGCTTACATTACAGTAGTAACTGAATATTGAAGGGCTACCCAAACCACTTAGAGATGTTCTGACGATTTGTGATCTGACCCTTTTTAGGGCTCGACGCGCTGTGAAATTGGGCCGTGCATTTGAAGAGGAAAACGGGGTTTTGTGAAATGTTTCCGTAAAACGTTTTTGTTTTTCCGTAATATGTCAAAAAATCAAATGTTCTGTTCGCTTCACTCGACATTTTTTTGTTTCATTGCTCGTTAACTCAACAAAATTATCTAAGAATGAGAATCATGAGATCGATCGGAGAACCAAAATCCTACCTTTTTCAATATTTGTACTTTAATACGCAGCGCATGAGGTTCCATATTCAATTTCCGGGTCGAGCAGTGTTAATGGATTTTTCATTCAAGAATTTTTTGAAGCAGCAGTACCCCTGCCTAACCAACCAAAAAAACAGACGCAGACAGTGACAATGCTGGATGGGTCATGATCAGAAGTCGGAATTAGGTAGTTGTTGTATTTGATAATATTTTTAATTGATCTAGTATTATTCATTTAGTATTCATTGATCTAGTTTTTCTCCATGTATTTATTTATTTATTTAGTGAAATATTCAACGATTTATAACGAAAATGAGTGCGTAAAATCTCAAAATGGCGAAAGTTTGTGAGTGTGAATGTTTGTTACTTCTTACGTAAGAACTACTGAACGGATTTGGATAAAATTTGGTACACAGATTATCCCGACTTTATCTTCCCGTGGAAAATTTTTCGAGTTGTAGCGGGTGAAGCCGCTGGCAACAGCTAGTTGATTGCCACTTAAAACAATTTATTTGAACTTTTGAATAAATTTTCTATCCCTGTACGATTTCATTTTTTCCGTTTTCATACTACATAAGTTATTTACTTACGCCGAAAGATGAGTTCAAATTTAAATAAGTGTTAAAATATGGAAGTTATATAATAACAAATCATCAAATAACCGGTCCCGCTCTTGGGCAAAGCGAAAGAGAGTGTCAGACTTCTACTGACTAAATACCACCCATGTTCCTTCTTAGCCGTATATGTCGAGGCCACGGTAACTTGTGAACAACCCGCAGCCCCGACGGGGAGTCGTTCATCCTTAAGTTAAGAAGTAATAGTGTTAGTTCAGGACCTTAACGACGCTGTTATTGGTTAATCGTCTCGTGGATATAACAGAAACTAATGAACCGTAGTCTCCTTAGTGTAGTATAAAACATTAAGCACCAGTTTAATATAACGGTTATGGTCTTCTTTCCTTTTCATGAGGTTAGTACCTACCCAAAGAGTTTACAAGTCACCCACAGGCCTCTGATTTGGCTTTATATACCGCTGAGATATATCTTGTAACTGGCGTGCTGATTTTCTTCACTGAAGCAAGTGATATTTACATTAAAATATGCACACGTATGCGAGAAACCAGAGGCTTGTGCCATTTTTTTTATGGAGGGTGGAAAATCATCAAAAAACCCCTCCCGCTCTTGGGCAGAGCGAAAGGGAGTGTCAGACTTCTACTGACTAAAACCCACCCATGTTCCTTCTTAGCCATATATGTCAAGGCCGCGGTATCTCTTACAACATCCCGCAGCCAGAACAAGTGTCCTTCGTTTGCGTTAAGGGTGCGGTAACAACCCGCAGCCCCGACGGGAGAGGCTCATGTCTTGGGTTCAAACTTGAAGAAGAAGAAGAAGAGCTATGGTTTGACACCGCACAAGCCTATCACGCTTACGATTTGGCACTGCTTGTGAGTTGTTACCGTGTAATGGCCTGATTTTTCTTAGATCTGACGTGTTTTTGTGATTTAGATCCTAGGAAGTCACTACAATTAGCGACTTTTATCAAGACCAAAACAGTGTAGGAAAACATAGTGATGGAACTGCCACTTTCTAGAATCAAAAATTCAAAGACATAATTGTAACGTCTAACAACCCACACGGGGCCGGCGCAGTTAGGGTTCCAGCCCACAGGGAAGACTTACAAAGCAAAATACGAAAAAGCAGGTTTGTATCGTAGCAGTCCTACTAACCACGGACATTAAAGGGCTGATCGTTATACGGCGATCCGGCTCGAAGGACCATTTTTACCTACGGGCCCTACGGCTCAATTTTCGAATTATAGAATAGGTGAGTTGACAAAAACGATGAACTTCACGATCTCAACTTTATTAAAAACTCACAGGAAAGTTATGTTTGATTAACTGCTAAGACAGCTGATGATCAGCACACGTTTACTATAATGAATAAATTACGGAAAGTAAGTATTAGTTTTAGTTTATTAATAGTGGACCGTACATTGTTGTTAATCAATAAGATTTTTTATTTAGGTTTAAACAATGCGTGGGTTACAATAATGGAGGTATCATATTAAGTTTGTTTAAAGCAAAAAGATTCAACAGCACCAGCACTTGGTGTGTAAACAAAAATATGATCTCAAAATTTTCTATCTCTACTTTAATCTTAATAGAACCACGTCGCAGTACAGTCAAACACATGCAATCATGTCGGTAAAAAAAAGTTGAAATAAAAAAAAACTGCGCTATTAGCTACAACATAAAAGCAAGTTGCAAGATTGCTACTTTTGACTTGCAGTTGAGTGTATTAGTTGAACGAACTCACAAAGATGAGACAGTTTAGTATTCAAGATGTGCTAACTCAACCACTATCCGAGAATAAAGTTGAGTTCTATATTTATAGAGCAGATATTGCTTCGTCAAAGTATACAATCGATGTTGATGCAACTGTGGGTTTACCACGAACGCGCAGAGTGAACGGAACGCAACACATTTTGCACGTCACAGAATTTAACGTCCGTTCTGTATCCCAGCGTGTTTGCGCAGGATGAGTGGAGACACGCGTGTACGAATTAGGAGCGTAGTAAAAGGAACCTGTATAAGCACCTACACGCTCTTCTATAAACGAATCACTGGACCGTATTACCGGGAAAATGTCAAATCCATTCAGTAGTTTTTACGTTTTAAAAGAGTTTAGATTTAAAATGGTACTAAAATACATGCTTCTACATCGGGCATATCACAAAGAAATGAAACAAAAAATACTATGGCAGAATTATATTTTAGTTCAAAAAAATATTGGAACTTACGCAACGTTTACGCCGAATGTTCGTGCTAGGGTCTCTGCTTGATATTGGTATTCAGACTAGATGCTGTAGAGAGCATTTGATGACAGCCAGCACTCTCGTTTGTGCCAATATTGAAGCGTAGTCTACATTCCTAAGTATTGAATACTCTTTCATCTTATAGAAACGTTTTGATGCTAAATAACCTAGTATTCTTGTACTGAATTATATTCAATAACGCAGAGTTTTTCAAAATTCTTTTAAAATACGATATCGCGTAGGATATCAATTTCCCAACATGAAAATGTAACTTAAAATGGAATGACGAATTCCATGAGGGGCCGAGCGTGGACTAAACCACGCAGTCATCCCGTGCATTTAAATTACTGCACGAATAAAGTGGTAAATGAACGTGGTGGTCTTCAAAAGAATATTTAGCTGGCAAATAACGTGGCATTATTTTGGGTATGCGTTGTGAAAAAAATAGTCGAATTGCGCCAGTAACTCTAAATTTGATCAGCATATCTCGGGGCACGGCAGTGCTCCCGCCAAGTCGAGCAATACGGCACGGCCGTACCATCCTTTTCTCGAACCAGTTCAGGCCATTTTCGACCTCCTATTATAACTTCGTTATGGATAAAACTACAAGCCTGATTTATTATTAACCAATAGTAATTCAAAAGATTGACTTGGCCACTGCATCACATTGGCCAACGCGATGGCGATTAGCTATTTAATTACAATGGAATGTTTAACATTGGCGAATGCGATCTTATCTTGATTTCTAAGTCGGGACAGAATATATTAACTGACTTGGTATTACATGGATCTCACTACTTTTTACGGTAAAAGAACTTAATTGCGCGACTTGGGATTTTTTTTGGGGTTGCGGTGGCTTTTGCTGCCCTTGCATCACAACCTACAGCAGCTGTAAGAAGATTTGCGAGTGGGACAGCTAGTGGTCATGATGTCTCCGTCGAAGATTCTCACTCTACTCCCTCGATGTTTGTCACTAACTTAAACTTTTGTGGGTTTTCTGGGCATCTTTACATAGTATAAAACCAAAAGATCTATCTAAGCGGACAACCGCTCATGATGCTTGTGCACTTAGATCTTTTAAACTATGCAACGGATTTAAAGCAAACGATCAATGTCGATTCCGTAAAAAGAAACTAAAACAATAGGATTAATCCACGCGCGTGTCTAAGAGATGTCAGCAACATTGAAGGCTGCGACTTCCATCGGGGCTGCGGGTTGTTCGAAAATACCGCAGCCTCGACACAAAGGGCTAAGAAGGAACGTGGGTGGTTTTTAGTCAGTAGAAGTCTGACACTACCTTTCGCTCTGCCTCAGCATGTGATTGAAGATTGAGTGATTCAAAAGGAAAGTTTATAGATCAGATAGATCTACGAGTACATTGCACCCTTGCGAAGTGGGGTGGGTCGCTAGTAAACTGCTATAAATACTTATTTTTAAAAGACTTACTGATCCATTCCTCGTCCTTGACAACGACGGAACGTACTCCCTCTCCACCGTGGCTACTGCCACCAACGGCGCGAAGATTGCGAAGGACACCAGCCACAGTCCAGCCAGGAGGCTGCAAGCTCCTCGCCTGGACGGCATCCAAGGTTGCCGCAGCGACTGCGTGATGGCCAGGTACCGGTCTACTGACATTGCAGTTATTGTGAACACGCTTGAGGCTACTGCGACACCTGTAGAGGTAACATAGGTAAATGAGAACGGTAAAGGGCTTCATTTATTTCTTTTACGTAGAACAATGATTGAAAACACTCCTTTTTTTCTGCAGTGTGGGAAATCATTAAATGACTCAGTCAGTCTCCTACTGACTAAAAACCACCCGTAATTCTCCTTAACACTATGTGTCCGGGGCCAAGGTATCTCTTTAGAATAACTCGCAACCCTCTGATTCAACACATGAAAAAATATTACGCCTATATTTATAGAAAAAGTATGGCATAGGTATTCTTAAAGTACACAGAAATTTTGTAAAATAGCTGTGTTATACAGACAGAGAGACAGATAGACATGCTCAATCTATATGGTATCCTATTTCGCAACACTTATTATGCAACAGAACGCCTTAGAAGGGTAAAAAAAATGCAGCATCGCGTATGAGACTCACAAAAGAACATTACAATAAAATAAAAGAGCACAAAGATTAACGTTTTTCACATTAACAAAATAAAGTAAAAAAGTGTTTTTTTTTTGATAAACGGTCTATACATATTTTATTCGAAAGAAGACAAATAGCCCTAAGTATAATAACATACTTATGGGCTGCCGCTTAACATAATATCAACATTAATAAAGCAAAGATTCTATCTTTTGGCAGTAGGTAAACATAACGGCATGACCATTAAAATTATATATGTATGGGCTCATTTCGTGGTTTGGCACAGGCTCTGACAGTTCTAGATCAGGGATGTTATAGATATGTTATTTCGGATCTGGATGCGGATAGATCATTTCGGGTTATCCGCTAGTTAGAATCATACAACACAATCTGACAACTGCTTGGCCGGGCGAAACAAACACAGTGTTATCAAGTCTCAAAAATATTCATCTTAAAACTAAAATCAAATACCCCCCCAATGACTTGAAAATAACCCTAAATAATATTTTATAAAAATAATGAATAATAATTTAGGTACCTATTGTCTTTATCCGAAACTTTTATTTCGATGTCGGTTACGGTTACGGATAGCTTTTATTTCAGATATCCGGTAGTTTCGGTTACGGAGAAGATTATAGGATGATGATGATGATTACATAAAACAAGTTAATGAACATTATCAAACTACACACGCTACACACGACCTAACTTAAAAGAAAAGCAAAACATACTACATGTTTAGGAAGTTAGTAATAAAATTTGATGAACTAATTCACATGATGTAGGTAAACCATTAATTGCTAAAATGACATAATGCTTAAGTCCGAAGTTTAAAAAAAAATATCAACCTGTGCCTAACTCAGAATGGCCCAGATTGGTTTGTATTTAGGTAAAAAAACAACAATATTTTATTTCTAGAAATAAAATATTTTAGTATTTCAGTTGTACTCGTATAAAATGCTTCATTGGTTAAAACCAACGCTGTCCTCAAAACGCGTGCAAAAAAAAAAATGGAATGTTGCCAAACATATCTCAGAAGGGTTTTTTGGTTTCAATACCTATGAAAAAAATAAATATTATATACATATTGTGAATAAAAATATTTTCTCTCTCGTCTGGCCTACTTGCCGAGGCAAAAGACAAAAAAAACATTATTTTTTACGTAGACTTGCAATCCTTAAAGACTTTGTCCCAAATATATTTGGTAGACAAAATAGAAGAATATTAAAACAATGCGTGACTATTTTCATCCAACTATGTCCTTAGTTCTAGCGACAGTTCTTTATTGCAGGTACTTTTTACCTTTCAAATATTTTATTACAACATCACTTTTTAATTCTGGTACCTACCTATCCACCAGTCACAGACGTTTTGGTCACCCCACTGAGAATCAACATATCGGATAATCATATCCATGTATCCCGTAAGTGACAGTATAAGTTACATTGTAAACCGTGAAATATTAAAATAGTAGGTACTTTAGTAACTTGTTTTCATAATTTTGAACCAACACAAGAACTCTCACAAGAGGAAAAGCAAATAGTATAACTTTTCAACCTTATTACCTGGAACTATGAGTGAAAAGTAGCAGACCGTTAGTAAACTCGTCAGGTATTACATACTCCAGAAACTCTCAAACCTAAACAAACCAGGGTAAAAAGCCCCAAACGAAATATCAAGCGAATTAGAAACCACATAAACCGATGCTACTAAAAAAACAAACCCAATCAGCCGACAATGCCCGAACTTTCCCGAAAATTTACGAAGCAGCTTATGAACAAAGTTGAATCGACAAAATTTAATCAAGCTTCGTCTGTTATCAGTATCTTTCTGTCTTACACTCGAGCCGATATTATACAAGTTAAGACCCTAAACCGCAAATTTCTGGGTTCAGAAGGACCACTTCAAAAAGGTTTGTCTGAAGAGCAGATACTTACTGGAATGGGTCTGTATCTAAGTATGTCTCAAACGGAGATAGATTTATAATAATGTGTGTACGTTAGTTTACATGAGGTGCCTAAAGTAGAATTATTGATTGATTTTTGTTTATTTTTTTTAAGTAAAATAAATCATCTTACACCGATCCATAGTTGGGACCAGTTGGGACACAGGTTTTCTTTCCGTAAAAGGAATCATAAATCAGGACCGTGCAATTTTTTTTTGGGGGTCAAATCAAAAAAACCCTTCCCCATCCCGCAGCCCCGACAGGATCAGGATGATGCCTAAAATACACATTTCGCAAATTATGTAAAAGTCCCTTCACAACCACGATTGCTGAGCGTAAACACCTTTTTTTTGGGCGGAGGGAAATAATCGTTTAATGGTCTCAATTAAAATATAGCTTAATACAATAATTACATAATCGGGGATTCTATACAAATAAAAAATAAGTTTAAAAACTAAAACCTGACAATATATAGAGGACATGAAGGCGCATCAGGGTGCTTACTCTGGAATATAATTCCGATAGATCGACATTGGTCAAACGTCACTTGGTTGAGTTAAACGTCAGGGATTGGCTATACTCACCGAGTCTAGCCAATCCCTGACGTTTGTCTGACAATTCCAATGTCGATCTATCGGAATTATATTCGAGAGTAAGCACCCAGGTATCAGTGGCATGCGACTACGGCTGTCCTCTATAATAATTATCAAATTATCTACTTACTTAATACTTTTATACCGCGGTTTTATTAGTTTGCGTTTTTATTCGTAGTCGGGTTTTAGTTTTTAAACTTTTTTTTTTCAAGCAAAAACTACTGTTCGGATTTTTATAAAATTTGGTACACAGATAGTTTATAACCTGGATTAACTAGTAGATAGTCTTCATTTCCCGATTTTGTCTTCGCGTGGGATAATTTCCGAGTTATAGCGGGCGGAGCCGCTGGCATCAGCTAGTTTTGTTAAAATAGCTGCAATGGAAAATAAAGCATAGTTTTTGGTTTTCATAATTGGTGTAGCTTCCCAACGGTGAAAGAATTTATCAACTCGGTCCAGTAGTTTCGGAGCCAATTCGTTACAAACAAACAAATCTTTCCACTTTATAATATTACTAGCTGACCCACGCAACTTCGTCTGCGTCACAATAATATATAACTTACAACCTTCCTCGATATATCGACTATCCAACATAGCAATATTTTTTCAATTAGCTTTCTAATGTTTAAAGAATATTCAAAGTCGTCTGAGTAATTTTTGAGTTAAATCGTAACAAACTAAAAAAAACAATCTTTCCTATCTATAATATTTTATAGAACCCTAAATTACATGATTAAAGTAAGAATTAATATAAGTAGGTACCTACCTATCTCTTACTGTTAAATACACAATCATCATCATCATCCGCCTATTCCCACTACAGGGACTCACTCTCCTCTCTAGGAGTGGTATGAAATAAATTACATAAAGTAATGCGCCTGCCTGGGTTCGAACCCACAACCAACTGTTCGTAAGTCGGGGGTATTTTGTCGCGCGGACATTTTAACATTGCAATATCTTCTAAGATATTTGTTTAAACTATATAGACTAAAAGGAACAAACATTCTATATTAGATTTTCGTTCTAACAAACAAATTTATTTAGATATAGATTAATACCATATGGGTTAAATAAGCTTCGCAAAACATAATTCTATTTAACCTAACATTTCGATAGTAAAAAATGGTTACAGTGAGTCAATCTTAGTAGATAGATATATGCTGTCGCGGACTTATTTGTAGAACTTTTAAAAAGAAACATTTCTTTCATACATAATATTTGCATAACTTAAACCATTTTCGCAGCGCACGCAACGGAAGCTCTAAATAAGGAATATCGTTTCCCGTTTGTGCAACATTTTTCACTTATGCTCCACTCCTATTGATTGTAGCGTGATGTTATATAACCTAAAGCCTTTCTCGATAAATGGACTTTCTAACACAAAAAAATTTTTTCAATTCCAACCAGTAGATCCTGAGATCTTAGCGTTCAAACAAACAAACAAACAAACTCTTCAGCTTTATAATATTAGTATAGATTAGTATTATAGATGTGCCATGCTTTTGTCATCAATGCAAGCATAAGTATCCTTCAAACAAAGCAACTAGCAAACTTTTATCCTTAGCAGAGAAGTCCTTGACCTTCTTTCAATAATATTTTATACTGTACCAAAACGGAGGAGCGAACTTTATCTTAATTAAACCGTTTTTGTCAGCTTGCTCTGTTTGAGATAAGAATAATAATAAATAGATAGCTTGATTGAATACTGTGAGCGGTCATTCAATGCTGAAACCGTTGATTTAGAATTATATCTGTACATACATACTTTTGCCTTTGATGTAAATCGAAGATTATTGAACCTTCGTAACTGAACAAGTTTAGTAACACGAAGTCTTATATTGTTAATTCGTCGGGACAGTTGATAACTGTGGTTACATTATAGTCAACTAGCTTTTACCCACGGCTTTGCCCGGTAATTATTTCAAAGAACCTCCCGGAGATTACTAGTATCCTATCCTACATTCTAACACAAGTCTTGGTCTACCTGCGTCTATAGTTGTAATAGGATGTTTACTGACTCAACAAAATGTCCGTCTGTTAGATTATCGAAAAATATTGGATACGTATTTTTTGTTTATCAAATCAATCAAAATTGACGAAGATAAAACGCGTCAAAGATTTGAGTGGGGGTTGGTGACGTCACTGACCGCTAAAGAATGTCATACTAATGTCTCAGAAAATGACGTTACACGAGTTTTCAAAGCACTGTATCGTCTTCATTGTTTGTTTACGTGAAAAAAGAAAAAATACGTGTCTAATAATTTTTGGAAATCTTACTGACGGAGTAATTACATTTTTTGTTAGCTACCCTATACCCCTAATAAAAGGCAAGAGACAAACAAACAGATTGACAACATAATATGACACCTCTTATCCCCGTAGGGTTTAAAAGAAGTGGACCACTACATTTCGCCGGTTAAGTTAAAGCCCTATGTCATAGGGTGCAAGCCTATAAAGAATATATTATAAGTATAATTTACATTAAAAATTAAATACAAAGTGTGCATTTAGGCACAGTAGTGCCCCGTCGTCGCGTCGGGGCCGCGGATTGTTCTCAAGTTACCGCGGCCTCGACATATAGGGCTAAGGAGGACACATGGGTGGTTTTTAGTCGGTAGAAGTCTGACACTCCCTTTCGCCCTGCCCAAGAGCGGTTATTTGATGATTATCCACCCGCCAAAAAAAAAAAAAGACAGTAGTGTTATTGCCTAAAAGTAATTAAAATAATTATATTTAACAGTTTTATACAAATGTTTGGAAGTGACCCGCTCAATCTAGGTTTATTTAAACCGGTGTTTCAGGCTATCACTATACATAACACAGTGCACTTTAATTATTTATGATATATGGAGACTTGAATATAAATGCAAAAGTAACTCCATTTATTTATTTTTTTATTCTCTTTGGGAGACTTACAGCTAATACAGACAATGTACTTAATTAATAAACATTTGAAGGCCAATTACAGGTTTCCACAGATAAAACACGACAACAAAGAAAAAACCACAAAAAAAAGGTAACAAATTATTAGACGAAGAAAATCGGATCTACATGGAACAACACTAATTGTCTCGCGTCATGGGGACATCCCTACGGCGTTTGACAGTCGGCTCGCTGGTGTGAATTCCCGCGCTGAAGGAATGTTGAACGATGTTCGCGAAGAGTTTGATGAGTGTATAATTAATCCTTGAAGTTAATAAATCGTGTTTAATACACTGAACAAACAAAGTAACACGATCGATGAATATAAACTAAGAACAAACAGTTATTTGTGTTTTTCTATCTATAATATGTATGTATTTACAAAAAAAAATGTATATAAGTAGTTTATCAGCCATCTCGTTACCATAACACAAGCATTAGGTTGCTTAGCTTGGGACTAGATGGCGTTGTGTGAAATGTCCAAGGATAATTATTATTATTATTATTATTATTATTATTTAACATTCCTTTCCGGCAAAAATTTTTTTCACCAACACATTCATATGCCGAGACTGTATATTAATGCGGAAATGAAGTTAATTTTATCAGTATTGATGGATGGATTCTTAATTAAATAAATTGGTAATTTTGTACTACTGGTAACGCCATAGTAAAATACTCGTAGATATCAAAATTATTTGTCAACGTTTCTCGGTAACTGTTTCTGGCAAATTAATTTCCACTTCAAAACTTTTGACAGTTGACGGATGTCAAGTTTAATCCTTTATTTACATTACAAGCGCTTAGAACTTACTCAATTGGAATCAATGTTAAACTAATGAAAGCTTAAGTTTTCAATAAGAAATTCTGAACGTTCACGACGGTAACTCATGGCACGTTATAAACAAATTATTTATGTTGTTTGTTGTAAAGTCCCCCACCACGTATGTCTGTCTGTTCGCGATAAACTCAAAAATTACTGAACCGATTCTCATGCTGTTTTCACTAATGGATACAGTGGTTCTACGGAAAGATTTAAGTATATAATTTGACGCGGGCGAAGCTGCGGAATAAGCAAGTGAAGTATAAAAGTAAACTCAAAGTTTTTATTTAAATAAGACCATTACAGGCACCATTGAATTTCAAAAATATAAAAAAAAGCGAAGCTACAGTCACAATCCAGGCATCGCTTGAGCTTGTTAGTCGTGGCCAGTACCTAACACTTTTAAATATTTGTTTATAGGCCTTAAGAACTGGAGTGTATCTTTTCTGACAATATTTTGCGAAAGCAAGACTACGGTCTTAAAGTTTATGGACTAAAAATTATTGAGAAAACCATTACTGCCAAATGGTCCATTTAATACATTTTCATCCGCCTTTTTTGAGGTAGCAATGTCTTCAAATCTGGAATCTAGATAGGTTTAATTTCCGGTTTTGGCAAAGCACTAGACTAGTAAAATATAGGTGTACACATCTGCTTATCCTTTCTGGAAAATAGGCGCGATGTTATGTTTTGAATTTATAGAAGAGGCTTTTATTGTTTGTATATAGTCAAAATTTTCCGGAAACTTAACTGAATTGGAAAGAATCCTATTAGCATCGTGTCATTAAAGATACGGAAGGTTACGGTTAATTAGGGGTGAACAACCACAATTAAAGCCGAAAAAGGCAGATTGTTTTCTAACCCTTAGTAACAAATTCGATGGAGCGATACCAGTGTCGATCCAAACAGGAATTTATTACTATTCTAATGAAACAATAAGCATTTAGTTTGGGTATCTAATAAATCCAAGATCACAGGAGAGCTTTACTCGCTTTATGTTAGAGATAATAATGCATGAGAGTCACTTATTTGAATGGATATTTAATTTATTCAAATAGCAACACCGCGCAAACATCATAGACGACTTCGGACTTGTCAATGTCGTAGCTGTCAATGTCAGTTGTATCTGTCAGAAGTGCGAACACAACATGACGGACACTAATATCGAACACGTGGTCACTAATCCGATTGAATCTGCAAGCTAATTGGTCTGTGAATCTGCGACATATTATACCTATCACGAACCATACCATACACGAAATATCTAAGTTATAATTTGTTGGCGACACGGTTGGCGCAGTGGCTGAGTGAATTTATGAGCTCATGTTTAACAGTAGTGTGCCACGAGACCAATGACGCAGTTATTTAGAAAATATCTGTCTAACTGCTGTACTCAGAGATATTTAATGATTAGTTATGCCGTCATTTAGTAAAGGTTTGACCTAATTTTGTTTGACAAAACTGTTTACTGCTAAGTGATGGCCTAAGTAATCATTAAAACTCTCTGAGTGCGCCTGTAACTATGATACTCGTATGACTTTCCTATTTTTAATCGAAACACGAAATAGTATCTGTGAGAATGAATCCGTCTAATGCCTTGCCTCAATCGAAAAAGCAAAATGTGGTTTACTTATCTGAATCCATTTACAGGAATAGTTCAGGTGGAACATGTTTGGGTCCGTCGGGGACCGTTAAGGATTGAAATTCTTACATGAGTGTAATGTGACCTTATCAAATCTATTTGAGTTGTAACTGTGTGTGTTGCTGTATTGGTCTTTAAGCGAATTTGAATAAAATCATGTACTTACATAATATCACAATCTTTCAGCGTTTTTATTGTTAACTACCTTATGCCCGCAGTTTCACTCTCATGGAGATTAGAAAAAAATCCGGAAAAGATTCATTGGACAACGAAAACATATCAATGTTAATCAGTCAAAGGGAATATCTCATATGCCAATATCCCAAAATTTTTAAAATACACACTTTGTGACGTTATAGTTCAGTTATTTAAAAAACAGACATACATACCCAGGTTGTTGTAATTGAAATTGATTGTTAAAGTTGTCTAAAACAATAAGAACAAAAATTCATCACAGTGTAGAATTTCACGATCCCGTTATAATTGGTGAACAAACAATTATTTCTAATTTACAAAATTCCACTGGTTCAAAGCTATTCTGTAAATAGCCCCAGTACGGTGCAATATTCACGGAAAATGTATAGCTCTGCAACAATGTAGGAGCAATTATTATAATTGGCTAGGTCGGTGGACTTGCGCTCAAAGTTGACAGCTCCAGTCTTTGTTGTGGCAAGAAAATTACTCGTTATTTCAAAAGGCATTCTCTACTTTATATTTTTAGATTCATTTTTGATACTATCAGTTTTGGAAAGTAGGTTTTAATGGCTGATCAAATAGTGTCAAACTTTTAGGTGAATGTTTTTAAAGTGGCTTTTTAGTTTTTAGGTTATTTAGAAGAATGCCTTTCAGGAAAATCTCTTTCAGTATACGAGTATCTCTACTATATTAAGATGTACACACAAAAAATACTGTCCATTGGAAAACGTTATTACTTTAAGAGCATCATCATCATCATCATCATCATCATCATCATCGTCAGCCAAGCCACTGTTGGACAAAGGCCTCCCCCATGGAACGCCACATAACGAACGGCAACCTGCCGTTTGCATCCATCGGTTGCTCGCTATTCTCACGATGTCTTCAGTCCACCTGGTGGGAGGCCTACTCACGATGCGTCCTCCGGTTCGTGGTCGCCACTCAAGAACCATTCTTCCTCATCGATTGTCGGTTCTTCGAGTGATGTGGCCTGTCCATACTTTAAGAGTATTTTATCAAATCAAATCAAATCAAATCAAATTCATTTATTTGCCAGAATGTGAATGTGTGGATGTGTGTGTGTGTGATGTGAATGTGTGTGTTGTGTGTGTGTGTGTGTGTGTGTGTGTTGTTTAATGAATTTAAATCAGCGCTCGCAGTGACTACCTCGTGGGTCCAGTGCTTTAGTCAGTTTTAAAAATGATTTGCTTGCTATGCTTGAAGACTGGAAGGCTGAACAAAAACAAATTCTGTCTCAATTGGTAACAGACGTCGCTCAACTAAAAGTGCAATGTTCCAACATACAACAATCAAACGCTGAACTAGAAAAGTCTGTTATATCCCTAAACAATGATTATGAGGATGTCTTGGCTAAGGTATCTCTGCTTGAAAAAGCGCAACATGAGAACAATGACTGTATCAATAAACTTGAAAAACAGGTTCAGGAACTTCAACAGAAATGTCGCCCTTCAGCAATCGAAATAAGGAATGTGCCTGCGAAGCCAAATGAAACAATAGATGACCTTCTGCGAATTGCTGTTCGATTGGGGCAAGTAGCTCACATGGAAATAACTCCCTCCAACATTCGCGACATTTACCGTATGCCAGGAAAACCTGGTCAAACAAGATCCATATTCATTGAATTTTCTACTGTCTATCACAAAAACAATATTCTAGCAGCTATACGTAATTACAACAAAGGTCGATGTGTCGAGGAGAAATTAAATACAGAAAACCTGGGTATCGCGGGAGAACGAAAACCAATTTATGTAGAAGAACATCTAACCCCAACATTTAAAAGGCTGTTTTACCTTGCCCGTGAGTTCGCTAAACGAAATACCTATACTTTCTGCTGGATTTCTAACGGAAAAATCCTTCTACGCAAAAACCCTGATACGAATGAATCACACTTGGTAAAAACCGAACAATGTTTATTAGATTTAGAATTAAAAAAGTGACTGTCTTCCCTTCACTTATTTCGTTATTGTATATCTTTTAAATCCAAGATCACAGGAGAGCTTTACTCGCTTTATGTTAGAGATAATAATGCATGAGAGTCACTTATTTGAATGGATATTTAATTTATTCAAATAGCAACACCGCGCAAACATCATAGACGACTTCGGACTTGTCAATGTCGTAGCTGTCAATGTCAGTTGTATCTGTCAGAAGTGCGAACACAACATGACGGACACTAATATCGAACACGTGGTCACTAATCCGATTGAATCTGCAAGCTAATTGGTCTGTGAATCTGCGACATATTATACCTATCACGAACCATACCATACACGAAATATCTAAGTTATAATTTGTTGGCGACACGGTTGGCGCAGTGGCTGAGTGAATTTATGAGCTCATGTTTAACAGTAGTGTGCCACGAGACCAATGACGCAGTTATTTAGAAAATATCTGTCTAACTGCTGTACTCAGAGATATTTAATGATTAGTTATGCCGTCATTTAGTAAAGGTTTGACCTAATTTTGTTTGACAAAACTGTTTACTGCTAAGTGATGGCCTAAGTAATCATTAAAACTCTCTGAGTGCGCCTGTAACTATGATACTCGTATGACTTTCCTATTTTTAATCGAAACACGAAATAGTATCTGTGAGAATGAATCCGTCTAATGCCTTGCCTCAATCGAAAAAGCAAAATGTGGTTTACTTATCTGAATCCATTTACAGGAATAGTTCAGGTGGAACATGTTTGGGTCCGTCGGGGACCGTTAAGGATTGAAATTCTTACATGAGTGTAATGTGACCTTATCAAATCTATTTGAGTTGTAACTGTGTGTGTTGCTGTATTGGTCTTTAAGCGAATTTGAATAAAATCATGTACTTACATAATATCACAATCTTTCAGCGTTTTTATTGTTAACTACCTTATGCCCGCAGTTTCACTCTCATGGAGATTAGAAAAAAATCCGGAAAAGATTCATTGGACAACGAAAACATATCAATGTTAATCAGTCAAAGGGAATATCTCATATGCCAATATCCCAAAATTTTTAAAATACACACTTTGTGACGTTATAGTTCAGTTATTTAAAAAACAGACATACATACCCAGGTTGTTGTAATTGAAATTGATTGTTAAAGTTGTCTAAAACAATAAGAACAAAAATTCATCACAGTGTAGAATTTCACGATCCCGTTATAATTGGTGAACAAACAATTATTTCTAATTTACAAAATTCCACTGGTTCAAAGCTATTCTGTAAATAGCCCCAGTACGGTGCAATATTCACGGAAAATGTATAGCTCTGCAACAATGTAGGAGCAATTATTATAATTGGCTAGGTCGGTGGACTTGCGCTCAAAGTTGACAGCTCCAGTCTTTGTTGTGGCAAGAAAATTACTCGTTATTTCAAAAGGCATTCTCTACTTTATATTTTTAGATTCATTTTTGATACTATCAGTTTTGGAAAGTAGGTTTTAATGGCTGATCAAATAGTGTCAAACTTTTAGGTGAATGTTTTTAAAGTGGCTTTTTAGTTTTTAGGTTATTTAGAAGAATGCCTTTCAGGAAAATCTCTTTCAGTATACGAGTATCTCTACTATATTAAGATGTACACACAAAAAATACTGTCCATTGGAAAACGTTATTACTTTAAGAGCATCATCATCATCATCATCATCATCATCATCATCGTCAGCCAAGCCACTGTTGGACAAAGGCCTCCCCCATGGAACGCCACATAACGAACGGCAACCTGCCGTTTGCATCCATCGGTTGCTCGCTATTCTCACGATGTCTTCAGTCCACCTGGTGGGAGGCCTACTCACGATGCGTCCTCCGGTTCGTGGTCGCCACTCAAGAACCATTCTTCCTCATCGATTGTCGGTTCTTCGAGTGATGTGGCCTGTCCATACTTTAAGAGTATTTTATCAAATCAAATCAAATCAAATCAAATTCATTTATTTGCCAGAATGTGAATGTGTGGATGTGTGTGTGTGTGATGTGAATGTGTGTGTTGTGTGTGTGTGTGTGTGTGTGTGTGTTGTTTAATGAATTTAAATCAGCGCTCGCAGTGACTACCTCGTGGGTCCAGTGCTTTAGTCAGTTTTAAAAATGATTTGCTTGCTATGCTTGAAGACTGGAAGGCTGAACAAAAACAAATTCTGTCTCAATTGGTAACAGACGTCGCTCAACTAAAAGTGCAATGTTCCAACATACAACAATCAAACGCTGAACTAGAAAAGTCTGTTATATCCCTAAACAATGATTATGAGGATGTCTTGGCTAAGGTATCTCTGCTTGAAAAAGCGCAACATGAGAACAATGACTGTATCAATAAACTTGAAAAACAGGTTCAGGAACTTCAACAGAAATGTCGCCCTTCAGCAATCGAAATAAGGAATGTGCCTGCGAAGCCAAATGAAACAATAGATGACCTTCTGCGAATTGCTGTTCGATTGGGGCAAGTAGCTCACATGGAAATAACTCCCTCCAACATTCGCGACATTTACCGTATGCCAGGAAAACCTGGTCAAACAAGATCCATATTCATTGAATTTTCTACTGTCTATCACAAAAACAATATTCTAGCAGCTATACGTAATTACAACAAAGGTCGATGTGTCGAGGAGAAATTAAATACAGAAAACCTGGGTATCGCGGGAGAACGAAAACCAATTTATGTAGAAGAACATCTAACCCCAACATTTAAAAGGCTGTTTTACCTTGCCCGTGAGTTCGCTAAACGAAATACCTATACTTTCTGCTGGATTTCTAACGGAAAAATCCTTCTACGCAAAAACCCTGATACGAATGAATCACACTTGGTAAAAACCGAACAATGTTTATTAGATTTAGAATTAAAAAAGTGACTGTCTTCCCTTCACTTATTTCGTTATTGTATATCTTTTAATGTTTTGCTTAATTATCTGAACATATTTTTTAAATTATACTGTAATCTGTGTAATGATAAGGCAGAATCATTTTTATTTTTAATTCACCTTAACTTTAACCAATTAAACTTCACATCGGTAATAAATATACCTGAATGTAGTAACAGTAATAGTGAGATCTACACTGGGCTTGATATTTCCTTTTTAATGCAACTGCAACGACAACCGATGAACGGGATGAGAGTGTTATTTCGTTATTATTTCACTTCATCGGTCACGTTGAATTTATTCGTTATAAAATTGTTTAAAAATGACGGATAACATAAGTATGGCTGCCAATGCGATTGATAAATTTAAAGTTGCTAACTCCCATATCTGTACACCGGATCAATGTAAAGAGCTTATAGCGGATCCTAACACCCACCTTAAAATCATTCATATTAATATTAGGAGTATAAATAAAAATTTAGACCAATTCATAACCATGCTGACTGTGATCAAAATTGAGTTCGACTTAATCATACTTTCCGAGTGCTGGTTAAAAGGATCAGGCCCACCACCTTATCTCGATAACTATACATCTCATGCTACAACCAACAATCTGAGACAAAACGATGGAGTTGTAATGTACTTTAGGAACGGACTAGGATGTGCCATATCTGAACCATCGTTTTCAGATGCTAATTGCTTAATTTGCTGTTTAAAGAATACCGCTATAATAGGGCTTTACCGATCACCTTCACATTCAGACCTAAGCAAATTTTATCAGAGTCTAGAAACACAAATGTCTAATTTGAAATCATTCAAAAATATAGCTGTGATAGGAGATCTTAACGTCGACATAAAAGAAATCAACAATTTCGATCGTAACTCGAGCGACTATTTACTATTCGCAGCTTCTCTAGGGCTATTGCCGGCACACGTGTATCCTACAAGACTCGGAAATTGCCTTGATCACATTTTAGTAAAATCCAATAGTTCGGCAGAAGTCATCATATTGGACATCCATATAACCGACCACCTTCCCGTCATTCTATGCATAAAAGAGACCAAAAAACTTCACTTGGATACCAATAGGATCATAACGCGCCTAGACTATTCCTCTATCAAAGCAGATATTGATCAAAGAGATTTTAATTTAATTTTAAATGAAACTGACGCGAATATTGCAACTGATGGTCTGATCTCGGCTATAACTAACATTGTAATAAAGCACACAACTCAGAAAAAAGTTAGTAGGCGAACCCGAATACTAAAACCATGGATCACTGAAGGATTGCTTCGTTGTATATTGAACCGCGACAGAATGCACCTTAAATTAAGGAAAAATCCTGATAACACAATCCTTCAAACGACATATAAAAGGTACCGAAATTTCTGTGATGCGCTGCTCAGAAAGCTAAAACTCGAGTATGAAAAAGATCAGTTTAGTAAAGCTCAAAACAGTCCAAAAGCTATATGGGATGTGGTAAACCGAATCTCAGGCAGGAAGTGTCAGTCTCAGCCAGCAAGGGAACTATTAAAATTATCAGCTGATGCTAAATTGTCAATAAACTGTATCAACAAATACTTTGTCAACATTGGGAAGGACTTGGCTGCGAAGCTGGTACCGCCAGATAATTCGCCAGTACTCTGTCACGCCAAGGAAAACATACCACAGGTCAACTGTCTCGGGATACTGCCAGTGAGCCATGAGCAAGTGGCAGCAATCATTGGTACACTTCGTAATAACTGTGCAACTGGCTGGGACAATATTCCAGTCAAGGTAATTAAGCTCTCACAGGAAGTTTTGGTACCACCCATTACGCACATTTGTAACGTCTCTATTGCCACTGGCGTATTTCCAAACAGCCTGAAAAAAGCTATAGTGACTCCTGTGTATAAGGGTGGGGACAGGGAGCGTCTTACGAACTATAGGCCTATTTCTGTGCTGAGCACATTTTCGAAAATTCTTGAAAAAATACTTAATAACTGCTTGAATAATTATCTGACTAAATTTAACATAATATCAGAAAACCAGTATGGATTTAGGTCTGGTGTGTCGACTGAAGATGCTGTAACCAATTTCAGTGCCATAGTAGCCAATAAACTGGACAATAGCTACAAATGCTACGGCATATTTCTGGACATATCAAAAGCTTTTGATACGGTCTCTGTCCCAATCTTTATATCAAAACTAGAGCACATTGGAGTTCGTGGTTTGGCATTAAATATATTTAAAGATTATTTGACCAATCGCACCCAGGCAGTCAAAATTGATACCGTGGTGAGTGAGGATGAAGATATCAGATACGGAGTCCCGCAAGGGAGTATTCTGGGACCCACATTGTTTATAATTTACATCAATGACTTGTGCAAGATGAAATTAAAAAACTGTAATATTTTTACTTACGCGGACGACACACGTTGTTTAACACGAGACATACATGTTATTTTGTATAGATGTTAATTATGTAAAATTGTTATGTGTAAAATGTTAACTCAAAAAAAGGCGATGAAATGTATATGACATCTAAAACGGCCGATCACCGACTACCCAAGATACGAGCATGTCTCAGTTTGGGAGTCGTAGTCACTAATTAAAATGCCTTTGTACACTAACCTCACTAAAATAGATTTTATTTCTTGTAATGCTTTTGTACTTTTTTGAAGAATAAATAAATTATTATTATTAAAATTATTATTATTATTACAAGTGCGATTGTTAAGCATGAGGGACAGGGTTCAATCCCAGGTCGGGCAGTGTTTTTGGACTTTTTCCATCAGGATTTTCTGTGTGTACCACGGAGTACGAATGATGGCAATAGGCTAGCCCTCTATTAAATGGACGAAATGTGGGTGTAATATCAGGTACAGTCACGAGCAATAATATGTATATACTTGTCCAACTTTAAACGCGAATTTCTGGTAAAATAACGATTGCATCTTTGAAATATGGTCTACTTTATGATGATATTGGTTCCTAAATATTAGTTTCGTTACGTAACATGAAAATTAAATCATTAGAGTACGCGAAAATAATAATAGTTATAAAAAAAAAACGAATTAATCCGTCAGATAGATTTTGAAAAAATATTGGACACGTATTTTTTATTTTAACGTAAACAAACAATGAAGACGATACAGTGCTTTGAAAACTCGTGTGACGTCATTGGTTCAGACATTAGTATAACATTCTTTACCAGTGATATTATATTGTGACGTCATATTCTAAGACATTAGTATTGCATTGATTTGATAAAACAAAAAAATACATTTCCAATATTTTTCGATAATCTAACAGACGGACTAATTAGAATCACATTTTTTTTTAGTCAGTAAACATCCCTATTGCTTCTAAAGTTGGCTAAGTAAATAAATATTGGTGCACCAGCTCTGCCAAACCCTTCGGGGTTAGCAGGCGAGATGTTATGTATATACTCGTAATTATATCAGTGCTTGATTGAATTTGTAGTGCTCCCGAACTCACCTTGCAAAAAGTTGACCGTCTTGCACATGACCTCTCCGAAGTACCACAGCAGCGTGACTGACTTCGCAATCTGCACGGGCATGCAGAACAGAGTCACCAGCAGATCTGCCACCGACAGATTCACCAGGAATATGTTTGTCACGCTGGAAACAAAGAGAACATCATTTTAATAGTTGGTCTTAAACTTAAAGTTATACAGAGTGTAATGAACTCTTTACGAAGCCGTTGACTAAACATTATGTAAGTACGTCAAACTAAGTACCCATACACAAAAAATATTGCTGGGAAACGACTTTTTTTTGGGGTGAAATATTACATTTTACGGTAAAACTCAATGTAGCACTCTTGAAACATTGCGCTGATGGATGTTTTGAATAGTAAACATTTTTAAACCCTCACAATAAGCCTTATCATTTGATATATAACAAACTTGCAAAACTTCAAAAAAAAACCTGTTTGACTTCCCAAAAGTAAACCCCATATTCAAAAATAATTTATTTATGTCATACGTTCGTGTTTGGGTTATAGAAATACATAATATGTGCAACTTTCAACTTAATCGGTATATTAGATTCGGGGCAAATTGGCTGTAACAGTCAGACAGACACACGAATGATCCTATAAGGGTTCCGTTTTTTTCCTTTTGACGCACGGAACCCTAAAAACGGGTCATGGAGGCCATTTTAGTAAAGTTATAACCCAATAAACTAGTATTAAAAAAAAAAACTGCTGTGGAAAGTTCGTATATTTGACCTCCAATATCTCCGCCACTAGGGGGTTCTCACTGTTCCCTGGTATAATCTAGAACAAAAAAAAATTAAGTGACGAGGAGAACTAGTGCCTTTCAACCGAAACCTTGTTAAGGATACTTTTACAGTCTTTATAACAAAAGAGGCAGATATAGAGAGAGGCTACGTTATATCAATCACACGATCGACCTTACAATACAAGCAACGCTTGCCGAGATCGGTTCACAGAAACCTATGTTACTATCATAACGTATCGAGACCCGTTTACGGGAATCCTTCAAGACTGCCATTTTTTGTGCGGGTTAACTACTCTATTATTAACTTTTTTTATTATTACAATGACTATAACTTTATATTATTATTATTACTTATTTTTATTATAATTAACTACGCTACTCTATTCTAAACAAATGTAAATCCCCGAGGCAGGGCAAGTGTAAGAGTGTAATGTCAAGCAAGGAATATCGAGGCTTTATTGAGGCGATACTTTCTCGCACTCATCAAGTCTCTAAGAGTCTCGGCGAGTGACCAGCCAATTTTCAAGTTAGAGTCAATACGGGCGAAAACTGAAAAAGCGCCGAGGCAATGTTGCGCGATGAGTCACGGGTAAAATGAATCAAATGTCATAGATTCAACCTGATTCCTCGCGTTTGTCATAGCCAGATGAACAGAAACTAAATATATTTCATTTATTAAAACTTCAGAATGAGGGAGACGTTCAATTTATTCTGGGCAGTCGGCCAACCCTTCTAGTTCTTGGTTTATTCTAGCTTCTAAGGATGACATGATCTACCTATACTATAGAGAGTCGTAGGATCTTGCAACTTTTCCTTGCGGCTTCGTTCATGTGGAGGACGGAATTTATCCCACGGGAACATACTGCTAGAATAAATAGTGTTCTATGTCCTAAAGTACCAATGTGAAAAACAGTGTGTCTGTGTTTCATTGAGAGTTCATGACGATGGCCTATAGAGTCAAAACGCCGTGACGTTACAAACAAAGCATTGATGTTTTTCAGGAATTTTACCAAGGGAAAACAGAATATTAGCATTCAGCATTGAAGATTCATGGGCTGCGTTAACTTCATCGTACCGTATTAATGGAAAACTATTTTTAACGAGTACCTTCAATCTTTGTCCCTGACGTGAAGGAATCATGAGACGCAAGCCGGTGTTACGCCGGAACATATCCTACTACAAAATACCCACTTCCAAGAATATCTGTAATTTATTGACTGTTTTAGTTTAGAATTTGCAAGTAGTCGCCTGCTGAGCCGGTAGCAGAAGTAGCGGTAGCGAAGGTCGGGCAAAGTGGGGTTATACCGGAAATTTCTAAGCATTAACGAAGTCTGCACTTGTGCCCTGTTGACAGCAATGGGCTCACTCCCTATCACACGGGCTTAAACAACTGAGGAAATGAGGGTGTAACATTAGGTACACCAGTTCCTAAACTTCGATTACACGCTAGAGAAAATAACGTCAGTATCAGCCTATTAATATTTCCACTGCTGAGACACAGGCCTCCTCTCTTTGACAGTGGATGGGCTATAATCCACCACGCGGGCCCCGTACGGATTGGTAGATGTCACAAACCTTCAAGTGCTGGTTCTAGGACATGCCGGTTTCATAAAAAATATGCGTCGAAGAAAAGAAATCCGATACTCGACTCAGTAATTTACACCCGATTCGACAATTTTTTTATCTAAATTTCGCCCGTGAGGAAGCAAAAAATGCAAATTGGATAAGTTCCTAGTGAGTTATGGCTACCATTAAAAACATTATAATGAAAGAGTATGGTGTAGGGTTTAATAAATTACTGTTACGTTGGCCTTCACTAATCTTAAGCTACACTTAAATAACTGCCTAAACACCACTGTTGAATTTTCAAGCCTCAGCACTGAAAGTCGAAATTCCCACAGTCAATTAGGTGCTAGTGTATTATGGTGTCAGCCCTTAGTCAACACGAGAATTGAGAACTTGAGAGTGATTTAACATCTTAAGAACTAATTCGGTACGTACGAAGTACGACACAGACCTCCTTGAATACTTGAACTGATCGTAATTGATTAAGATCTCTACCGGTTTGTTTCGTAAACTGATGAGTAAGTAGGTACTATAAGTTTACTTGCCTGACAAATAACATAACATTTCTACAGTATTCTGTTGGAGGTTCGGTAGAAATCTATGTATGAAATAATTATGGAACAGTCAACCTTGATATTGTACTACAATACCGCTAAACACCCCACGTGTTTTGCGGTTGCTAAATAACAGTATTTTCATAAAGCGATTGTTTGTGTAAAATACTGCTACGCAGCGGCATCTCATTAGCTGGGAGCTGTTCCCAACATATTTTGCAAATAGCTATAAGTACCTACTTGAAATACCCCCCCGAACTTTGCAGAATACACCCATGAAATATTGCCAGCTATCATAAATATGATTTTTAAACCAGATATAAAAGTTATTTCCGTGATATTATTTTTGTAAAATATTAGTAAAAAAAACTTATTTGACAAAGTCCTCCGCCGCGTCTGTCTGTTCACGATAAACTCAAAAAAGACTGCGCCGATTTTAATGACTTTTCACCAATGGATAGAGTAGTTCTCGAGGAAGGCTTTAGTGTATAATTTGACGCGGTCGAAGCTAGGGGCATCAAGTAGTTCGTAATAAAAAGCTTCCAAATAGCTATAACGCCGTAAGAGAAAAAAAACTGTAGGTTAAAAGTTGCTTCGCGTATACAAATCGGTGGTCGTGACTTTACAGGAAGCGTAGGCGATAACTTTGAGAAACAAAACTTTATCCATCCTGTATGAAACAGGAACTGAACTAATTATTCAACAATACTTAGTTAAGTTTGCTAGATACCATTATATCTCGAATCGAAAAATGGGGCCTCCCCATTTATTATTGCCCTAAGTTGTGTGACCACCTACATCTAGCAATCTTCTTCTTATCGTGTGGAAAGTAAAACGGCACGGTTAGCGCAGTGGCTCAAGCAATGGACTGCCGCGCTGCGTGTCGCGGGTTCGATACTCGCACGGTACAAATATTTGTATGACCTACAGATAGTTGTTCCGGGTCTGGGTATTTGTGTATGTGAGTTTAAATGTTTGTGAACGCACCCACGATACAGGAGAAATTCCTAGTGTGGGGCAACGTTTAAAAAAAAAAAAAAAAAAAAAAAGTAAGGTCTAACGACCCCACACACTCTAGTGTCAGAGTTTCTAAACCGCGTCAAGGGCCTCTGACTATTTCTTGTTATTCGCAAGAGATACCGCAGCTTCGGTACGAGGGCTGGGAAGGAACATGGGTGGTTTCTAGTCAGTAGAAATTTGACACTCCCTTTCGCTCTGCCCAAGAGCTCGGGTTATTAAAATTTGATGATTTCACAACCCACAAAAAAAAGGGCCTCTGACATGGTTTGACGACCGCCATTTGGCAGCTGGTACCGTCGGTTTATACGTGCCTTCCAAAGGACGGAATCATCTTTTTGTCAGACAATCATAATATTCAAGCCTGCAATGTCCTAGCCCTTCACAAAGTATGCTTTCCGTGGGAATGGAACCGATGACCACCTGGTAACAAGGCAAATGCCTAAACCCCTCGATACACGGAGGAAGTTCCCATCTAGCAAATATTGAAACATTCACTGGTAGGCGGTTCGCTACTTAATAGTGCGTAGGCAAAGACCTTAATCCTGATAAAGATACCTTTACGGCTACCAACCGGCTAGGCAACCGGCTTTACGGCTAAAGATACCTGACGGCTTAAGTAATCATTAAATATCTCTAATAGGGTAACAAGGAGATACCTCCTTGTTACCCTATTAGAGATATTTAATGATTACTTAAGTCGTCACTTAGTAAAGTTTTGACATACTTTTGTATGACAAAACTGTCAAAAACTTTACTAAGTGATGGCTGTAATAAAATTAAAAATCTTGGAAAATTGCCACTACCGAACTTGGAAAGTACTTTGATAAATCAATTAATTACCACCTGACTTTTTCTACTAAAAACAGGCTACAAAAGGATCACTTAGATATTTTATGTAGAATTAAATTAGAAACTGGCTCAATAAGGTATTGATAAAAAAATCGAATTAGTTCGTCAGATAGATTTCTAAAGAATATTGCACACGTATTTTTTCTTTTTTCACGTAAACAATTAATAAAGATGATAAAGTGCAATAGTCGCGCGTCGTCACAGTTTGGTACATTTTTTTACCAGATAGTGTCGTCTCCAGCCCCCACTCACGATCTTTGATACGTTTTATTTTCGTCTATTTTATTAATTTGATAAAACTAAAAACACGTATCCAATATTTTTCGATAATCTAACCGGCGGACTAACCAGAATCATATTTTTTACTTAATCAAGAGGAATTTAGTTTTTTAGGTCTTTTGTACCCAAAAGACCTAAAATTATTGTATTGCAGTATAAAAAGTGCTAAATTGTTAGAGGTATTATACAGTTTTATCAGTTCAATCGGCTAAGAAATATTGGAAACATAAGAAAGAATTTGTAAATCCCTGAGTAAAATTCTAGGCTAGACCTTCAGTCGGATACAAAATTGATCTAGAAACTAAAACCAATTGAAGGTACTTACAAGAAATCGAATGTAAATCTATAATTTTATGTTCAAGATCTACTACACAAAAGGCAGATTTACCTACAAAATACCTCAGAATACAAGATTATCTAACTTTCTCAATACCAAGAGTTTTAACACAACGAAGGAGCTTTTATATTTTATAAGCGAGACTCTAAGTTTTGGATCAAATCAGTTGAAACATGCGATTCGGATTTGATCAGAAATCCAATGTAGGCACTGAAAAAAATAACAAGATGTACCATAAAGGATATTAGACTTTATATAACAGTTTTTAAGGATTCATTGAAGACACACGAAAGTCTCTATAAAAGACAGGCATTACTTATTTTTTACGATATTTCTTTTATGTTGCTGTTTTCGATTTGCATAATTGTAATAAGTATGATATTACTTTGTATATTTATCTTAAGTAGGTTAACTACGATGTAGTCCATTAAATGTTGGTAGGAAAGAAGACTATTACTAGAAACTCTCTTCTACGAAATATTTATATTATATTTATTTATATATTATTATTATTATTATTTATTTTTATTATCTTATTATTATTTATATTTGACGACACGGCTGGCGCAGTGGTTGAGCGATTGACTGCTGCGCAGCATGTCGCGGGTTCGATTCCCGCACGGAACAAATATTTGTACGACCTACAAGTATTTGTTCCGAGTCTGGGTGTTTTTCTATCTATAATATGTATGTATTTACAAAAAAAAATGTATATAAGTAGTTTATCAGCCATCTCGTTACCATAACACAAGCATTAGGTTGCTTAGCTTGGGACTAGATGGCGTTGTGTGAAATGTCCAAGGATATTTATTTTTTTTTTTATTTATTTGTAATTTTTTTATTATAATCGGTAATTTCGAATTGTGGTCACATTTACATCCCGTCAGGGCTGCGGGTTGTTCGAAAGAGATACCGCGGCCTCGACACAAAGGGCTAAGAAGAAATATGGGTGGTTTTTAGTCAGTGGAAGTCTGATGTCATTTGATGATTTCCTATCACCACCACCAAACAAAAGGGCACATTTACATAACAATTCACTTAACATTATAAACCTGAAGAGTTTGCTTGTTTGGTTGAACACTAATCTCTAGAATTCATTTATTCGAGTTGAACAAACTGTCGAGGAAAGCTATACAAGATCAAGCCATGGCCAATAGTTGTGGAGCGTCAATGAAAAATGCTGCAAAAACGGAGAAAATCTCTCCCTCTCTAATCTTGTAAGAACATACATTGCGTTCGTTTCGTAAACAGTTTTAGTTACGCAAAAATGTATTACAGAAAAGATTTACTTAAAAAAAAGAGGAGCTCGTGGCTTAACAAGAACTGCCACTCGGGTCGATCTTTAGGTTTAGCTGCGCTTGCCTAGGTCGATCTGTGGATGGGTGACCGCCCATTACATACCGAGTTTCCTCCGTGCCTCGGAAAGCACGTTAAGCTGTTGGTCCCGGGTGCCATATATAGATCTTTGGCAGTCGTTACGGGTAGTCAGTGACCTGAAAGTCTGACATCCAGTCTTACCAAAGGGTATCGTATTACCTAGTATTAACTGGGTTGTGGAGGTCAGATAGGCAGTCGCTCCATGTAAAATACTGGCTGCTGCATCCGGTTAGACTGGAAGCCGACCCCAATATAGTTGGGAAAAGGCTAGGCAGATGATGATTTACTTAAAAAAATCGGGAAAAAAGTTCTATCTTAGAGCATTAGGTGCATCTATCTTAGGGTGGGTCACTACTATAATTTTTTTTATGGTTATCAAGTTTTAAACTAATGCAGTATTTCCCAAAGTGTTTTTAAAGACACGAATTAATGCATACCTAAATACGTTATTCATTTATTCATCACACGTATTTAATATCTTAGTAGATATCACACTTTTAAAATAACTCCGCAACAAAATAATCTTACCCTCTCTCTGTCTCTTTTATGTGACGCAGACGAAGTTGCCTCGGTAAATTTTCTGATACCCTTTAGAAGCAAAAAATGTAATAAAACTGACGTAATGTTAGATTCGTTAGCGAAAATAAAAAATAAAAAATCTTTATTTCACCAAAAGCCACCACAGTACAATAACAAAAAAAAAAGAGCAAAATAAGGCTTATAAACTAGGTCACAATAATTTTAATTCTCTGACTCCTAAACTAGGTGTATGTGCCTGTGTCTCAGGAGTCAGTGATTCACCGTAAGAAACAATACAAAGCCAGAGTATAAGAAATCGGGTCGTTGCAACAATAAGCAAATGGTGTAAAAAAAAACAGGATATAATCTACCTATGTAAAAGAAACACAAAAAGAAAAACATTTAATTTAACTGTGGTGAGGTGAGTAAGTGTAGGTGTGTGTAGGTGTGTGTAGGTGTGTGTGTGTGTGTGTGTGTGTGTGTGTTTGTAGTGAGTAAGTGTATGATGTGTGTGAGTGCGTGTGTGGTGTGTGTGTCGAGAGAAAGCATGGGGTACCCAGTACACATGTTTATGGTTAGATTTAGACGTTTATTTGTATATAAACGTCATTATCATTGTAAAATACCGTGCAGAAGATCTTCCGTGTCATCATAGCTCAGCGTTTGGAGATAATCTTGAAGCAAGTATTTGCATTTATATTTAGGGCACGAATAAATTTTAAACTTTTTATTTAAGAGATTGTACATAGTAGTGCTACTAAATGTAAGTTGCAAGCTACGTACAGTTATTTCAATACATTACATTTAAAGTCACAAAATTGTGTTGTACTGGTATTTAGATTATATTAGATAACGTCACCCTTGCTGGCAGGGGTGGCTGCAGCAAGTGCTGATAACCTTACACGACGACGCAAATGCTATAACTTTTCTTAGGTTAGTTATGTTATAATGTTTCGAGTCGTTTTAGGATCTAAACACTAGAGCTATGGGGTCCGAGTGCCCACTAAGTGTTTAGGGATATTACCAAGCGGTTGGTCGACTCATCACGTGTCGAGAGGGCTGGTCTTTATTTTGGCCAAAGGAGCGACCACTAAACTGACGAGAAAAAAATAAAGTCTAATATTATTTATCAGAGCTAAAAATATCCTTCACTTCACTTCTTAATACTTTAACCGTGCCAGGTCGAAAGCACGATGCACAACAATGCGCCCAACTAATATTCTTTACAATAAAAACAATATAAATGGACTTGGCTCGTATTAAATCAAGTGTCAAGAAGGATTGTTATCTTAAGGCGAGGCATTCTTGGCTTGCAGCCACATGCATAAGAACAGGTGGAACCTTGGTGACTCCATGTCGCGAATTGTTACGTAACTACGAATTACAGGCGGATTTCCACTGGGGAATTGTTTTGTAAAGTACACTTTATAACACATTTGCTCGTAAAGGGTCTCTTATTTCACCAATTTCAATATCGTAATGTATCTCATTACGTACTTGTGCGGTAATGTAATGTAAATCGCACGGTTTAGGAAGATGCTCTGTCAAAACGAACGGTACCTACTTTTTTAAATCTTAGCAAAGAGTTTTTATTTCAGTTAAGTGGTCAACATTTTATGAACAAAATTAACTTTAGGAGATAAAATATAATAAATAAACATTTAATTCTTTAATTTTATTAATTTCGACAATAAATTACAACCATTAATATCTGTAGCAAAAACAAAAATATTAATTTACTTTATTAATAATACTGGCTGTTTTGTGCCTGTGCCTGAAAAAAAATCGCATCGCTTATTTGTTAAGAAATAATAATAAATTTTTCTAATTGCTCAAATTTTCATAACTGCTTTAATTAAAGATTTATTCGTTTAAGAAAGTCCGAGTTTTATTTATTTCCTCGCAAATATGTTATAAAACGTCGTATGACATACGTGCGCTTTGATAATTACAGCCACTGCTTTCTTTTAGCCCTCGCCTACGGCTCGGGCAAGCAATATCGCCTCGGCTGTAATTTTCAACTTACCGCACCTATATCATAATGTACTATTATTAAATTGATGTAGACAGTAATGGTAACAGGATCTTTACCATGTTTAATTTTTTGTTTCGAGTTCCTGATATTTCGGAGCTGTTACAAGCAGAATGATCTTGGATAAACTGAAATCATTGCAAGTGGATGTTTATAAGCAGCCAAATTGATCTACTCTCTTGCTCGTTTTATGCGTTCAGTACCACTACCATTGTCACTCACTACTACACGATTCTGTTCCCGAAATTCACTGCTCTTTTATTACAAAATGGACACGTAATTGAACAAAATATTAAAAGTAGATACTAAACATATTTTGAACGTCAAGTGTTATCGTTCTGTGGATAATTACGCAATTTACGAAGCAACATGCGTGATAATTATGAGCCTAAATTAATTTTAAGCAATTATAAGTTTTATTGCGGCAGCCATTAAAGCCATAATGGCTTGCCAGTGCTAATGATTCCATAAATTTAATATTTTGGGATAGTAGACAAAAATTTGGAACATTTTAAGAGTCTAGATAGATTTTGAACTGCGTTTACTAAGGGGTTTATCGAGGTAGGCTTCAACGGCAGCTTTGATTTTGACCTAGCTGTCCTCTCTGTAAGAGAGATGAGAGAGTGGACCATTGTCCACCACGCAGGCCCAGTGCGGGTTGGTGATGTCACAAGTCTTCGAATACCTATCTGGTTCCAGGACATGCCGAAAAAAAAAGGTATGTAGAATTAGAGAATTAATTACAACATTGGAGTTAGGGTCATTTAATCACCAGACTCTCGAAACGAGATGTTCTTTAAACTGATCTTCCCAAATCTGTGATGTTATAGTAACAAGCCAAACAAATGTTCTCAATCACGACACCGACATATTGTTCTTCTGAACTATTTATAATTCGGCAAGATGGAGCCCCCATTACAGTTTTATGTTACAGTCATTAAATAAATGGTTTGTATTAATGTGTGGGCTTTTAAATCGGTTTGTGGTTAAATCGCTTTGATCTACATTGCAGCCAGGCTAACAAATAAACTTTTCTACTTTTTTGTCGGCAGTTATAAGAGTAACTTGCATGCTAGCCCCAGAATATAGTCAAATATATCAGCATCATCTGCTTAGCCTTTCCGTTTCTGCTTAATCTGCAATGACTGCCTATCTGACCTCCACAACTGTTACTGGGTTATAAATAACCCTTGGTAAGATTGGTTACTGGACTAGACTTATATTATTCAGCCACGAGTTCCTCAATATTGTCCAATATAAACATAGATTAAAAGTATCGTTTCTGAATGAACAATCATGTTCAACACACACATTCAGACTTAACTTGACGACACGGTTGGTGCAGTGGCTGAGCTATTGGACTGATGCGCTGCGTGTCGCGGGTTCGATCACCGCACGGAATAAAAATATTTGTTATGGCCTACAGATAGATGTTCTCGGTCTGGGTGTTTGTGTAATGTGAGGTTAAATATTTATAATTATTCCAACGAAACAGGAGAAATTTCTTGTGTGGGGCAAAGTTCAAAAACAACAGAAAAACTAGGCATTGATTTAGATTTCGCTTCCTTTTAGTGAAAACGTGCAAAATTGTAAGATACACAAAACGTACTATGACTTTCTTCAACTAAGTAAATCTTCACACATCTTCAAAACAATGTTGAATTCCTAATATTATTTGCCGTTGTTTCGCTGTTCACAATGTATAAGTAACGAGATTATCGAGCTCATACATGTGTTGATACAATTTTACATAAGCATTAGTTTTGTTAGAAACCAAATACAATAAGTATATACTTGAATTTGCTTTTATTGAGATTTCATCCGATTAAGAGGCTTAGTGGTAGACGTTCAGAAACATAACTCGAACGATATACCTTTTTATTTATTTGTACGACGATGTGTCATATTATCAGCTGCTGTCAGATTCGTGTATAGTAAATGTAACTGAATTTGAGACGATATAATAATATTATGTTCCGTCCGGATTTGTGCCCAGTTGATAGCATTAGGTTCGCTCTTAAATTGGATTTAAACCATAACTGGAAAAAATTGGGTGTACTATTAAGGCGACAATAAATGCCAGCGACCTTGAGGGAGTGGGTGGAGCTTTTGTCACTCCCCGCGACCGCGAAACGCATCCCCGCAATGCACCCTTGTAATTTCGTAGGGTAACTATACTTTTGCAAATAGTAAGGACTGTCCAGCAGGGTTTTTTATCTCCATACAAAATTATGTTCGGGAAAGAAAATGCGATTTACAAAAAAAACTATTAATTAGACTAAAAAAATAAAACACACCTAAGTATTTGGCTCGTAGAACTATTTGCCAATTAATAAATCAGAACGATCACATTTGTATTCGAGTATCGTACTCGTTAAAAGAAATTTTTAGAGGTGTTTTCGAGAATTTTTTCTATCGAGAAAAATACGAATTCCTGAAGAATATCATACATTTTTCTGATTTTGTTGCCCCTTAAGTTCACTGTTGCAAAACCTTTCGGGGTTATAATATGTTATTTCACAGTCAACCAAGATGTTTTAATAATTATATTTTTATGTAAGAGTTTCCATGTATTTTCTTGCCTATTTATCTCCATAGAGATCTACGCTTTGGAATGGGTAACTACGATATTGATGACGACTTTTAAATAGTAGTGTAGGAACCCAAAAGATTGTACAACTATATTTTCAATGTACAAATTCAATCTCTTTATTAGTTTATCGTAATCGCATAACTCATATTGCGTGAGTACTATGTACTAAAAAGCTTATATTATATTTACTGGAAACCTCCAACATTTTTTGACTTGGATTATGATCTAGTGGTTGAGAGTATGTCATGCTCACTCAAATGTCTCGCTGATGGTGGAGCGTATGTCGGATTATTTAGTTCGCTTCAAAAGAGTTGTATGGTGATGTTCCATGCTGCGTTGTCAAATCATCATAGTTTCTGGCTAACCTAGCCTTTTTCCGAATATGTTGGATTCGGCATCCAGTCCAATTCGATGCAGCTTAGGCCCCTAAGGCCACCAAATTCACCAAGTTTCTTACCACTTACGTGTTCTTAAGTATTAATAATTCACTAACCCATATGGACCTTGTTGTTTGAGTTTAAATTTTTGTACCTTTGGCTATAAGCGCTGCTACAACAAATAATTTCTAGGATAATAATATTGTTGGAGTGGCTTTTTTTTTTAAATAACGTTGCCGTACACTAGGAATTTCTCCGGTATCATGGGTGCGTTCACAAACATTTAAACTCACATACACAAATACCCAGACCCGAAACAACTATCTGTAGGCCATACAAATATTTGTTCCGTGCGGGGATCGAACCTGCGACACGTAGCGCAGCAGTCCATTGCCTGAGCCACTGCGACAACCGTGTCGTCAAAATGTCGGCTTATTTTTATTCGAAGCTCAAATATAGATCATTCATCTGTCATCAGAGACTAAAATAATAAATAATGTTTAAAGCTCGTCTAATCGTTTTATTTTAAAACCATTTATATCACCTAAATGTTCTCTTTATAATATTACTTGAAAATGCCAGTCATTGGTATAATATTAATAAAAGGGTTTTATTACAAAATCGCTCGCTCACTCAAAACTAATGAGAAGTTATTTTGTACTTCTTTCTTTCACAATTTTTCTTTGTTATTTCTTTTGTGAGTTTTTATTTAAGAACAAAAGGTGTTTTTCTTATTTCTAAATTTAGGTTCCAACACCTTCCAAGTTTCAGGAAATTCTGGAAATACTATGGAACAAAAACATTAGCACTGGAATTTAAATAATATTAATCTGTACCCCAAGACTTTGCTTAATGTTACTGTGTGTTATATTGGTATTATAGTAAAGTCAATCGAATCAGGAAACCATTGTATACAAATACAAAGAAACATCTTTTTTTGGGGTGAAATATCACATTTTACGGTAAAAACCCTATGCAGCATGCTCAAAACATTGTGCTAATGGATTCTTTAAACTGTAAAAGGGTCATGGAGGCAATTCCAGTAAAATTATTACCTTTGAAACAGTTTTTTTTTTAAATGATTGAATAATTGGTAACTTTGACCAGTATATATATCTCCGTAACTAAAAGCCAGGTCAAAATTGATAATTAAAAAAAAAAAACCACAGTTTCAGTTTGGCGGTTTATTTTCAGTTTGGCAGTTTTTTTCAGTTTGGCGTAACTCATTCGTATATTCATGCTTCTTCAGCTTTCTAGTACTAAGAGTCTTTGAGATATAGTGCAGACAGACGGAGGGGCAGACAGGCAGACGGATATGGCGAAACTATAAGAGTTCCATGATAACTACGGAACCCTTAAAAAAATATCGCGATGACGGGGAGTAAGTACATTTTGGCTACACCCTTTATTTAAAAAACGCTTAAAGTGTTTTTAGTATTGATTTAATACAGACACCCGCCATCCACTTCACAACCCAGTTAGTACTGAGTAATTATTACCGGTGGCCCAGTGGTGTCGGCCCGGACTTACGAACAGTAGGTCGTGGGTTCGAATCCAGGCAGGTGCATTACTTTGTGTAATTTATTTCATCACCGCTGCTCTCAAAACCGTGAAGGAAAACATCGTGATCATCAAACCAGCATGTCTTAAAATCAAAAAATTCGAAGACATGTGACATCTATCAACCCGCACTGGGCCCGCGTGGTGGATTATAGCCCATCCCTCTCCTAGAGAGGAGGCCTGAGACCCTGCAGTGGAAACATTATAGGCTGATGATGATAATGATGAATTATTATGTTACCTCTTGGTATAGAAGACTTTCAGGACACTGGCTACCTGTTACAACTATCAAAGATCTGCAAATGACAGCCAGGATCAACGGGTTCACGTGTTTTGCGAGGCACGGAGCAAACTCGGTGTGTAATGGGAACAAAACCAACCCAGCATACTTTATTGTTAACTAGATGTTGCCAGCGGCTTTGCCCGCTACAACTCGAAAATTATCCCACGGGAAGATAAAATCGGGATAAAAACTCCTATGTGTTAATCCAAGGTGTCAGCTAACTCCATACATACATTTTATTAAAATCGCTTCAGCCGTTTAGGCGTGAAGAAGTAACAAACATACACACTCACACACTCACAAACTTTCGCCTTTATAATATTAGTGTGATTTATTATTGCTATCAGTTTCCAAAATATCAAGTATACACCAGCGAAACTTAAGTTACAGCAAAACGAGAACAAGAGCAGTGGTGACTCAGTGATGTGTTAGTCTGACGAACAGAGGGTTCAAACCCAGTCAGGCTCAATACTTTCATGTAATTTCGTTCATCACTACTGCTCTCAAAACGGGAACGAAAACATCGTGAGGAAACCGGCATAGCTTAGAACCAAAAAAATCGAAGACGTATATGTGACATCTAAAAACTCGCACTGGGCCCGCGTGGTAGATTACAGCCCCTCCCTCCCCCTCCCTTCCCTCTCCTAGAGAGGAGGCCTGAGTCCTTGCAGTGGGAATATTATAGGCTGATGATGTATGAAAACGAGCACCATTGATATTATGTCATTCAAATGTTTAAAGTTGTAGCGTTAACCGAACTTCATGCTTTATGCCTTCAAAGTTATTTCTAAATGAACTCGTATTCAGTGTTTGAAAATTAAATTACAAATACAGTATGTTAGGTTAAACGAGGGACGTATAGAGGGAAGGTATTTAGTATTCGATTCTCGTCCCAAATATATAAAAAAAAACTATACAATTGATTTGTGATCTGATTGTAGCCGTGGCCCACACACTCACAATTTCACTTCATTACACGTTTCTATTCCGCCAGTGTCCTACGCCAGCTTTAAAATATGAAGGGAAATTCATTCATCAGCGCTCATAATCTGCGATAAACGCAAGGGTTGCGACACTAATGCGAAATGTTTGGTATGGTTCTGTCTGTTTTTCATCAGTGGTGTATATGTTTATAGTTTTTGTTAGTATCATGCCCTATTGCGGGTTTCAATATGTCCCTCGTTTAAACTAACATACTGTATAGATAAATTACTAAACAGTGTAAGTGTATATTGGTCAAGTGGCCTCCCCCTAACAAAACCAACACCTTAAAGTTAACACCGGGGCATGTAAACTGACCCCGAGGTCGCGCTCTATCACGTCCCAGGCTACATTTACTTTATTATGTACACCTTGAACTAGGGTAAGGACGTTGGGCTACTCCTAAACATTTTATTGAATCCTAGATCGTTGATTGCAAAGAGGTTGTGTGGCTGGGAGGCCCAGGCAATGATCCCACTTCTGATGCATAGTAACTAGATAATCCAAGAGTGTAAATAGTTAAAAAAGGTGAGTAGGCACATCCGTATGGAACAAAGAACAAAAGTACATAAATACATAAACTCTCGTCTATTTACCGTTGTGCCTGGCGATAAGCAT